>JBAIAA010000074.1:2400000-3600000 GCA_037893245.1 Crossaster papposus | reverse complement strand
AACAGATCTATTTCATAAAATGTTTTCTTTGTACGATTGTTTTGAATCAACGAGTTAGATTTTCGAAAAGTCTTTTTTACAAAGGCTTTTTCCGGGGGTGATTTTTCTAAGAAATCAATGTACCAAAAATAATTATAAAACTCTGACTTTTACACGCTAATTTTCCTACATGTATTCTAGGGGTCTGGAAGTGCACAACAGGTGTAAACTTTTAGGCTCATATGCCTTTTTATATATGATGGTAAATAACAATAAAACACAAAGCAGGTTAAAAATTAGGGGGTTAAAAATTAGGAAGTTACAACGCACCATCAAAGAAATTATTGACAAAGCAAGAATATCAATGTATTTTATATACATGTACCTGTAATGTATGTAGCTCATATGCATAACATGTACCTTATTTTACACACTGGGACACTGGTCTACCGGTTTACCATCATCAACAAAGCGCTTTTTAACCCACACTCCCCACCCACACTTCCCACCCCCACCCACACTTCCCACAAACACCCCCCATCCCCTACTCCCCACCCTCACCCCCACCCCAAACAAAATACTCACCAGACATATGGAGGGAATGGGAAAGAAAAAAGGGGTAAAATAAAGAGAAAAAAGGGGTAAAATAAAGAGAAAAAAAAGATGGAATTTAATTAATTGACAAGGGGCTAAAAGCTTCCTACATCTCTTCAGTGCGCCACTTCAGTGTAGCATTTACCATTTCCCCCTTGCTTCTCTCAGAGATATAATAACGACCCTTTTGGGTGTGCGCGGCAGCGCGCCGCTAATGGTCATCGCCGGAGTAGCCGTCACTGCGCTGTGCCCCTTTTCTA
Organism: Crossaster papposus; assembly: GCA_037893245.1. Classification (NCBI taxonomy): domain Eukaryota; kingdom Metazoa; phylum Echinodermata; class Asteroidea; order Velatida; family Solasteridae; genus Crossaster; species Crossaster papposus. The sequence goes on along the minus strand of JBAIAA010000074.1, from coordinate 3,599,167 downwards.
TTTGACCATATTTTGGGGATTGTGGGACAGCGCGGTCGGCTGCACAGTGATTCGTATAGATCTGTCAAAGAGAAGGGTAGCGGTGTAGGGTTACCCCTAATGCTCATCGGGTACTGATTTGAAGGCAGTGATGTATCTGAGAAAGCACTGAGGGAGAGATGATAATGACTGGGAAATACGAGAGCAAACGTTTCGGCTGCGCTGTGTAACAAGTTTAGCTTGATGTGTGCACATACCGGTAGGGCAAATTTGTTATGCAAAAAAATGACGGAGGAATAAGACACATACCACACAGAGCTGATGCGGAGGATTTGGTTATTTTGGTAGTTATTTTCACTTTGTTTGGCCCAATTAACAGACGACATACATGTACATACAATGTACAGATATTCTCATATTGAAGAACAAACCATAATCAGACTCATTTGAGCTTTGATTTTGAATCATGTACCGGTACATGAACAGATTTCAAAAATTCAACATTACAATTTTCTGAACATTACGTAATGAAAATGGCAACACTTGCTGTGTTCAAAATATTTTAAAACGTTGCAGTTTGCGCATACATTTTTTCCTCACATAACCAGGTTACATACACATACAGTACCATGTACAGTGTACCGGTACATGTTCTCCTAGCAAAGTTGCGATACATGACATGACATGCCACAGATGGCAGATGCCATTTTAAACTTGGAAAGCCCGGGCAGCTGGGAATACGTGTACACTCAAAATATGTGAAATATGGAGGCCAAGTCGACAAGAAAAAATGTGTACCCCAACTCTGCTGAAATGCTACTGAAAGCAACAGCTGTAATCACATGTACATGTACCGGTACTGTTGCGTGATGTACATGTGTACATACATACTGGTAAGACAGTTTACTCATTCTTATTGGTCGAGAGCCTGTCACGTGGCCATTTTAAACAAATAATAAAGACCGGCTGGCTGATATAAAAAACTTTTGCAGTGTCACATGAAATTTTGATGCTGGTGAAATCTGTTCGCTTTACCGTTTTATTGGTTGAAACTTTACAAGGCATGCGCAATACTACAAACGAGTCTTTTTTTATAGTCTTTAATTCACGCTGTACTGGAAGCTTGCGTTCTGCGTACGCCAATGTCTATATTATGAGTTAGCTTACTGCCTGGACCGATCACGCAAGTGAGGATATTCGAGGAATAAACCATAAACAGAGCTAGATGGGTGTTTCACTAAAAGTGAAACTGTTTAACCAGTTCGCGCCAGGATTATTTTAACATCACCGAGCCGAGGCGCAGGATTATTTTTAACGAAACTTGATCCGAGGCGGGTTCAGGCTGATGGTACCGAGAAGCACACCCACGCATTTCTGGCAAACAGACAAACTGACAAACAGCATGACAAACAGACCAACAGACAAACAAATGCGGGCAAAAAAATAACCTCCTTGACGGATGCAATTACCTACAAAGCATCTGTAATTACCCGACATTATGATGCACAGTCACAGGCAAACTTGCATTGCCCGGGGGAAAATAATATTTGAGATTGACCCATTTACATATACAGTAGACCAGAATGTACATTGCTATGTTTACACGAGTCGGGCATGTTTGTTTTAGCTGTGCGTGTTCCGCTTGGTGTAAATACCGCTTGTTATTTCAAACAGGACTCTGCCACGTCGATCAAGCGGGAATACAGGTAGGAATTAATGCGCCATTTGTCTACAGGATGAAGACGGGATGAACAAAATAAAATGATGTACTGGTACATTGTACCGGGTACCAGTACATACACTTGTCATTGTGTGCATTTGAATTTTTATATGGTATCTGATCTACCGGTAGAAAACTTGTACATCTTTCTGAAAAATGCTATAAATAGTAAAAATTAGTTATGGGAAATTTTGTACAAAGCATTAAAGTGGTTTCTGCCATTCGCTCATACATTGTACATGTACCTGTAGGTTCTAATTCGCCTAATAAGTCCAACAAAATCTCATTTCCCAACCCATAAATTTGACACCTCATACTGTAGGTCTGACGCCCATTATTTATGCATACAAACAACGCGTAAAAAGTCAGAATTTTAGCGCCACCAACTGTTAGAGTACACATTAATAGATATCACCCCCCCCCCCCGCCCAAGTTTGTACCAGTACTACACGTATTGGTAATTGCTTCACATCAAAATCTATTACCCACTGAAAAACTAAAGAGAGCACTATCCAAAATGTCCACACAAATTCCTTCAATTTCGTTCATCCACAGCTTCTGAGTTCCAATCAACTTAAAAATAAAATAAAAAATTGAACAATTGGACAAGCATCTACATGTACAGTAAATCAACATGCCCATGAGACTCTCCGACTCCTAATGTATGCAAAAAAATATATGGATATTAAATTGTACCAAGGTCACATCCCCATACAGTTTAAAATTGCTAAGCTGCATACTCCATTGAAAGTCTATTAATAGGGGGGACAATACAAATTTTAATATTGCTTTTAGGAAGTTATTTGGGACTATTTCTTGAAGGGCTTGGTGAGTAGATTGCAAATCTCTTTCAACTTTCAAAATCGGTCAAAGCGTTGCCAAGTTATGGTCCGATAAACTTTTCAGATTGCGCTTTTTCCTAGACAACAAACGTATTAAGCAACAGTAATTAAAAAGTGTTTTTTGAACCATCTCATTTATTCTATTTACATCTTTCAAGCATTTCAAATCATCTTTTCTAGTATATATGTATGTTGCTCATATTTTTCATATAAGTCTTTCTTTTTCAGATGATACATTTCATGAGATCTGCAAATTCTCATGTTGTTACTCGTTGTCTAGTGGGTCTGCACGGTGTCATACACACCTACTATTAATACAAGGCCACCCATGCTCTCTGGGATGAGCTAAACCATTAATCTACAAATTATTCATGAATGTTTGGGCATGGTTGGCAGAAACAGGTTTTTCGTTTCTGCCAATTAATTGTGAGCAATTGTGTGATACACATATTTCTGACAGGAAAATCTTGGATTGGATGGGCTAATTCAATTGCAAGCCCACAGGAGAAAAAGAAAACCACAATCCATTAACCTCGGTTTCCTTCTCCGTTTTAAGAAAGGGGCAACTCAACCAAGTTCAAGAACTTAGTAATTTCACCCAGAGTCTTCAAGGGGTGTTTGATGTGTGTATCAGTTCGTTTTTTATTAAACCAGCTCGTGTTGGGATTATTGTAACATTCACCAAGCCGAGGCGCAGGTTTATTTTTAACAAAACTCAATCCGAGGCGGGTTCAGGCCGATGGTACTGGGAAGCACACCTATGCAGTTCTGGCATTGTTCGCTGCTGACAAACATTTCCGCCCTTGCTTGTGACGTGCAAGTGTTTATGCGTCATCCGTTTTGAATCTCGGAAAAAAAATTGCGTGTATCCTCCGGCGCGAACTTGTTAATAGGGGACGTCTACAACTTGCGTACGTGTGCGTTTGTATTGACCGGCAATCGTGGTCGTCGGACAAAAGAATTGGGAGGCAAACAATGAGTCCTCGATTGACACAACGTCCACGATCTCAACTCGTGTACAAATCCTAGTCCGTTTTTGGCCATTCTGAAAAAAGCTTTAGAGGAAAAACAGGTTAAAATTTAAGAAAAGGTAAGAGGAACAGCTAAGAGGCCCAGAATCAAAATTTTTTTTTTTAACTGCACAAAGATTCACAGTACGTATGGAAGGTACATGTAAAGCTAATTGTGTGTGCGCTACCGTGTTCCCCACAGGCATCAATCCTCAAATGTGTATCCTTTGTGGAGACATCTCTTTGTTCTCGTGTACAAAATGGTTAGAAAGTCGAGCATATTTTTTAAAATGCTTCTACATACATGTGTATACAATGTACATATGTATACGTGTGTATTTTAACCACAATTTATTTCCTGGGTTGAAATGTCCTAACCCTAACCCTAACCCAAACCCTAACCCTAACAATAACCCTAACCCTAAGTTTGAAGTATTTGAGTAAAATCCAAAAATCTATTTCCTGAAATTTCTTGTGGAGACCTATTCATCTATATAAATTACCCTGTGTAGACCTTTTGACTCCCATTGTCCCCGTTGTGTTCAGGTCTACTCTCCACAGGGTACCAAATTTAGAAACACTGCTGCATATAGTGTGAATTAGTGTACATGTGTGTATGTGTACAGACATACGATGTACCGTAAATGTCACGGCGCATAACTGTCCAAGCATTAAATACTCAAAAAAGGAGGGGTCCGGTTCGCTCCCGATTTAGAACGGAGGCCGGCTATAAATAGGTGCTCTGCGAATGCCTAGGCGCGCCCCGGCATTCTGAGCACATCACAGAGCGTGCTGAAGTGCAAAGAAAGGCACTGTACCGTACATTTGTACGACCGCCGAGAGGCATGTAAATTACATGCAACGGGCCTGATGGCTATAACGTGTTTATTCCACGATTGGCTATGTAATAATGTGATCATGATGTTAGCAGGGCAGTCGGGCAAGGATGATGCATGATGCAAGAACAGAAGATCAAATAGTAATTTGTCGCGCCATTTCTTTCTTTCGATTTTGTTTTTCCTGTTAAACTGCGTACATGTACCAGTATACACATATTGTACCGTACATTGTTAGACCAAGTTAACAAATTATGTATTCTCTTCCCTACTTTTTTTTCTGCATGCTTTATTTGTTTAATTTAACAGTTGCAAGATAGATTGTATTTTTGTTTGTTTTTCGGCAGAATTGTAGCTACCGGTTCGTTACAAGCAGATTTTAAAAATGGGTAGAAATGGTTTGGATGCAAAACAAATTAAAACAAATTCGTAAACATGCCGAAAAAATGAAATATTTTATTGATCATTTTGAAAAATTTCAAAAAAAAGGGGGGGGGGGGGGGGGGGGGGAAGGGGAGGGTCACATCCCCCAGTTTAAAAAAGCCTGATTGTGAAACATTCTTGTTCCTTTATTATTTACATGTATCAGTAATTGGTTATATTCAAACTGTGTACACTATGCTCAATATTAACGGTACATTGTCCCAATAGGATTTTTACTACACCTACATTGTATATAAAACATTTGGCTTGACCAATTTGAGTTTTGAATAAAATTTACAATTTTTACAACTCAACGAATTGAAAGAAACCGTACCATTTGTAATTGCTTGAATTATCATCAATGGGTAAATTTGGGGGGTTGTATTTCATAGTAAATATCGTTTAACTGACCTGTTCAAAGTTTTACAATCATGGATTCTGAGAAAAGCACGAAAAACAGCGTTTGTTTTCAACCGGCGTCGAGCAGTCATTCTTATGTTTTCTTTGTTTTTCGCGATCGCCAGACGGCGATCGCTAATTTTTCTTTATAAAATTTAATTTTTCGGAAAATTACAGGATATCTAGCGCAATCATTTTGCTGGATGCCTAGAATCATTATTTACTTTCAAATGAGTACAAGATTTTTTTAATTACTTCGGTAGTAAATATTTTTGATATATATTGCAAATGATGTATCCTACCTTTAATGTTCTTGTCGCCTGTATGACTCCAAAAGAGTTTCAATGATTTTTTTTCTGTGCTTTACTGGTATAGTTTTCACATTGAAAAAGACGTGTCGAGTGTGCATGGTGTGGGCGAGATTTATAAGAAGACTACCGGTACATGTACCATGTACAGTAGATATTGTAGAAATTAATCCCTCGTTTGGAAATACAAATGTAGGGATGCAATAAATATTCTTCTGCTCATAAATTGTAAATTTTCTACAGCTCATACCTGTTTCTTCTCTTACAACTAATTCAACCGAGGTGATAAATTGCACATTTTAAAAGCAAGCAACGCCCACAGGGTACCAGATCATGTGGCACCAGACTACAACATTGTTGAAATTTATAACGCCTTTCGTAGATTTGCTGTAAGAGGACACAATTACGCATGTACCGTACATAATTTCTACCAAAATATATTGCAAGCGCACATTTGCACTTTCTCAAATTACCGATTTTAATTTTCCTACATGTAACAACATCCCACTATGTGTACATGTACATGATGTACAGGAAACAAAGTGTGCGTCAAGCATCTTCGTCAAGTACTGCATGTGTACCAACTATGTATCTTTTTCAATCGTCACTCAGACAGTAACATGCACAAGTATAGTATGACTGCTGAAAACACAGAGAAAAATGATTTTTGTTGTTGTCATGTACATGTACGGTATGTACACTGAACAAAAATATAAACACCCCCAAAAATGGTTATTTGTCTTGATTTGTAAACAACATTTGTGTTCATCTCTGCCAGTGAGGAATTGCTCAGTGATGCAGTGATTCCACCCACATCTGTGTTCTGTCTGTGAGCAGTTCCTCACTGGCAGAGATATAGACACAAATGTTTACAAATCAAGACAAATAACCATTTTTGGGGCGTTTATATTTTTGTGGGCGTTTATATTTTGTGGGCGTTTATATTTTTGTTCAGTGTAGTTTGCAAATGTAGCAAAACATTACCCATTTTGTTTTATTAGATTTGCTTAAGGCTCACCATGGCCCAAAAATTGGAAATGAATGCACTGAATCTGGCCACTGTGTACATGTACTTGTGTAATGTACGGACTTCTAGCAAATATCCATTCTAGAAATCCTTTGATTATAATGTTTTCGTACCTCTGACAGCAGTCTTGTATTGTTTTAAAGACATTCTGGAACAAATTTGGTCAAATTTTTCAATTTCTTTGAAGAAATGTAGCGTTTGATTAACCCCAATGTCCAAGGCATTTATTCGGTGTAAAGTGTAGGCCAGTGTAGTAAGAATACTGCATGCTGCAGTTTACTCAAGAAGTATTTTGTAGTATTGGGTGTGTCATAAGCCAATACACAAATTACTGTTATAAAACTGTGAAATCAAACCCGGTATATGTACCGTAACTGGTGTAAACAGTTAAGTTGAGGTCTCAATTTTGAATTCCATTATTTTTTCCCATAGGGTTTGTACAGGTTTTTCTTCAGACTATTGACTTTGACACTTTGCTAAATCCGATCGACTTGGGACTTGGCACACACCCCACCTTTTTCAGGAGGGCCAAAAGAAAAATCGTCATGATGACGTCATCATGGGTCGTGTGACATCACATTAAAGATGCAGTTTTTGAGACCCTCTATCTCTGGAATTACAGGCCGGTGACTGCGGTTAAACTTGGTATGTACACATGTAAGTATTCCAGGATGTGTTATAGAAAAAAATTCAGATGACGTCATGATGGCGTCATCGTGGGTCATGTGATGTCACATTAAAGGTTCAATTTTCCCCAGAGGATTTGTACACGTTTTTTTCAACCAATATATCTTTGGCACTTGGGTAAATCCGATCGACTTCAGACTTGTCGCACACAAGTTTAGAAAACCACTCACGTATTGAAAGTCATGTTATACACGAAACAGGTCTGTGTTTGTCCACAAACACATTTTTAGTTTCAATAATATTGCTTAAAAAGTAGGATACACCATTGGTAATTGCTTGAATAATCATGAATGGGTAGATTTGGGGGGTTGTATTTTATAGTAAATATCGTTTGACTTGCATGTTTGAAGTTTTACAATCATGGATCCCGAAAAAACTAAGAAAAATGGCATTCGTTTTCAACCGGCGTCGGGCAGTGATTTTTATGTTGTTCTTGTTTTTTTGCAATCGCCGTCCGGCAACAATCATCTAGGATATCTAGCGCAATAGTTATACCTACAATCATAATATACTTTCAAATTAGTAAGATATTTCATAACATTTTGGTAGTAAAAAATTTCGAGATCTGCAAATTATGGTGTATCCTACATTACCTTTAATTCCTTGGCTGCTTTTAAAGTGCTGGTCTGATCTTGAACGACCGTTTTTAATGGGCTTTCCTCCACGCCCTGCTAGGCTTGATTACGGTAACCCCAATGGGGGCTTAACAGTTTAACGTCTTTACTTTTGTTGGATTTGAATATATTAACTTACCTAAAGGTAGGATACACCATTGATAATTGCTTAAATTATAATGAATGGGTGGATTTGGGGGGTTGTATTTTATAGTAAATATCGTTAAACTGACCTGTTCGAAGTTTTACAATCATGGGTGCCGATAAAAGCACGAAAAACAGCGTTTGTTTTAAACCGGAGTGGAGCAGTTATTCTTACTGTATGTTATTGTTGGTTTTTTTTGCGATCGCCGGACGGCAATCGAGAATTTTGTTTTATAAATTTCAATTTTCGGAATAATTACAGGATATCTAGCGCAATCATTTTGCTGGATGCCTAGAATCATTACTTACTTTCAGATACGTAAAATATTTCTTATTAATTCGGTAGTAAATATTTTCAATATCTACAAATGGTGTATGATGTATCCTTCATGACCTTTTTTTTATTTAAATTTATTTTATCGGGGGTTTCAAAACCAAGCTTACAAACAGAATGAATAATTCTTTGAAAGACTAAATGCCAAAGAACAGTCAAAGAGAAAGAGAAAGAGACAATGACCTAGGGCAACCTCTTCTCCCTATAAACCTCACCTCACCCCCCCCCCACCACCTTTCCCCCAACCGTTACCCTGAGTCACAATGACAAGTTTAATGCAAAGAAGAGATGAGTCACGAGACAGGTACCAGTTATTGATTGGTAACCAGATTACCATTTTCCAGACTTTTTTCCTGCTGTCTGCGTAAGCTGAAAAGCTTGGAATAATTGGAATCCCTCATCTGATTTTGTAATTTATTGCCGTCAATATTCTGAATTAGTGCTGGCTTTTTAGCCAATTTTTGCCAATTTTTTTTATATGAATTTCGATTTTGTTTCTCAAATTATTTGAGCAAATGTCTCTAAAGTAGACAAAAGTGGAAATAGAGTTAGGAGGTAAATGCAATTTGCTGCAAATTGTCAATTCATCTGAAATGCGGGAGACAATTTCACGGATCGATTGGATGAAATTTGATGACTCAAATGTAATAGAAAGCAGCGCTCTTGAAAATTAGCGTTTGCTCGAGTTGTGAGGCAGCGGTCAATTTCTGTAAAAATTGAATACAAGTTCCTTTTTTTCTTCATCTTTAACCCTAACTCCCTACCCATTTTTACTTACACATAACCTGAATCCTGCAAAATCCTCCAATTCCAAAATTGTTAAAACTCCAAGTAACCTGAATCCTGCAAAATCCTCCAATATTGGTCACTGGTGACCATACAGCCTGTATCCTGCAAAATCCTGCAGTCTTGCCCTGGCTGCAGTCAGCGGGCAAGGGGTAAAACCCCAAGTAACCTCAATCCTGCATAATCCTGCGATGCATCAAACTCCAAGTGACCTCAATCCTGCAAAATCCTTGTGTGTCACATTCAGCCTGATAAGCTGAATCCTCCATATTCCTGCAGGGGTAAAACCTCAAGTAACCTCAATCCTGCAAAATTCTGCGATGCATCAAACTCCAAGTGACCTCAATCCTGCAAAATCCTGCATTTTGCCATGAGGAATTTGGAGGATTTGGGAGGGTTAGGGTTAACAGAGCTATTCGTAACAATTGGTAAAAATACAGTTTCAATATTCATTTAAATATATCAGTTCATTGTTAATTTTGTAAGAAATTTCTTTCCGGTTGGCAACAGACTATTCAAATATTTGATTAATATTTTCATTTCATTAGTCATTTCATTATCAATTATTTTTAAAAAACCCAGAATATCAACACGAGTGACTGGTGTTTTACTATATTATTTTCGTAATTAAATTTGTAGTTAAAACTACCGGCAAGTTACATGTATGTACATGGATATTATTGATTGTTTGTTGTTGGAGATATATTGGAAAGTCGATAATCAGTCTGGGTGTTAGACATACTTGTACTCATACCCTTCTCAAATCTATTTATTTAGAGCATGTTTTGCAACAATGTTAAATTTTGATAATATAGAAAACCTGACTATTTTTAAACACTGCCTCAAATTTATTTATTTATGTCTCTGAAGAAGGTCTTGTTAAGATCGAAATATTAGGCCCTCTTAACTTATTTGATTTGTATATTTCAGGTCATTCCAGCCAGTAAGCAGACTTTGCAGCAGTTTTAATCTTATTCAAATTTATTGAATTCATCTGAAGGTTGTCAACAAAAACAGACTGCAAGAACAACACTTGTTTTCTTGCTTTGTCCGGCTTCTATGAACACAAAACTTTAAACAGGTCAGCATCACAATATTTACTGTAAATTAATATAAAATATAAATCCCCAAAAGCAAAAGCAAATGGTGTACATTCATGTACAGGTTTTTTTTGTACATGTATCCTTTAAATTTTCCTTTAAATTTACAATTTCTCTACATTGATGTTTACTGCTGTCTAAACTAATTTAGCTCTACTACATGGCACGTTTGCCAGGTTTGTTTTCCAATGTCAATTCTTGTTTTCTGGCTGGCAATCTCTGTAATGAGAAGATATGTTCCGACCTTATCCTCCATCACTTATCCAGATGCAATAACGCTGTCTCTTCCCAAGCATCTACAAACATATTGAACCGTGTGTTTATTTTTATCACAGCTTTCAACCATTCCGATAAATTAATTATAGTCGTAAAAAAAAAGTAGAAAAAATATAAAAGTCCGCGACCGTGTAGAAGCGGAGGCGTGTGATATCTTTGCAGGCATCACAGTCTTCGTTTTTCAAGATGGCAACACATTTATTTTCGGGCACTTACTCCTGTGTTAGAATTTATGTTCTTGAACAGAGCTGAGCGTGCAGATTGATTGCTTTGTCTGCAGGAAATGCCACTGTGGGTGATCTGAATTTTTGTTATGGGTAATGGCCAAGCAAAACCTGTAGTACAGTACAAAGTACATAATGAAAGTTTACAGGAAGGGAGAAAGTTACATGAAATTTGACTTTTTTTTCTATTGAAAGGGTAGAACATGTTGATAAATCGCATGATACATGTACATGTATGTTAAAAAAGCTAGACCTTGTTAAACATGTAATTGTTAACAATGCACCAATATACAAAAGTCATTCCTTATAATTTTATGGGGTCTAAAAAGTGCAACTTTTTTGGTGTCCCACTTACACCTGACCTGTGTAATTTTCCATGCAAGATGTCACTGAAATTGACTTAAAAATTTTGTTTTTGTGTACTGGTAATTGATCCTGAAGATAAATAGCATCCAAAAATGTGTCCCAGTTTAATTATCAGGTTAATTACATTGTATGCCCGATGTATTTACAGAGACACAAACAAAATCAAAACCCTACCGGTACATGTACCGGTACTTCTAATTTACATGTACTTTTGTACATGAACTGAACCTGTGTACAAAAATGTCTATTTGTTATCTGTGCCTTACAATGCTTTACGTATGTACCAGTACATGTACAAATGTATGCTTGATTTAATTTCAAATTACACTGTGTTACACTTTTTTCTTCAACAAAAGACAAATGCCCGAGGACTCGAAAGATCTATTGTTTGCCTATTGTGCGTCTGTCTTCGGGGATTGCATGTACGTGTACCAGTACATGAATACTTGTACATAAATTTGTCAGTTCTGTGAACATCAGTTATGTACATGTACCGGTACATGTGTATCTTATGGTAGTACTGTTACACAACATGAAAGGGAAAAGGGGGGGGGGGGGGGGGGGGGTGGGGGTGGGGGTGGGGGGAGACCCGGTAGTTTAGCAATCTCGTCAATTATGTAAACATGTACAGGGCATGTAATAAGGATGCTTCAAACAGCGATTGTGGCCGGTGCGGGATGACATGAAGATGATCGTTCTGGCTCTGTTAATGCGCAGATTGACCTTTACTGTGTTGAGCGGGGTAGGGTTTGGGGGCTACTAATTAATGACGGGATAATACGGAGCGCCACAGTGCCTTGATACGGAAACTGGGTTAAGTATTAAAATGGAAGGCCATCCACAAAAGATGAAATCAACCATAAGTATAAAGCTAATTTAAAATTAAATTATCACTATCAAAAATGTAATTAATGTCTTTCTTTTCTTTTTAGAAAAAATATTTTTATAATGAAATTTCTGATACACATACACTGTACCATACAACATATGTAGCAAAATTCTGAAACTGGATGTAATTTCCTACCATATAAAGTCACATGGCACCTTTTTTCTTTTGCAAAAAGGTGCATTATTATTTACTCTGTATGACTGTCTTCGTATGGGCGATTGATTGTTATTACACCGAAAGATAAAGGCATTGATAAAATAAAATTAGCTTGTCTGGGACATGATAGGGCTTCTTTATCTTACCGAAAGCATGAATCATACTAAGTGCCAAGTTAAAGGTAGGATACACCATTGGTAATTGTTTGAATTATCATTAATGGGTAGATGAGGGGGGGGGTGTGTATGTTATACATGTAGTAAATATCGTTTAACTGACCTGTCTGAAGTTTTACAATCATGGATCCCGAAAAAAGCACGAAAAACAGCGTTTGTTTTCAACCGGCGTCGAGCAGTTATTCTTATATTTTCTTTGTTTTTTCAAGATCACAAATTTGATCACAAAAAATTCTATTTTTCAGAATAATTACAGGATATCTAGAGCAATCAGTTTGCTGGATGCTTAAAATCATTATTTACTTTTAAATGAGTAAGATATTTCTTAATAATTCGGTAGTAAATATTTTTGATATCTGCAAATGGTGTATCCTACCTTTAAGCACTATTAACTGTGCATGGTCAGTACAACGTATGTAGTTGGATGAGAGACCATTCCACATATTGTCCTGGTTGGTGGCTTGTCTGGGATTTGTAGGGCTCCATTATCTTAGCCTGCTTCATGTACATGTAAGTGCAAGTGTAGGTTATAAGTTACATGTAAGCACTATTGACTATAGTCAGTAGTTGGATGGGAGACCATTCCAGTATTGTCCTGGTTTAGTAACTTGTTTAGGACATACATGTACATGTATGATAGGGCTCCTTCATCTTAGCCCGCATCATATAAGTGCCAAGTTAACTGTGGTCAGTAATTTGATGGGAGAACATTTCACATATTGTCCTGGTTGGTGGCTTGTCTGGGACATGATAGGGCTCCTTCATCTTACCGGTAACATGCGTCTTTCGGATGGGATACATAAACTGTACCGGTACATTGTACGTCCTGTACGTTATTAAGTAATGCACATACTGGTAAAACACACAGAAGGGACTCGCCCCGGTGTTCCGGCTGTAAAATGTATACGCACATGTACTGACCAGTACATGTATACTTGTATGAAGTTACCTCCCACTTAATTAACAGATGCCAAGCCACGCCCCTTGCCCCTGCCATGCCCCTCTCCCCTTCCACCCCCTCGCCCCTTTCACCCCCACCCCCACCCCCCAAACCAAATATGCCCTCCTCTCATTATCAATTCTACTTCCGTCTCCTTTCTCAACCAATCTTCTCCCCCCCCTCTCTCTCTCTCTCTCTCTCTCTCACCCATAGAGACCAGCTGATTCCTCAGTCCCGACTGCTAGGAACCGTACTCCACACACTTTCTGCTTTGAATCCTCTCTCGTATGCCCAGGTTTTCCATCCCATCAATATTCACAGAGTGGAGTCCCGGGCGCCGTTGCATCTCCGATCGCCCCGGACCCGTCTTCGGAAAATAGATTTTTAAATGTCAACGCAACACGTCTTTGGAAGTGTAGCGTTTGTGCGGCATTAGGCTTTATTGTTTTTTTCTTTATAGAGAACAAAAACCAAGACGGTTTCTGGTCAATAAATGCATTTGACAACTATGCAAAAACACAGTCAGTTCACCTGACATACATGTACATTTGAGACACGAAAATACATTTAACTAATCTATAGGCCTTACATGTTCACGTACCAATACACAGATCTTTGATCTATGAACACTTGCCAAATATAATTGTTGTCATCTCATGATAAACTCATTGCCGTAAACAACCAAAAACTAAAGATAATACGCACTTGTACCGGTAGCATCATTTAAATTTTAGTTTTATTCAGATCTTTTTATTTTCTTTTATTTTCATCAACCATTATAATGACTTGTAGGACCTTAAAGATTAGATTTTTACAGGTTCCTGAATATTGTATTTTTAACCTTTGACGTTTTAGAAATCTGGGGATCGAAAAAAACCAAAACAGAAACCTGTGCACATTTTACAATACTTCGAAAAAGCTATAAATTTAACTGTACATCTAATTTTCTGTACTGGTTGTTGCATTCCCCACCCATACATGACATAAGAAAAATATGCCAATCCAGATTGCATAATTTACCTTAACCTTACCAATACAACTACATGTACATGTACATCAGAATCCATTCCTTCCCTATTTTGGGGATTTTTGGCAGACAAAACATGTACCGGTATACTAAATCTATCAAAATCTACTCAGCAACAGCACTTGGTGGATTTCAAGAGATTTGTCCTAAAGTCCTAAACCCTAACCCTCTAGGAACTTCTGTTAGAAAATTCATATAGAAATTGATGAGTGAAGCAGCGCGAGTGACAGATTTTGACGAACATGGTCTTCGACTTAGTAATACTAAGGTAAATAAACATTCACACGAAAGGCAACAAGAATGATACAAAAAACAGATACTAAAAAAAGGAAGGATGCTGTATATTTCGAAAAGACTGAGCAAATCAATGCATGTCTGCCATCAAATTGAAAAAGTTTCAAATAGACATTCAAAGCCCTTCGGCTGTTTAACAAATTCTTTGGATTCTTTTCCATACCGGCTTCTTTTTTCTCTTTAAAAGTCACCCATAATTCAATACTCTTGGAATGGGCGGCAAAAGGATTTGAGAGAGCACAATCTAATGTACTGTACTATACTGTACAGTAACTGCTGGGCCCAATCAATAGGGACTCGCAAATAACGTGATCGGTTAAATGTCAGCCTGCTTCGCACATGTACAGCCGCAGCTCTTGTTGCAGTGACATTACCGACGCGTTTTGTCCCTTCAAAGAAACATTGCATTGGGGGAAATAATAATGGCATCCATAGCTGCTTTGACGGCTCGGATTTGTGATAATGCCAAACTAAGAAGGCATCGGATTGAAGCAAAAATAGCGGCTGTCACTTTGTGTCTCCAACAATTAAAAATGGGACAGACACAATGGGCAAACAGAAAGAATTTCAACCGTGTTTACTTTTGTTGTATTTTTCCAAAGAAAATCCAATTGTGTTTCACAAGATTTTTTTAAGCACTTGATGCCAAACAATCTTTATCTCGTTACTAATGTCTCAAATGTGGGACAAATATATTTTGCATCTTTAAGACTCTACGTGCCGCACACAATCACTCTTACAAACAGGAAACTACGGATGATTTATGGATTTTAAATAGGATGAGAGGTTCTGTAATTTCATATTTTTTCCGATGTGTGGTTTGTACCAAATATCAAAGTCAGCCAGAGATGGGATTTCACGTCTGGAAGTAAAGAAAGAATTTTGATCAACATCTCGGCGCAAATATTCTGTTTCTGTTGAAACAAATCCTCTGGGCGACGCTGTGATTCTCAACATGCTGTTCTGGGTGCACATGTAATGTACTTTGTCCATGACTCATCAACTTCAAATGTGTACTTATCTTTGCGGATGCAGTTTGGTCATGTACCCTTCCACAAAAAAAGTCTCATTTAAAGACTAAAATATAAAATACGATTATGCAATTTGACCAATCCTACGGTTTAGACCAAAGTTCAGTATTGACAATACTAGGCATGTATTCTGCATGCTAAATCACTTTGATGTACCGGTACATATGTACCGGTACAAGTAATATGTACTGCACTGAGTACTTGAACTTTGTACAGCTATACTGGTTCTAGCCAGACATGTTGGCACCATGTAACGGCATGTGTGTACCTTACAAATAAATGTACATGTATGTACATTTTGCATATAAAGCAAAGAACAGAATTATGGTTGAATGTAATTTTACACCCAGTACAAATAATGTACATGTAGTGTACACACAACATACACAGCTCTACATGTACAGTACATATTGGTACATGTACTACATTCTTCCTGTTATAGATCATAGCACTGTTTATTTTTAGATATTTCCTTCACCACTCTCTACTGGTAATTACTCTACCAGCAATCCGGTTCTATTTTTAGGATGTGTACCAGTAGCTATTGATGCGATGACCTGGGACCAATTTCATGGAGCTGCTAAGCACACAAATTTGCTTAGCATGAACATTTGTCCTTGGCAAAAATAGGGTTCCAGACCAAATTTTCACATCATGTTTATTATGATATTTATCTGGTTTTTTTTTGCTTAGCTGCAGCATGAAAAACACATGGAATTGTGGCCTGTTTTTACTGAGCAAGACTTTTTTGTGCTAATCAATTTTTGTGTGCTTTATTTTGCAGCTCTGTGAAATTGGCCCCTGGATGAATACTTTCAATTGCATGCCTGGCTCTCTCGCTATGGTTTCAGGACGGGCTGCAGTTACGGTTTCTCAATTGCAATTTGAAGTTTATACACTAATCAATTAGAAGGCTTCAGTAGTAAAAATGTTTTTAAAAAATTATAAAATTAAGCACTTTTAAAATTGTTAAAAAGAAGCGCTACATGTAGCTGTGTTTGCATACAAACACATACAAGTACGGTACATGTACTGTATGTATGTACTACTGTACGTGTACCGGTAGTTTGCACATTTGTGCGATTCAACTTGACTTCAACCAATTATGTTATAAAATTTAATGTCTCTCATGCTGACCACCTCCTATATTTAATTCTTCCTTTCTTTCTATGCTTACACTGTTGAGAGGGTAACTGGAGTCCACTAAACAGACACAAGGTCCTAAAAAGCACAAGTACCGTAGGTGAAAGGGTCCACACAACCATCCCTTTAACGCACGAGAGCAGCTATAGCCGCAGCCTTTAATCTGTCTAGAATGCTGTGGCTAGCTGTGCTTAGCCGTACAGCACGACATCGCTGGGGGTAATTACTGCGAGAACAAATTTTTGAGGTCAAAAGTTTGACTCTCAAAAATCGATCCGTTTTTGGTGCTGCTTGTCATTTCAGTCCCACATGTTCTGCCAGTGCTTCGCATTCTACGGATTGTATTGTGTATCAAATTGATGCACTTCATAATCGCCTTGAACTACATGTGTATGTACTGTACATGTAATAGTTGGAGACTAGTTGGAAGTATGATGTACCGTATTATATGCCGTATTATATGCCATACAATTTCAGCCTTGTCAAATGTAAATCCTGAATTCATCAACAAACCACCAGCAATAAGTATGATGGAGTATGATGGATTCTGATGGATTTAGGATACCATGCTGGCATAACAATATTTTGCAGCATTTTCAAAATCCATCAACTCAAAAATTCATTTGGCAACACTGCACAATCCTGCAGTACTGCTAGGCTTAAAGTCCTGAATCTATAGATTCCACTAGTTTGTTTAATATAGAGGGATACCCAATCCGCCGAACTCGTTCAAAACAGGAAATGGATTTGGATGGATTCAGGTACGTTCGGGTTAATGTTACTGCAGATGTTTTGAAGACAACCTGAAGCCGTGAGTCGGCTTCCAACGGCTTCCAGCTTTGATTCTTAGTGGGTCCCTCTACAGTTTCACTTTCTGTATATTATGGACTTTTTTGTATAAAATTGCCATAATAAAAATGTGTGACGCTGTGGAAATAAAATGAACAATGAACACTGAACACCTCAAAATTAAAATTTTGTCCAGACATTTATAGAGAACATCCCTAACCCTTCAGGGTATTTTGGCTAGAAACCCTGCCAGACGCAACAGATTGCATACTTTGTCACATTGGCTTGTGTGCAGAGTCCAGCAGTCACCACAGATGCCCTGTGCTGGATCTGGCAGGGTTAGGGTTAAATTAAACGACAACAATGCCCTGCATGCACATTACACAGTTCAATCAAGACTACCAAATAAACACCACATTTCAATCCAAAATCTCTAAAATTGCATTTTTCTTTTATGTGTGGTGACAAAACCAGAAAAATTTAACCAATATGAAAAAAACAAAAAAAGCATAGTAAATTGCATAACTTACCGAGGAATACATTCTGACGATCTTGTCTACTCTCTTCCATGATGTACTTGTCACCTAGGAACTCGGCAGTCAGTGCTGAAACATGCACCTTGCCCGGGATGCCAGACGCCTCCATCTTATTGGCCATGGTCACGTCATTGGACCAGACATCAAACTTGTAGCGGCTCTTGCCGATGATCCCGCAGAGAACTTTGCCGGTGTGGACACCGACGCGCATGTTGACTTTTTCACCAGTGTCTTGGCAGAAGTCCTTGATGGCCTCTATCATGCTCAGACCCATGTCGACGCAGCATTCGGCATGGTCCGGACAGGGCTCGGGACAGCCTGAGACGCAGTAGTAGCAATCACCGAGAGTGCAGATCTTCTCGCAATTGTGCTCTAAGCAGAGGATGTCAAACCTCCCAAAAAGGTTGTTGAGAAGGCCGACCAGAGTATCGGCACTCTTGTTGGCACTCATGCGGGTGAAGCCTGCTATGTCGGCAAAGAGGATGCTGACGTCTTCCATGAGGTCCATGTAGAAAGGTCGAAAGATTCCATCGTCGCGATCGCCTCTATCCAGGAGAAGCTTTTGGGCGATTGAGTCGGGCATTAGGGAGTGAATAGTAGTTTCTTTGAGCTGCTTCTCCATCTGGTGCTGATGGCGGGCAATGACCGCTTGCCCGATCTTCATGAAGGTATTGCGGGAGCGCACCTGGGTCATGAAGAAGACGTGGGTGCCCATCAGATGCACGCAGATATGAAGGAAGAGTTTTGTGAAGACTTCGCCAGTGATGCTGCGATCGGCACCCGCTCGGTCCACAAACAGGAAGTAAAGCAGTTCATACGCCACGGAAAACATCAACATGGGGATGACGGTGTACAGATAGGGCATAGGGATCATGGTGTACATCATTAGAATGGTCTCAATGCACACAGCAAACGTAGCCACACTGCTCATGGGGTAGCTAGTACCTGATGAGCTGTGTGCAGCAAAGGTGAGGAGAGTTAGTCCACAGAGACACAGACTTAGCACACCGGAGATCTTCTGAAAGTGGCTGTTGTAGTGATGCGAGACGGTGAAGACCAGGAGGACGACGCAGAGGACTAGGAGGCAGGCTACAGCTATCTCAAACATGATCCACGTGAAGCGGCTACTGTCCTCCTTGTCCTCAAAGCAGAGTTCATTAGTCTGTCGGCTGACAGTGTTCCGGACTGGGAGATAGATAAGCCAGACCACACAGGCAGCCAGGATGTAGCACAGGGCGTAACGGAATCGCCGGCGGATCTGAGAGAAGGAGTTGATTTGGAACTGCTCCTCGATGATCCCCGAGTCAAACTTGGGGTTCCACCAGCTGCCGGAGGCCCGCTCAAAGAGCTTTGGACACAGGTTCCGGGACTTACTGCGGCTGTTCTCGGAGCTGCGCCGCCGCAGGGTCACCTCCACTGGGGTTTCGTCAGCGTTGGGGTTAAAATGGACTTCAATGTCGCTCGCCTTGCCGGCCATGTTGACGTTTGTCGAGTTCAATTCAGCTGTGCAGATTTCATTTCAGAACCATCTAGAAATTGTGGAGAAATTAAAATAAAGTTAAAATATATCTGCGCATCGGCAAGCAAAGATGGTCAATAAGCATAGTCAGCCCTAAATCCTTCAGCATGTTTGAAACGACTCCACTTTTATTATTCAGTATGCATGAAAGAATGTAGCACATTTGATAACTTTCAAAGGGTATATTACCGTAGCTCACGGCTCAACCTTTGTCAAGTCTGCAAAATCTTACAAACCTTTAGTGGATGATATGACCAGAAAGAGTCAGAGAAAATGAACATTAGAAGGTAAAAAAATCAGAAACAGAATCAACAAGAACACTAACAGAGATTTCTAATGAGGCATGACTTTCTACACCGCGCAATATGTTTGCTTTTCGATCGCCAACTCAATAATCCAATTCCAATTGTTGGCATTTTGCACTGTAGTGTAAATGACGCTGGAGGACTTGTGCAAATGTCACTAGACCGAGAAGGTCCCAATAGCATTGCAGATTTTTTGAATTGCCCTGATTTCACAAGCCAGTCCGCGCCACAGCTTAACAGTTGTTATAGTCACTTCTGACATTTTGTTGGGCCCCTTGGAAAATCCACACAGAGATAAATGCAACTGGCTGTCTCCTTTAAGTGCCGCCCGCAACATAAAATATTTGCATGGGGTTTAGGCTCAATGGTGGTAATCCGACAATACTTAATCAGTGATAGTTTCTGCCGACTAAATTCATAATTCAAATCTTTCTGCCTTGGGGCAAATCTTTAGCTCAAACTTTAGTGGAAAATTTAAATTTAAAGTCTTAATTACAAAGGCCTCGAGATGTCGGTACACATTTTAAGCCATCTGGGGTCATCGAGCCAACTAACATCACTCATTGGCTGCAGCAAGCAGGTGCTGGCAAGACATCTGGGGCCAATTTCACGGAGCTGCTAAGCACAAAAATGTGCTTAGCATGAAAAATTGTCCTTGGTAAAAACAAGGTTACAGACCAAATTTTCACGTGATCTTTTCACGATAATCAGCTGGTTTTTTGCTTAGCATGAAAAACAGGTAGAATTTTAGATGATAACTTGTTTTTATTGAGCAAGACTTTTTTGTGCTAAGCAATTTTTTGTGCTTAGCAGCTCCGTGAAATTGGCCCCTGGATGCCTAAAAGCAGCCACCCTCGGTATCATTTGTTAAAAAATTATAAAATAAACAAGCTGACTAGTTATTATCTGCTGCTACTGTACATTGCAAGGGGAGTACATTGTACATTGCAAGTATTAAATACTTCATCCTACTATGCAGTAACTGCTTGTCAAAGTTGGGTTCGGTTTGAGGGAATGTACACATGTACTTGTTAAATTAACTGGGCACAGTTAACCAGTTCGCGCCGGATGACGTATATAAACGCAAAGATTTCCTCAAATTCAAAACGGATGACGCATAAACACGCCAAGTTCAAGTTCGGAAATGTATGTCAGCAGCGAGCAAGGCCGGAAATGCGTGGGTGTGCTTCCCGGCACTATCAGCCTGAACCCGCTTCAGATCGAGTTTCGTTAAAAATAATCCCGCCCCTCGGCTCGGCGATGTTAAAATAATCCCAGCACGAACTGGTTAATACTATTTTGAAAATTGAACAAAGAAATTGACTAGAGTGGAGTTTGAACCAGCGACCACGGGATTGCCATTCCAGTGCTGTACTAACTGAGCTATCCAGCCATATGTTGGTGGTTCCCAAAATTAGTCAACATCTTTGGGCATGATCCCTGCCCACATTGCAATTACAGGTTTGTGGCTTCTGACTATCTGCCCCCCCCCCCCCCCCCCCCCACAAAGATGTGGCTAATTTGGGCAACCAACCACCAACATAGGGCTTGATACAGTTTGTAGAGCACTGAAATTGCAATCACTGGTTCAAGCCTTGTTCAGAATGTGTTTCTTGCTTGATCGCAAATATATACGTTTAAAAATAAATTGCACATTGCCTTGTTCCTTGAAGAGACTACAACTTACAAGCATTAAGTGTGTAAGACTTGAAATAATTCATTTATGGTTCAACTATCGTTAAGACATCAACATCGTGCGGACAGCCATTTTGTATGTCGTAAGGTATGCACGCGATGCAGATATGAATAAACAACATACAGGGTTCAATCATTTTTCGTCTCTGGCTGAGCGGGTAAAGACGGTGCACTGAAGTCTGCAGGGCGGCATAGGTTTGAGTCACAGTTAGGACATTTGGCAAAGTTCCATTTTGATTTAATACTAAAGACAATTTGGAGTCCCTCGGACATTTCTATCGCCAGATCATGTCTGTATGTTAAAAAAGCAATAAGTAATTCCGACCTAGTTACTCCGACTAATTTCAATTCAACATGTAGACCCACTAACTGGGGCCCTAGAAGTTGAACTCCTCTTTTTTGAATTTTGGATTTAGCTTGTCGTACCAGGGCCCTAGCCAAACAAACAATATGCAAAGTCTCTTACATGCAACAATACTTAACAAAATAAATAGCCTTCCATTATGTGTCCAAGACTTCCGAGGCTTCGGGGGTACTCATGGTCAATGCACCATCATGGCGAACAACAAGAGTGCAGTACTCGCTCGAATACTGTCGTCAAATTTCTTGGATTTGCAGGTCAAGAATTGATTGTTAGTTATTTTGTTAAGTACATGTATTGTCTAGTCCCACTAGTGTGGCCCGGTATGCTGCGCTAATATACAGGTTCACACATCGGGACACGGTAAAATTGGTTGAAAACTTTGCTTTTGCGTGTGCATTCTGTGCGAGGAATTGTGGAGTCGCAGTTATACCGGGTGTATTGATATTCTCTAATCTCTCAGCTCTTACTATCTGGAATAATGCTTAATCTTACCTTAACAATTTTGAGAAATTTTGGCATTTTTTTTCAGTCGAACTGCAACGCGCAGACATTTTAAGCTTTCATTATAATCCAAAACCCTGTGACGTCATTTGATTACGACGTCATTTGAATTTTGATTGTTTGGCGTGGGGCCCTAGTACAAAACGCTAAATCCAAAATTCGAAAAAGCGGAGTTAATATGCGATGAGGCCCCAATTACTGTATTAGTGGGTTTATTCAACCATAATTCAACATCATAACATGCATGTTAAATGTTCAGATAGCTAGCTGGATAGCCCAACCGAAAACGTGCAATAATCGGAAATTCCAATAATCATTGTGAAACTCGGTCACTACCTATACACACGTACATCATGCATGTATACATATGTACAAAATGTACATATATATATCTACACACCATGAAAGCCGACATAAAATAAAAGTCCAATGTCGACCCAAAATTGGTCTGTGTGTCCCCCCTGCCACTGCCCGTCATACCCACCTTCACACTGCATGCACTGTCGGCAGCTCTGCCTCTAGTTCCGCATTCCTGGACCACACGCTAAACTATCGGCAGTGTTGCAACGGTCGTGAACGTCCACTGGCATGACAACGAGCGTCCCGTGAGGTTGCATTTTGCTCCCTGTCGCTACGGCCAACTAAACCTCTTGGTCTGACCGAGAGAAAGTGTGCATTTCGTGCCCAGAACCTTACGTTAGCCTCTCATCTGTGAATTGAAAGTTGCGTGGAATTCGGTAGCGGTCGTCGGGCGGGCGCGGACGCGTCGACCGTACCGTAGCTAGATAGCGGTTACTTTTAGCATAGAGGGCGTTTTGGTCGCTAAAAAGCGCGTGATTGTGCTTCTTCATATACAGAGGCTCTCCATTGCACGCCCCATTGGGCTATAAACGGGGTAGCCCAAACAATTACATTTTGACGATTTTAGGACCTTGCCGTAAACGGAAGTAATCTTTAAAATAGGAGTTTTAAAAACCAGGACAAGCGCGTAGCCAGGGTTTTGTTTTTCCGTTGAATTTTCAATCGTTCATCTCGTTTTAACTTATTTTTACCGTCCCGATTAACAGCGTTGAAAATGTAGGAGGGCGCACCAATTGTTTAAGGGGAGCACTTAAATCTTCATCCCCGGGCCTCTGAACCTGCCACTCTGTACCTATTAATTCCTGGCGACGTCTATGATTACAAGAAGAATTTACTGTTCTATTGCTACTTCTCAATTAAAAAAAAAAAAAATCGGGAAATGTCTAAAGTTTTGGAGGCGTCACAATTTTATTGCTCACAAAATGTGATCGCATAATTCGTTTAGCTCGACATTATTTTTTGTTTAATATGACGGTTTCCTTATGGATTTCAGGTCGTTTAACCCGTTTTATTTGTCAAAGTCGATACAGTCATGCCGTTTTACAGCATAACGTTTGTACTTATTTTGTTTATGAATAATATATTGTCCAAGTTTTAATCTTCCAAGATTAACACTTGGACAAGAGATATGTGCCTTTTTTGGTACTTTCTAGCTTCTGAAAGATCCTGAAAAGAAGGATTTATAAAAAAGTATGTGATATTGAGTTTTTCTCGGCCCCCACTGGTCGCCTCACGATCATCCGAGAGATAAAAATATCCGTGGAGACACGCTAATAAACATAAATTTGAAGACTCCAAACTCTTGACAGTCGCAATTAGGCCCACTTGCTTCACTGCTCGATTATTGCCCCAATAAAAAAAACCTCCCTATAGATAAAACTATGAAATGGGCCATAAACTAGTACTCGAGTAAATTGCTTTGGGACATTGAGGCCTAATCAAGCATAAACCTTTCCTGTAAGCTTTCCGCCTTTTTTTGTTCATATCTCACCATTTTACTTTTCACTTTGTTGCAACTTGTCCATGCAGTCAGTAATAGAAGAGGGGTGGTGCTTTTTTTCTGGGGTGGGGATTCAAGGGCTCTAGAAGGATTTGAAAATATATATAAATACATACTACCAGAAAAATATCGAACTTACAGTGAAATGCTCTTTGTTTATTCAATATAACACATAAAAACAAAACTACTAAAAATGAAAAGGGTTAATAACTTGAGGGTTCATAAAGTGCAATGTTGAAAATTATACTTAGCATGTCTGTCTGGTTGACAGGACAGAACAAAAATAACAAACTTATTTCCTAGGATTTTTAAGCTCACAGGACTAAATAAATTAACCCCTGGATTAATAAAATATATTAATTATTCACTAATAAATGGGTTTAAAACAATATGAGTTTAAAAAACAGAGTGAATTAGTCTATTTTTCAAAAGATAATTAGTAACAGGATAATTTTTAAAACACTTTTTTCTCAAATTAATATTCTCACGCCAGATATATACAGCATTTAAATACTTTGCATTAGTAGTTACAATTTACAACTTAATCCAAACCATGAAATAATAAAAAATAAATAAAAAATGTATTCACAATTTTATTCAAAGTCAACAGTTTAAATCCAACAACATCGATTTTGTTAACTTTCACAATTTTGCAGAATGGCGTGTTCCTTATCACAGACAACTGTCAGATTTTCGCTGATTTAACTTCTTTTACATGCACTGTACTACCAAGGGGAAAAAGTGAGCTTAACAATAAACAATTCACTAATTTACATTGAAATTCCCAACAACCCCATTTTGTGTAAAACATACATGTACATAACAGGCAAAGTAAACTGTAAATGTCTCTATTTCATTGCCAAATTGTTTGTTTTTGTTTTGGATAAAACTAAACAATTATGCATGTACACACATCACAGATACAGCACGAGTAAATCTGCCTACAATTATTAGGGATGCTTTGATATGATGTGCCTGAAACACTCCAACTCAAAAAGAAAAAAAAATATAGGCTAATTTGTACCAGCTTTAACATTTAGTACACTTCAATGTGAATCAAGTCGCTACTTTCTTTGTCAACCAACTTACCCCTTTCTAGCATATTTTACAACATATCATTGCACAAGTTTCATATTTCATAAAAAAATTGATTCCCACTTATATATTTTGAACAAAAAAGAAATGGATAGCAAACTGTATCTACATGTACAATAGCTGTGAACTTCTTGTTAAGGCAGTTTACTATAATATGCATTGATGAATATACGACAGACATTTATTTACTACTAAAAGTGGCCGTTACATGAAGCAATTTTCCTATTTTACTGTTTTTCATCATCTTTGGTCGGCAGCAAGTTTTACCCAAATCTGATTCTCAGGTTTTGATATTACAAAATCTCAGAAACAACCAAATCAGTGGAAAAACCCAGAAGTACCCAGAAGAATATTGAGTACCATGACTAAAACAATTTACCAAAGTTGGTTATGTTCACTAGACTGGGGAAAAGTTCTGCAAATTTCTCCTTGATCAATCGCCTGGTATTTTGGCTGCTAATAACACTTGTTACCAGACCATGTCACATGACTTCTATAACGTCTCTGATTGGACAAGCCCCCACGTCACTCTACTGTCACCATTTAAACAACCAGTCGTTAAAAAGTCAGTGTTTGTCTCGGATTACGTATCAATTTCATGTTTGACGCAATTGACAAGAGAAAAACAGTTTCCATCTAACCTGGCGTCTTGACATCCGACTGGGGTTATGTTAGGGGGGTTATGTTGCACAGGTGGCTGGTAACCGACACCTTGAAACCTGTAAATCTGACAGGTGTTCTAGTACGTGGTCCGTGTAACTCGGACAAGAGGCGTTGAGTTTCTTGGGGATAGTGATTCTGTCTTTAAACGTGGAGCAACCGCTGCGCTAAGATTAAATGTACTGACCCTTTTTTTGGCTACAGTCTATCAATCTGAAATCCGGCATTGTTTACAATGTAGACCATGTTACATTTGTTGACAGATTGGATGTTGTAGTCATGTCTGCAAACTGGGGCCAACTTCATGGAGCTGCTAAGCACAACAAATAATTGCTTAGCACAAACAAGTCTTGCTTAGTAAAACAAGGTTACCAGCCAAATCTACATGTGCTTTTAATGCTGAGCGAAAACCAGCTGTGAACCGGTCACAAACAATAAACATCACCTAAAATTTGTTTGTTTAACCGTGTTTTTGCAACGGAAGAATTTTCATGCTAAGAATTTTGTGTGTGCTTAGCAGATTCATGAATTTGTGTTTGTATCTTTTGAAATGTGAATGGTGCACAAGTGGTAACAAAAACTGTTTAATGTGAGCAAAGTAATATTCAAAAGATGCATAAATATCAGGGGCCAATTTCATAGAGCTGCTAAGCACAACAATTTGCTTAGCATGACATTTTGTCCTTGGCAAAAGGTTACAGACCAAATTTTTACCTGATCTTTATTGTTCTGGATTGATAATCAGCTGTTTTTTTGCTTAGCAGAAAAACATGTATAATTTTGGCTGGTAACCTGTTTTTAATGAGCAAGACTTTTTGTGCTAAGCAAATTTTTTTGCTTAGCAGCTCTATGAAATTGGGCCCTGGATTGCCCGTCGGTTGGCCATCAATATGACGCGACAGTATAATAATAGTAGCAGATCTGTCAAGGTAAAACAGTTGGTCAAGTTAGCAACATCCCGCGTACGTTTGTCGAACATTTAGTTGCATAAACACAGTAATGATTGGTCAACCTATAATACACTTGTCTCTTGGTCAACCTAAATGGATTGGTCTCTTAGGGGTTATGCCTTGTAGATATTTGCACTATAGAAGCAGTTACAAATGTTAAAACGACTACGTAATTACTTTTAAAATAGACTTCCATTTTTCTTTTGAACACTAAGTCTGCCCAGTTATAGCTAGCGTAAGAGGCGTGTACTGGGTCCAACTGTAAAACCTACCCAATCTTATTTTTCTTTACCATTCAAATAGACGATACGTCTAGGAGTAAACGTTACTTTCCAGATATATAGCAGTTAATACTGATTTTTACCCAATCATAAAAACAGTCGAATTTGTGGAGAGGTCATTTTGCAGATTAAAACACGATCATATTTACACACAGTGCATTATGTACAAGCATTGGTCGCAGCACACGGGCAAGAAACAGTTGAAAAACGTCCATTTTTAAAAACTACCGATAACGAAACAGTTTTTGCTTACAATATGGGCACAGACACGTACATACTGGCAACAAACACAGACAGAGATAGATATAGGCAGATGGGGTGACAGATAGGGTGACGGACAGACTGAGGGGAGGGTGTAAGGACAGTTGCCGTGTCTTTTTTGCAAGGCAGCTTGGCTTTTCTTCAGACAAGGTTTCACATGCTGCTTGAAAGGAGACTAGCTGTACTGCTTAGGGAAACTGTTTACACTCGACAGAGTTGCGGTTAGGTAAGCATGCCCTTTAGAGATCAATTTGCAAAATAGTGATTGCAAGAAAGCATTTTCGTTCCTCCCGACCATTTTATTTTAAAGATGCAATGACTACCGGCTTATTTTCATCAGCGCTGTGCGCAAGCATTTAAGGGCGATCTTTGCTTCAAATCATCACTGTTCTTCAACTGGCCTTTCTCGTTGCCGTGGTCCGAGCTGCACTGTCCTTAGCTCCGCCCATTTTCTAGGTTACGCAGGATGGGGCGTGGCTTCTACTCCGCAACCCCCGATACCTGCCAGACGATCAGGTGACTCCTCTCATTCCGTGCGGCGCGAGACGAGTTGGTGAGATCGTTGCCGTAGTTGTTGCTCGCTACGTTTTCATCCTCGTCGTCTCCATCACCTAAAAATGAAAACAAACGAAATGAATCAACACTGCAACAATATAAAACATAAAGTGGGATTCGAACCGATGACCTCTGGAACCGATGACCTCTGGAACACTTTATATCTAGTATCAGACGATTTTCCCCCTGCACTTCTGGCTCCGCCAAGGCTGCTAAATATTTACGTTCCGTTCTTCAGATTAATAGAACAATTTGTTTGAAGAACATACAACTGGGAATTCGGAAAGGCAATGTGCGACGTTTCCAAACATTCACGGGTAAATAACGTACATTTTACCACTAGCCCCACTCACCGTAGTTGACTAAACTACCACAGTTACCTGATTAAAAGTGGTTATCTATCTATTCATGACTGACCTGCTCTGAAGTCAATGTATCCCTCCCCTCCGCTCATGACCAGCATGTTCTTAATAGCTCCTTTATCCATGGCCGTCTTACTCTGGGCGACGTCTAACGCGGAACTAGAGCTGGACGTAGTGATGCCACCTGCCATTCCTGCATAACGACAAGGTTCTTAGATCAAATACTACACTAATTTAAACATGTTATTATAGGCGATCCACAAATCACGAGTATCACCTTTCCCCGCAGTCGATTCCTATTTGTTTTGCATTTTTAACCAGTTCGCGCCGGGATTATTTTAACATCACCGAGCCTAGGCGCGGGATTATTTTTAACGAAACTCGATCCGAGGCGGGTTCAGGCCGATGGTACCGGGAAGCACACCCACGCATTTCCGGCCTTGCTGACAGACATTTCCGGCCTTGCTCGTGACGTGTTTATGCATCATCCGTTTTGAATCTGGGAAAAACTTTGCGATATACGCCCTCCGGTGCAAACTGGTTAAAATAGTCAAACTTTGTGCATTTTTAAACGATGACCTCAAATGACTCCTAGGCGTTTTCAAAGAGTTGAGATAAACCCTCATTCAAGTTACATGAAAATCCATCAAATTCTGTAAACAAAGAAACATTAAAGGCATATTTGAACAATGACCTCAAATGACCCCTGCATGACCTTCAACCTTGGTTATCCGATGAACTGTTTCCCCACCCAAGGGTCACGCATCGAGGTTTCATCAAAAGCCATAAAAACATGTAGAAGTTACAAATTTTAAAAACAAACCTTAACCTGAAACTTTAACCAAAAATATGGTTAACAGAATTTAAGTGCAAGTGTCTATCAAAACTTTGTTTAGGCGATACAATAACTGTTATTAAAACCGTTTGTTTATATTTCATTATTTCTTGAGTGAGTAAGTAATTCGGTTGAGACAAGGTGGTGATTTCTTACCCGGTATTGCCACAAAGAACTTGACAGCATCTCTATGACCATGGAAGGACAGTTGAGCCTGGGTGATGCTGCAGAATGGTATGACGTTACCGGGGCGGACGTTATCTGTCTTGCTGTCAGAGTAGACTCTGATGACACCGCCTGGCCGAATGCCTCCTGTTGATGTGGGCTTGGTAGCTAAGTGACAGGAGAAAGGATTATCAAATCACAAACTAGGAGTGTACATCGGAACCGGGTACCAGGGTACCTGACCGTTGATGTCAGGAACCGATTCCAGATTATAAAACAGAGTACCCTTAACTAACTTTACATAGTAGAGTAACTTCTCAGAGGATGGAAGAGAAGGGTTTTGTTGAATGTTATTTGTTGGGATTAAAAAAAAATAAATCATGTTACAATAGAAAACTAAAATATTTTTTACGTTTAGACGCTCGTGAAATTTGCAGTTTACACCTTAAAGCTACAAAGCTACAAAGCTTACTGTACACACTGGTATCTTGCTGTATTGACTCACGGATGTTGTTGTATTATCATGTGGACCTTTATGAACAAGATGAACAGCAACTTCTGGGGTTGGGTACCCGTGTTGATGTTAATCAGGTACCAAACTACATGTAAATGCACACCTCTAGTATAAACAATGGCTTAGATTTGAGAGAGATTTGACAGAGATTTGGCTAAATTAACCACCCCCCCCCCCCCCCTAGGATTGTCATACCGTGGGTCCAAAAGTGCTGGTACGGGAACACGTAATCACAAAGAGCTGCAAAGTAGTGCAAGTAAAAATGCAACCAAATAATGCGACTGCAACCAAATAATGCGCTCTTACGACTGGGGCAGGAAGGGAGTTCATTAAGCAGATGACATTCAGTTGAACCTCGATAGAGTTTAGTGACACAAAGAAAAACAAAGACACAGCAGTGGGGTTTATGAAGCAACTTACTTTCTGTGAGCGGTATGGAGATGATGACGCCATTGCCGGTACCCACCCATAGCCGGTTGCAGGCTATCATCAGGGCAGTGGTGCGTACAAAAGAGAAACCAAGCTTTCCTGTGCCTGAAAAACAAACACAAACGTAGTGTCAACTTTTTAGATCAACGTTATCCTCATGCTTGTGTTCTTGAGCAAGACACCTTACTACAATTGCCTCTCTTCACCCATAAGAAGCTGCTGCAGACAAACTGGTCTTAAGGCCTGAAACGCAGAGGTAATAAGTGAGACTTTAGTATCAAGTGCCATTAACACTAACACCTACTGAATTATTTTAGGGTAAAGCACCATAATCATGCTAAAAACAACTCTCTAATTTATTCAGATGTAGTAACAAATACTATTAAAATGATACTACAACTTAAAAAACTAAAAGATACTAACTGAACTGAAAAAAAAAAAAAAAAAAAAAAGTATTTCATAGCTTTAAGTAAAGCACATCATTCAGTTCAGCCAATCTTAAGACAACTTACCCAGCATTTTGCTGACATAGGGGTCGATATCTACGTCTTGCAAGTGTTGATACGTGTGTGCGTGGTACAGACGCAGCGTGCTGTCTAACCTAATAGACACCCACACACCGTCACCTTGCCATGCTAGCTGTCGGACTTGACTCTCCTTACGAGGATGAGCGTCAAATGATCGCTGTCAAGATAGGACATGGAGATACTCAGATCAAACATTTGCTAAGCACAGAAAATATTTGCTTAGCAAAAACAGGTTATCAGCCAGGGGCCAATTTCACGGAGCTGCTAAGCACAAAAATTTGCTTAGCATGAACATTTGTCCTTGGTAAAAACAAGGTTACATACCAAATTTTTACGTGATCTTTATTGTTTTTGATTGATAATCAGCTGGTTTTTTGCTTAGCATGAAAAACACGTAGAATTTTGGCTGATAACTTGTTTTTAACGAGCAAGACTTTTTTGTGCTAAGCAAATTTTTGTGCTTAGTAGCTCCGTCAAATTGGCCCCTATACTGCTTGAAATGTAGATTGCTTGTAACTATTTCTGCTAAGCAATATTTTCTGCTTTCGTAAAAAAGCACCCGGATGACGGCAATATTCTTTTTAATATTGTCTTCATTTGGGCATTTTAAACAGTTTTGCTGGTCCACATACAGTCAAGTGCAATCGAGCATAATAACATCGGTTGTTAACCATTTTGCGCCGGATGACGTATATAAATGCAAAGTATTCCCCAGATTTAAAACGGATGATGCATAAACACGCCAAGAGCAAGGCCGGAAATGTCTGTCAGCAGCGAGCAAGGCCGGAAATGTCTGTCAGCAGCGAGCAAGGCCGGAAATGCGTGGGTGTGCTTCCCGGTACTATCTACAAATAAGCCCGTGCGTCGGCTCAATGATGTTAAAAAAATAGCTGCTTCGAGCTTACCTCGACTTTGAGCGTCTGTGGGTGTATGACGTGGACCTTGTTCCTGAGACCACACCAGATCCTGTCATATACCAGGACCATGCATCGTATGGAGTATTGAGGACGACCCAAGTCCAGGACGTGGTAATTGTTCAGGTCCCATTGTCCATCTAGTGAAAAATTGGAAGAAATGGTAGATATCTCAGGCTGAAGAAAGAAAACTGAGAAATTAAAGCCGAGTCATTTTAAGTTTCACCCTAAAAAAGAGAAAGACGTTTTTTTGTTTTTTTTCTAGCAGCTGGGAGCCTAAAATAGCCTTAAGCCAGAGACAAAGCCGAAGCCAGGAATTTAAAAAGGCCCTATAATGTCATGTAGTGGACCACAGTTTGCTCATTTGTCAATAGAGGGCAGCAAACACAACTGTTTGACCTTTACTGACCTGTTGATCGGTGGAAGACTGCTATCGTGCCGTTGGCCAGCGCTGCGAGCACACGGCCCTTGGTGTGGCTAGATAAGACAACAAAACATAGAAAGTAAATACTCTTGACCTTATAGTTGAACAAAGTCGTGACTGTAACTGGGTTTGAACCCGGAACCTATAGACTAATCAGAGAAACAAAATTAGAAGCCATTTTGGGGTATCGTCACCGGATGAGCGCACGCTGTAGACGACACGAAAATGCCTTTTTTTGGCAACCTTTTAGGTCAAGAAGCCCTGAGTGCATTCGCACTACCTAAGCGCGACATACGCTACGTTTAGTGTCAGGTTGGCATAGCGGTTCTTTCTTTACCTTCCACTGCTGTGGTCCGGGTTCGATTCCCAGTCTGGTCCACATGTGTATTGGGTTTTCATTCCTTACCTAATTCTGTGGGTAGGCATACACCGAGTTATGGGGCACTTTTTTTTGTTTTAAAAGTTGTGGGGACATTTTCGTGTCCCCTTAACATTTTCGTGTCCCCTTAACATTTTGAGTCTCGAGTAAAGGGGTCTAGAGGTAGAATTATGTTAGGGTATAATGAAAGAAAATGGAGAAGACAAATTAGGGTGATGTTAAAAAGTTAGGTCGAGAGAATTTTCAGAGTTTGAATTTAGAGAGATTTTTCTAAAGCACACGAACCCTATGGAATGTTCCGTATAACGTCATGTACTAAAAAAAGGAGTGGGTTGCCCCAAAATATTCATCTGGGTTTTTTCTTCCACCTCTAAAACAGTACCGTAATTTCTTCTCATTGTCTTCTCTCAGAGTTTTGTTCAGGCTTGTGAGCTTACAGTGCCTCAGTGGCGCTCTTAAAGATTCCTTGGTTTCAGTCCAAGAAATATTGTAATAACAAATAATAATGTATACCACTAAATGAACCAAACAACTTTAGGATCCTTAATTTTGTTCAAATACATGTATACTGGCAAAACCCCAGGCCTTGACTAGATTAATAGTTTGACAAATACTGTTGATATTTTGACTTACACAATTGATAAGATGGAGTCTTTTAGTTTAATAGAATGTAGACACCTCCTCCATTGAGAGACAGCGGAATGGACGTACAGACTGGATTCAAGAAAACACAAATATAGCGGGATAATTAATCCTAATGAAAACAAACCTTAATCTTGATAAATAGACATCAATTGATGTCCACAATTGATGTTAACAATTGATGTCCACAGGATGGGGAAAGAGGTTTTGGATTGTGGACTCGCACACGTCCACAGTCCGTTATTGCTCTTTCTGAAAAAAAGCTTAAGAGGAAAAACGGGGTTAGGGTTATCTGTAAAATTTGGGGTTTTCACATTTTTTCTGGAAGCAAGACAAATTTGTTTTTGGCGAACGTTTTCTTAACTACATAAAGAATTGAATTGGAACTGAAGGTATGACTGAGTAAGGACACAGCTTGGACAATCATTTCTCAGACCTCATTCTTGTCAGCACTTCTGGCAGAGTTTTAGGGCAGTCAATTACAAGTCTGTCCTGTGCCTCCCAGCTAGACACGGCTAAAAGCAAACAGTGTCATACGTACAGTGCCTCACAGGGAGACAGACCCCCACATACCACCCATCCTATACCTCTGGCCTAACACACCTCTAAGCACATAGTGGCATAGACACTGTGCCTTACAGGGAGACAGACCCCACATACCATCCACCCCACACCCCTGGGTTAACACAACTCTAAGCACATAGTGGCATAGACACTGTGCCACACAGGGTGGCAAACCCCCACATACTATCCATCCCACACCCCTGGGTCAACACAACTCTAAGCACACATCTGCATAGACACTGTGCCACACAGAGTGACAAACCCCCACATACCATCCGTCCTGCGCACCCATCCACATCGTGGGTTTGATACTCGACATCTTCTCAAACTCTTCGTGCATGACGTCGTTCTCGGCCGGTGTGGCCGACAGACCGTCCTTCAAGAGATCGCTGGTCTCCACTGTGCTTGACCGGTGCCTCATGATCTCCAATGGGATGGGGTCATTGGTCACTCCCAGGGGGTCACCTGAATGCTCTGAAAAAAACAAACATTTGGTGTGCATTTATTATGTCACAAACTTTGTTTCATAATATGGAATTTGGGTCTGGAAATGTAAATTGTGTTTTTGTTTTTGCCCTTTATCAATGTATATTTTCACTAAATATTCAGTGTTGTCTTGAAAGGATTCTTTTGCAAAAATCTCTGACTCGGGTGAGACTAAAAAAGAAGGAGGTTGTGGGTTGGAGTCCCATCCAAGTCAGAGATTTTGTCAAAAGTATTCTTTAAATACAAAAAAAAAAAACTAAACCTAGTATTGAACCTGGCTGATCAACTTGCAGCAAAAGCTAAATTGCAAATTGGTTGAGTTGAGGATATGCAAAGGTGTCTCAGGCAGCCGCCATACGACCCATGTCCGACCACGGAGCACATCCAGCAATTAAAAATGTGGATTTTTGTTGTTGGAAGGAGGAAAACCAGAGAACTCGGGGAGAAATCTTGTAGCACAGAAGAGAATCAACGAACAACTCAGACCCGAGCAGGGAATCTAACCCAGGCCACAGCATTAAGCGGCGGGCTTTATACACACTGCACGACCAACAAAATTAACCCAGGCATTTAAGATTTAACCCCAACTCCCTAGTGTGATTTACTATACTCATCCTAGCAAACCTTAACACCCTATGGCAAACTGTACACACAAACTGTACCTCCGATTTTGGAGGTTTGCCTAACCCAGTGTGAAAGACTGTCACGCTCGGTTCAGACAGGCAATCCACAGTCGCGCCGAACCAAATGAGTGAATTGAGTCAGACGTCTAAAATGAAGGGCGACAAGGCGCACCAGACGGCGACGATCGACTGCTGGAGTTGTTAGAGCGACTCAGGAGCGACTTGATTTCAATTTGGTCCGGCGCGACTGTGGAACGCCTGTCTGAACCGAGCGTCAGTTACCCATCCCAGAAGATTCCAACAAAACCGGAGTTTGACTGGATGGAGATTGTTTAGAGTTAAGAGATTGAACACTTCTTGATAACTACCTGACTCATTGCTTGAGGTGGAGTTGCCTCGTCCAAAGTGCTGCTCTCTGACGAGCCCCTCCATGCCGACATTGTCCAGTAAGGGAGCTGTGGTGGCTGCCTTGGTGATGGACTGTTCCGCATCGGCAACCGAGGAGATGTTGGAGAACTTGGCATCACTGACTTCCGCTTTGAATTCTGTGGCTTCATCCCCGTGGGTGCTATCACCTGTTGTGTTTATTCAACAGTTACTCCAAGTCATCAGAAGTCAATGTAAGTTAACCAGTTCGCACCGGAGGACGTATATACATGCAAAGTTTTCCCCAGATTTAAAACGGATGAGGCATAAACACATCACGAGCAAGGCCAGAAATGTCTGTCTGCAGCGAGCAAGGCCGGAAATGCGTGGTTGTTCTTCCCGGTACCATCGGCCTGAACCCGCCTCGAATCGAGTTTCGTTAAAAATAATCTAGCGCCTCGGCTCGGTGATGTTAAAATAATCCCGGTGCGAACTGGTTAAAAAAACAATAGACCATCTGTCAGTTGTGCATTTTTATCGTTTGAAGCAGTCGAAAATGCTCAAAATCAGAAGAAAAGTTCTTGACAAATAAACCGAATCAAATTTTAGCTCTGCGAATGCTGCAGATTCCAGAGAAAAAAATATTCTAAGATTTTGATTTCAATTCAAAATTTGCCAAGTCAAGATTTGAATTGTGACCATAATCTGCGTTAAGGGCGTGTCCTCATCAAGCCGATTGCAGCTTCTCGCGTGTCACGCACTGAAACGAACAATAATAGCGCTCACGCACGTGTGTCGTTCAAACGCTGGTGTGTACAATTTGTGCACTATTTAATCACCGAATAAGCCCAAATATCCCAGGCTATTCCGTGTACTACTAACAAATTCCAAAGGCGAGCGATTTGTCTGCCACTATCAGCAAACAAACTGCTCATCGTTAAAGAGCTCTATCAGATTACCCCTTCCTAAAACCAAGAACTCTGATTGATTTAACCTTTTTCAGATGAAGGCGTCGCGCTCCTGGGTGTGACCGGGACGCTGACCGTTACCAAGGTGATGTTACCATAGCCGCTGTCACTGCCGTTACTGGTGACTGAGTTGACTGAGGCTGTGTCATCGACTGCTTCGATATCTTCACAGGGATAGTCACTCTCCATCGCTCCTGTTCAAAGAAAACAAAATAAGATGCTAAACCCTTTAACTATCATTGTTATTAGAAGATTTGTAAAAAAAATATGGTAATGCAGGCAGCTTTTGACAAATTCCTGTAGGCCTAAAATATTTGTTGCAATCATTCAGAACCTATTTTTTGTGATAAAAAAAAATTATCTAAGTTTTTGAAATTTTATATCAAATTTCCTAAATAAAAAAAGAAACTTGATAAGAAGTCCATCTAACAATTCACCGAGTAAAAAGGGCAAATTCTTGTGAATTGTATCATTTTCGCTCCAATTTTGTTGACGCTATTGAGCTTTGGAAACTTGTTTTTGGATAGTGTCTCGAAAAAAAATGCAAACAAAATATAATGGAATGTTATAATGGAAAGTAAACACGTTTACTAACAAAAAGCTAAAGACAGTTTTTGCAGTGTAGACCAGGCAATTATCCAAACAAGTGTTGCAATGTGGATGAGCTGTTGGTGATTAGCAGCTAAATTAGCAGCTAAATGCTCAATGGATAAACAGTATTCATCCTCATGCTAAGCATGTTTAGCGCGTAAACATGTTTAGCGCGTAAACATGCTTAGCGCGTAAACATGCTTAGCGCATAAACATGCTTAGCGCATAAACATGCTTAGCGCGTAAACATGCTTAACGCGTAAACATGCTTAGCGCGTAAACATGCTTAGCGTGTAAACATGCTTAGCGCGTAAACACGTTTACAAACATGAATTTTGTTTACTCGCTAAAGACAGTTTTTGCAGTGTAGACTAGGCAATTATATAAACAGGCAAGTAGCTACCATTATCAAAATGCCTACAAATTAAAAACTTGGTCCCATGGTCAATTTGATCTTTCTTGACAAATTACTCATAACTCTGTCAAACATGATCAGATGTGGACGTCTGATATCTCGTTTTAAAGTGGAAAGGTGTATTTTGGTTACACATTCGATGTGTAACACTTCATTCTATTTTGTTTGCATTTTTTTTAACACACTGTATAAAAGTAACAAATAAATGATGATAATAATTTAGGCTTTGATATTTCACTTCTATGTACCTGGGACACTAGCAATGCAGAGAATGTGTGGATTCCTGACTGGGAAGGAGTCTAGCAGGACCTGGGGTTGGTTAGCGTCGATCACCGTTACTTTACTGAGGTCGTGGGGGGTGGTGGTGCATATCCACACGAGGGACGATAACAGATTCCTGCCACTGTCGCAAATCGCTTTCTGTTGTTGCTGGAGATAGACAATTCAAAAGAAGACGAATAAACGGCAACTATAAACTGGAATGTAGAGACCCAGGTGAACAAGTAAGAAAAAAGAAGAATGAAAACTAAAAGTGAAAAAAAAAAACCAGGAACAAAGTAGGACTTTAAAGGTAGGATACACCATTTGCAGATATCGAAAATATTTACTACCTAATACCGAACAATGATTCTAGGCATCCAGCAAAATGATTGCGCTAGATATCCTGTATATATTTAATTTTAAAAATTAAATTTTATAAAGAAAAATTGCCTTAACATAAGAATAACTGCTCAACGCCGGTTGAAAACAAACGCTGTTTTTCATGCTTTTCTCTGCATCCATGATTGTAAAACTTAGGACAGGTCAGTTAAACGTCATTTACTATAAAATACAATCCCCCAAATCCACCCATTAATGATAATTCAAGCAATTACCTTTAAAGGACTACATCAAAATCTCATGTACTCAACACTTGTGCTCCATCCTCAATTAAGCTTATTGAAGTACAGTTACAGTACTCCTATGCCCAAAGCTATTCACTGTGTAATTTACATACGACAGTAAGTAATAAGATTTTATTTTTCAAAGTGAAAAATTTGTAAGAATTTCGTGAAAAAAAGTAAGAAAAGTAGGAATACTTGAAAGTCTGTATTAATAACTTAATTAACCAGTAATTAACCAGTTCGAGCCGGAGGGCATATATAAACGCAAATTTTGCCCCAGATTAAAAACGAATGACGCATAAACACGTCACAAGCAAGGCCGAAAATGTCTGTCAGCAGCGAGCAAGGCCGGAATGCGTGGGTGTGCTTCCCGGTACTATCGGCCTGAACCCGCCTCGGATCAAGTTTCGTTAAAAATAATCCCGCGCCTCGGTTTAGTGATGTTTAAAATATTCCCGGCGCGAACTGGTTAAACTCAGTCTTTAGCCCGATGGTTTTCGTTCAACTTTTTATTATTAACGACATAATAAGTTCTCAACCGATCGTGACTCACCGTGATTTCGTCATCAAGTCTGTTCAGCTCCGAGTCCGATCTTTCTTTTCTGATTGGCTGTTCCACGGCACTGTTAGAGTAGAAGACACTGGCTCCTACTATGGAGCCACCGTCCCTGGTACGACCACCCGTCAGATTCACCCCGGCTGCACACCAGATCTAACATCATGGAATAAACAAGCGTTACAACCCTATTTCATGAAACTCATCACAACTTAGGATGCATCGCAGCGCTGCGACTCATCGTATCAATATATATAATATGAAACACATTGTATGTGAGACACGTTATAGGTGTATTTAGAGACTGTTATATGTACTTTCCACACACAGTAAATAGTCGTTTGATATTCAACAAAGAGATGCGATTTGAAGGTTTGCAAGGTGAAAAGGCAATAAGATAAATAGTTTGCGGTAGCACTATGTGGTAATTCTCTTTAGTGAGATGAGATCTTGTGGTAATTCTCTTTTGTGGGTTGTGGGGTTCTGAAAATCGAAGGGAACTCAACGTTTCGTACAGTATGCTCTGCCCAGGCATTGGAATCTCTCAGTCTCAATGGGTACTAATCATTGTAATCATTATTAGTCCTTGAAGACTAGAAGAGGAAAACAGATTTGACTCTAACCTTTGTTCCTGGTTCTTTCTCTATCAACGGTCGACAGAACACCGGGACGGGTACCCCTAGCAGGTTGGCTGCTTGTTGCGCAGGGCCCTTGGGTGGGCTAGGCAGCTTGGCTGGTAGACTCCAGCCGTAGGCCTGCACTCGACCGTCATCCTGCCTGACGTGGGCCTTGACTTTCTTGTACTGCTCTCGTTTATCCTTGCTGCTTCGTGGGTCGCTGTGGGGTGACGTATCAACATAATAACTGACTGGGTTTGGAACCTGTTACCTCCGAATTGTGGCACTGGGTTGGGGTAAACTGTGAAACTGACTGGAGTAGGTTTAGAACCCTTGACCTCCGGAATGTGGCACTGGAGTGGAGTGACGTATTAACATTGTAAACTGTGAAACTGACTGGGGTGGGTTTAGAACCCGTGACCTCCAGAATGTGGCACTGGAGTGGAGTGACGTATTAACATTGTAAACTGTGAAACTGACTGTAGTGGGTTTAGAACCCGTGACCTCCAGAATGTGGCACTGGAGTGGGGTGACGTATTAACATTGTGAACTGTGAAACTGACTGTAGTGGGTTTAGAACCCGTGACCTCCAGAATGTGGCTCTGGGCTCAACCGACTGAAATCCCTAGCTTTTGTGATTGCAATATCATAATTTGTCATTGTCTTTGGTCATAAGATGTTTCTGATAAGCCAAAACAGTGATGTGTGCTTA
This sequence comes from Crossaster papposus, assembly GCA_037893245.1. Classification (NCBI taxonomy): domain Eukaryota; kingdom Metazoa; phylum Echinodermata; class Asteroidea; order Velatida; family Solasteridae; genus Crossaster; species Crossaster papposus. The sequence continues at coordinate 3,559,091 of JBAIAA010000074.1, read as the reverse complement.
GCACGCTGAATGCTACATACTCCGAGAAAACAATATTGTACCATTTCAATTTCAATTCAAATTCTGCCTAGTCTAAGATTTGAATTGCAACCACAATCTGAATTTGGGGCACTTTCTCAAGTGTGTCATGAACTGAACCGATCATTAACAGCTTCCATGAACAATCCAAGACTTGCACGACCATTCGTGGATTGCAAACCAACTACTAATGGAAATTCCTAAATAATGATCTCTGAAACTCATCTTTTGTTATTTTATTCAAAATGACAGCCTGCCAGTAGGAATAATTTCACAGGGGGTTTAGAGTTATTAACCAGTTCGCGCTGGGATTGTTTTAACATCACCGAGCTGAGGCGTGGAATTATTTTTAACAAAACTCAATCCGAGGCGGGTTCAGGCCGATAGTGCCCTGAAGCACACCCACGCATATTTGGCCTTGCTTGCTGCGGACAGACATTTCCAGCCGCGCTTGTGGCGTGTTTATGCGTCATCCGTTTGGAATGTGGGGAAAACTTTGCGTTTATATACGTCCTCCGGCACAAACTGGTTAATATCTTTAAATTAAGAAAGCTTTTGAAGAATAACTTTTAGGGATAGTTGCTAAACGTATACTATCCCTTTAAGTACTTTCTGTTTAACACTTACCCATCCTCAAGGAACTCAAATGCCCGTGTTCTGTTGTCCAACGAGGCAATGGTCTGACTTCGTTGTTTGCCGGACGGAGTGACGCTGGACGTTGGGGCGTTGTAGCGAATGTTGCCGTGATGGGGGCTGGGCCTCCGCTGTGGGGCTGCTGGGGTCGTGCTGAACAGGTTGCTAAAACTGTAGAAAACAAAGACAAAAATGTGAGTGGTTCTGGCAAAATGAGACAGAACTGGGCAGAGGTTGAAATGAGGGTTTGCAGGTTTTAGGAAAGAGAATAAAATACTCCTTAAAATAGAGTCTACTGTTACATTTTAATCAAGAATTCTGTTGACAAGTTATGGCTGTTTAAAGTTTGCATTTATTGACAGGTCAGAAAGTAAAATACTGAGTAAACGTTTTAGGCTTTGTATTCGTGAAAATGAAAGATGCCAATTGCTTTCCTTAAAGGTAGGATACACCATTGGTAATTGCTTGAATTATCATGAATGGGTAGATTTGGAGGTTGTACTTTATAGTAAATATCGTTTAACTGACCTGTCTGAAGTTTTAGAATCATGGATGCCGAGAAAAGCATGACAAAACGCGTTTGTTTTCAACCGGCGTCGAGCAGTTATTCTTATGTTATCTTTGTTTTTTCGCGATCACCGTATGGCGATCGCGAATTTTTCTTTATAAAATTCAATTTTTCAGAATAACTACAGGATATCTAGCACAATCATTTTGCTGGATGCCTAGAATCATTATTTACTTTCAAATGAGTAAGATGTTTCCTAATAATTCGGTAGTAAATATTTTCGATATTTGCAAATGGTGTATCCTACCTTGAAAACGGTTGAACTCCACACTTTATACTCTTTCTTTAAATTGTGCAGTATACATAACATAAGATTCCAAAGGACAATAAACCGGAAAATCAAAAACTCTGTTTGGTTTTTGGCATGTTTCTCCACTACTGCCTGGGCCCAGTTCCGTCTCATTTTATCATTTTATCAATAAAAAAAAAATTGGATTACTGCATCGTAAACGCTTTTTGGTTAATGATTTATAATTTGTGACTGCATGTTATACAGTGGGATTGAAATTTATCAGCAATAAAAAAATTTGCGATCGAATTGCATAAAATTATTAACATACCTCCAAATAGGCACTTGGGGAGACAATCTCATAGAGATGTACACAAACTTAAAACAGTCCTAACTTGTTTACCCTAACCCTTTTCTCTAAGATCTTCGAGATTTGTGCTATTTAGACCAAAATCTTTTAGGGTAGCTAGACACTTAAATGTCTCCCTAAGTGCCACTGTCTTCTTATTACCTAAAAACTTACGCTAATCTGTCTCCCCAAGTGCCTATTTGGAAGAATTATTCAATGATTTCTGATTGTGTTATAAACAAATATTTTTGCAAAGACTTACAACTTCCAGATGGTTGACTTGTTTTTCTTAGCATCAAAGGATGGATGCTCCCTGGATGCTCTGCAATAATTGTAAATTGTAGAGAAATTAGGTTTTTTTGGTAAACAACATTGGGGAAATGCAATACAAAAGGTTTTGTTGGACAACTTTTTGATAGGCAGCAGCAATTTCTGGTCAATGTTAGCAGGATTATCATCTCAAAAATAAAGGGGAATGGGGGTAGAGGGAACAGAAGTAGGGAAAAATTGAGAGGTAGGGGGAACAGGATTAGGAAAGGGGAGGGGTAGGAGGAATAGGGGTAGGACAAGGAAGGGGATATTGCCATCTGATTATAAGGGGTTTGTGTTTTGTTTTACATCCCTACTTTTACCTCCAGTTGGGCGATTGGGGGTAGGGTTGGGTGGGCACTTGGGGAGGAATATGAGAGTAGGAATGTTTTGTAGAGGTGATGGGTGGGGTTGGGGTGAGTTTTAAAACCATACCTGATAATTTCAGTTCATCTTGCTGCCTTCTGTGCCTCTAGCTGGGTGATTGAGAGGGGGTAGGAGGGGCAAAGGAGAGAAATAAGAGGATAGGGATCTGTTTATCGGAGGTGATGTGTGAGGTACGCAACTCTAACCTGATCATTTCAGTCCACCGTACAGCCTCCTGTAGCTCCATCAAGCGCTCCTTGTATTGATTCCTCTCCATCAGGACTCTGGCCATCTCTACGCGAGTGAAGCGTTTCCGCTGAGCCATGGGCACCCCTTCATCCTCGTCCACGGCGGCCACTTTGTCGTTCTCCTCTCTCAGTCTAAGGTTCAGATAAAGAAAACAGAATCAGACAAGGTGGCAACCATCTCTTATGTCATCTAAAAACATTCTGCATGAGTACTTTAAATATCTCAGCGTAAAGAAGAGCAAGTCTAATCTAGTATTTGAGTAAGCCATAGGGCCTTTTCGATTCTCTGGCTTCATCTTCGTCTTAGGCTTAAGGCAAATTTTTTGGGCGGGAACTCCAGGCACATTCTGGTACCTGTTGTACTTCAGAAACATCCAATCAGGTAATATAAACCCAAAAGTGGAATATTTTCATTGAGTTTGCTTCTCAGTGATTCAGAAGTCCGAGTGGATTCAGAAACGAAGCCGAAGCAGAAGACGAAGTAAAAGTTTAAAAAATTCTTATTTTTGCTCTAAAACAAGCTAGATACAAGGTTGGGAAGAGCATCCCTGGTTCCAAATAGCCCGGGCATCATTATGCAAAGCATAGAACCAGGATCCAGAAGTATCGTGATGACATTTTTAGTAGCATTTGCTTAGGAGGTGTTCGGTTATTTTTGGTATTAGTGTTAGAGGTGTCAGTTACAGCATGAGTCAACCACTGGCAGACTAACGGTAGTTGCCAATGAACATTTCTCAAGAACATGTCCAGGACAAATCCAGAGCTTCTTCCGGACAAAGTAAATGATTCTACATGCAACTTTGTCCAGAACTTGTCCTAGATATGAAGTGAGATGGCCCATCCCTCAGCCAACAATTCCGTCACCATCTGGGGGGCCTGTTTGTTTCACACAGATCCGGATCGTGATCTGTGATCCAGCTGCTGGTTCGCTCCATCAATTAAGTAAGATTTGATTGGTAACGAACAGCCGGATCACTGATTGCAATCCGGATCCCATATAAAACTAACAGGCTCTATGAGAAGATTCCCACTGGACTCACTTCTTGATTTCCTCTTCCAGTTCTGTGATTCTCAGATTCAGTCTTCCTTTGGTGGTCTTGAGACCGTTAATCTCCTGGCGTTGGACTTCTATCTCAGACCTAAGCTCATCCACTGAAGCAATCAGGTCATCCTTGACTACATTCAGAGCATTCCTTAAAAGGAAACAAAAAATCTGAAATAATTTTGGGATTTAGGGCTACGTTCCTCCTCGCCCAAGTTTGACAGGATCATTGTGTATTTAGGGCTTGTGATTCCTACTCTAAGGGTCAGGGTCCAAATCCATCTGCAGGCCACTGGTTGTCATGCTTGGGCAAGCTCTGTTACCTCAAGAATGTAAATATCTACTGATATTTTCAAAGGAATAACCTGCAAAGGGCCGACTTCCTTATTATTAGAAAAAACATTTTCAGTCATTCCACGTTGCAATTTTGGCTCTTGCAGGTCCACCCCCCCCCCTTTCCCACTTCTAAAACTAAACAATTCTCCATCATTTTTCTCAACACATTCTACAAGGATGCTCTCTTGAATATAATAAACCATGAACTTTAACCCCTTGACGCTAGTATTCATTCCTCACTCACTGGATTATACGCATGACTGCACAGCAGCCCTTGTCCAGCAGGTGCACTGCACAGTGGACCCAAGCGTGCAGCTGTGACACAGGCCATGTTCTAAAGTGTAGAACAGCTGACAACAGCATTCTGGACGAATTAGCAGGCAACAGCCATAGGCACTTCCCCGGCGTCAAAGGGTTAATAAGGTTTACTAAAGGTTATGTACAATTACGAACCCTGCATAATATTTAATAACGAGGTCAGAGGTCAGAGTTCAGAGGTCAGAGTTCAAGAGGAGACTTACTTTGTTGCCCTGAGCTCTGAGTTTTCCAGGAGGATGTTTTCCACTTCTTTTCCCATACCTGAACGAAAGCAAAACAATTTGCATAAACCTCTGTTGTTTTACACCAAATTACAAGCTTCACACATCCACACAGACGGGTTGGTAAGGTTTACTAGTACACCATGTGGTTGTACGAACATCTACTCACAAAAACACATCACCTAGTGTAAATAATTGACGGGGAAAATGTAGAAATCAAACCATCACTGGCACGAACGCTTACAAATTACTCTCGCTAGCTACAATTAGATACAAGAAAGTTGCAGAAACTTTACCAACAAATTAAAACAAATTCACCAACAATTTTGTTTTCCGGGCTTATAAAAAAAAGACCTAAAAGCACACTGGCTATGTATGTACATGTACACGTACATGTAGTTCAAAATATAGCAGAACATTTGTACACAGAAATATATCTATACTGACCACCATTCAAAGACATATCCATTTGAGCATTTGTTAGGTTCAACACGTTAGGTTCATTTCTTTTTTAAATACAAGAGGCACACCAAAGCGAGTTTAGTCACAAATTCACACTACTTTTTACATATGGAGTAGAAATGCTAATGTTTGCTAAGCATGAGTGTGTCTTTTTTTCTCTTTAAATTAACAAGATCTTTTCACAAGTATTTTCAGTCCAAATACTCCATTGCTACTTGTGTTAGGATCAGAAAATGTCAACAGTACATGTAAATTGATTTTGGGAAAATATTTTTTTGGGAAACGTGTTGTTCAAATGAAAACGAACATAATTTGTTTTGGTTTGGCTTGGAATGAGTACATTCATGTCTTTGCCTGTTATCACTAACAGGGGTAGAAACAATTTTTTTTTTCACAAATACTTAATTAGTTCTTTAATTCCTGCGCCTTTAACAAGTTTTGAATTAATTTATTTGAACCACTAATTCTTTCACATAAATTCTCAAAGGAAATGACTACAACTATCACAACATACATGTACATGTAGTAAAAAATAAATTAAAAAAAAACCTTTACAAAAGTACTGTACCGGTACATGGGGAGTCAGGTTGGCGTAGCGGTTCTTTCCTCGCCTTCCACCACTATGACCCGGGTTCGAACCCCGCCTGGGCCAATATGTGGATTGGGTTTTCAGTCCCTGCCTGACTCCGTGGGTTTTCCCCAGGATATTCTTCTGGGGTTTTCCTCCCACCTCTAAAACTGTACCTTCTTCTCATTGTCTTCTCTACTTTGTAGGGTGTCGTGCTCGAGTGGATAAGAACACCGAACTCAAGCTCTGGTGTTTCTGTTCACCGGAGTGTGGGTTCGAGTCCCGGTCGTGACACTTGTGTCCCTGAGCAAGACACTTAACTATACTTGCTTCTCCCCACCCAGGGGCAAAATGGGTACCTGTGAGGGCAGAGGTGGTTATTGTGATTGATTTAGCCTAGTAGCGCATATATATTGCAGCACAGGCCGTATACTCCCTAGGGAGCTGAGATGGTTTAAGGATTGAAAATGGCCCAGTGACCAGGGGTATTAATTTGTTCAGCGCCTTGATCTAGTGTCTAGGATATGTGCGCTTTATAAGAACTTTGTATTATTATTATTATTATAACATACATGTTTGGGGTTTTAATTTTCCACCACTTTTTGAAACTTGCAGGGATTTTGTTATGTTGTTATGTTAAATTTGTGTTAAAATCACAGCATGCACACCGTCCACAAACACAAGATTCTTGAAAGGAGCGGCGTTTCTTCAAGGTCTTACCGTAGAAATTATCTGGCGACATGACTTGTTAATATAAATAGAGGGCGAGGCAGCGGTTAGAGATGGAAACGGGCAAAGTGGGAGGGGAAAGAGCAGAGCAAAATGCACGGTTAGATTAAAAAAACAAAAAAAACCAAAGATGTGACTTCATTCGTCATTCAAGTTTCATTCAACTAGGCCATGTCCAAAATAATAGGCCATGGCTAACTGTCCACATGTGTATGTAACCGGCTGTAGCCACATTTCATAGACTTGTGTGTTATTTTTGTTTAGCCGTAGCTAAGTCATTGGGACATGGCCTGACACTGCTCTGTGACACTATGCAGTGAAGTATTAAAGGTCTAGTACCCACCATCTCAGAGAAACCAGACTAGGATCGTCTTTGCAATACATTGACCGACTCATTGACTGACAGTCTGTCATCTTGTGAGTCAGGAAATCCTTCAAAATTTCCAGTTTCACAAAATTTCTTACAGATCATCACAAGTATTTACAACAAATACTTTTTGCTTATGTCCTAAAACAATAGGATCTTTCATCCTGTTTTAACGCAACCCATACTTTTGGTCAGAAAACCCCTTCCACCAAAGTGAAACCATGCAAAGTGCACGTGCAGAAGTTGAAAGAACCCATTTGTACCGACTACTGTTTATTGTGTGTGCATCAATTGTGTGCGCAGTAATCTTTGAACACATTAACATTTGAACAATTATTACAATACTGTGAAAAAGCCTAAAGAGCCTACGAACTTAACGCCACAAAGCATTCGCCGCAAAGCGTCCCCTGCAAAACCCGCCACAAAAAAATCCGCTTAAAATCCGCCGCAAATTCCGTTCCTAAATCTGCCGTGAAATCTACCGCGAAATCCGCTTCAAAATCTTTTGCAAAATTCCCCGGAGTTGAAATGTGTTTAACTATTGCAAATACGCAATGCAAAACAGGAAGTAATCAATATGCAAACATGATATTTCCTGAACAGGAGGGGCTATGGAGCTCCATTATATACCAAACGAAAACTTACATCGTGGGCTTTCCAACCACGTATATAACTCAATTTCACAATTGGAAATGGTCAACTCTTTTCTTTTCATTCAATATTGACCAACTCCAACTACCTCCTTTCTACTGTCTCTGTCACATAGAATGGCTACTGCTCTTGTTAACCAGTTTGCGCCGGATGAAGTATATAAAAACGCAAAGTTTTCCCCGGATTCAAAACGGATAACGCATAAACACGCCACGAGTGAGGCCGGAACTGGTTAAAGATATTAAAATGAACAAAACACAAGACACCACCACTGAATAAATTTGTTTCCAAGCCAGAACCAATGTACATTCATTCAAGAAGAGATTTTTTTTCTTGAATTTTTCTTTTCTTAAAATTTTCCTTCACGACCACACAAATATTCTGGGAACCAGTGATAGTTTTTTTGTATAAACCAGTTCCCATCAGATGACGTGTATACATGCATAATTCGTCTAATATTCAAAAATGATGACGGATAAACACGTCAAGAGCAAGGCCGAAAATATCAGGATGTACTACCCACAGATGCCGGCCTGAACTCGTCTCAGAACGAGGTTTGTGAAAAACAATCCAGCGCCTGGGCCCGGTCAATGTCAAAATAATCCTGACCCAAACTATTAATAAACTAGTCTTGCATGGTTGCAAGATGTCCTAATCGCGGTAAGCAGCGCGCGTAGGCCGCCGATGCGGGCGTACATAATTACTGTACATAACAGAAACATGACCAATGCGTCAGAAATTATGCACGTTACGTCACGCGATTATACACGCGACGCCACACATGCATGCAGATGTGACACAATTCAGCTCGTAATTTTTCAAGCGATTATGTCAGTTAGCCAAGGCGTCCTAGTCCAATCCAATCCAATCCAATCCAATCCAATCTGCATTTGCAAAGCCCCTCCTCTTAGCGATGAGTGTTACTGGGTTCTTTTACGTGCATTACACAACGCACGGGACCTCCAGCTTTACGTCCCATCCGAAGGACGAAGCAATAGTGGTTTAATTGCCTTGCTTAACCCTAACTCCCTCACCATTGTTATTGAACAATACAATTCCTTCAAAATCCTCCAACTTCCTTTGTTGTGTAGGGAGATAGGGTTAAGGACACACGTGTCGACACCGGAACTTGAACTCACGCTCTGCGGAACAGAAAACCGGGTTCTTAACCGCCCGGCAACGACACTCCACATAGGGAGAGAGCCCGCATCGGTGGCCTACCTTACAGTGATTAGGAAGTCCTGCAACCAAGACTATTAATAAACAAGCTAACCCCTTCGAGCTTCAAAGATGTAACACAGGTGACATGGTTTTGAACCCACACACCACCTCAAATGAAAGCTTCAGTGCTGGGGTTGATTTCACCAACGCCAAGATCAATCTTAGAAAGAGTAACTGATAGGATGAGTAAGTCTTTCTTTGATTGATCTTAGTTTTTCATTAAAGGTAGGATACACCATTGGTAATTGCTTGAATTATCATGAAAGGGTGGATTTGGGGGTTGTATTTTGTCGTTTAACTGACCAGTCAGAAGGTTTACAATCATGAATGCCGAAAAAAGCACGAAAAACAGCGATTGTTTTCAACCGGCGTCGAGCAGTTATTCTTATGTTATCTTTGTTTTTTTGAGATCGCCGTCCGGCGATCGCGAATCTTTCTTCATAAAATTCTATTTTTCAGAATAATTACAGGATATCTAGCGCAATCATTTTGCTGAATGCCTAGAAACATTTACTTTCAAATGAGTAAGATATTTCTTAATAATTTGGTAGTAAATATTTTCTATATCTGCAAATGGTGTATCCTACCTTTAAATAAGCCCCAGGTCAATCTTAGGAAGAGTAACTGATAGAATGAGTAAGTCTTTCTTTGATTGATCTTAGTTTTTTTCGTTAAACAAGCCCCAGGTGAAGAATAGAAACCTGGGACCCAATAAGGAGGATATGTACATTATCAGGAATTTATCAAGAACAGACATGCAAAGGCAAATTACCATCAAAACCATACGATACATCACTTTCTTCACTATCATCTTCATGTAGCAAAAAAATACAAAAATAAAAGAAAAGAACATAAATTGTGCAAACTTTTTTACAAGACTTTAAAATCACAAAAGGAATTGTGCAGCAATACTAATTAAAACAAATAGTACTTTAGTTTGAATGAAATTAAGAGAAAAAAAACAAAAAAAAATTTGTTTACAGTAAGATCGAATCCAAGTATAACACAGATTTCCATTATTTGCCACATTCACTTTTGGAGACCACTACAATGTCATGCAATAAAAAAGTGGCATATTTCAGGCTGTCGTGACTTGTGTCTAGTATTGAACACAGTTGCTCACCACGCGCGTGTGCATAGTTTGACCGCGATCAGCTAAAAACAACCTCGTCCCATTGTCTAACTATGGTTTGTAAACATCAACTGCATCCTGATTTATCACACTGGAACAAGGTTGATATGACCTTTTTTTGCCGTTTCCAAACCCCAGCTTAATCTTCGTTCAGGCTTCATTCGTGTAGTTTAGCAATGGGAATGGACGCGGAGACGAAGCCCAAGCTGGGGTTTGGAAATTGGCCTGTGTTGGTTGGAACTTTTTGCCATTTGACCTATTTTGATGCAGTTTAGCAGTGTTGTAGCATGGTGTTATTGGTTGTAGCAACCGATGATTTTTCTTATTTTTTTTTGAGGAAATAATTATTGACGCGCATGGTTTAAATCGACACGCGCGCCAACCAGAACCAGAAGATCTTTTTTGGGGGGCCTTAATTGTCAGTTTACGGTTTTTTTGATGAATTTTAATGTATTTTTTAAATCCAATTTTATTTAATGATGTACTCTATGCAGGGCCCCAATGGAAACCAGTTTTAAAACTGTTTGGGCACACCCTGGGTAAATAAATGTAATAAATAAATAAATATAAATCTGGTATGGGATATAGACGATGTGCCCTCTGACATCACGTGTTTACATCTGTATTCAAATGTGCCCGGCAGTATGCGCACACATTGTGTTTCATATAAAATTTGCTTAAAGAGTGACGTCGCAGGTCAGATCGCCTTTGAATTATGTGACCTCTGATGTCATCTCTTAACCAAATTTATGTAAAACATGATGCGTGCGCAAACTGCCGGGCACATTTGAATACAGATGTAAACAGAGGGCACATCGTCTATAAATAGAAGGTACAACAAAAAAAGGCACTAAAAAAAACACATCTGCTCCTACCAACAATACAGTCATTGTGAACTCAATATAAACGTTGGGCACTATTAAAGCGTTGGACACTAGTTTTAATTTTTAGTATGTCTACTAGCATTAAATTTCCAATTATGATTAAAAGAACGAGATATTAGTAGTAATGTTAGTATACATACCGGAGAACTCGGATGGATCCACTGCAGTTTGAAAGGCATGCAAGGAATCAGTAGAGAGTTTGAATTGTGTGAGCAGATAGTCTTCAACGGCTATGCAGGGTTAGACAACCAACAACAACCAAGACATTCAGACAATAGAAAGGTCAAAGGTTAACTATGGCCATGTCTGACATAGGTATGGCTGTGGCTGTTCACTGTGGTGGATTATGTCATTATCTTATAGCCATAGCCACAAAATACCTATTACAGACATGCCACTGAGGCTTGTCTGGCAGCCATCTTGTCTGGTTCCCTATTCGTTGATTTGGACTGAGGCTATAAGTCAGGCACTCCGTGCATGACGTCACAACGTAGAACTGGCTGCATTGAAAACCCAATTACAAACGCCCAGATAAGAACACTAAACACGGCACGTGGGCGTACCGCATGTACAAAATAAATGGATACAGTCCCTAGTTTTTTGTATGCACGACTTTTATACCTTTTTCTATAAGACCCTATCTAGATGAGACTATTTAGGTGCATAATTCACCAAAATTAACTTAATAAAGCAACACTACATGTAGGATTCGAACCCACAACCTACATGTATGGATATCGAGACACGACATTATCCACCAGACTATCGCATATGTCATATGTTCTTTTTGTTTAAAATGTTGATATTGTCTACAATACTAGAACGGCTGGAGCAGAGTATAATTTACAAGGCACCTATAATTCGTATGTGGGCATCAATGTGAGCAAGTGACGTCATGCACGGAGCGCCTGGCTTATAGCCTCAGTTGTTGATTTGTGCAAATATTTTGATTTTGCGAACACAAAAAAGATACACAAAGATGGCAGAAAGCATTTATACCGCATTTTCCAAACCCCAGCTTCGTCCCCATACTTGGCTTCGTTCATTCACGGTGGCAATGACGATAGAGCCAAAGGCGAAGCCTAAGCTAGGATTTGGAAAATGGCTGTTGAAAGATGGCATTTGAATATCACAAAAGTGAAGAACATTTGAAAGTTTGGTATTAAGATGGCTGCCATTTTAAAGATTGTTTTGCCAATCACTGCTAAAGAAAACACTTCACACCTAGTGTTTCAAACTTATTCAACAATACATGTTGATAATGATAGAATGTCTATCATGTTTATCAGAATTAGTAAGTAAAGAGTGAAACGGATGATTAGTATGACAAGTGAGTAGAAAAAAAACCAGACGGGTTACAAACTGGAACAAGGCAAACGGTAGCCAAAATGCACAATTCACAATATGCAAAATTCACACAATGCAACATCTGAAGTTTCATTGCTGAAACTTGAAATCAACTCCATGGAAATCAAGTTCTTTCCTTTGCGAAACGTGGGGTTGAATTTAGGTTTGACATGTCGCATTTCAGTTTGAATTGAATCAGGTATATGAGAGAGAGTCTTGATTTTACCTGTGATGCTGGCCCCTTCATCCATTTCAGTGATCAGCAATGGATCCAACTCATCAAAGATTGTGGCATGGGTGTATTCCCTGTTAACAATTTTTGTAAAAAAAATCTTTAAAGTTCGTAAACGGCATTCTCTTTTTTATAATAGTTTGCCTCTAAAGATCTTGTTAAAGGTAGGATACACCCTTGGTAATTGCTTGAATTATCATAAATGGGTGGATTTGGGGGTTGTGTTTTATAGTAAATATCATTTCACTGACCTGTCTGAAGTTTTACAATCATGGATGACGAGAAAAGCACGAAAAAAAGCAGTTGTTTTCAACGGGCGTCGGGCAGTTATTGTTATGTTATTATTGTTTTGTTCACGCCGGACGGCGATCGCGAATTTTGTTTTATAAAAATATATTTTCTAAAATCCCTGTTTATATCAGAAAATTATGTTTAATACAGTAAGTGTATTTCATGGGTTAGCGAAAAAATTTGGCTTCTGTACACACAAGGATTTTGTACTTACAGGATTAGCACAGAATTTGTATGCTAGTGCGTTTAGCACAAAAACGTGATCGAAAGTGTGAAATTATGTGGTTATTAGAAACATGAAATTGTAATAGCGTACTCATTGGGCTTTTAACCAGTTCGTGCCAGAGGACGTATATACAGGCAGAGTTTTCCCCAGAAAAAAACAAGTCACGAGCAAGGCCGGAAATGTCTGTCAGCAGCGAAGCAAGGTCGGAAATGCATGGATGTGCTTGCCGGTACCATCGGCCTGAACACGCCTCGGATCGAGTTTCGTTGAAAACAATCGCACGCCTCGGCTCGGTGATGTAAAAATAATCCCGGCACGAACTGGTTAACAATAAAACTCATGTTTACCCTCCTCAACATTCTAAAGGGGAAAGACCACATAAAACATGGGGTGGGGGGAGGTGCACTTAACTTTGTACATATACATGTTGACATTTGTAGGCTATATTGACTTGTTTTTTACCCTTGTCTGCCTGTTATGTTCATTGCTCGCCTTGTCTCCTTGTCATTCAGCTCTGGTATGCTGTCAACAATGGTTGCCAACTCAGGATTCATCGTACGATTATCTTGCTGTGGACTCGTGACTGTATACAAAAACCAGAAAATGGTTAAAGAAACTTTGCACTTGCCTAAAAAGTATGTAAACAAATATGGGTGCACAACTTACATGGACCGTAAATGCACGACAGATTTTTGACATTCAATGTTTTATATATTCACCACAAAGGATATAATTAACAGACCGCTCCATTAAGCTCTGCAGGGTTGTAGCTAGAAATTGTTTAGTGCCGGCTGTTTTCAGCTCATTCAGCTGCAAGAACGATGAGCGCACGTGCTCGTGGGCCAACAGATTAATGTACAGTGTGTACCGGTACATGTGCATGTACATGTACATTTACGTACACGTACGTACATAGCCTAGCCATGTACAGCCCCTGGCCACCCCTGGCGAGTTGGATGATAGCACGCCCTCTATGATTGAATAAAACAAAACAACGTGACGTCGCAACATCGGATAGTCTGGACCCCTGACCTAATGAACCAGAAATTAGTCGGAATATTTTGGTCTGGAGAACCGGAAAACCTGCGAGCGCTCCAACATGTCTCGACTCACGCGGTGGTGCATGCATGCGGCCAGTGCATCAGCGATTGCGGCATGATTGCAAAATTGTGTTGCGATGCAGCAAAAAATACAAAATCGCGATGTAATTTTGCAAAATTTGTGCCGGCCGGCGAGCTTCATTTTTACCCCGAGTGCCGGCCGGTGATGTTGAATGCCGGCTACCGCCGGCCGGCGCCGGCCAGCGTAGCTACCCGGTACAACCCTGAAGCTCTGCCTATGATTATATATGAAAGTTGTGATTGGTAATTTTTTTTACCAATCACACCAGTCATGTGGTCACTTGTGCATAGTCCCAAAATGGGCGACCATGGCCCAATTTCACAGAGGATCTCATCAGAAACTGTTGCTTAGGAAATGAATACGCTAAGCGAAACTCGGCCGAATACCAGTCAAAATCAATAATTTATAGGCACAGCATTTTAGCTGGTAACTGGTTTTTGCTTAGAATTTTCAATTTTTTGACTTAGCAGATTACTGAAATCGGTCTATTAACCCCTGGCTCTGTAACAGATAAAAACCCACGAAAGTAAATATTTTTGAAATACTAATAACTTTTAACATTGACCTGACCTTTGACCTTTGACCTAACGGCCATTACCTGTGGCAGCATTGCTGGTATCCACCCCCGCCTGCGTCTGAATTGTCTTCTGCGGCGTTTTCTTGGCTTTTTTCCCGTCGCGAATCTCGTGGTCGGGTGACGTCATGATCTCGTGGTGAAGGTCAGAGTTATTGGCCTGCTCATTCGGGACGAAGTTCCGCTGCGTTGTGCCGGGAGTTGTCAGAGAGTGTGCCGTTTCCGTTTCGTTTTGGGACCCGCCCACATCCCCCTCCATTAGAATCGGAGAGTGGGGACGGTTGAGGTTTAACCTGTGAGCAATGAGAGAAATGGCAGGGAACCGGTTATATATGTGTATATATACGCATCTAAGCTGTACAAAGAAATGTTGTGCATATCGTGCATGAGACAGTGTCATATCATGCATGGTACAGAGTCATTACTAGGCCATGCGTGCATGCGAGAGACACCTATTAGTAGGGTAAGAAAAATAGAAAGGAAAAGTTGAAAGAAATAAAAACAACAGTTTCACAAGATGAAATAAAGAGTTGGTATTAAAGTGAATATTGGTGAATTTAGAAAGGCTGTCTACACTGCGAGGCCCAAAGACGTGAACAACTTTTATTGGAACGAAAAACATAAAAAGTAAAAAATAGGCCCCATTGTTTTTCGTTCCAACAAAAGGTTTTCACGTCTGTGAGCCTCACAGTGTTAGTACTTGCTGCAAAACAAGTTTGGAAAAATTCTTGAAAGTACATGCAGAAGCTTTAAGGGCTCGATGCACAAAGATGCTACGGTATCTTGTGTTGAACAAAAATTTTGTTTAATCATTGACTGCTCAAAATACTATAATGAGGATGACAAGAATTATGATGTGGAAAATACTTTTGTTTTGTACACGTTAAGAAGGTATTAAGTCTGGTACCATACATACCGGTCACATCGATGCATTAAGCATATTATTCTGTATGTATACGCGTGCCAATGAAACAGCCTCCTTTGGGATATTTTGAGCAAGACAACAATTGCTCTTTTAAGCTTTTGCATATGGGCCATTTTACAAATTCAGGGTTCCGAGGGTGGCATTTTATCTTGTGCCCGGAGATCTAGGGTTTCGGAGTGTCATAAAAAAAATACATGCAAGAACTGGTTAAATGACATGATGAAGCTTGAAGTCATTTACCCCAAGCCCATCCAACTCCAACTGCAGGTTTTGGCAGGTTTGGTACCAAACATTAGCAACTTGTTGTCTGACTTTGTTTGACTCAGTACAAAAGGCACAGAGAGACCCACCCTGTTGAATTCTGTGAGGTTCAGGGCAGAAAGGCATGAGAGTGGTACAAATGTTGGAGCTTGGGGGAATACACAGGCATTTATTCGTGGGTGAGAATCAGGCTGGTCACAGCACAGTTCCTGGTCAACTGTAAGGGTACACGTGTAGTTTGTACACCCTCTGTGTACCAATAATTAATGAACCTGTGTGCAGCTGTTTGTTAGGTATGGCATGCTTTCTAGTGCGAAAGCCCAGGGGGTTAAAGTATGCATGCAATTCAAAAAGTAAAAAAGAAACAAGTACATGTACATGTATCATAATTACTTAATCCTAACCCTGCCAGATGCGTCAAGAAAAAATATCTGGTGCACTTTGATGCATTTTGCTATAATTTCGTTATCATGCCTCATATTATTAATCTGCTGTCAACATCGTGACCAGTGCATAAACGATCACAGTCTAAAACTATTGAGAGCTAGTCCCCATTGCACAATGCCAGAAATAGATTCTGCTGCATTGGGTGACCGCAGACTCTGAGGCAGTTTGACCTTGATAGTATTGACCTGATGGATCTTGCTGCACTGGGCAGGGTTGTCAATTTGACAAATGATGCATGTGGCTGCAGTAGGTAGGGTTTCTAGCCAAAATACCCTGGAGGGTTAGAGTTAAGAAGAAACTTGCTTTTTATTTTCATTGAAAATAACAACAGTGTATTGAAGTTTGAAACATATTACTGTGCCCAATCGATAGTCTATAAATGTTAACAATTGCAACATTCATAAAAATAATGACAAAGTATTTGCGTGCAAATAACGTTATCAGAGTTATCATCATAGGTTACCAAACTTTGGCTCAAACACAACTGTAATGCAGAAGTATAATTCAAGTCAACAAATTATTTTGACAGAAATGCAAATCAATTGCAAAAAGCAAGTTGTGAATTCAGTTTGTGAGCAAAAAAACCCAGTCATTTACATTAATCAGCTTTTGTAATGCCATTTTGAATGTAATGTAAATCACAATTTGAAAAGAAAATACAGATATCAAGTGAAGAACAAAAATTAGAATGGCACAGTTGTGTAGTGAAATATTAAACAAAGCACCCCTCACTTGTTATCACAGCTAAAGCTACAAGTATTAACCAGTTCGCGCCAGGATTTTTTTTAAATCACCGAGCCGAGGCGCGGGATTATTTTTAACGCAACTCGATCCGAGGCGGGTTCATGCCGATGGTACCAGGAAGCACACCCACGCATTTCCGGCCTTGCTCGCTGTTTATGCATCATCCGTTTTGAATCCAAGGACAACTTTATATGTGCGTGTATATACGTCCTCTGACGCGAACTGGTTAAAGTAAATATTGTGCATGAAGGCAAATGGCAATGAAAATGTATACAAAAGCAAAGAGAAAAGGTGGTAGAAGTGTTGTGAGTGCACCTTAAAGGCCAACATGACTACAGTGATTGTGCTACAGGTACTTTACAGAGATAACATATTTTGGTCTTCTCTGGAGCAGTTTTCAAAGTAAAATATTTCCCTTTCAGTCTTTCCAATGGCTGTAACAGTAAGCGTATATTTCAAAGGAAAGAATTCAAATAACTTTCAACTTTGCCACCAATTAAAATATGGGAACACGGAAACCAAAATTTCAATTTGTATTAGATTTGTTTCCATACATGATATGACCAAAACCTATTTCTGCTGGATACTAATTTCCAACTAAGAAAAAGGGGAATATTTCAATTTTGATTTAAATGAAATGAAACAGAGTGAAAGAAAAAAAAACATCCACCACATGTGCAGACAAAACACCAAGTAAATGATTTGTAATTTTAACTTAGCCTCAGTTTTGGATTCTGATTTTTATTTTTTGGGGCAAAAGCTGGGCGGCATTGGTGCAAGCTAATGAAACACCGCCTAAATAACTGTAAACACAATGCAGAAAGGGAAGAAAAATCTGCAGAGGGATAAAAGAGAGGGAGGTCGGGAGGAGAAAACAATAAGAACAATCATGGGTTATGTGAGGGCAGAGACGGTTATTGTGGTTGAATTTAGCTGCTTTGCGCCGAAATGGCAGCATCGAGCTGTATACTCCCCAGGGAGCTGAGATGGTATTTGGAATGTTTCATGGGCCCAATGACCGGGGTAATAATGTAAAGCGCTTTGATACACCCACATTGTGGGAGTCTAAAGTGCTAGATTAAGACCTAACATTATTATTATCTGAGTTGCACTCTTAGGCATCAGAGTCATGGGTCAACAAAACACATCCCACTTCTGACACCAATTGGGGACATTAGTCAATCATTCAATGAAGCAATCATTACTTAAACATAAATTCATAAAACAAACCCTTCAACATCAACATACATGACACCTCTAGAGAATATTAATCACTCAATAATATCAGGCAATTATCAAGTAAGCAATCACATTAAAACACCATGTTTAAATTCACTTATTGTCTAGTACTGATCAAACACGCTGTTTCGCTTGATAACAAAATTAACATGGGAAGAAATTCAGTGATCCATACAAATTGTGTCATCATTTTTATTCTCGTTGTGACAAACAACATGTGGTAGCTATCAGAATTTGTATTGTAAAAAAAAACACCCAAAAAACAACAATACTTTCAGTCATCAATAATAAAATTTCAGCAAAAAAATTAAATAATTTAAGGTTTTTGAATGAAGTTTTTTTTGTAAACATTTTGAATTGCCAAAAGTATGGATGATAAAACGTTTTCTACATTTAGAAGCTTATTACAATTAAGCATTGCTTTTAGTGATAATTTGCTAAATGTGACTTTTAACCAGTTCGCGCCGGATGACGTATATAAACGCAAATATTTCCCAAAATTCAAAACGGATGACGCATAAACACGCCAAGTTCAAGTTCGAAAATGTATGTCAGCAGCGCGCAAGGCCGGAAATGCGTGGGTGTGCTTCCCGGCACTATCAGCCTGAACACGCTTCGGATCGAGTTTCGTTAAAAATAATCCCGCCCGTCGGCTCCGCGATGTTAAAATAATCCCGGCGCGAACTGGTTAAAGGAGCGAAATAAATGTTCGGTCCAAAAAAATTGGAAACTGCAAGTAATTATATAATTTTCAAACAACAAGTTGCTACACTTGCAACGAGTAACTTTAAAAATGCACAACATATGTTTCTCCACCCAAATCTTTTTAATTTCCTGCAAGGCAAATGTTGTTTTCTCGCCAAAGCAACACTTAAACTGTAATACATCTGTGCATCTCTTTCGCACCCTATACTTGCAATGCTCCAATTTCAGCAAATGCACTAGCAAGATATCAAGGACAGAAACAATATCATGACTCATTGAGAGCATTGGTGCAGAGTTAGAGCAATAATGTTGTGTTGTAATGTTTGTGTCCAATAATATGCTGCTCGTTGACTGCACGCTACACATGTACTGGTCATGTAATGAAGCCCTGTTTTTGCTTAAATTCACACATGGTTTTCTTATATTTGTCCTTAGTGACATACGGTGTATGTAGACATAGCGTGTTGAAGTGAATCGTGGATTTCTAGATTGTGGGTGAAAAATGTTCATTGTGATAATGCAGGCGTACATTGAACCTTTTCAATTTTTACATTACATGTGTACCGGGTACTTTGTATGGAATTTTAAATTTTTCCAGTTTAGTTGTTTAATTTTTTTAAGTCATTTTAAAGTCACAATTAAACAAATATTCAAGTTTCATGGTTTCAAGGACCGTACGTGTATTGAACAATTAAAAAAAAATATTTAAAACAATTTTTGTTAACGTCAAATTAATTTCTAAAAGCTACCTTGTGCATGATTACATGCAGGCCCATTACTTGTACATACCGGTATGTATGTACAGTACATGTACATGCCAAATTGTCTCATAATTAGCGCCCTCTATAAGGTGTGCACAAGGCCAATACTAAAGATCCGACTCAATGAAATCCTAGCAGCTCACCTGAATAACCTGGGGCTGCCAACTGAGTCGGTCTGGCCTGCCATCTTGAGCCTCTCAACGTGCTCCATGTACTTCTGTAGGACCTGCACAAACAACAACCATTAAAAAAAGGGGAGTTACAATAGCAAGGAAGAAAGAGGGGCCAGATGGTAGGAACCAGGGGGGCTGGGCAAAGGGGGGGGGGGGGCAAGGGAGGGGGGGGGGGGGCAAGGGAGGGGGGGGGGGGGGGGGGCAAGGGGGGGGGGGGGCAAGGGGGGGGGGGGCAGGGGGTCAAGGGGAGGGGTCAAGAGGAGGGAGCCAAGGGGAGGGGTCAAGGGGAGGGGTCAAGGGGAGGGGTCAAGGGGAGGGGTCAAGGGGAGGGGTCAAGGGGAGGGGTCAAGGGGAGGGGTCAAGAGGAGGGAGCCAAGGGGAGGGAGCCAAGGGGAGGGGTCAAGGGGAGGGAGCCAAGGGGAGGGGTCAAGGAGAGGGGTCAAGGAGAGGGGTCAAGGGGATATCAAGAAATATCTTACTAATTTGAAAGTAAATAATGATTCTAGGCATCCAGCAAAATGATTACGCTAGATATCCTGTAATTATTCTGAAAAATTAAATTTTCTAAAGAAACATTTGCGATCGCCGTCCGGCGAAAAAAGAAAAGAAAACATAAGAATAATTGCTCGACGGCGGTTGAAAACAAATGCTGTTTTTTGTGCTTTTCTCGGCATCCATGATTGTAAAACTTCGGACAGGTCAGTTAAACGATATTTACTATAAAATACAACCCCCCCCCCCCCCCCCCCCCCCCAAATCTACCTATTCATGATAAGTTAGGCAATTACCAATGGTGTATTCTACCTTTAAAGGTGTCATGGTTACAATTTAGAACAAAATCCATGACAACAAAAGCAAGAGGAAATCACAGCTGTTTGCACAGTGGTTTAGTATTCAGTGTTCAGATTACTGGTCATGAATATTATAATAGCTGAATTAAAAAAAAAAGAGTTCTAAAAACAACAAAATCTTGATCAACCTGTCTCTCTTGTGACAACATACATGTACCGGTTGTGTACATGTAAAATTGGCCAAAACCTCCAGAATTTATTTGTTTGTGATCTGATCTGATCTTACAAATTTTTAAGAACATTAAATCCAAGTACAATAAAACACTAAAGTACATTGTATATGTACATGTACCTGTACACGTACATATGCACAAACTACCTCCAACAGAACACTATGATTACACAGACACCCAGAGGGCATGTGCACAGAGAATGTAAGGTCCGTTGCACTCATGAATATTCATGAGGTGCAAAGTGCAGCCTGTGCATAAATCACTAAGTGGTGTTCTCTCCATTATTTTAAGACAATACAGCTTTGCTAATGGTTGTACAGTGTCAAACTGGGTATCTTTGTGAAGGGTTTTTCGCATTATGTTTGATAAATTCAATGAAACCCCAACAAAAATTGCCCTGATTTCAATAGAGATGAAAACATCGTTCTAAAGCTGTGACTTTTTGGGAGCATTTGAACGGTTGAATGTCTGCAGAGCCAGCCCCCTATTAAAAAGGGTTTTTGCCTCTTATGGCACGTGAGCAGTCATTTATTGGTTGCTTGTGCGGAATCGCTAGCAAGAGATTTCGGAAACATAATATTTGGAAACTGTGGCTGTCGGTTGTCATTAGCACTGGCGCCCTAACGAACAATAAAAGAATAGAACACAATTATTTCTTTTAAGGTTTAATGGTTGACAAAAAACAACCATTATTTTCTCATACATGTATTTGCACAGTCCCTAAAGAGTTGGGGCTAATTAAAGTGCTGTGCAAAACCATGCAGAATTTGGGCCAACAATTTGTAGGTTATTATAATTTCCTCACCAAATCTACAATATTGCTTCTACAATCTTGCTTTTTCATGAAATTGAATTTTCAGCAAACTGGTTTCAAAGGTAGGATACACTATTGGCAATTTATTGAATTGTCATGAATTGGTGGATTTGTGGGTTGTATTTTATAGTAAATATCGTTTACCTTACCTGTCCGATAGTTCTATAATTATGGATGCTGAGAAAAGCAAGAAAAACGGCATTCGTTTTTAAGGCACTTGGGACTTTTTTTCGCGATCGTGAATTTGTTTTAATAAAATTCAATTTTTCTGAACAATTACAGGATATCTATAGTACAATCCTTTTGTTGGATGCCTACAATCATTTATTTTCAAATAAGTAAGATATTTCTTAATAATTTGATAGCAATTTGTTTTGATATCTGCAAATGGTGTATATTGACCTTTAGATGGCATTTGTCAAATTCAAAATTACAACTCCCGAGATATTGGCATAAAACAATATTGACAATGACACCTGGGGCCAATTTCATAGAGCTGCTAAGCACAAAAATTTGCTTAGCACCAAAAAGTCTTGCTTATTAAAAACAGGTTACCAGCCAAAATTCTACGGGTTTTTCATGCTAAGCCATAATCCAGCTGATTATCAATCGAAAACAATAAAGATCACGTGAAAATTTGGTCTGTAACCTTGTTTTTGCCAAGGACAAATTTTCATGCTAAGCACATTTTTGTGCTTAGCAGCTCTATGAAATTGGCTCCAGTGCATTTTGTTATCTAATCAGAAAAGGTGCTCTACAGTTGTGAATATTAACAATTGTTTTTGGTCATGCAATCAGACAGGCAAGATAAAAACGGGAGCATAAAAAACAGCTCGGTTTAAGTGAATGTAAAACGATGCAGGAGAGTAATAGAATATATTTTGAATTATTTCCCAAGACAACATTTCAAGTATGGATACATGTTTATCTGTAAAATCAGTGCACGTTGTTTCAACAGTATCCTGTACCTCTGATAGCAAAAGTCGACAAGTACAAGATATCATGAATGTTGTAAATTTGATAAGTTGGCATATAATGTAACTTTTACATGTTCATGACATATTTTAATATCAGAAAAACATTTTAGTTTAAGAAATTTGTATAAAATGCTGGTTTCGTTGAGGCTATGTTCTTACTTTTGCCTATTAGTGCAAGAAATGTGTGCAAATTTGTGTGATTTAATTTGGGAGTTTTCTCATTTTAGCTCTTGCTATTAATTTTCTCTTTTACCTCCATTTTTTTTAAAGATGGACTACAACGAAAACTCACACATTAAATTTATTATCGGACCTTGTTTATGTTGTGTTCAGGTAACACTTTATTGTTACGGTCATGTTTTTCTCTAAATAATTTTGTTGCAATTTGACCGAAAAAATTAGACCTCGATTCTTCGATTTTGAAATTTCCCGCCCTGTACTGGTTCCCGGCAAAGATCCACTGAAAACCACAATGAAATCCACGATATAGTACCAGCGGACTTGTAAACCAGCGAAAAGTGATGACGTACTACCCATGAAAACGCATACATGGTGGCCCTGAAGGGACTCCGCAGATCGCTAATATCGACGTCAAATTTGACGTCAATATTCACGACTTTCCAAAAAAGTCGCGAATATCGAGGTCAAATTTGACGTCGATATTCACGACTTTCCCCAAAAGTCGCGAATATTGACGTCGAATTTGACGTCAATATTCGCGATCTGCGGAGTCCCTTCAGGGCCACCATATGTATGCGTTTTCATGGGTAGTACGTCACACACAAAGTATGAATTATTCATGAGTTAAGGGCTTTTGCTGAAACTGAGTTTTTTGGGGTCGTAGAACGCCGATCAATTTTGTTGTTTTTTGCATGAAGGAACAAGATTTATTGAATACTAATGATATATTAGTCATCATTATACATTTCTCGAACAAAAAACAGCAACACAGCCTTTATCATTATTCCGTTGTAGTCCATCTTTAATGGATCGAACTAAACGACCAACTGAATTCTTAGATTTATGTGTACAAAACGAAAGAAGACAGCAAGTGATTAACTCTGGGTCTCTATAGTCATTTCCATGTAAAAACAATTTTGTTTTTCTTTCAATGCTGGCCAGGGAGCCAGTGCCACAGGGTGGTATTGGTCGCTGGAGTGCTGAAATCTGACGAGTGATCTGTGATGCGCAACTACATGTACAAGTACGTACATGTACTGTAAATCTTATTGACCATGCCATTGTGCAATAATTGTGTGTACAAGCAGGTGTGTACATGTAGTAAACGTGTACATGTAGTAAACGTGTACATGTATAAATCATGTACGTACAAAGTACTGGTACATGTATGGTACTGTGACATTAAATGGGCACTACACAGTGCCTGTAATGTTTTACACACAGGGATCTATACATTGGGCAACTACATGTATGACGGACATGTACCAGTACAACTTTAGTACGTGGATACAAAACATTTGATTAGAAACTAGAGGAAATGAAAACATGTTTTGAGAAAATGATTCCTTTATAAATTTGAGATGTACCTGTACTACATGTATCTATCATGATGTAAATTCTGACTATAATTTTTTTTCAAAATAAAAAACCTAAAGTTTGAATATTTGTTAACCAGTTCGCGCCGGGATTATTTTAACATCACCAAGCCGAGGGGCGGGATTATTTTTAACGAAACTCGATCTGAAGCGGGTTCAGGCTAATAGTACATGTACCGGGAAGCACATCCACGCATTTCCGGCCTTGCTCGCTGCTGACAGACATTTCCGGCCTTGTTCGTGGCGTGTTTATGCGTCATCCGTTTTGAATCTGGGAAAAACTTTGCGTATACAGTACGTCATCAGTTAACCAGTTCGCGCCGGGATTATTTTAACATCACCAAGCCGAGGGGCGGGATTATTTTTAACGAAACTCGATCTGAAGCGGGTTCAGGCTAATAGTACATGTACCGGGAAGCACATCCACGCATTTCCGGCCTTGCTCGCTGCTGATAGACATTTCCGGCCTTGTTCGTGGCTTGTTTATGCGTCATTCGTTTTGAATCTGGGAAAAACTTTGCGTTTATATACGTCATCAGTTAACCAGTTCGCACCGGGATTATTTTAACATCACCAAGCCGAGGGGCGGGATTATGCGTATAATATGCGTGTTTATACGTCAATCGTTTTGAATCTGGGAAAAACTTTGCGTTTATATACGTCATCCAGCGCAAACTGGTTAACAGAGATGCATTCGACCAATACCAGTAGACAGATGTGGTAACCTTGTTTAACTGTGTGGTACGTTGCACTGTATCAGCTGCAGTTTCCACAGTGCCTAATGGACTATAGTCTTTAGACTAAAGTAATTTTCCCTTTTATCCTAAAATGTGTACATGTATCATAATCGAATATGTATTAAAAAAAATGTACCATTAATATGGTTCTCCTAAATATTTCACGATCCTTTAGGAGCAACTGCAATGGTGTGCCCTTTAATAGGATTGGGAAACCAAGATCATATATGCTGCACTGTGTGAGACATCACTGATGGATGTAAGGAAAGTGGCGCAGGTCAAGTTTATTTTGAAATGCCAGGCTGGTTGATATTATAATTCAATTATTGTGGTTTATTTTTAAACCAAAGTTTAGGGCATGATAGCAGGATAACTTAACTGGGGATTGAATAGAATGTAGTACATTGTAAATTGTTTCAGATTATTTTTTTCATTTTACAAGGTGTCAATTGAGACACTGACTGGTGATTTATTTTTTACAAATATTCAGTTGTGTTTTAAAGGTAGTATACACCATTTGCAGATATCAAAAATATTTACTACCGAATTATTAAGACATACATCTTACTCATTTGAGAGTAAATAATGATTCTAGGCACCCAGCAAAATGATTGCGCTAGATATCTTGTAATTTTTAAGAAAAATTAAATTGTATAATGAAAGATTTTGCGATCGCCACAAAGATAACATAAGAATAACTGCTCGACGCCAGTTGAAAACAAACGCTGTTTTTCGTGCTTTTCTTGGCATCTACAGTATGATTGTAAAACTTCAGACAGGTCAGTTAAACAATATTTACTATAAAATGCAACCCCCCAAATCTACCCATTCATGAAAATTTAAGCAATTACCAATGGTGTATTCTACATTTAATGCAAAATATACTATCAGCAATAATTTAAGTCTATTTTTTTTTTTTTTTTTAATAGAACTGTTTTTATTTGTATACATATGACAATATTCTTCTTTACTGAGGAAATGACAAGTTGTAGTTGAAGACTGTATGCACTATTAATCATGTGTACATAGGCCATACATTACTTGTTTATCATCAGAATGAAATGATTGTACATGTAATTACCTAATTGCCAATTCAGGGATCATGACACTATATTATTTTAGTTTGAGTATACATGTACCGTAGTATGCATGTAAAATTGTCTCGAGAAATACAATTTCGTCTCGTGTAATTGATTGTTTAGAATACCTTAAACCCTCTTTTAGAATTATTTCCAATAACCTATAAAAAAAGGTCGCCAACAAACGCCTAAACCAGGAAAAACAATTGTGTTGTAAAAAAGGGAAAATGTAAACATATGTTTCCTGACCAAAATAATATTTCCTAAAATTTATCCAACCTTCAGTTGAGAGACCGATCAATAAGAATTAAATCAATAAATATCGGGTCAAGCTACAGATCACAGTTTTGGATTTATTTGAGAACACCTTATTTTGCCAACTGAAGTAAATTTTGACTGAAGTAAACTTTAGGAGTTTTTTTTTTTACAAACATCTGAAACTGTTCATTGAAAGTGATAGACTGGATACAGAAAATGTTATAGTGTACCGGTTCTGGACCGATTACAATGTACATGTAGCTCTATAATAAGATGCAAATTTATGCAGCCTCATGTTTACACAATCCCAAACGCAAACAATAGCCAAAATAATCCATGCTATAACACTGCACTAATGCTGCAACTAATAATTACTGCTCTGTGTAGGCGATGCTAATCCGAGTAGCTTTTAGAAATGGACCAAATTAACATTTATGTACACGTACCGGAACTCTTGGTTCCATTAGTAGGAACATGGGATGAAAGATTGATACATGTACACTTGCACGACACGTCACTTTAAAAAGTCATGTTGTGGTTAATTTAGGGTACACATGTAATTAGGGCAACAAGAGCAGGGTAGGGAGAAGGGATAAGAGAGAAGGGTTTCGTGGAGGGTGGGGCAAGGGTGTCATGGAGGGTGGGGCAAGGGTGTCATGGAGGGTCGGGCAAGGGTGTCATGAAGGGTGAAGCAGGGGGGTTGTGTAGGGTGGGGCAAGGGGGGTCGTGTAGGGTGGGGCAAGGGGGGTCGTGTAGGGTGGGGCAAAGGGGTCGTGTAGGGTGGGGCAAGAGGGTCGTGGAGGTTCATAGCCCACAAGTGCATCGAGCATCTTACTGTGCAATGATCGTCCAGTGTTTACTATTTTTCGTCGTGGCTATTGTTGTGCATAAGGGTGTGCAAAATAACCTAAATTCTTCATCATTTTAAAGAAATATCGACCATGAATATTTTTGACATTAATTACGGCAAGTTTTTGTATGGCTTTCGTAGAAAAAAATGTAACATTTGGAGTACAATACATGCGACATGCGGCAGCGACTCACCCCGCTAGGCTACTGCACTATAAACTGGTAACCTGTAATTGCGCATGTAAACAAAGCCGCATTGTGTTTACCAGTGTATAGTGTACTCGCACACGCCTAGAATTTGTCATGTTATAATACACCCCATTCAATCCGCACAACCAAAACAAAATTGTAAAAACAAAAAAACTTTTCGACTAAACGACCCTATTTTTGCAAGTCACGTAATGGGAAGCAGAACTATTTGTTGTGCCTAATCTTACCTCATTATGTCTCTTCTGCAAAATCATGTATTCCTGTTTCATCTCCGATTCTCTGTACTCATGCCGTGCCACTAGAAAACAATAAACCAAAATAATATCAGATTGTAAATAAAAAACACAAAACGACACTGTCTTCGGACGTTAGTGTTTAAATACTAGACAGAATTCAAAGTAATTTGGGGGATAGGGGGGGGGGGGGGGGGGGGGGATGGGGGCAAGAACAACATGAGATGTTCTTTGCCCAAGATGTACCAGTACCATTTACATGTAGGTAACCAAATTATATGGACAAACTCAGCAGGACTGAACCCATAAAATGTTATGTCCTGCCAAATATTCGCCCCCTGTTATTTTTTTTATTGGAAGTTTACCGCACTCTGCGAACCATGAAGAGTTTGCCAGCATTATATTCGTCAGTATCGCAGTAACGTTAATCAAAAGATCTCATGCAACGTACGCAACATATGCATTCACATTATTATACAAGTACATGTACATGTACCGGTACATGTACAAGTACAAGTACGTAATATTAATTGTACGTACGCAAACAATTCTGGACTGGTTTCAATTTTCCTGGTACCCAGTACTATCTTTTTCACTTTGTTGTGTCGAGAACCAGTTTACCTAAATTACCTAAAGCAGGCACCAGACCCCACGCCGTAAGCGCTACGTGCTTCGCGCTTAACACTCGCATGCTAGTGTCAGCCACCCTGCTAAAATTTAAGGCCGTGGAGAACACTGTTTGAAAGTTCACAAAACTTCTGCAGGTACTTCTGCGAATCATTTGATCATACCTTGGTCATTGTTATTCTTGACTTTTAACGTCATCTGTTTCTGTGCCAATTCCAGATTCTCCACTCTACTTTGCAGCGCCCTTCTTTCCTGATCGTTGGC
The DNA here is from genome assembly GCA_037893245.1 of Crossaster papposus. NCBI lineage: Eukaryota > Metazoa > Echinodermata > Asteroidea > Velatida > Solasteridae > Crossaster > Crossaster papposus. The sequence continues at coordinate 3,530,765 of JBAIAA010000074.1, read as the reverse complement.
ATCCTCATACTCCAGGAATTTCTGGGAATTAGAAAGTGAATCAAATTAAACAGTTACAAAATTGAGACAAAATTGTGATAGGCCATAAGACACCAATGCCAAATACGTATACATCTAAAACGGAAAACAGTAAAATAACTTTAAAAACATTTCAAAATGTTTTACAACTTGTAAAAATTTCATTTCAAATAAATGTTAAAATCTATCACATTGCCTATACATGTATATGTATTTGTACCAATCCAAAAAGTATTGCAGTAATTGCAAGAAATGTTGTAAATAAAAATCTACATTTTTGTTTTTGCCATTTGTTCAAAATGATCTTTTTAATAAATCTTAAAATTCTTTACATCTGTCTCTGACATTAAATGTAGGATACACCATTTGGCAAATTTGCTTGAATTATCATGAATGGGTGGATTTAGGGGGTTGTATTTTATAGTAAATATCATTTAACTGACCTGTCCGAAGTTTTACAATCATGGATGCTAAGAAAAGCAAGAAGAACACCGTTCGTTTTCAACCGGCGTTCGTTTTCAACCGGCGTCAGGCAGTGGTTCTTATGTTGTACAATCATTATTTACTTTAAAATAAGTAAGATATTTCCCAATAATTAAGTAATAAAATATGATATCTGCAAATGGTGTATCCTACCTTTAAACCACACATACAAAAGTGTACATGTATCCATACAAAAATTACCATGGTAATGGCAAGAACCCTTTGCAAAAAATGTCAATATACAAGTAGAGTAAAGACAAGTGCTAGCATTTGAAAACTTGAACTTTTCCAATAATTAATACAAAACCTTGATTTGAATGCAGGGTTATTAAACAGCGACTTTAAAATATTATGTTACCGGTAGCATTCAAGAATTATCACTGGAGTTTGTATGACTTTTCAAACTGAGAATTTGTTTTTCATAAATCCTTTGACAACCTATTAAATTAATGCATTTCAGAAAGATTATCCGATTTGATTTGTTATTGTTTAAATTTACATAATTTAAGCCAATAAAGGAAATGTAAGCAAAATAGCAGTAACCTGTAATTTCTATATTTTAACCCTAACCCCCTAGGCTCTCGCACTAGGAAAGCATACCAAAAAACTTCAACAACTGCACACAGGTTCAGTAATTATTGGTACTGAACCTAAATTACTAAACCTGCCAAACTCCAACTTGTTTAAGTTTGATTGACTTGGTACGGTACAGATGGGTCTATGCAGTTCATTGTTCAGGATCTGGGCTGTTGTGACTGGCCTTTGATTCTGTGTGTTGGGCTGTGTTTGAGTGGGGGCACACAGGGTGTCATCCTGAGCCACGCAGCACTTTTACGCGCTTTCTACTAATAGCGCTCAATAATAACTCAAAAACGCTCGGCCAGATCCGTGGTTATTAGCGCAAACAATCATGCGCCCAATCAGAGCCTCCGTTACAAACAGACCAAGGCCATTTCCCAAACCCTGGCTCTGGATCCGTCTCCGGCTACAGCCTATTGCTAAACTGTATGAATGAAGCCCGAGATAAAGACAAAGCTGGGGTTCGAAAAACAGCCAAAGGCATGCGAACCAACGCGCATTTCTATTACTTATCAGTCCATTCGCTTGGACATCTGAGGTGTTCACACAAATGTTCATCCTCCCACGTAAAAATTAAAATTAATCGGAAAAATTGTAGAAATTAACGTACAGAACGTGAAATACAGCATTAAGTGCTATTATATATAATACAGAATAAGAAACATAAAAAAATGAAAAGCTATGTAAACGCCAATAAAATTAAATATAGTGGTAGAAATTGTCATTTTACCAGGAGTGGACGTTCATATCATGTATTGGCCAACTAGTTTAATGATTGCTGCGAATGTCCGCAGGGTTTAAGGGCGACAATTCAAGAGCACGTTAAACTCTGCGTGGCTCAGGATGACAGGGTGAACACATCACACCCACACTCAGTTGACCATGAACTGTGCTGTGACCAGCCTGAACTCAACCACTAATAAACACCTGCGCATTCCCCATACTCCAACATTTGTACAAGTCTCATGCCTTTCTGCCCTAAACCTCACAATATTCAGCAGGGTCTCCCTGGGCCTTTTGTACCGAGTCAAACAAAGTCCAACAACAAGTTGCTAATGTTTGGTACCAAACCTAGCAAAACCTGCAGTTGGAGTTGGATGGTTTTGTAGTTAGGGTTAATGCATTGTTCCATTTTTCATATTTACAATACAATTTATAATACAATGAAATGTTGATAAGTGATTGAATGCGTACAGGTTTACGCACCACAAAATCAATAGAAGGGTGTTCTATTTCATTCTAACTACAGCACACAATACAAGAATGATGGGCAACTTAGTCCGTGAAAGGTAAACCCAAATATTGATTTTTTTTTATTTTTCAGTCTAGTACATGTAGCCTCCTTCAGTATTTGGTAATCTTAGAATATGGAATGGTAAATTTCCTATACATACCGGTACATGTACGGTTATGGTAAAAAGATGCACGGTATCTTGAATCCTTGCTAAATAATCAAATTGTTGACACCCCCCCCCCCCCCCCCCCCAAACAAAGCCCCACCACAAACAGGGTTCTAGCTAGGACCTTTTTAACCTGGTAAATTATCAGATTGCGAAGCTTGCGAGAGCAGCGAGCGGAGCTCTCGCGCCTCACGGCCAGGGTTCCAGTTCATTTTTGCATGTTTCTGTGAAAGTCTAGCTAAGTTAATAAAATAAATTACTACATGAACATGATTAACGTGACTTTGTATCTCCTCTCTTTCTTTTGTGCCCATAATTTGATTAAAACAATAAAAATTAAAATGTGCCGGGCGGCACAGCCAATTTGAACACAAGAGCCGGGCGAAAATTTGCAGTACCGGGCGGTACCGCCCGACGCCGCCCACCGTTGTTAGAACCCTGCCTACAAATTGGTTTTCTAAACACACCAAACTACCAAGTACAGAATAAATAGAGATGTACATGTACATGTAGTAAGTTTTTGTCAGGGATATTTAGTTCTCTATTTACACTGGGTGAAATGTTTCCTGATCTGGAAAGCTTACCGGTACAACAATAATCGGCACACAATTTCCTGGAAATAAAAAAAGACAAGTTTCGATCTCAATTCCCTAAATAGTTTCGATTGACCTTATTTTATTACCTATTATTTTCTAATCATGCTTTACAAACAATTTCATGGGGATGGATGAGAAGCCTCTGTTTTTGGTAGAGAATGGTACCTGGCGTTCATCTGATGCATCGACTAGGTCACTGGCTGTGGCACCAGCCTGGCGACTGTTACAGCGCATTTTGCGGATTATTTTGGATGGTGGTATTTACTGTCGGAAATACGTCTGTGTTTCGCGGGTCAGATGTCAGGGGTCAGAGGCCAATTTTTTTGTTTTATTATCACTTCTCACTAATTACAACAACTTACATGTATAGGTGTTTTGTTAAATGGGCAACTCTTTTAAACATTTTCAATAATATAAAAATGTTCTCTCTGCAACAAATTTCACGAAAGTTACAGGACTGACAAGACACAAAAAACTGAGACTTTTTGTTGTCACGGGCATACAGTATAACGTCAATGACATTTATTAGCAGTGCAAAATTAGATCACCACTACGCAGAAAATCTTTCAGTCAATGGAAAGGAAGAGGTTGAGCTACATTGCCTAGAAATGTGATTGAATGGAACAGTTGTCTGTGATGTGCATAATAACAAGTAAATTTGTGTAAACCATGTGAATATACATCATGGGCATTCACGCATCAACGCTATAGGTGAATTCGTCATACGTACACAAGCGCGTGCACCACTTATTACTTGCGCTCATTCTAAGCCTGCAGCGGTTAAACGATTACACGGTAACCGACCATTCAAACAGTTACACGGTTACATTGTTCCTATTCGGTTTAAAACCTTTTTAATTAATTTTTAATTTTTTTTTTTTTTATTTTTTTTTATTTTTTATATTTTTTAATATTTTTTTTTATTATAATTTTGTTTTGTTAATAAAAAAAACACCACCAACAGGCCTTCATTTTAAAGAAGCGCGATCGCGCTCGCGCTCCTCCGCGCTCCTCAAAAATTTTAAGGAGAGCAAAAAAAAAAGCTCCTTACAATTTTAAGAAGAGCAAAAAAAATAAAAAAATAAAATAAAATAAAAATCTCTTTCCATCACCGCACACGGTTAGATGTTACGGTTTTTCTTGAACAACTATCAAATTGTCATTTTGAGTAACTACAGATAGTGTCCAGGGCCTTTAAACTTGCGTTTTGTTAGCGAGAGCAAATCACTCTCCTTAATTCATTGTTTTGATTTGGGGAGAGCGATTTTAAAATCACTCTCCTTAAGTTCACCTTTGGATTTAAGGAGAGCGATGCACAGCTCTCCTCAGATTTATTAAAATGAAGGCCTGCACCAATTGTTAACTTTGTCTGGGTTTCGTTGGAGCAGGTCACAAATAGTACAATTCGAGCGATTCACAATACCTAGAAGCTGCCGTTGGAGGCGCAAATCCTGCTATATCCGCAGTGCATCATGGGAACAAGTCGGCATCAGTTTGAAAAACGGTATTCATTTTACATGAACTCATCATTTTTTTACGTCTTTTTGGACGCGCACGATTAAAGTTCCAATTTTTTTCTTCAAATAACAATGTTTTAATCAACGACGCTTCCGGATACATTTAAGTTTGTGTAGTACCGCGCGTGAACAATGAAGAATAGATATTTCACTACAGTATGATATACGGAAGAAGTCAACCGTAAAGTTTAAAAGTGGTTCTTTTGAGTCAAACGCTTGGTGGCGCACTGCATTGTGAATCGCCCGAATTGATTACATTTTGTATGGACATTTCTGATAGCTTATCTAACATATAGCCTGTCGGCCTACAAAATTTGATGCAGACAATTAGCAATCGCAGAACTGCGATTATCAACACGTACTACGCGCACACACCAGGGCACACCTGCAGTCTTCGTGTTAAATACACTAGGAATACAGTGAGATGTAGTTTTTGCCAAAGATGACAGTATTCTTTTCATGCAGTGCTCCCGCTAATGACACGATTTGTCCAGCTCCCTAACTCATACCGTTGGCGTTTTGCAAACCTTAGCTTCAGCTTCGTCGTAGGCTTCATTCAAGCAGTTTAGCAATAGGCTGAAACAGGATACGGAGCCTAAGCCAGGGGTTTGGAAAACAGCAATACTATATTGATCGAGTCAGGAAGCTGGACTAATTGTGTCATTAGCAGGCGCACTGTGTGAACAAATTTTGCGCAACGTGCACAAGCGATATACTGTCGTCTTTAGCAAGGACTGGGATACAGGCTGTGGTCAATGCAGCTCTGTGCCTATTCACTGGTGCTGATAGCACAATGTGGTAGGGATGCCTGTAAAGTGATGTAATTAGACAGAAAAAAATTACTCTTTTGAATGACAATGACAACGATCTTAACCCTAACCCTCCCAAATCCTCCAAATTCCTCATTGCAAAATGCAGGATTTTGCAGGATTGAGGTCACTTGGAGTTTGATGCATCGCAGGATTTTGCAGGATTGAGGTTACTTGGGTTTTTACTGACTGCAGCCAGGGCAAGATTGCAGGATTTTGCAGGATACAGGCTGTATGGTCACCAGTGACTAATATTGGAGGATTTTGCAGGATTCAGGTTACTTGGAGTTTTAACAATTTAGGAATTGGAGGATTTTGCAGGATTCAGGTTATGTGTAAGTAAAAATGGGTACCCGTGAAACATCATGCTTGTGTAATATATTCATAAGACGCACCAATGTGACAACATTAAAAGTACGCCTTCTCTTGGCCTATTCATACTGGGGAAAATAGATTAACAACAAGTTTTTGGACTCAAGCGAGTCTCATTAACGAAACAAATCGAAACAGAAGGTAAATTACATCACATACTTACATGCAATTTTACTAGGGATATTTATGGACCTTGACAAAATATTTCCGATCCATGTATGTTCCTAAACTTCCAGTGTTATTTGCTAAAAATCACAAGTGTATGGGAAACAAATGATCCATCACACACAGCGTGGCACTCTTTGCTCTTGCGGCAACAGGTTTATAAGCACTAAATTTTATTATTATAATTATAAATATAATTATTATATTTTTAGTGCTTATTATTTAACCTGTTGCCGCAAGAGCAAAGTTTAGTCCTATGTTGTGCTTAAAATTTAAAAAAATCAACAAACAGTCGGTCTAACGGCGCCAGGACAGGAGGAACTTGGCCCAAATTTGAACCGACCTGATCAGCTTGTTTGCGGAGTTGTTTTTCCCTGTCGTATTGCGTGATTAGCTGCTCGTTGTCATCCTTCAACAACTCCACTTCCACCTCGAACTTCTTATTGTCGCCCACCGTGCAGTCCAAGTTCTCCAAGACGTTAACGACGAGCGGCATGAGTTCCTTGACCACGTTCTCATCGTAGCACTTGATCATTCGCTCGAACTCTCGGTAGACGCTGGACGCCAGGGCCCGCACCCGCTCCGACATCACGCTGACGTCCCCGTCGTCAGCGGTGCCGTAAACGATCTCGTCTTCCATCATGGTTGGGCAAAATTCTCGACCCTCTAACGGGTACCAAAATGGTGATACTGCCTCGAGGTGTCTGGGTCTCGCCCTTGATTGTGCTGTAAGGGGAGTTTTCGGTTAAATTCGAGCGAAAATCTGGTGTCAAAATTGCTATTAATTCGTAACACACCTCCCTGCTTGATCAACACTAGCCATGTCACCATACGTACATAGGCGCCTGGTGCCCGGCTACTAGGTGTATGTTTACGTCCTAGGACACGTCAGATTACCATTTAAATCATGTGATACGTGCGTCGTGCATGCATTTGGAAACGGGGGGAGGCACTTACGGAAGGGGAGGGGCAACTTAGTATAAAGAGGATGGGGTGAGGATATACGGACGGAATTAATTGAATACACGACGAACCTACACTAATTTCCCCTACAGTTCGATCCAATAGCCACCAGAAAGCATATACCCAGCACGATATGACCCCCCCCCTAATTAAAAACCTAAAATTAAGAATTCCTAAATAAACATAACAAAACTTAACCAGTTTGCGCCGGCCGCCGGGATTATTTTAACATCACCGAGCCGAGGGGCGGGATTATTTTCAACGAAACTTGATCCGAGGCGGGTTCAGGCCGATAGTAGCGGAAAGCACGCACATCCACACATTTCCGGCCTTGCTCGCTGCTGACAGACATTTCCGGACTTGCTCGTGGCGTGTTTATGCGTCATCCGTTTTGAATCCGGGGAAAACTTTGCGTTTATATACGTCATCCGGCGCGAACTTGTTTTAAGTAAGCACAATTAATACCACCACAAAAAAAGGGGGGTGGGGGTCCCTCCCTCCTTCTCACATCTTGCTTCATGAGAAATAAATAACATGTCCCAAAAAAGTAAAATTTAGCTCAGAAAATGTCGAAGCATTTTACTGATAAAACACCGTGTATGGAATTTCTCACTTCTCAGTATGGTTCAAAGTTTGTGACGGTCCGGGTACATGTACCATAGAACTCTTTCCAAAAGGACTTGGAGAAATGACAAACTATGCGTTTTTCATGACTTCTCCGAACTAGTTTTGAAAGTGAAAATTTGGTTAGTAATTCAATGGATTTTTTTCTTTCTCGAAAATGGTCACTTCGATCACATCATGTCACACAGACAGTGGGTACTATATACTCCACTTGTTTGATACAGTTGGCATTATGCCTGTCATCTAAAAAACATCGAATAGCAACTATAATTTGAACCGAAATGGAAAGATTAAAGGTTTTATCTTATTTTTATTGTAGTTTAATATTTTTGCGAGTTTTAATTTCACATCTTTTACTAGAAGCAAAGTCGAACCACAGTCGAGCTGTACAATTAATACATCTCTGCAATATACGACAGACAGCTGGCTGCTGTACGCGTCTGACGCACTGACCTCTACACCTGGACGGACCATTGTCCATATTCTGCTGTGCTAACACTTGAAGTCGGCGCGAACTGGAAGTGCAACATGGCGGACCCGAGACGTCACTGCTGTGAGCCAATGAAATGTCCAGGTGTGGAGGTCAGCGGATTTATTCTGTACATTTTGTATTTATAAACATTACGTAATACGTATCGTACCAACACCTGGACATTTCATTGGCTCACAGAGTCACGTCGTGGGTCCGCCATGTTGCACTTCTCCGCATGCCGACTTCAAAATGAAACAATGATGATCTGTCCATGTATAGAGGTCAGTGGTCTGACGCCGTAAACGTAGCTAGCTAGATATAGCCCGACTAAACTTAACAGTCACACAGAAGGGCGCCCTCTTTTTTATAGGCTGGCGGGGGCGCTAATTAATATAAAGGAAAATTATTTCCATTTTAAAGAAAGTACACTATTTTGTATTTATAGTCCAGGCAAAATACATAATTTTGTTTTGTTGACCTCGAACAAATTGTAACAAATTGTTTTTCACCACAGTGCACTTCCATAAGGTCCCTAGAATTACATACTAAAAGTCTACACAAATCCAAGAGGTGGAAATATGTCTAATTTGCATAAATCGTTAATCCCTGCCGTGTAATATGTTTATATTCCCATATTTGGGTATATATTTTATTTTTATTTTTTGAAAAGTTTATTTTGGCGATTCTACTTACACATCCTTACTTCAATAACATTTTCTAAAGCATGTAAGTGACTAAATAATTATGAAAATATAGTAATGATCCAAAATGACTACAATTATACGGTACCCTATAATTTGCACGCATTTACCTTGTCTCCAGATATCATCAAGTAGTCAGTATTGACGTGCTTCAAATTCACCAAGTTGCTTACTGGCACAGTTATCATATTAAAACCTTATGGAAAATCATATGAACAATGATAACATTGTAATATTTAGCCCAGCAAACAAAAACTGGGAACAAAATAATGGGGTGTCCCTAAATTTGGCTAATAAGTAGGTTGCCTAAGGTGAGAGACTGGAACAAGTTCAAGGAAACCCCCCAAATTAAAGATTGTTGTTGCTTACAATAATCCTGTCTACGTTAAAATGTATTTTGGGGATTTCCTTGAACTTGTTCAAGTCTCCCACGTGTTATGCAACCCTCTAACTACTTTTTAGCCCAATTTATGGACGTACCATTTCCCCCCAGTTTTTGTTTGCTGGGCTAAATATCACAATGTTATCATTGTTCATATGATTTTCCATAAGGTTTTAATATGATAACTGTGCCAGTAAGCAACTTGGTGAATTTGAAGCTCACCAATACTGACTACTTGATGATATCTGGAGACAGTGTAATGTGCGCACATTTATAGGGTCACGAAGTTGTCATTTTTGATAATTACTGTTCTCATAATTATTCAGTCAATTATATGCTTTAGCAAATGTTATTGAAGTAAGGATATGTAAGTAGAATCACCAAAATAAACTTTAATATGTTCTCATAATTATTCAATCACTTATATGCTTTAGCAAATGTTATAGGATATGTAAAGTAGGATCACCAAAATAAACTAATTATATACCCAAATATGGGAATAAATATATTACGCGGCAGGGATTAACGATTTATGCAAATTAGTCATATTTCCACCACTTGAATTTTTAACAACTTTTAATATGTCATTGTGGGGACATTTTATAAATGCATTGTGGTGAAAAAAAATTGTTGCAATTTGTTTGAGGTCAAAACTTATTTTTCCTGGACTATTAAGAAAATTATAAAAGTTAAAGTTATTTGGTTATTCACACCTTTAATGGATGAGGCAAAACAAAGATAGTTTTTTTAATAATGTATTTTTATATTAAGAGTCTGCCAAATGACAATACAATCACCGTAACAAAGAAATTTAAGAATTTTTTCTACAGAACTGAAGTGATCGATGATCAAGTAATAAATATAAATAAATAATAAAGAGTTTTTTGTCTATCAATGAAAACAGAAAATCATTACTACAGATGGCGACGAAAGAAGTATACCTTATCATAAATTACTTTGAATTTACTAACCATACAGGAAAATTCAAATTCGTTGCCCTAATTGTTACTTTTTTAGTTCAATCTTATTTAATTGTCCCGTTGCATATATTAAATTATTTTAAACAACTAGTACTAGTAGTAAATGAAGCATGTAAATTAAGCATTAATATAAAGCATTCTCAATAATTTAAATTGTACACGCAAACACAGTATCTTACAAGTCGCAATTATTCATAGCTCCTTAAAATATGTGATGCGATCAAGCAAAATCAGTCTGAAGTAGGCCCTGGTCATTTTGGGGATTTTTACATATTCGTTTGTAGGGTACTTCAGGCTCCATTTCAGTGAAAACTCCATGTGAATACGACTTTTGGTTAAAAAATTACAACCATTTGAACACCAGCACGTTAAAAATAAAGAAACTGAGAAAATCATGTTTTTGTATCACTTCCCTTTTGAATTTGGTTAAAAGAGTATTTTCATGTAAAAGAAAAATATTTTCCCCTTCTGTTTTTGTAAAAAAGTCAATTTGGATTTTTCCACCCCTACGAACATATTTTGGCCGTATCTCAAAGCAAGAATTGCCGAGTTCCGACTGATTTTGCTTGATCGCATCACATATAGGAATAGCCAAGTATATTTAATGCATTGATTAAGACCAATTAATGCATTGTTCATTATCATAATGTAAAGCTAATACTAGTTGAATAGTTAAAAGAGAAAAACAACATCCGTCTAAATTGTTAATTAAGCAATAAATGTGACCGGCTCTACAAAAAGGTGTATTAAGTCGCGCTGTTCGCTATCATGTAATGGCCCACTCAACGTTGAGAGGGTAAACATTTCATCAAATTGTGATTTTTATTTGTTGTCATGAATGACATCTTTAATACCTACAGTTTCAGGTTTCATTCAAAGAAATTTTGATTTTGATGAATAAAGTGGAAAAAAAGACAATTTTGTGTGCATCGTTCTGTTGTAGTACAACAGAGCTGGCTATTTCAAAGCCTGTTTTCTCAGTTGTGTAATTTGAACTCCAAGGAAGTCATCAATTGGTAAACACGTCATATCTACAAAATGAGAGGGGCTATGGAGCTCTATTATGTACCGAATGAAAGCTTACGTTGTGGGCTTTTCAACCTTGTATACAACTCAAATTCATAATACACCTTTTTTGTAGAGCCGGTCACTAATATGTCATATTAATACTGATAAATGCTTGACAAAATGTCGACAGCCGTATTGATAATGAATATAGTATTGGTACTTTACACACATAATAAATAGTTCACAAATTTAATATTTACACTTTTTTAACATTAGTATTTTCGTTGTTTTAAATTTTAATATTTTTTTGTGCGATTTAAATTTGACACTATCCCCGACCCGACCCCAAACTGCCAAGGTTCGCCTTTATGGCCGTGCGATTGAAATGAGTACTAAAACAGGTTTGTGATTGGACTCTGAACCACGCTGTTTTTTGAACGCTTGACCAATGAGAGAAGTTTTTGGCCACACCATAAAAAAAAACGCGTACCGGCTCAAGGAGGGGCATTTCCCATAAAACCTGTTGATAATGGAGGAATCCTGGCACACGTCCGAGGCCCCCTACAACGGGAAACTGATCACACAATGACAAATTTCGCCATTGGACAGGGCCACCATGACAGAAATGACAGCGTGGACAACGTGGACATTTGTGTGCGTCGTTATTTATGCTTGCATTCATTCTTTAGTAGTGAATCCGAAACCAAATTATGACCCCAGACGAAATTCAGCAGTGCATCATATACAAAAACATTAACTACAAATAATGAACGATATACAAAAATCGATGTAAAAACAATCTTCTATACCACAGAAATGTAGCGCAAAAAAAATTAACAGCTCTCGATTCACGTCACTTGTATTTAACAGCAAATGGCGAGTAATTAATTAAATTCATATTTTAAATTACGAGCGTCTCGTCCCGCTCCAAACTTGTGAGGGGTCCCAGTAACTGAACTGGAGCACGCAATTGTCGTAATGATGAAAACCTCTTTTTAACAATGTGTATAAAACAATTGCCAATGCAAACAAAATAATATATTCGTATACGGTACGGTCTTCCTTCAAATATCGTTCGAAAACAAATTAATTAAATTGTGAAACATCATGGACAATCAAACTTTAAAGGTCTTTAAGTCTTTAACATTTGTAATATTAGACATTTGAAATAACTATTGTTAATTGTTAGTAATATATACTTATCGTTATTTCGCTATGTTACAAACCTCTGTATGTTTATTCTTACATTCATAAATGCTCGTATCACAGGACGCCTACGTGTTCGTAAAACGGCTTATAATAACGTGCGGTGCTTATACTTTATAGCTATTGCACTTTATCACCAAAAGTCTCAAAGCGTTTCACATTAATACTCCGGTCACTGGGCCCACGAAACATTCTAAATACCATCTCAGCTCCCTGGGGAGTATACAGCTCGATGCTGTCATTTCGTTGGAGAGAAGCAACGGGTGACAAAGTACCTTGCCCAAGGGCATATGCACCATAGTCCTAGGCTGGACTCGAACCCACAACCTGCAGCTTTACCTACAGATTCAATGCTCAGATCACGAGGCCACGGCACTTCGCTTGATGGAAGGATATCGATTCAATCTTCCAGTAGGGAATGATATGTATCCCTCCCTAAATCCAGCTCAATGGACCGTATGCTTGAATGAAGAGGGCGCTTAAACTACTACATTTTGGGGTAAAATCCCATCAGAGATAATTCACGTCAGTTTACACTTTCCCACGGCTCCAAAAGTACATTTATTTTATTGTTAATTTTTTTTGCAATAAGTACATTTTTTACTAAATACTTAAATAAACTGGATTTGTTTCCCTTCTAGTTTTGGTACCTAGAAAATGGCGTCATTACATCTCCCTCTTTCGACTAGGAATAAGACCTATTGGTGCTCAGAGAATCACTCTGCTAAGCAAGTTTTTTACCGAGTCTACTTTAAAGTTGAGAGTTGCTCTGAAACTCGTCATCAACTGGCTCCTTCGACCAAATTGCCGCACACGACGTCTTTAAGAACACATGAGCGTGGCAGCACTGCAAGAAAAGGCTTCCAAAGTTGCAAGTTTGTTCGACGAAATTCAGTACATGTATAGCAGGCTATGGCAGACTCACCCAGTATCTACTTAATCATGTCCTAAACTGAGACATTGGGGTCTAGTTCTACTAGCTGACGAGGCTAGTGTTTTGGCAGTATTTGGTCTGAAGTTCAGAGATGGCTGTAGCCATGATGGCCGTGGTCCTCCCCTATTAGTGCTGATGGGAAGGTAAAGTACTGTCCTGATGGAGGTTCCTCGGGGGCATCAACCTCGCTGCCTTCTTCCTGTGCCTCTTCGGCCGAGTCCGGGATCAGCGTAGGCGGCGGTGGAACGGGCGGGGGCGGCGTCTGGTTCAGGATCAGTCCCTGGATGCAGAAATGAAGCTCGTCCTTAAGCGAGTCCACGATTTCCATCTTGAGTTTCTCTAAGTCGCAGCGTGTCACCTCCTTGCCGCCAGCTGCCAGTGGAGTGTCTTTATGATTATCTCCCGGCAAGGCGCTCACCACGAGGTGCATGGGGCTGGTGGGGTACTGTGGTGCTGGAGCGTGTACCTCACGGTGGTGGTGGTGGTGGTGGTTGGTGGAGGAGGCGGCACTATCCACGCTACTGTCTCGCTGGCTGACGGTGCTAGCACGGCTGCTTGTACGAGGCGGGTAGGCCGGGGTGCGTGAGGCCGGGGACGCCAGGGTGCGTGAGGCCACGGGAGACGCTGTGCTCGTGTTTGTCACAATGTTGATGATATCCTGTTGGATGTTCTTCATGTTGGTGTGCTCGCGGGCCTCTTCGCGTTTGCGGTCCTCACGAAGCTCATATCTGTAAGAAGTAAACATATAGAACAATCGGTCAATGAACATATGAAATATGATAATGTTAAAGATTAATTTGCTTACACTAGGGAACTCTAAACGACTAGCTGCTAGGCCGAAGTTCATAGAGCTGCTTAAGCACAAAAATTAGCTTAAACACAAAAACTCTTTCTTGGTAAATCAAGTTAGGAGCCAAAATTCCATGTGATTGTTTTGTTAACCAGTTCGCGCCGGGATTAATTTAACATCGCCGAGCCTACGGGCGGGAGTATTTTTAACGAAACTCGATCCGAAGCGTGTTCAGGCCGATAGTGCTGGGTAGCACACCCACGCATTTCCGGCCTTGCGCGCTGCTGACATACATTTCCGAACTTGAACTTGGCGTGTTTATTCGTCATCCGTTTTGAATTTGGGGAAATTTTTGCGTTTATATACGTCATCCGGCGCGAACTGGTTAAGCCAACGACATCTAAATACCAATTACAAACAATATAATTCACATGGTATTGTGGCTGGTAATTAATGCTCGGTTCAGACAGGCGTTCCACAGTCGCGCCGAACCAAATTGAAATGAAGTTGCTCCTGAGTCGCTCTAACAACTCCCCCAGTCGATCGTTCGCCGTCTGGCACGCCTTGTCGCCCTTATTTGTTTTAGACGTCGGACTCAATTCACTCAACCGAGCGTAAGCTGGTTAAAGCAAGCTTTCTTTGTGCTTAGCCTTAGGCACTTTTGAGCAATGAGCACCTCTATGAAATTGGCCCCTGATAGAGTATATGGGCTTAGTTTTATTGAGGTGTCAAACACCAACATTCACGAAGCACATCTTAAATCTGGGGTGGTATGAAAATATTAGACGTTTAAAAAAAATAATAAACTAGGGCCGAAGAAGCTTCGAACTGGCTTTCTGAGATTGGCGCTCATATTTGATCACTATTCATGTCATCCTTAATTTGCTAAGCACTATTTCCTGACCCACAACAAGCATACCTGAGACTTGAGATGTCCTGTTTTATTTCGTTCAGGTCATCCTCGTTAACCCCATCGGCCTTGCGGTTGGCCTTGGTCATCTGGATGTAGCGGCTCACCAGCCGTTTCATCACGTCTTGGTAGCGAGTCTCGGCCGTCTGGGCTTTGGCTCCGAGTTTCCCGTCACCCACCTAGAGGGAAAAAGGGAAGGAGGTAAGAGTTGTATTCGAGTCCCTGCAAGTCCTGTCGCAAGTCCCGTCACAAGTCTTTACACAAAGCCAGTCGCAATTAACTAGTTGAACAATGACAAAGGAATGTTTTTGTTAACAGTTCATTTAAATAGTGATTTGACTCGAGACTGAAGGACTTAAAGGTAGGATACACCATTGGTAATTGCTCGAATTATCACAAATAAGTAGATTTTTTGGGTTGTATTTTATATTAAATATCGTTTAACTGACCTGTCCGAAGTTTTACAATCATGGATGCCGAGAAAAACACGAAAAACAGCGTATGTTTTTAACCGGCGTCGAGCAGTTATTCTTATGTTATCTTTGGGTTTTTTGCGATCGCCGTCCGGCGATCCCAAATTTTTCTTTATAAAATTCTATTTTTTTGAATAATTACAGGATATCTAGCATTTTGCTGAATGCCTAGAATCATTATTTACTTTCAAATGTGTAAGATATTTCTTAATAATTCGGTAGTCAATATTTTCGATATCTGCAAATGGTGTATACTAACCTTTAAGTGGTGGACTCAAATACAACTCTAATAGGAGGCAAGGCAATACAAAATTGAAGGCTATATACAATGAATCAAGCAATCGGTGTTACCAGACAAGTAGTATAGGCAGACAAAGCAATGATTTCCACTCGCGCGCTCGCGAGCTGGAAATATAATGTTAATTGTGTGAGAATTTTGGGATTAGGAGCCAGTAGGCAAAAAAGAAATCTCTCTTCCAATTTTGAAAACTGTGGACTTAAGTTCCGGTTTCATATAAAAGTCCCAAGTTATAAGCTTCACAACGAACATTCTACTTGCTTTTTTGTATTTAATCCTTTAGTTTATTTTTTTTAGTGTTTAATCTGGGCAAGCCTATGTGGGCAGAATACAGGCTGGCCCATACGAGTGTGGGAATATTCTCGTTTTGAACAAGATTTTATAGGTTCACCCTAATTTTAACCTTGGAAAAATCAGTTTACACCTCCCAGATTATCAATTTACCCGTATGGTCCCATCTAGTGAGCGTCTCTTTCTCGGCTTGTAGTTCGTCTCGAGTGCCCGTCGGTATCCGCACAGCAATCTCCGCAACCCGGAGATGCAGTAAAATATGGACTTGGGACTGACGATGAGATTGAAGGGTGGGGGTAGCGTGGAACCCTCGTCAAAGTAGCTCATCCAGAGCTTGGAGCGGGCAAATTTCCACTCTCTGTCGGCGTGATCCTAGTAAGATAATAGGCTATTCAGTAGCAAACAGGAATGCAACAACACACAGACAGAAGAATGCACTCATTTACCTTGCCGGAAAGCCATCTTCCCCAACAAAATTCACAGCCTTCGCGAAAGATCCTGCTACTTTTATAAGTGACTTTTATGTATTTGCAGGTAAATCTGGTCAATGAGCAGTTGTATTTGTTCTGGGGCCGATTTCACGAAACTCCTCTTATCCTACAACTAATCTTAGGACTTAGGACAATCCCAGCTGAAAGATCGATCTTGGCTAAGACGTTTCACAAAACCCATCTTATGAAAGACGCATCGCAACTACAAATTTTATAGCGGTTTCATCGGTTTTTTTACCGCTAGAGAAAACAGTCGTTGAAAAGAATCACGCAAACTAGTTCTGTGCAATACAATCACGTACGGTATAGTTCTATATGACAGAGTCGACTATAGTTAATTGTTGGCGTATAAATATTTTGTTTTTAAAACCATTATGCACACATATCAAAAATCTTTTTAAATGCGTTTCTTCTTCGAAACTATAACTCTAGGCCAAAACTTTGTAAAACTGATAATGCAATGGTCTTCAATCGATATACAGATTAAAGCACGAATTAATGATGTAAGACGACCCTCGGACCGATCTTAAGTTAAGACGAGTTTAGCGTTGCTATGGAAGTTAGGACATGTTAAACCCGTCTTAACTTTAGTGAAATCGATCCTAGGACGAGTCGCGAGTTAGGACGAGTTACTCTTCCTAAGAAGTGTCTTAGCGTTTCGTGAAATCGCCCCTGGTTTCTCTCTCTTTGATTTTTTACCTGGATGGTTTGGAACGAGTTACTCATCATGGCAATGAGCATGTTCAGTAAGACAATGATAGCGATGATGTGATAGGTCAAGAGCAGCAGCTCGCCCACCGTCTCCACCGACCGGTGCTTCCATTTTTCCAGCTTGACCTCGTCCTTGCTCGTCAGGCCGAAGAGTGCCCAGATCAGGAGCAGAAAGGACTGCGACATACTGTCAAAAAAATTAAAGGAAATAAAATCACCTTTGGAGAGACTGGAGTTTACGATGTTGTAGTCGAGTCCAACATTCTTAAATGAAGTGTTACAAAGGCACTCTTTTGTTTATCTGTAATTTCTGATGGGACTCGAGTGAGGGGACTTGTAAATGACTACTGGTTGGGAAAAACAGTAAAGTATATTGCCCAAGGACACAGACTCGGTAACAAAAGTTGTATTCGAGTCCCTGCAAGTCCTTTCACAAGTCCAGTCACAAGTCCTTTCATTTCAAAGCCAGTCGCAAGTAACTGGTAAACAATGACTATAAGGAATGATTTTGTTAACAGTCATTTACTTGACTGGAGACTGGAAGACTTGCATAGACTTGCATACATGGACTTGCAGAGACTTGCAGGGACTCAAATACAACTGTCAGTAACTTGGACTCAAACTCACATCCTACAAGGTCATAAGCTAAACGTACTATAGACCACAAATGGTATAGCCACTTAATTTGTACTACAATGTGTCAATTAGGTATTCGTCTTAGCGAGTCCAGTTTTTGGTTGGGCCTAGGATTGACCATTTGAAAATCAAAAGATAATGAACAAAAAATCAAAATTTAATCTCACTCTGAAAAGTCGTTGCACTTTCGTTCCTGTTCAATGGTACCACATTGCCCATTGTTGTTCTTGCCGTAGTACCAGTACAGCTGGTTCATACCACAGGCGAAGGACAGCAACACGAGAAAGAAGATGAAGAAAAACTTGGCGATGTCAATCAGCATGCATCCCAGCGATATCTGCAGGGGTCCCAGGTACGGGTTAGCCTGGAACAGGTAGATGATGCGGGCAAAACTAAAGACGTTGGCCATGGCGAACAGGCACTCTGAAATGAGGGTTGGGTCCTCGGAGGGCCAGTCCTCACGATTTACCCGATCATATTCCAGATCTAAGGTAGCCTGCACCATAGCGGTGACGCGGAGGCTGAAGGTACAAAGGTAGAGAGTCAGCATGATGAAGTCCAACCAGTTCCACCATTGTCGGATGTAGGCTTTGAGACCTTCCTCCCACAGCTGCTTGCACTCGCCCCATATCATGCCTGGAGGGGAAATATTGAAGAGAAAAAAAGAAGGAATCTAGGCCTGTGGGATAGTGTAAATATGGTAAACTGTATACAAATTTAACGAATGCTTATTGCGTCTGCAGTGAATCCGTTTCTTGTTCACTCAGACAAAACAAGATTCACTAGCGTGTTATATCACAAAGGCTATTGCTGTGTCAATATCCCATTTGTCTCAAAGTTTATCATCACCTTTGCTAGTTTTAAGCTTCTCTTATTGAATAATATCCGAAAGATTTTTAAGTTTTTCCAAACATCCCACTTGCCGTGGGGAACCAATTTACAGAGCTGTGGTCAAAAGCTCCACAAAATGGTTCCGCATGGTTGTGTGAAGAAATGATAATGGACCCACTGCATATGTGGGCAACAACACGTACGTGTACTATACCCAATGCCACATATTGCATGTCAAGCAGCGCACATTATACACACACTTTTGTGATTTGTTTAAATTCCAATGGGCGGCGCCTAATGGATAGGTCTATGAATGCACAGGATCCATACACCGATCCAATAGGCCGCTGGCTAAAATTGAGACAGCTGACATGTTTAACAAAAAAGACATAGCAAATTGATAGTGTGACACGTGCCTGGCTGATCACTTACACAGATGCTGAAGTGAAGAAAATCATGCACTGTGATTAGTCAATTTATCGAGGGACGTGGCCTACTGGATCGGCCTACTGTACCTACCTATGACCCAGATGAAGATGAGCATCTCGACTGCGTCGGGCATCCGGCCCCGTTTCTGGTTGCTCCCAGCCACCTTAGCCGACAGCAGCACCAGCAGCGCCAGGAAAATGACGAACGAGGAGCTGTGGTGCATAAACTTCATGAAGGGCGAGCACATCATCTGACCCATGCGGGTCTTAGGAAAAAACAGGTAGACCAAGGCGTCGATGGGCATCATTATCATGACGGCGATGCAGAGCAGGAACTTGACGAAGACATTGCTGCCGCGCCATCCCGGTAGGCCCTCGTACCAGATAGACGAGAGCACCTGCTGGGTGTTCGGGTGGGACACAAACTGGAAACAGGGAATTCAAATTGCGACAACAAAATACAGTGAATCAAGAAATTTGTTTGTGTCCGACTGTTCTTCCTAAGAGCTTTGAATTCCTCAAAGCAATATGCAAAAGGATCAATCTTAGTTTGGAAACTCTCGGAAACCTGGCGCATAATACACTATACCTTATTAAATCAACTGAAAATATCAAATATTGAAAGGATGTTGCAAAGGTTTGGATGTCTTCGGTACTAGGCATTCTAGAGAAACGTAAACATGTAGTTCATTAGGCCTACAAATGTATTGTAACTAGTTTTTGCGATCTAAGGGCTTAATTTGGGACGATTTGGCCAAAAATCAAAGTGCCTACAGACTAGACGGGCAACACAGTACAACGATCGACACAGACATTAATGATGGATTCTCTTCTAATTCTCTTCTTGATTTCCTCTTTCCCTATTAAATATAATACTTACATTATAGTTTTTATTATTTCACTAGAGTGTATCGGTATCGCACGTCCTTTCAGTCTCAGCTCTAGTTCAACACTGACTGGACTGGAGTGCTGGCGCGGGAAAACCAACTCCAAAATGCGTCGTGGAGCCTGGATCCCCAGGTTCTATGAAACTAGCTGTTTTAAGCGCGCTCACCAAATGAACTTAGGGTAAACTCCAGTCACCTAGCTCGCCGCGGCTGTGAAAGTGCGCCATCAAAGTGCCGTCGTGCTCGTTACAGTATTTAACAAAATTTAGTACCGTCTGGAAAGGAACTTAGTTCCATCAGAGAAACCTAGTACATTAATTTATAAGGAACCTATACAATTATAGTACGTACAATCGTCAATTTAAACTTAGATCGTCAAAGTAACTTAGTTCCGTCAAAGTAACTTAGTTCCTACAAAGTAACCAAGTAAATTATTTGGAATCTATCTTCACAAGATCCAACTACCTCACCTGCTTCTGCTCATACTTGAGAGCAAGACGAAGTCTGGTCAAGGACAGTATTCCACCATTCGTGTCTTCGTCTAAGACCTCGTCATCTGATTCGTTCTCCTTGTTCAACACGGCGTTTACCTCCTCGGAGCTACGGCACTGCTCCAGCAGGTCCACGCTAAAGCATTTAGTCTGATCGTTCAGCTGCATGTAGATATCTTTGAACTCGTTCTCTCTCATGGCAAGGTGCTGGAGCTCCCAGCTAAGCTTGAAGGCAAATAGGATCGGGTCGCTGCTGGTCAGAGAGATCCAGGCTGGGCTGGCTAACGCCTTGAAGGTGTTGATACGGTGAAGAGAGTAGCGGAGGCTATCTTCAAGCTGCTTCTCGGTACAGGTGTCGCACTTACAGATGCAAGCATGTGGCTTGGAGATGGTAGCTCCCCGAGTAAGCAGCAGCTGCAGGATCTCAAACTGGTTGCAGTGGGCGGCCAGAATGACTGGCGAGATATCGTAGGAGTAGTCCGAGCTCTCCTGGCCTTTCTTGAAATGGGCGCTGCTCCAGCCTTCCCCGAGCATATTACGTGTGATACTAGGATGGTTGACCATCATCTCTACCATCTTGTAGACCCCTTCGCGGATGGCATACAGCAGGGCATCTCCGATCTCTACTTTGTCCTGCTTGAGAAGGAGCTCCACTATCTCCACATTCTCATTGTCTACGACCATCTGCAATGCACTGCGGCCCAGGATATTGGTCACGTTGACGTTGACGGTGTTCGGGGGCAAGAGACATCGCTCCACAGTTGCCTTGTCTCCTCGCTCCGCTGCCTCGAGGAACTCCCGTTCATTGTCCGTCAGCCGATTCCCCTCACTGAAGAGTTGAAGAGGAATGCTACTGACACCAGAGATGAGAGACGAGGGTCGATCCACTTCTGCCATGGTGACGGTGGGGTGGTGAGAATCTGGGTTAAACCCCAGATTGGTCTGTCCATGCATGGAGGGTTTGAACCCTCCGCCGCCAGGTACAGTCCCGTCTTTGGTGGGATAGGGTGGGGGTAGGTGGAGGTTTGGGTGAAGGGTCGTCGGATTCCTCGAGGACTTCATAATTGCGAGATTTCACACTTTTTGCAGAAATGCGTTTTATCTACATAGACAAAAATAAAAGTTGAGGGTGACTAAATTATTAAAAGGGCATCGAGCTAGCTGTCAAGTCAATTTTTGTCTTTTGGGTTAGTGTACAGCTTGGTCGTATATTTATTGATACTCAGTGTTGTTTCGAGGGATTATTTCGAAACAATTCACTGACTCGGGTGAGACTCGAACCCGTGACCTCCTGCTTCCTATAGACCATGTGCCCTCTGTTTACATCTATATTCAAATGTGCCCGTCAATATGCGCACGCATCGTGTTTTACATAAATTTGGTTAAGAGGCGACATCAGAGGTCACATAATGATCTGTGACGTCACTCCACAACCAAATTTTATGCAAAACACGATGTGTGCGCATGTTGCCGGGCACATTTGAATACAGATGTAAACACGTGAAGTTAGAGGGCACATCGTCTATAGTGCAAATGTCTTACCCCTCGACTGCCGGGGTCGGCTGGCTGGTACAAATCGGATTAACAGGTATCCATAACCAAATCTTTTACAAAATGTTTTACAAGATGTTTTACAAGATGTTTCATAAGTTGCTTTACAAAATGTTTCAAAAGATGTTTTACAAAATGTTTCAAAATACGAGATGTTTCATAAGATGTTTCATGAGATGTTTTACGAGATGTTTAATTCATAAGATGTTTAATTCATAAGATGTTTAATTCATAAGATGTTTAATTCATAAGATGTTTAATTCATAAGATGTTTTATTCATAAGATGTTTTATTCATAAGATGTTTTAAAAGATGTTTTATAAGATGTTTTATAAGATGTTTCATAAGATGTTTCATAAGATGTTTCATAAGATGAAAAGAAGAAAAAGTTGTTCAACTAAAACTTTTGACGAGAATCAAGAGTATATAGCCCAACGGACAGACACACTGGCTAAAAACGAGAAATTGATATATTAGATGACAAGAAAAATTGACAGAGCATCTGGCAATTACAGACTTTATTGTACATCATAACAAATCAACAGTACACAACGAACAAGAAACAAGAACCCATGCAATATCCCCATTGGGAGCTCATCCTTCGCTTGTGCATTTAGGCCGAGTTCAGGCGGTCTGTTCTTGACACGCGAACTCTGTTCTCGCGCTCGAACGGCGGGAACGCGACCCGTGAACATTGCACTCGGAACAAGAACACACACCACCTATCCGTCAGGGTTTTGCAAGAACAAGTTACACGTGTCAAGAAGAGACCGCCCGAACTCGGCCATAGAGTCAGGGTTCTCTCCCAATGCACAATTACGTCACAACGCCGTCATTGAGGCCCTGCAGTCTCATTATATCTTCATTGGAGCTTGCCAAGTATGGCAGGATAGATATTTGATAAAAATTAATATTTAGAATGCCCAAGGGGAAATCAATTCAGACCCTTAGTCTTGCAAACCGTGATAGATATAAATTTCGGAGCAACCAGCATTGCGAAACGCCACTACGACAATTACGTGTTGTGCCGTCAGTTTTAAATTTGCTTCTCTTATTAAGTGGTATCGCATGTTAGACATTGCCTATCTATCCACAGACATCCAAGGCTGTTGTGCAATGCTTAATTGAACATCTTCACCGCTTAAAAAAAGACAACTGATTAAGACCACGGAAGTGTATTATTTGTTCTCTTTACTTTGGAGTGCCCTGGGCATTTGGATTCTGCACCATGTGTTACGGTGTCCAGGAGGCCTGTAACAAACGAGTGGGGCCTTGCCGCGTAGATGCCTGACAGCCCGTAAATGATCGGCTAGAATGCGAGAGAGCATCGCGGTGGACCCGGGTTTCCTTTGCATCGTTAGCATTTTAATTACTTTTACTATTTTGATATCAAGAGTACTTGTACATGCGGACAAGGTTCAAGTGCTGTCGGTGTCGCACCCAACGCGCTATAGGTTCTCTCGAACAATGAAGTTGAAGATACTATGGTGCTTTGATTAGGAATAGGTGGAGTGTTGTTTTTTATGAAATAAAACCGGCATTCTTTGTCAAGTGAGGATATGCATATTATATATTTTTGTAAACTTGTTTTATATGCTGTAACTGGTTTTTATTTTTTGACATGTTTTCCTATTTAACCAGTTTGCGCCAGAGGACGTAGATACACGCAAAGTTTTCCACAGATTCGAAACGGATGACGCATAAACACGTCACCAGCAAGGCCAGAAATGTCTGTCAGCAGCGAGCAAGGCCGGAAATGCGTGGGTGTGCTTCCCGGTACCAACGGCCTAAACCCGCTTCGGATCACGTTTCGTTAAAAATAATCCCGCGTCTCGGCTCGGTGATGTTAAAATAATCCCGGCTCGAACTGGTTAACATGTATATTCTTGCTCCTTATTTTCTTTTTATTGATATAGTTTTTAACTTTAATGCGATTCAAATTCAGGAATGTTAATACTTTGTAAATGTACTTTATATTTTTATTAAGTCTCCGACCTTCTATTTGGTGATGTTTTTATTAAATAAATTTAATTGAATTACTTGAGGGCATAAAATTGTAAAATTGATTCAAAATTATCCATGAAATCACTTCAAGCTAAATCTATGATACATATGAATGTATGAAGAAAGATATTATTATTATTATTATTATTATTTATTCGGCCAAGAAATAAAAAACAGTACATTGACAAAGTTATACAGCTGTACATGAAATCATTGCAAGTATAAAGTAACAATGCTTTCAATATAACAGGAACAATAAGTTTGAATAGCAAAACTGAATTATTCAAGAGGTAAAGAGGTAAAGAGGATTAGAGAGCTGGGGTCAGTGGGGGGTGGTGTTATCGGAGGGAAACGAAGGAAAATGAGAAGTAAAGTATGCAATGGGGATTGGGGAAGGATTGAAGTGGTTGAGGAGGGGTTTGGTGGAGAAGGTATATAAGGCATAGGCACCTCATTTGTGTTGGTCATTGTGTTCGTGGAATCTCTTTTCAGATATAAGAGGGGAATGTGTTAGGTTAAGTCCGAGTGTGTGTATAGGGACAAGAGGGTTCCTTCTGCCCTTTAGAAACAACTTTTGTCATTCACTATTCAATTTCAAATTTTCATCACTCTATTTAAATATTTCTTGGGGAATGGTCGTTATAGATATCAAATTCGTCTTAGCTGTTTTGCCGAAAGGTAGCATTTAGAGATTGAATTCGCCTTTTCAATCAATTTCATTCAAACTTATGTTGGGTGCCAACGTGATATGGGCTAATCCACTCATGGGCTTCTACCACGTCAGAAAAAGAAAACTTAAAACAAAAAAGATTAATCTGCTTTTTTGAGTAGGCCTCAGAAAATGTAAATTAATTCACATTTATTTCAAACGCTTTCGAAAATTTAGAAAGTGTCTCAACTCGAATTACATCAATGCTAAATCCTTACACGAGGTACAATGAAAAAAACAATACTCACAGTTGATTTCAAATAAGTTACTAAATTACATTACATTTCTCTGTAACGAACTGCACATTGTTATGCAAAAAATTGAAATGAAGAGGGCGGTGCAATGCCTGAATTAAATTCTACCTATCTCAATTGGTAAAGATAACCACAATCCTCAAAACGTTTGGCTAGACACATTTTGTTGTGCTTCTACTTGTTTAACCAGTTCGCGCAGGGGATGTATTTACACGCACAATTTTCCTGAGATTCAAAACGGATGACGAATAAGGCCCGAAAAAAATCGCTTACTATTTACGAATGACGCGTTAATCCGTCAGGTACAGCAGTTTAATTTCGCGGAGGACATGTATATAGGCTACGCTGCAAAAGTTTCCTTTGTTGTGGCGGTTGGGGTGTATTTACGCCAAAAATTACCCGCTAGCATTGCAGACGGGTATACACGACATGCATGGCATACACGCGGTGGACGTGAATATACGTCGACGTTGCCAAGCATGCTTCGTTGACGCAGTGGACGTTTATACACCCTATATCGTGGTACCACACTTCAGTGATTAGGCCTATTCAACACCCTAGTTCCTTTGTCTCCATTGAATTCATACAGCCAAGGATTATCAGCTGCGTCCAGTAATATTTTGACATTCAAATTTCCCAACTATTGTTCCTTGGTCTCCTTTGAAATTCTTAAGAGGGCTTTTCAGCTGGACTTGTAAATACATGTATTTGTATATATTACCGCGTAAAATTGTCCCTGGCCCTATGTGTAGTTCCACAGAGTTTATGGCGGGGTACCGGTTGACGTAATATCACGCCCTGACTGCAAAGAGAAAAAATGCCCTAGGCGACAGAATGTTGGCAAAAACATGTAAATAAAAAAAAGAAATCCCGCTAGTGGTTCCGGTAATTTGAAAATAAACCCAGCGCGAGCTAGTTAAAAGCTGTACGGGTCACCATTTATAATATGATACCAGTAATGACAAAAAAAATTATTCTTGTCAAGGGGTACATCAACTACACGAGAATAAATAAAAAGATAACGCAGTTGACCAACCAGAACAGTTACCATGGTGATGAGGCCATTTCGGTGAAATTTTAATCTAATGACAACATCCCTGAGCTCCATGCCTCAACAGCAAAAAACGTCGACAGCAAACCTGTTGGAAATCAATCTATTTCATCCTTACTAATTATGAAAAAAATACTCCTCAATAAATAATGCTCAAAATACAATGCAATACAGAAATTTAGAATAAAGAAATTTACATCAGTGTATATGTGTACAGCTCGCAAAAGGAAAAGCAAAACATATCGTGCCTAAGGATTCAATGCTTATAGCTCATAAGGCGTATATTTTATGATAATTTTGCGACTGTCGTTCCCATGTTAAAACGATGCTCCACGGTGGTTATGCACAAAAAACTCATCGCGCATATTGCTTACAGCATGTAGACAATTTCGTCTATCGATCGATTGAGTTTAAGATGAAGGACATGAACGAAGCGAACGGGGGAAAAGGCACTTCAAAATGAAGATGTGTCTCTCTCCCCCCTCTTCTTTGTAACGTTCAGACAACAAGAAGAAAATGCCATTTTGATTAAAGTAATAATAAAAGCATCTCTGTTGCATCTCTGTGGAGACAATTTAGCCACCGCTAAAACTGATTGGTATTTTGCTAACATAACAATATATTTTGGCATTGGGAAACAAATAAAAATAAAAATACGTTCATATTCTTTAAAAAAATAGAGGATAACACTGGTGATTATGGAGATGGTGGTGAAGTTATTTGTGATCTGGTATCAGGGTGATGGTGGTGAAGTTATTTGTGATCTGGTTTCAAGGTGATGGTGGTGAAGTTATTTGTGATCTGGTTAATAGGGTGATGGTGGTGAAGTTAATTGTGATCTAGTTAATAGAGTGATGGTGGTAAAGTTATTTGTGATCTGGTGTCAAGGTGATGGTGGTGAAGTTATTTGTGATCTGGTTAATAGGGTGATGGTGGTGAAGTTATTTGTGATCTGGTGTCAGGGTGATGGCGGTGAAGTTATTTGTGATCTGGTTAATAGGGTTGTGGTGGTGAAGAGGAAGGCAGTTTCCTGTGTAAACCTATAACAAAGGTTCTCTAATCTATAGATAGTGGTTAAAAATAACATGAGCAAACGATCACATAGGCCGACAGTGCTGTTGCCATGGCATAGTCGGAACCTTTGGCCAAGGTGTTAAATTTACCCGAGGAAATATTTTTTTTAGAAACGGCTGTCTTATCAACAAAATAAGGCCCCACACCCCTAATTTTCCAATAGACTTCACTGTTCAACCGCCGCTGGCTGCGGCGTACAAAAAATAGACATAGTTTGTTAAAAGCATATGAAATCTTCAATTTGCAATCTTGGAGATACAAAAATGCCACTATAGTTGCAATCACATGCACAGGCCACACGTGAATAGGGATCGACTCGCGATAAGAAATAATGTGATCTATAGATATGGTGGTTCTTTGTCTCGGTTATATATTTTTAAAATTGCTCAAGCACAAGTTCGCATCGAATATCAACAACGGCGATCGTGTTTTGATATAAAGAGATCGTTCTTTTGAAGGAACTGCTTTGAATTCGTAGATGGAGGCTGTAATCTTCCAGCACTGTGGACTTTGAAGATAGCCATGTACTACTGAAGAACAATCGGAACAAACACTTTAACCAGTTCGCGCTGGGAGTATTTGAACATCATCGAGCCAACGCGCAGGATTGATTTTAACGAAACACGATCTGAGGCGGGTTCAGGCCTTGCTCGCTGCTGACATACCGTCAACGTTTTCACGAAGAGACGAATTTGGCCACGGGGAGTTCCACATTGGTTTTAAGAAAATCAGGTTTTAAGTTGGTCACTTTTTTGAAAACGAGATTTCGACTATTTTTAAAGCACATATTAACTTATATTTGGTACGTACAGAAAGGTGAGATCTAAAACTTAAAAAATACCTATTAAAGAGCACACCAAAACTTAATTAACAAGTAATTAATGTAGAATTCGACTGTTTGTGAAAATTCAAAATCTAAGGTGGTGGCTTTTTTGCCCATAGCGCACGGAATTAGTCTCTTCGTGAAAACTCAAATACTTGTTTTGCCCATATTTGTTTCTTCGTGAATGTATATACAATGTATATACATTGTACGCGCGTTGTTTTTGCACTCGGAGCAACGTTATTTTTATCTACGCAGGGACAAATTATAATTCGTCTGTTCGTGAAAATTCACAAATTATAATTCGTCTGTTGGTGAAAATTAAAAATCTACGTTTGTTTGCCCATAGCGCACGGAATTCGTCTCTTTGTGAAAACTCCAAAACTTGTTTTGCCCTTTTTGTCTCTTCTAAATGTATATACAATGTATATACATTGTACGCGCATTGTTTTTGCACTCAAAGCAACGTTATTTCTATCTACGCAGGGACAATATATAATTCATCTCTTCGTGAAAACTGAAAATACGTTTTGGGTGAAATTTTCCCCTGTATGATTTTCGTAATCTAAATAATTCAAACTGATTTTGACAATAATAACCTTGCCAGAATTTTCGTTGCTATCCACTTAATCGATTTCAGCCAAAAAAAGAATTTCAAAAAAAATATATGATTTTGGCCAAATTGGTCTCTTCGTGAAAATGCTGACAATACATTTCCGGCCTTGCTCGTGGCGTGTTTATGCGTCATCCATTTTGAATCTGGGGAAAACTTTGCATTTATATACGTCATCCGGCGCAAACTGGTTAAATTATTCTCCTTCAAAACCAGGATAGAGACCAAGCCCATGCAGACGCAGGGTTTTTTTTCACGAATCCCGATCCGAGGCTAATTATTCAGGCCAATATAAGTGGGAAGCACACCCGTGATATTTCCGGCCTTGTTCACTGCCGACATATTTCCGGCCTTGTTTGCTGCCGACAGATATTTCCGGCATTGCTCCTGACGTGTTTATCCATCATCCGTTTTAAATCTCGGGAATACTTTGCATTTATATACATCATTTGACGCGAACTGGTTTTAATTAACCAGTTCGCGCCGGAGTACGTATATATCCGAAAAAAGATTAAAAACGAATGACGAATAAATACGTCCCGAGCAAGGCCCCCCAAAATTGTTTACTATCCACGGATGGCGCGTTAATCCATCAGACACAGCAGCTTTTAGCTGGGCCTGCAAATATTTGTATATATTACTGCGTACAATTGTCCCTGGCCCTGGGTGTAGTTCCACGGATGACGTATACACACGCGTCAGCTTTTATGGCGGGTAGCAGTTGACGTGATATGCCTTAGGCGAAGGAATGTTGGCAAAAACATGTAAATATAACGGTGCTAATAAACTAATTGTTGGCATCTTGTAGTAGTTGCATCAAAACAGAAATATTTTACTGAATAAAAACCCCATTTTTTTCGCTGAAAAATAAACCCGCCAGTGGTCTCGGTAACTTGAAAATAAACCCGACAAGAACTGGTTGAACCTGGACACGCACGTAAAAGAACCAGTCACGCTTATCGCTAAGAGAAGGGGGTTCGCCCCGGTGTTTCTGGCATTTCGTTCATCCTCCTTCAGGTTTTCTCAGGCTTTCGAGCTTACAGTGCCTTGGGTGCTTTTTGAGCAATCCTCGGTTTCATTGCCGAAAAATAAATAAATAAATAAATAAAAAATAAATAAAACTCTGAGAGTGGGTGGTGTGTTCGCTAGATAGGACTGATGAGGTCAAGATTGTGTGTCCTTGCTATTATTGCATCATTGATCTCCATTGCACCGCACACTCTTACTAATCGAAAGTCAAGGTAAAATGTCGCAAGCCGGGAACGTGGCTGAACCACCAACCACACGCGACCCCGGACTTCGCAAGAACCCGCAGCATCTCAGCTGAATACACGGTTATAAGATAACGGTTATAAGATAACTGCAACGGTAGGAACTGAAGGATAAAGAGAATGGAAAATTACAAATCGTTGGGTTTGGTCTTTACACGAAACAGTCGTTCACGCAATACACATAATCTAATATATTTTTAATTTCACTTTTTAATTAAATTTTATGTTGAGCTATATTGAATTCAAAACATCTAATGTAAAAATTATCAGTTTAATGTATGAAATTTCAACTTTTAAAGAGTAGTGACTGACTGCACACTTATGATGATTCAATAGAGTAGTTTTTAAGTGTGTGTGCCACAAAATTGTCATTTTGAAAAAAGGCCTTTTTAGAAAAACAATGATGGATTTCTATTTTTTTTTTACGAAACAAAAAGCCATATCGATTGCTTGAAACTACACGTAGCTACACCTCTTTTAATATTAAGTGAGTCATTTTCGTTGCTTGATATGTGCTTATTTACCTTCATAACTGAATATATGTACATAAAATCTCAACACAAGAAGAAAAAAGAAAAGGCATGTGTTGAGAATTATTTAAAATTTGTACTTATACAAATTCATTATATTTAAAAGAAAGATCATTAATTTTATGGATTTTGTTTCTCGATAATATAAAACCTAACCCGTTGGAGTTTAAGCTCAGTGGATCATAACACTTTTTGAGAAAAAAGTAAAAAAATCACCTATAAAAACCGTCTATATAATTGAGTTATAGGCCTACTATTTATATTTCAAAAATAGCCAATCGCCTGTTTGTTGGAAATCGCCTGTTTGTTGGAAATCGCCAATTAACGTTTCTTAATTTCGTTTCTTCTAAATGACAGCAATTAAGCCAGATGGGATATTTTCTCATATGGTTTTGTACCTGTTAACGATCTTTAATCCAAGTAAGCTTTTTGAATAATAATTTGTTCTAAGTTCTTGATTTGGTCAGTTAAAGCCGCGTTCGCATTGGACTTAATATTGTCAAATGTTACGGTACGTGATTGTCAAAGTTCACGGTGTTAAATCCTCCGCTAGAAGCTTGGGCCTGTAGATCTTACTGTTGCGGAGGGTAAAATGGACAATTTGACAATGTTACCGCCTGTCCGTATTGGATTTAATTTGGTTAAGTTCTCCGTAGGTTTTACCGAAAAAAGTCCAATGCGAACGCGGCTTAAGTTTCTCAATCTGTCCAATCAGGTATCATGCATGCAGACAAGCACACAGACAGGCCAGTAAACAAAAATACAGGCAAGTAAACAAACAGATGTGAGTAAACAAATTATTCAGAATGCAATCGTGGAGTTGGGTTCCGATTGGAAGGGATTCAGAAGAAATGAATTGACTGTAACATCCGCAGCAACGCGTTTAATTGGAATCTGAGAATCCTGGCCTTCGCTCGAGAAATCAATCAATTCATTCTCATCAAAACTAGCTTGTGATGCGTTCACATAAAGTGAGTGGTATTGTCTGGTAGCCTGAAGGAAGACTAGAATAAATTTGTTTTAATAACATCAAGGCCATAATATACGATTCAAATTACACACATTTTATTTTAAAGTTAGGTTGTTTCAAAAAAATTTCAAACAAATTTTGTACCAAGACCATATGTGACCTGTTCCAACGAAACCCGGACAAAGTCGCACAATGTGTTTTGTCACAATGTACTCCTGAACTCATTTCGGGATGGATTTTACCATTTTGAGGTTTTAGGTTTTCCCAAGTCACTCACTATTAATCTACAATCTCCTCAAATTTGAACAAAATCCGTCTACCAGAAGTGTTTTTTTCTGTCAATTTTGTGAAACATTTGTGTATAGAAATAATACGCTTTTCTGAACTTCAAAGCTGTTTATCTCATAATTAGGTTGTCAGGGTTTTATCACTAAATCCAGACCCCAGGGAAGATAGGGTGGGGGTACATATGTAAATGATACATCATTTTAAAGCTGAGAACCTAGAGAATTTGAAAAAAGCAAAATCTGAAAAACTAAAAAGTCGACTTTGTCCGGGTTTCGTTGGAACAGGTCACATATGCACTGTAAAAGAATAACTTGGATTGTTTGCATTGGCAGGTCCTTACACATCGTTAAAATGTGGTTTGTATCATTGCGCATTCCAGTTCAGTTGTGCATCCGGCCTGGGACGCTCCTATTTAAAAATTTGAAATTAATTAATTAATTACTCGCCGTTGGCCGAATTTTGTGTTGGATGTCTCAATAGAACGTTCATAACAAATACAATGCTCGAAAATTATAAATTCAATTTGAAAATCTATTTTTCAGGGTGCAACCCCCTAAATTTTTTCAAACAAACTATAACCCCAAAAATTATAACCAAAAAATACAGCCGATGTTTTTTATTTTCGTTTAAAAATTGCAAAAGAAAACAACCCCAAAACCCAGCTACTTAATCGTTTAAACGTTTTCTTTTGTTAATTGTCATATTTAAACAATAAGACAACATTTAGACAATATTACGTTAGATCTTGTAAAATTGTACACTTTATAAACACTAACAGGCTGGGTACAAATGAACGAGTTTTAAAAAAGCCAATGTGAAAACCTGTAAACTATATGTGACCCGCTATGCAAAAATGAGTCCGATGTTGGAAAATACATATTTACGTAAAGGGCCGTTTATTGTCTCGGAGGTGATTTTTCTTTAAACAAATTTTTGTTTTAAGGCATTTTGGTTTCTCCAACAACTATATTTTCAGATCTGATCGATTGAAAAGATTGTTTTGATCCCTAAATTAAATTTAATACAGGTTGTCATTTTTTTACCATAGCATTTGATGAAGCACTACAATTGTAAATCTTCATTTCTTTTCAAAGACATTTTGAATATAACTGAGAAAAAACAAATTTCCCAAAATTGTAAAAGACCGATGCATTACACTACAGAGCTGTGCCATATATCAAATGAAAGCTTATTTCCTGCTTTTTCTGACCAACTGTAAAATTTAAAAAAAAACTAACATTTTTAACACATCAGACTCATTTTTGCCGAGTGGATCACATATGTTATTATATCGTGATTATTCTCAATGCCAACGCACATGGAAAGGAACCTTAGGCTTGCTTCAAGATCAACGTTAAAGTGACGGAAACACGAATCAGCATTGTTTTAACCCCATCAGTTGTCATTTTAAATTCAAAGAACTTATCGAAATGCAAAAATGCTACGACTTTTCTCCAAGGAATTCTGACTGTACAGGCAGCTAAAATAATTAGGGTTGCATGGACGTACCACACCCATGAGAAATACATGTAGTACCGTACACTACGTGTACATCATCAGGAGACACTGGTTTGTTTTTTTAACAAAAATTGCGTTGTAATGACGCTGCGTGGGCGGGAGTTCAGTTGATCTTTTACCGTCGTGACCAGAATGACGTCATTTTCTTTCCGTCGGATTGGTTACTTGCATCCACTGAGGGTCGATATTGCGGTTTTAGAGAATAAAAATGTCGGGCAGGTGAAACAAGCCGATGTGACTGCGTGGAGATAGCGGCTTGAAACGAGTCCACGGAAAACCACAATAGTTTACTTGATGGTTAAAACGGTACTCGTATAGTTTAGATTTATTATGTTTGTTAATATGCTATATATATGTGACCCGCTCTGCAAAAATGAGTCTGATGTCGCATAATACATTTAAGTAAACAATTGCTTATAGTCTCAGAGGTGATTTTTTTTAAAACAAATAATGTTTATGTTTTAAGGAATTTTGGTTTCTCCGACACCTATTTTTTCAGAACTGACCGTTTGAAAAGGTTGTTTTGATCCCTAAAGCAGATTTATTTAAGGTTTATGTCATCCTCTAACCATAGCATCTAATGAAGCACTAAAATTATACATTTCTGTTCAAATACATTTTTAATATAACTGAGAAAAAGCAAATTTCAAACAATCGTAAAAGACCCTACAGAGTTGTGCCATATGTCAAATGAAACCTTATTTCCTGCTCTTTCTGACCAACTGTAAAACTTACTTTTTTTAAAAACACATCAGACTCATTTTTGCAGAGTGTGTCACATATGTGATACGATCAAGCAAAATCAGTCTGAAGTAGGCCCTGGTCATTTTGGGGATTTTTACATATTCTTTTGTAGCGTACTTCAGGCTCCATTTCAGTGAAAACCCATGTGAATGCGACCTTTGGTTAAAAAATTACAATCATTTGAACACCAGCACGTTAAAAATAAAGAAACTGAGAAAATCAAGTTTTGGTATCACTTCCCTTCTGAATTTGGTTAAAAGAGTATTTTCATGTAAAAGAAAAACATTTTCCCCTTCTGTTTTTGTACAAAAGTAAATTTGGATTTTTCACCCCTACGAACATATTTTGGCCCTATCTCAAAACAAGAATTGCAGAGTTCCGACTGATTTTGCTTGATCGCATCACATATTTGTTTACACAGAAGTCCGGAAAACAGAATATTAATGTGGCGCCTTGCAGTTGAACATGGGACTCCAGACTATGTTGACTGAGTCACTTGTCAGTCCGGCTGTATAGTATATTATTATTATTATTATTATTCATGGTTTATTTCAAATTCACATAGCAGCTTATGAGCTGAATTGCGTGGAATTTTACAATGATAGTTACAATATAAAAACCGAACATGTAAAAATACATAAAATATAGAGAAAAGGTCAAGATTCAAAATGTATCAATTGCACAGTACTATTAACCATTTTACAAACAGACAAAATTAAACTATTGGAGGGAGAGGATGCAGGGAGTGGGAAGCAGGGTGGGTGTAGAAAACGGGGTGTGTTGGGAAGCAGGGTGGGGTAAGAGGCGGGGTGGGGGTGGGAAGCTGTGTGGGGTGGGTTGGATTCTCTTGACACACAATACAGTAGATGGGCTAGATACTGCCCATTGTGTAAACCAGCTAGGCATGTAAAGGCTTTCAGTAAATAACTGTTTCAATTCAAGCAGAATTTTATGGGTTCAGGCATCACTTGTATTAATTACAAAAATTGATTGTCAACTGAAAAAAATGCAGAAAAAAGCGACGTCAAAATTTGACAGGAAAAAAATGTCATATTTTGACAAAAACTAACCAATCTTGTCTAGTATTACAGCGTTTACTATGGTTACATACGGTAGTTGTTTTTTTGCTCTAAAAAGGTTCACAAAACATGATTCCTTATTTTGAATATGAATAACGGATATAAAACAAATTTGAGCTAATGATTGGATTATATTATTGCCTGTGCAGAAAGAAGGGCATTAAGCACGATGATTGCGAGGCCATTTCCAGGTGGAAATCAAAATTGGCTTTTTAAAGTAAGTACATGACTGCAATAAATACAAGAATGACGAGCGGAGATACGCGGATTGACAACAAATGATTAATCTGACTTCTAAGACTAGAGCCACTCAGTTGATGGCATCTTTGATAATGGCACCTCGAGCCATGTCATCATTAGGGGTCCTATCCATAGGTCTTGTACTACAAGCGGAGTCTGTTTTAAATTACAAATTGAAAATAGTCGAGATGTTGGATGGATGTTACACGAACAAATGACGTCATCAGAATATTTAATTAGCGCCAACAAATACATGGAGCAGACAGGCCTATTTTTCAGATGTTTCGAACCAAACTTGCAAAATTAATGATTTTCTTTTTTGGAATAGGCTATGCAGCTGGTCTGCATCCGGAGCTTATAGTGAGCGCGTGAACATTTTAGCTGTTCAGCCTGAAGGCATTTTCATGATGTTGAAAAGACACTATTATAGAAAATTGAGACAATTTTTTTTTGCGCAGCCACAACTGGTTATCGGCCTTATCAGAAAATTGCAAGGCTATCTATATTGTGTTTGACTGGTCCACTGCTCATATTTTTTGCTTATAGGTAAACAATGCTTAAAAGATGTATACACCATTGGTAATTGCTTGAATTATAATGAACGGGTGGATTTGGGGGGTTGCATTTTATAGTAAATATCGTTTAACTGACCTGTCCAAAGTTTTACAATCATGGATGGTGAGAAAAGCACGAAAAACAGCGGGTTTTTTCAACCGGCGTCGAGCAGTTATGCTTATGTTATCTTTGGTTTTTCGCGATCGCCGTCTGGCGATCACGAATTGTTCATTATAAAATTCTATTTTTCGGAATAATTACAGGATATTTTGTAATAATTCGGTAGTAAATATTTTCGATATCTGCAAATGGTGTATACTACAGTAAGGTACATGTAGGATACACCATTTGCAGATATCGAAAAAATTTACTGCCTAAATATAAAGAAATATCTTACTCCTCTGAAAGTAAATAATGATTCTGGGCATCTAGCAAAATGATTGCGCTATAGATATCCTGTAATTGCTCCGATAAATAAAATTTAATTAAAAAAAATTACAATCGCCGGACGATTTTAATTTTATTTAAAAAAAATTAAACACAAATAACATAAGAATAATAGTTTTTCGTGTTTTTCTCGGCATCCATGATTGTAAAACTTCGGACAGGTGAGTTAAACGATATTTACTATAAATTACAACCCCCAAAATCTACCTATTCATGATAATTCAAGCAATTACCAATGGTGTATCCTACCTTTAAGTGCAGTTCATGTATTTTCTACCACACCGTGTTTGTATGTTCGTATGTTCGTACTACCATACTACGGTACATTTGATATTGCTCTTAACCGAGTGGTTAAGAGCGTGGTTAAGAGCGTGTGTTTTCTGTTCCACCATTCCTTTCTCTATGG
This sequence comes from Crossaster papposus, assembly GCA_037893245.1. Lineage (NCBI taxonomy): Eukaryota > Metazoa > Echinodermata > Asteroidea > Velatida > Solasteridae > Crossaster > Crossaster papposus. The sequence goes on along the minus strand of JBAIAA010000074.1, from coordinate 3,494,192 downwards.
TTCCACAGAGCACGAGTTCGAATCCTGGCTGTCGACACGTGTGTCCTTAAGCAAGGCAATTAAACCACTATTGCTTCGTCCTTCGGAAGGGACATAAAGCCGTTGGTCCCGTGTGTGTGTATTGTGTATATATTGAACCTGGACACGCACGTAAAAGAACCCAGTCACGCTTATCGCTAAGAGCAGGGGTTCGCCCCGGTGTTTCTGGCATTTCGTTCATCCTCCTGCAGGTTTTCTCAGGCTTACGAGCTTACAGTGCCTTGGGCGCTATTTGAGGAATCCTCGGTTTCATTGCCGAAATAAATAAATAAATTTAATACTCACGGAATTCGTGATCCCGGACTCATATTTTCCTCTCATAAACAACACAAAAAGAGCCAATAGCGCATTACACAAACGTCTTTGCTGTACTTATTATAAATTCAGAAATAGAAAATGTAATTTACAAAAACTAATCATGTCCCGAACTTATTTTGGTGGGTTAGTTCTTGGTAACTGCAACAGGAATAATGACACGACTCATTCGATTAGAATAAGGATAGTGATGTTGCCTTGTGCGGTAAAAAAGAAAAACATGACCACTTTGAGAGAAAACAAATATATTAGCACAGGCGCCTTAGGTTAGTATCACAGTTTTCTAAGCCTCCATGAATAGAACACAGGAAACAGGTGTTTGTGTTCCCAAGCAGGACACTTTACAAGAATCGCTGTACCAGCTAGCAAATACTGGAGTTTGGTTTTGTGTTTGTAGTTGGCTAGAGATAATTGATTGATATGTCAACAAGCAAGATAGATAATCTTAAGCATCTCATAATTGAGATTAAATAGTACCACTATAGTGTGCAAAGGAGAAAAATAGGTGCATTTTAGCCAAAATAAGTTCAAAATGTTATTGTAATCAGTAAATAAGAACAGGATAACTTTGCAAAATAAATTGGATCTATAAAATAAAACTGGCAACTTTCACGCTTTCCAAAATTCAGCACCCTCGGTTTTTAATTTTGTTTTACTATTTTAGATAACTACAGTACATATGAAACGGGCTGTAATAGCTGGCAATTATTGCACACGTCTTCGCTTATATGATGCAGTTTTCAATAGAAGATTGTACACAACGAGTAAATTACCTGGGAAAATATTGCGATGAAATTGGCTAAAGTTATTGGTGATTTACGTTGATGAATATAGATCTCGTATCTGACATATCTTATAATATACAAACTGACGTAATTCTACAAATCACCTTGGACAATTTGTCGATTTTGTGTCTATGATAAAATAACACACACTATGTGCAATTCGGAAAAGAAAAAAAATTCAGCAAATTTAATCGAAGCCAGTTGAATAAATAAATGTGAAAAAAAATTGAAAGCTGATTAAGATTAAGAATGCACGCGTTCAGAACGTTCGTCTAGTCGCCCAGGAAATCGAGTTATGCACGTCCCATGTTTTTATTTAAAACCGACTTCAATTTTTTATCCTGCAGTGAAGGGATGTCTAAACTCCCCTGGGGGAGGGATGATTCGTTAGACAACCATGGTCGTAGGATGGGGCATGGTGTCGCCATGGTAACAGCAATTACATGTAAGATTAACTTTCAATTTGTAGTGGGGCTTTTTTTTCTTCTTATAATAAACATTGTCAGTTCGTAAATAAACTATAAACAAAAAGATGCGCATTCAGATTGATTAGAATTGCGCACGAGATAATCGTTACAATTTCGGCCTAATTCAGTTACCTAATAGGAAAATTTTACGAAAATTTGATGACTTAAAGGTAGGATACACCATTTGCAGATATCGAAAATATTTACTACCGAATTTTTAAGAAATATCTTACTCATTTGAAAGTAAATAATGATTCTGGGCATCCAGCAAAATGATTGTGCTAGATATCATGTAATTATTTTAAAAAATTGAATTTTATAAAGAAAAATTCACGATCGCTGTCCGGCGATAGCGAAAAAACAAAGATAACATAAGAATAACTGCTCGACGCCGGTTGAAAACAAATGCTGTTTTTCGTGCTTTTCTCGGCATCCATGATTGTAAAACTTCGGACAGGTCAGTTAAACGATATTTACTATAAAATACAACCCCCCAAATCTACCCATTCCTAATAATTCAAGCAATTACCAATGGTGTATCCTACATTATTTTAAGCAACAACAGAAGATGTTTCCTTAAAACAATTGTTATTATGTGAACCCTTTAAAAAATTGTCTGTTTTTTATGTCTTGCATCATGTCTGCGTATTATATTGGCTGATATCAGAAGAAATACATTTCTCTTAGCCAGGCAGACTGGTGCATAGGCTTATGCTGCGTTCCAATCGCGTCGTGTTTATCGTGTTCACGTGAATTTCTCCAAGTTCACGAGTGGGTTGCATTCCAAACTCTACTCACCAAGACGCACGCGCACAGTCGAGTTAGTCGTGCGGTAAGGACATTCTTTATCGCGCAAGAACTCGTACGTGAACCAACGCGCATGCGCGAGTATTTCATTGTTTATAAAGTCGTGAACATGGAGAACAAAAATCCACCTCGAGTTCACCACTGGTGAACACGAGTTACCAGGCGATTAGAACGCCATTATACGACTCGTGAACTCGTGAACACGATAAACACAAAAATTTTCACTTGATGATAAGCATGGAATTTGGCACACATAGGTTTTTTTCGAATCGCTGGTTTCGTCTTCGTACTTGGCTTCAGGTGATTTTAGATTCCAACTGCGAGATCCCCTGCCATATTTTGATGCCTGTTTGTGTTTCAGAAACATTCAATCGATTGATATAGACCCAAAAGTTAGACTATTTCCATTAGCTTTAATTTGTATTTACTTCTCATTTATTCAGAATTTGGAGGTGAAGCCCACTCACGCCGAAGCAAAGGTTTCGAAAATGTTATGAGAAAGATATTTAGCTATCAGGGCTATCGCAGATTTGACCTAATGGCAGCCATTGACAATATTGTAAGCTTGAAAATTGCTTGTTAACCAGTTCGCGCCGGGATTATTTTAACATCACCGAGCCGACGCGCGGGACTATTAATCTTAATGAAACTCGATCCGAGGCGGGTTCAGGCCGATGGTACCGGGAAGCACACCCACGCATTTCCGGCCTTGCTCGCTGCTGACAGACATTTCCGGCCTTACTCGTGGCGTGTTTAAATGCGTCATCCGTTTTGAATCTGGGGGAAACTTTGCGTTTATAAACGTCATCCGGCGCGAACTGGTTAATGTTATCCTACCTATATTTTTTTCAAAAGACAAATCTGTAGTGGCCCTATATAGTCAATATCTTTTTTATGACATACTACGATTGACAATGCCTTTATCGTTTAATTGAACATTTTCTCACTAATCTGCCAACTATCTCAAAAGTAGACGTTTTGTTATGTTAACTATATACCCTCTTTTGGGGGCGTTATTTTTAAGTGAAGTGTAATTTTTTGTTAAAATAAAACTGTTAAGAATCAAGAGATACTTAATTGTCTCTTCTGTCAAACAAAATTATCACAATGACAAAGCACCGTGACAGAGTTACGAGTGAAACAGTAAAACAACATTATTAGGTATAAATGAAAATCATGAAACTTTCCGATCTTCCCATCATAATTACTAGTGAGACACATGCCTCTTAAGATTTAGGAGCGGTGATAATCCTCTTAGTAAGACACGAGCGTGCATTTTTATACATCAGAATCCAGCCGAGCCATGTAATGTATGGCGTTTTATCTACCCGTATGTTACACCACGCGAATTATAAGACAGGTGTCAAGGAAGAAAGATCGTTACCTGTTCCCCAAGAAAAATAAAATTCATCTCATGATAAAAACTAGGAAAAAACGTCATCGGCTTGTACTTACCAAAAAAGCAGGAATCACATGTTCACGGAGGAATAATTGCGTTCATTTGGCGGAGAAACTCTCACTCGGTTTTGATCATAGTAGGCCTAATATTAACATCAACTACGTTGGCCAGATCCGATGCGGCTTGTGTCACGTTGTACCAACAAATGGCGCAAGTATCAAGCTCGTCACGGGGTCCGCTCGTCACGGGGTCCCCTCGTCGCACCGTCTTCGCCGTCCAAGCTTATGGTGACCGATCTCACACCTCCACAGTCTCTAGTAAAGGGTATCCAAAAAGCAACTTGGTAACACTGACAGAGAAGCTGCACCAAGATCGTATCCTAGCTCGTCTTTAATAAAAACCCAAGTGTTTTTAAGCAAAGATATGGCTTCCTATTCTCCCTTTAGAGAACATTGCCACCTGTTCTATTCTCCGCCCTACGGTCAACGAAATCGCTGCGCTCTTCTAGGCGTCACGTCGCTACGTGATCGCCGTTGTTAATGGCCCCTTTTATGCAGGCAATTAAAGGCAGGTGCATAATGGTTGCGTCCGTTTGAGCATTCCCGTCTATATAGATGCAGCCTCGCTGAATTATATGCCGACAGTAATTAGAAGGAAACTGCCTTTAAGATCATGGCGGTTATTTGGAACTCCGTGGTCTTGTCACACACATCAGAAATAAATTCTGAAAATTTTGAAAAAATATGCAGATATATATTTATAGCTTTCCACAAGCCTAATGTCGTGAAGAGTATAAAAAAGACTTTTTTTTTCAATCACGATTAATTGTCACAAAGTTCATAATAGAGTTAGAGAATCTTGAACATTGTACGTTACACTTACACCCTTCTCATTGAATAATGTTGGAATTTTTGAAGATGACGTTAACGTCTTATGCAAGTCTTTTACAAAAGTAAAGTTGCACAACTGGAAATATACAGATAAATAATTGATTTATTGACGAATCATTAACATACAGTGTATCTCGATCTATGCATGGAGGAAGGAGATCTATGCGACTGACAATATCCACGTTTCCCCCCTCAACTCGAAATCGAGGGAGTAATAAACAGGGGCCTGGAGTATTTTACGTCATGGTGATCATTTGCGTGGGACGGAATTGGGCAATTAATGGGATTCGTGGGGTAATGACAATTATTAGTAATTGCGCTGTACAAAATAAAAATCCTACATTGAAAAGAAACAACCTGACGTTTAGCTAGAACCTACAAAGTGATCTAAGCTGTGATAACATTGACGATTAAGTTAGTATTTTGGAAGCAAATTAGTTGAATTTCAGGATGCATTACAAAAATAGTTTTGTTTGTATTCGATATAGGGCCTATGTGACCCACTCTGCAAAAATGAGTCTGATGTGTTAAAAATTTTAGTTTTTTTCAATTTTACAGTTGGTCAGAAAAAGCAGGAAATGAGCTTTCATTTGATATATGGCACAACTCTGTAGTGTAATGCATTGGTCTTTTACAATTTTTGGAAATTTGCTTTTTCTCAGTTAGGCCCCTATATTCAAAATGTCTTTGAAAAGAAATGAAGATTTACAATTGTAGTGCTTCGTCAGATGCTATGGTATAGAGAATGACAAAACCTGTATTAAATTTAATTTAGGGATCAAAACAATCTTTTCAATCAATCAGATCTAAAAATATAGGTGTCGAAAAAACCAAAATGCCTTAAAACTAAAATATTATTTGTTGGAAAGAAAAATCACCTCTGAGCCAATAAACAACCCTTTACGTAAAAATGTATTTTTCGACATCAGACTTTTTGCAGAGCGAGTCACAAACATAAATAGATAACAGAAAGAGCTTTTTTTAAGCCTAAATATACAGACCTTTAGAGAAAACACCTGTATTTTTATGTGCAGGTGCATTTCAAGGGGGTTTTCTTCACAAACATTAATTTGAAACAGACCAGTACAAACATAAATCGTCATCAGAATTGTTTAACAAAATATACAATAATAACAATTCGGAAATGAAACTAAACACAGGGACAGAGTGAAATTCTTTGGATGTTGTTTATTAATACTTTGATATATCAACAAATTCATTTTTAGTCGGTAAACCTACTTATGCAGCAGCCGGGTTTCTAGTTCATTCTGTTTTTAGCTGATCGCAATACAAAATAAAAAAATGGGAAAAAAAAAATTACATATTGAAAGCGCTTTTGTAGAAAAGGAAAATACAATACATGTATAATAAAGTTACAAAATTAATACATTAATTTTGGACACAGGTTAATTTAACAATTGGGATTCAGATTTTAAAGGCCAAACAAAACCAAAAACATGTTTAGCGTCACCGCCCGCTTCCTTTTTGGGGGCCGCCTCCTTTTATCTTTTTCCTTTTTTTCGAAAAAAATGATAAATTTGACCATTTTGGTAAAACAATTTTTTTATTTTTTTTTAAAGATAATAAAATGTTAAAATCGTATTTTTGACTTTAGCATCACTGTGTACATGCTCTGGAAATATATTTGTATTAATAGAAAGGCTAGGGTGTGACGTGTAGTCGTGTACGGTGCATACATGATCGACCCACATGAATTTTGATTTTTAATTATGGGTGAACCATGTTTTAATTTTAAATTGGAAGATAGGGTGTGACATGTTCACTACATGACTCGAATTAAGATGTGTCGGGCGGCCATTTTGAAAAGAAAAAAAAAGGGCCTCCTCCTAGCATAATGCTAAACATGTTTTTTTTTCTATTTGGCCTAAATTCGATATTGATTTAGAGTGTGCATTGGCCAAAATGAGTCGTATAACAAAAAGATAATGATCAACACACAAAACACAGCCTCATATATCACAAATGATTTAAATTGTTAGTTCTAGGTTTTCGAAACTTAACGATAGTACTGCCAAAACCAAACATCATTTCTGCAATTACTTGGGTATATTCCAAGTTTGGTCAAGTCGTTTAAAAAAACAAAAAAACTAACGCGTTAGAAATGTTAAACTAAACCACCATGTCGCTGTTTTGACAAAAAATATAAAACAAAAACAATTCTTTTACACAAATACCCGAACCTGTCGGTTATAAATGTTGAAACAACAACTTAAATTTGTTTTGCATAACTTATAATCAGATGCTATGAATTATTCATGAATATACATGTATGCCTAATTGCAGCCACGTGCAAATTAGAAAATAAGGACACTTGCTGGACTGCACATTGAAGCAATCGTGCCGAATAATTGGCATATGCTGACTGTAATCTACACGACTACGGTGGGTTTTTGGTTAATTTATGCTAATTTATGTAAATTATTATGTTCTATTTTATGTACAAATATAATCTGTGCACTATTCTATCTAACAAATTTATAAACCACAATATTTACTCGACAGTCTTGTCTCAGTCATAAACAAAGAAACACTAATGAATTGCTTTAATTAATTAATTAACTAAAGGGATAGTATACCTTTAACTATCCAAAAAGTAACTAACCAAATTATAGTTCAAAAGCTTACTCGATGTAAATATGTGACCTGTCACCACAAAATGAGAGTAAAGTCGCACAATGTGATTTGGAGATATGGCCATCCAAAGTCAAAATATGAAGGGGTGGTCAATTTTGAGATTTTGTGTAATTTGGAACACCCAAGTCCTCCTCTACATATTCCCATTTTTGGGGTGAAATCAGATGAGTGAAAACCTCTTAAATAATGCGAGTTTGCATAGTTAATGTTTGGATTAAAGTCCATTAGTGGTCTAATTAACACGGTACAATGAAGTTAAATATGCAAATCAGGTCCTCATAAGTATTCCCCATTTTCGAAATTTGTATATTTTGTTGTTTATACAATAGTTTGTATGTGTGGATAATTCTAGGAAGCAATAATGATTAGAACATAGCTGTTGCTACGCTCAACCGAACCTTACTTGTCCTGTTTTGTAATCTTTTGCATGTTTTGTTTAAGATGTTTAAAGTAAGTTTTCTCACAAACACGTATTGTGAAACCCATGACTTTCTAGAGCGATGTAAAAAGTATTTATTGCAAAACCCCCAAGTGTTATGTACCATTGGAAAGCTCTCTTTCTGAAGAATTTGAAAATGCCAATATCTCAATTTTCAATATTTCCGACTTTACTCTCATTTTGTGGCGACAGGTCACATATATTAATGACTCTAAACACCCTGTGGAAATATTCTTTCTGGCATGTTGTCATTTTAAATAAAAAAATAAAAAGAAGTCCAAAAATGTGTGTCAGAGACAGTAGTTGGTTTAAAATTGAAATCGTTGAATATTATTTTCTCAGAAAATACAGCATACAGAGCTAAAACTTTATCAGGTTTTAGTTTAGCAAGCACCATTGTTTAATTTTAAGAACCTTTGCTACTTTAAACGATAACAATGCACAACTGACAAATGGTACACTATAACTTTACATTTGATCCCCTAAACTATTGCAATCTATCTGGGTCGAAAGAGGGCGTGGCAAAATTCTGGTTGGGCGTGGCATCAATACATGGTGCTTGTACAGTACATGTACAAAGACCAAAACAAATAACAATTTAACATTCCTGAAAGACTCAATGGCTTATTTGATAAATCTGACAGTTCATGAATAAATATCAAAGGGTATTTCCCCAAAAAACTCCCTTGCTTTTTTCATGACAGTTCAATTGTTAAGATATAGGCCCCTATTTATAATCCTGAATAACAATGCAGATTTATTTACAGGTAAAAAACATATCAACATTTCTTTACAGCACCATGGAATCACAGTAAGCCTAATTTTGTTTAATGAAATAAAAGTAAAAGTAAAATAAAAATTAAACGTAAAAAATAAGTAGGACTTGGCCAAAGCGTTAGGTGTACTTGTATATTAGGGCAGGTGTCTATGTTGCAACAAAACTAGTAATGCAACGAAACTTGGGCCGTTTTCCAAACCCCAGCTTTGTCTTCGTCTCAGGCTTTATTCAGTTTAGCAATAGGATGTAGCCGGAGACTGAGCCAAAGCCAGGGGTTTGGAAAACGGCCTTGGTAATGACGTCAGCTCGCAAGATTCATCTATGGCGAGCCCATTTAACATTTATTACTTACACGACAATATTTTAAAGTTTTATTTCGAGAAATATCTAAATAAATTTGAGATATCTCTCAATAATGAAAGATACATCTCTAAATAATTAGAGATATCCCTAATAATTAGAGACATTATTTGGAGAAAGCTCGAATTCATAATTTTAGAGATATCTCAAATTAACTTTTAAAAATATCTTCGCGTAAGCAGTCAAATGTTGTGAGCCTACGTAATTAGCAAGTTAAGGTGCATTGCTAGTTTCCTTGCACCATTTACACCATCAAATCCACATTGAGCTGTCGGTGTGGGTTCTCCTAAACAGCCCCCTCTCTTGGTACACATTTGCCAATTCTGAAGACTAAGGGAACATGCTGTATTAAATCAAAGCTCTTTAGACACCAACATAATATACACATATGGACTGGCAATGAGGTCACTAGAGCAGGTCTATTCCCCCGAGGGACTGTGAGTGACCAGAAAGGGGACCTATTTCTTGTGGCCGAAAGCAAAGGGAAATAGGTCTCCCTTCTGGTCACTCACAGGCCCGAGGAGGGATAGACGTGCTCTAGTGACCGAATCATGCCAGTCCATATGTGTTTTATAACACACATTGGTCCAAAATATGAAATAATCGTGATCCGATCCAGACGCCGCCATTTTTCATAATAAGATGAGCCTGGCAAACCTCACAAATTGCAAGTCTATTGCCCGCTTCGGGAACTATTTCCCGCAAATTTAAGGTTGCGCAAATCTCGTGCACTAGCCTATATTAGTTAACCCTACGTGATCGTGTTTCAGCCAACCAGAATACAGAAATAGCAAGAGGTGTGTTATAAACTTAGATATTGATACGTACATGCTTTGTCCTATTGACTGATGATAAATCTGCTTTAAATCCAAATGTAGCACTGAACGTAGGCTATGGCTAGAGCTATGATTACAGCAGCAGATAAACGACATAAACTGTAGCCACAGCCTTTAAATTCCCAGATCCAGACATGGCTAGTATCTAAAAGATATCTTTCTCAATCTTTTCAAGTAAATAGTGGAGTTTATTGCTGTTGAGGGATGATGAACCTTTGGAATAAAACACCAAAATTGATCAAATTTGTTTTTTCAAGATGGTAATGTGACAGCTTATAAACAATCTTGAGTTGGTATGCATTTAAAAACAAATACCCTGGTGTAGGACTAGTCTTGGTTGCAAGACGTCCTAATTGCAGTATGCAGTGCGCGTTGGCCGCCGATGTGGGCACCTTCTAACGTATGCCGTAGAACACGCCATGACCTTCACATAGTATGTCTTGGCTAAGGACTAGGACATAAGGACATAACAGCTCAAAAAATTCTGAGCAAAATTGTGTCGCATTTGCATGCGCGTGGGAAGTTGCGTGAATAATCGCATGATGTAACATGCATAATCGCTGACTCATTGGTCATGTTTCTTAAGGGCGTCTGCCTCAGCGGCCTACGTGCGCTGTATATTGAGATTAGGACGTCTTGCTAGCAGGAGTGGTGTACGACATTATGTGACAGAAAATAATGCTGCTCATTTGACAATATATAGTGTACAGCTCATGTAGTGTACACAGATTCTAGAATAAAACTGGAAGGATAATAGTTTGTCACAACTGTAGGTTGGATAAGTGACTAGAACACCTTTCTTGCAAAAAGAAAGTATACAGTTCAGGTCCTGCCTGCAAATACCATGTTACGGAGCTACAAAACATTGGATGCCATTCCACAATGACTAATCTAATTTTTGCGAGTGGGTCGAAATTTCAGAGCCGTGAAATTGAGCTCCGATGCCTTGTTTATCACAGCCAGCATGATAAAAACACATGACCGAACTTGCGCTCGATGCTAAGCAAGTCATTTTGTACAAAAGAGCCTGCGGCACGCTTAGCATGTAGTACGCAATCTGGAATAAATAGATTTGATGAAAGCACACTTTACTTTTAGAAGATCTCAGTTGGTGGCTGCGAGCCAGGTGTAGTAGTTTAGGACTGTTGGTTTGAGTCTGCGCAGGACACTGCTTGGAAGCAACAAGGACTCACTGTGAGTAGGCTACTAACCAACTGGACCCCACTGGATGGCAAGACCATGAAACCTGCTAAGACGTTAAATCAGGGAACGTTAGTGGAGACGTCGAGGCGTGCCTTGAAGATACACCAGGTGTAGTAGTCCAGGACTGTTGGTTTGAGTCTGAGCAGGACACTACTTGGAAGCAACAAGGACTCACTGTGAGTAGGCTATTAACCAACTGGACCCCACTGGATGGCAGGACCATGGAACCTGCTAAGACATTGGATCAGGGAACGTTAGTGGAGACGTCGAGGCATGCTGTGAAGCTACACCAGGTGTAGTAGTCCAGGACTGTTGGTTTGAGTCTGAGCAGGACACTGCTTGGAAGCAACAAGGACTCACTGTGAGTAGGCTACTAACCAACTGGACCCCACTGGATGGCAGGACCATGAAACCTGCTAAGACGTTGGATCAGGGAACGTTAGTGAAGACGTCGAGGCGTGCCGTGAAGCTACACCAGGTGTAGTAATCTAGGACTGTTGGTTTGAGTCTGAGCACGACACTGCTTAGAAGCAACAAGGACTCACTGTGAGTAGGCTATTAACCAACTGGACCCCACTGGATGGCAGGACTATGAAACCTGCGAAGACGTTGGATCAGGGAACGTTAGTGAAGACGTCGAGGCGTGCCGTGAAGCTACACCAGGTGTAGTAGTCCAGGACTGTTGGTTTGAGTCAGAGCAGGACACTGCTTGGAAGCAACAAGGACTCACTGTGAGAAGGCTACTAACCAACTGGACCCCACTGGATGGCAGGACCATGAAACCTGCTAAGACGTTGGATCAGGGAACGTTAGTGAAGACGTCGAGGCGTGCCGTGAAGCTACACCAGGTGTAGTAGTCCAGGACGGTTGGTTTGAGTCTGAGCACGACACTGCTTGGAAGCAACAAGGACTCACTGTGAGTAGGCTACTAACCAACTGGACCCCACTGGATGGCAGGACCATGAAACCTGCTAAGACGTCGGATCAGGGAACGTTAGTGGAGACGTTGAGGTGTGCCGTGAAGCTACACGTCCTCATTTGTCATCATGAGTTCCAGTGATCTCTGGCCAGCCTTTAATAGAGATTGTAAAAGGTTTTTGCCAATTCAAATGGATCCCGCGTGCAGGACCTAGAACCTGGGTTGGTCTTCGATACATGGCGCGTCGCCGAGGACGGAAAACTCGGTTGTGATCATGCAAATCCTCTTCCGATTTTGTCCTCAACTGTAGTTTCAGAAACGCCATCCAACTGGATCCTACTCGACAAGCAAAGCAGGACCCAAGACCTGGGTTAAACGTTGGTACAGGGAATGTTATTGAGGACAGCCAGGCCAGCCACAGCCCTACACGTCCCCATGGGTCCCTGGCTGTGCCACTCCCCAAGTTGAGTGTCAAAGACTTCCACGGTGTTTAGGTAATGGACTCCGTCGTGACCTCCAACAGCGTACATTAGGTCACCCACGACCACGCAGCCGTGACCCGACCGGCATTCTGCCATCGGGGCGAGAAACGTCCACCTGAAAAAAAGCAAAATTAGATACAGAGTTTAGAAACTTCTTACAACCCCAGCTTCTCAAATATTGACTTGTTCTTTAAAACTGAACGAATGTCACCCAATTAAAAAAACTTAATGCTCAATTGATTTTTGAAGTACATTTTTTTGCCAGTTCCATTTAAAAAAAAGAAGGTCCAAGCTATATCTAACATTTACTGTCCAATCACATAAATCAATTCACACAGTAAAGTCCCATTCCATTCTTGCTAAGGTGAGCCTTGCTCACAAATTCTTTCTTGGCAAAAGCAGGGTTACGGACCAAATTTTCAGGTGACGTATATTGTTTGTGACTGATAATCGGCTGGTTTTTGCTTAGCATGAAAGACACATGGAATTTTGGCAAATAATCTGTTTTTTACTGAGCAATATTTGTTTGTGCTAAGCAAATTATCCCATTCCTGTAATTGGTGGTTCCTCCGCTGTTGGAAGTGGCTAGTAAATAAATATAATCTATCCTTGCATCCTTGTGTAGGGGGGCAGCTGTTTAGAAGGTGGCCACAAAGCATAACAGCGGACACCCATGCTTCGGATCTCTAGGTTGGAATGTTTATTTCAGCCAACTGCCAAAATGGTGCAGAGCAGACAGGCCAACAACGAAGGCGATGACAAACATGAGAATGCCAAAGCCGTCGCATGGTGGCGCTGTTGCTGCGCACCGGTCTTGCATGTACTTACGAGAAATGTCTGACATCCCTTACAATTGGACAGGCAGATTTTCACTGCCTGTAACCAGCTTAGTTCTAGCGATCCCGAAGCTGATTAATCTAAGATTCAGGAAATCACCCCCATCTCTAGCAACCTTCAAAGAATCCCGCAACAGCCAAATCAAGAACTTTCTGAGTATCACCAAGCAAAACCCGGACCAGTTCCAGCCCTGCTTTGACCCAGGTAATGGGATCACCTATATCCTCACGCCTACAGCCCACGACCCTGAACATTGGATTTTCTTTATCCCTGAGCCCCAACCCTCCAGTCAATGTTTAATGCTCTGTGTTTCTTTTGTTAGATGTTCATAGTGTCCGAGGATGAGGACTTAGGAAGACACAAGGAAGTGTGAGGTCCCCCTGCCATATTCCTAACAGGTCCCCCTGCCATATTCCTAACAGGTCCCACAGGTCCTACCTGTCCTACCAGGTCCAACAGGTTCTATAGGCTTGTGTGTAAAGCGCTTGTCTCTCACCAATGTGGCCCGGGTTCGATTCCCGGCCCGGACCATATGTGAGTCGAGTTGTGCAATGGTTCTCTCCTGTGCCACAAGGGTTTTTCTCCCGGTCCTCCGGTTTTCTTTCCTCTCGAAAAATCAAACACTTTCGATCTCAGGCTGTGCTCCGTAGTCATATAAGAGTCGATGTGGCCGGCTGCCATAGGCGCCTTTACATCTCAGCGACTTGACCACGTTGTAGCCGCGTCCTTCGCAATTCAGCACACAAGCTTCGAGTAATGATGATTAGCCTCCCAATTATTATTATATATTACCTATCATCTTCTGGGTAGTATCTCTCCAGCGTGTTCAGATTGGACTGTCCGTCATAGCCTCCCATGGCGTACAGCCTCCCTCCAAGCGTAGCCACTCCAACACCTCCTCTCCTGGAATGCATGCTGTCCACTGGAATCCACTGTAAGTAATAGGCATAGAGGTTAGTCTGGATTGTTAGGGATATCTTAGATCAGATTCTTCCAAAAGAACCAAATTTGGGCAAGATTGTACCTATACCAATCCTTTTCGATTTTTGATGGGTGCCAAGATGGGCACCCTTTGGGGCCGCCATAATTTGCATAAATCCTTAATACCTGCGGTGTAATATATTTATTTTCATATTTGGGTATATTTGTTAAAAAAAAAAAAAAAAGTAAACAATTATTTTGGAGATTCTACTTAAACATCCTTACTATATTTAATATATTTATTTGGGTATATTTGTAAAAAACAAAAAAAAGGAAACATCCTTACTTAACCAGTTCGCGCCGGGATTATTTTAACAACGTCGAGCCGACGGGCGAGATTATTTTTAACGAAACTCGATCCGAAGCGGGTTCAGGCTGATAGTGCCGGGAAGCACACCCACGCATTTCCGGCCTTTGCGCGCTGCTGACATACATTTCCGAACTTGAACTTGGCGTGTTTATGCGTCATCCGTTTTGAATTTTGGGAAATGTTTGCGTTTATATACGTCATCCGGCGCGAACTGGTTAAATAACATTTTCTGAAGCATATAAATTAATGAATAACTATAAGAACATAATAATTATCCAAAATGGCTATTATTTTTATTATATTCCCTAAAGTTGCGCGCATTTACCTTTTACTTAAATACCATTAATTAGTCTCGTCAAACGTCAGGATTGATGAGCTTTAAATTCACAAAGTTACTTACTGGCACAGTTGCCCCAAGAAAAATAAATGGAAAATCATAGCAAAAATCGAACAAGTATGGTATAGGTACTATCTTGCCCAAATTTGGTGCTTTTGGAAGAATCTGAACCAAACCAAACGGCCCCTATGATGCCCCAATGTCCCTGACTAGGTCAAGGGTCGGTTATTCCACTGCGATTGAAGGGGAGACTTGAGGGGCTATTTATGTATTTGTTTGATGTCCTCACTAACCTGATTTAACCTGGGGTCGTACTTTTCTATGCTATTTAAGTACGACGTGCCGTCACTACCTCCTACAGCGTACAAATAATCACCCATGGCAGCCACACCTATGTGTCTACGCTTGGTGTCCAAACTCCCTACTCTCCCTGCAAAAAAACCCAAGAACACGTTTTGTTTCAGAACTTAACCAGTGAATGACGGATTCACACGTCAGGTTCTAATTTGTGAATAAGCAAATATATGACCCACTCTACAAAAATGGGTATTATGTCACAAAACAGTGAAATTGAGTTATATACATGGTTGGAAAGCCCACAGTGTAAGCTTTCATTTGGTATATAATAGAGCTACATAGCCCCTCCCATTCTGGATATATGACATTGGAGTTCAAATTACACAACTGAGAAAACAGGCTTTGAAAAAGCCGGCTCTATTGTAGTACAACAGAACGATGCACACAAAATTGTATTTGTTCTACTTTATTCATCAAAATCAACATTTCTGTGAATGAGACACTGATAAGAGAAAAAACTGTGATAAGAGAAAAAAAACAAGTAACCTGCGGTCGATCTCTATGTTTTGCATTCCTAAAAGGTCATATTTTGTGCATGTTTAAACAACGACCTCCAATGACCCCTTCGTGACCTTTTACTCAGTAATCCGATAACGAATTGCGTCTTTCCAATCAAGGGTCACTGCATCCAAGTTTCATCAAAATTCATGAAAGCATGTAGAAGTTAGACATTTAACAAAAAATACATACGGACATATACAGGCATACTGACATACAGAATTGAGGACTGGTTTTTGTTCCTAAAACTGTGTTTAACCAACACAAACAAAGAAAACCTGCAAACAGAAAGAAAAGTGACTTTAATTCTCTCCTTACACCATCTGTTTGTTCGTGGGTCATAGGCCTCCACTGAATCCAGCACGCTAGAGCTGTCATAGCCCCCGACAGCATACAGTAGCTTGTCATGAGCAATGACAGAGTGGTAACGACGGACGTGGAGCATGGAAGCTACACGATGCCAGCGTCTCGTGGCTGGATCTAGACACTCCACGGTGTTCATGTATTGGCTTCCATCGTAGCCTCCTGGTAAGGCAAGAAGAGAGAGTACAGTCATCTCTCGTTAATACAAACTCTGGTTATAGCAAACTAAAGGCCCAGCAGCCGATTTCACGAAAAATGCGTAGCTTGCGCCATTTTCAAAAGTGGCATAGGGCTTACGCAACCAAAAAGTTGTGTAGCTGCGCCATTTCTTTACGGACCATTTCACAAAACTTGGCGTAGTTGCGCAACGTTCTTTCACAAAATATTCATTGTATCACCTTCGCCAACCGTTTTAAAAATAATTTGGTTCCACTTTCTGCAGAATCTTGCGGCAACGTTAAACATTCTGTCACGGGTAAAATAACAATTCTTTTACTTATAACAATTGTCTTTCATCAAGCTTAATATAGTTGAGCAATGACGGGCTCCACGTCAATTACGATTTGCTGGTAATATAGGCTACGCCACCTCTTACGCCACCTAAATTGACTCCGCAAGCTATGCCATAATTTGTTGTGTAAGCCGCTGACTTACGCACTGTCAAACTTTTGTGAAACTGTCGTAAGCGAAATGTTGAGCAGCAAACAAAAGTGGCGCAGCTTACGCAATAAATTGTGGCGCAAGGAGGCTTGCGCCATTGCGTAAGGTTTCGTGAAATCGGCTGCTGGTTCTGACTTTGCATTTATGTGCACAGTGAATTGGACTTCCACTCCCCCTAATACAAATTTCTGATATAACAAACCAAAAAGTCAGGAGAGTATGCGTAGCGGTTCTTTCTTCGCCTTCCACCGCTGTGACCCAGGTTCGAATCCTGCTTGGCCATGTGGATTGGGTTTTCAGTCCCTGCCCTGACACACCCCTCAAAAACCTCTTATACCAGCAATCACTGCGGGAATCAAACCTGCGACCTCCAGAATACCAGACCGGCGCTCTACCAACTAAGCTACCTTGCCCTATGTTGACTGTTTCCCAACTTGTCAGGAGAGTCAGGTTGGCGTAGCAGTTCTTTCCTCGCCTTCCACCGCTGTGACCCGGGTTTGAATCCCGCCTGGGCCAATATGTGGATTGGGTTTTCAGTCCCTGCCTGACTTTGTGGGTTTTCCCCTAGATACTCATCTGGGGTTTTCCTTCTACCTCTAAAACTGTACGTTCTTCTCATTGTCTTCTCTCTACAGGTTTTCTCAGGCTTACGAGCTACAGTGCGCTATTAAGGGATCCTTGGTTTCATTACCATAACAAAAATAATGTTAAAAATAATAATGATTAACACTGAAGGTTTCAGGATACTTCAAAAAAGTGGGGTAGGGAGTTAGGCTTAATATGTTATGGAAAAGTGTCTGCTCTCGACGTTTCTCAGTCAATTTAAAGGATTCTGGCAGGATTTGAAGGATACACAGGGCACAGGCCAAAAGAAACTCCCTTCTTTAATGTTTCGCTACTCACCTACAGCATACAACTTGCCCTCCAGTACAGACACGCCCACCCCACTTCGCGGTGAGTTCATGCTAGCCTCAATGCTGACTCGACCGTTACTTAGGTTGTAGCGCTCAACGCTACTTAACGAATGACCCGTGCTGTCCATTCCGCCAATGCAATAGATAGACCCTGTGAATCAATAGGAAATATTACTGTCAGTGTAATCATTTGTGCGTTTTTTTTTCAGCAATTTTTTGTAAATGTTAAAGACAGTGTTAGTGTGTTACAAATCCTCCTATTATGTAATAAGCTTGAGGATAAGATTATATGTACTCGCCTAAACAATTTTGTTGTTGTGTTTCACAAGTTCAATTCAAAATCAGATAAACTTCAATTTCATGTACAAAACCAAAGTTATGTTGGTTATGATGATTATAATAATTAAGGCCGGTTCCAACTTGTTAAAGCAAATATAAGGGCAAATACAAAAATTGTTATGTCGCGACGGCGTCAAGTTTGTAAGCTTTTATAAAATTTAACCGAATGTGCATAAAAAATGTCAAAACTAATGTACATTTTTTATAAATGAAGCTGATCAATGCAGATGCCCCCTTTTGGATGCCCCCAGGGGCCACACACAGCGGGGGTTCCCCAGCAGACATACATTTCTGCATATGTTAGGTTACACCCTAAATGTTCCTGTGTTCAGATATTAGTACCTCGTACGTTTACCAAAAGTGCTCTGGGCTGCCGGTCTAACCCCCACGGAACCTAACTTTGTGTCCGAACGGCAAGACCACTACCCAACTCTCAATCACTTACCCACGGTAGACCTCCGTGGTTTGATTCTCTCCTGCTGCATACGCGTTCGTCGATCCGGCAGCATGTGGTAGTTCTTAGCCTCATCCAGCAAGTCCCTACACTTGATGTCCTGCTTGATCAGTTCCTCTGCTTCCACCGTGTCGACGAGGAATCGCGGGGACAGGAGCGGCATGCGGATGGAGCGCAGCAGCTCCGCGATCTCCCCTCGCCTCGCCTCTTTGTCATGGTAGACCCAGCGCATGATGGCGATGTACACCTCTTCTTCGCTGCGGACGTTCAGGTCCTCGCACTTGAGCAGCTCAGCCAGCTGGGGTTTTGGAAGCTGCAGGAATTCTTCCTCGTTGGCGACTTCCGTGAAGTGTCGCTCGGCAAACTTGCCCGAAGCCTCCACGAGGTCTGTGCAGGTGTGGGCATCGGCAAAATTACGGATCCCTGAAATGAGAGACGATATCAACGAACAGGGTTCTGGCAATTCCTGATATGGAGCTGGCCACAAAACAAGATCGAGGAACTACATCAAATTGAATTTGTATTCCAAATTGTAGCACGACCTAGACATTCATTTGGGGTACAGTACAAAATACTACTCAACACTAGTCATAAACCAGTGTGATAAGAGTACTGCATACTGCAGTTTACTCAAGTAGTACTTTGTAGTATTTGGTGATGTTCAGGGTTCTAGCTAGGACCTTTTTAGTGCCGGGTAAATTATTAGATTGCGAAGCAATGCAAGCGCAGCGAGCAAAGCTCTCGCGCCTCACGGCCGGGGTCCAGTTAATTTTTGCATGTTTCTGTGAAAGTCTAGCAATAAAATTAATTACTACATGAACATGATTAACGGGACTTTGTATCTCCTCTCTTTCTTTTGTGCACATAATTTGATAAAAAAATAAATAAAAAAATTGTGCCGGGCGGCACAGCCAGTTTGAACCCAAGTGCCGGGCGAAAATTTGCAGTACTGGGCGGTACCGCCCGGCGCCGCCCACCATGGCTAGAATCCTGGTGATGTTAGGGCTAAAATAACTACACTAGAACTGAGCTGAAATGCCTTCAGAGCGAGGGACTATACATGTAGTACAGGGGTTGTAGTCACCATAGTCACTAACAAGAAAATATAATCATTTCTATTAACGAGGATGTACGGTAATCCTGTGGAACTGAAATAGCAATACAAACACATGGACGTGTACTTACATACTACATGGACGTGTATTTACATGTACATGGACGTGTACTTGTGTACGAGTCCATGTAAGAGAATATGTAATAATTTTGATTGAAAAAATTTGTTTAGGCCTTTAATAACAAAATGACAATTTTCCCTAACAAATCCAATATTTAAATTTGTATCTTTATGGCGTTACGTCTTTGCCCATATGGGGCCCATGTCTTTGACCATATGGGGCCCATGTCTTTGACCATATAGGGCCCATGTCTTTGCCCATATGGGGCCCATGTCTTTGCCCATATAGGGCCCATGTCTTTGCCCATATGGGGCCCATGTCTTTGCCCATATGGGGCCCATGTCTTTGACCATATAGGGCCCATGTCTTTGCCCATATAGGGCCCATGTCTTTGCCCATATAGGGCCCATCTCTTTGCCCATATGGGGCCATGTCTTTGACCATATAGGGCCCATGTCTTTGCCCATATGGGGCCCATGTCTTTGCACATATGGGGCCCATGTCTTTGCCCATATGGGGCCCATGTCTTTGCCCATATGGGGCCCATGTCTATGCTCATATGGGGCCCATGTCTTTGACCATATAGGGCCCATGTCTTTGCCCATATGGGGCCCATGTCTATGCTCATATGGGGCCCATGTCTTTGCCCATATGGGGCCCATGTCTTTGCCCATACTGGGCCCATACTGGACCCATGTCTTTGCCCATATGGGGCCCATGTCTTTGCCCATACTGGGCCCATACTGGACCCATGTCTTTGCCCATATGGGGCCCATGTCTTTGACCATATGGGGCCCATGTCTTTGACCATATAGGGCCCATGTCTTTGCCCATATGGGGCCCATGTCTTTGCCCATATAGGGCCCATGTCTTTGCCCATATGGGGCCCATGTCTTTGCCCATATGGGGCCCATGTCTTTGACCATATAGGGCCCATGTCTTTGCCCATATAGGGCCCATGTCTTTGCCCATATAGGGCCCATCTCTTTGCCCATATGGGGCCCATGTCTTTGCCCATATGGGGCCATGTCTTTGACCATATAGGGCCCATGTCTTTGCCCATATGGGGCCCATGTCTTTGCACATATGGGGCCCATGTCTTTGCCCATATGGGGCCCATGTCTTTGCCCATATGGGGCCCATGTCTATGCTCATATGGGGCCCATGTCTTTGACCATATAGGGCCCATGTCTTTGCCCATATGGGGCCCATGTCTATGCTCATATGGGGCCCATGTCTTTGCCCATATGGGGCCCATGTCTTTGCCCATATGGGGCCCATGTCTTTGCCCATACTGGGCCCATACTGGACCCATGTCTTTGCCCATATGGGGCCCATGTCTTTGCCGACCTAAAACAGGACCTTATCTATAAAAGAACGACATCTACTTACAATCGCCAAAAGAAGTCAATCTGACTACAGATAAAGGAACAGACTGTTTCTTTCTCTATGATCTGACTCACTAACAGGATTTAGGTTTACAGAAACCTTGCAAGAGTTTTAGAGCAATCTTCTCAGGATCTCATTTTTTAAATATACTTGTAAACACACAAGGTTTGAGCTGGTAATCAATAATCGCCTGAGGTAGATTCTGCATATCCTGAAAAACAAAGCGGTGAAATGATTACCGGCCTAGACTGGCTTTACCAGTCCTTACCTAGGCAGTTGGCAGGGTGCAGTTGCCTCTTGAGGAATTCAGAGCACGCCTTCTGTACGTCGGTGAGCTGCAGCATGGCAGCCGTGTCGAGGAGGGACTGGACCGTGTCTATGTGGATCTCTAAGATCCCTGGGGAGGAATAAGGATGAAGCGAGGGCATGAATAGATGAGACAAGCCGGAGGTATTAAGATGGGAATGGGAGATGGGGAAGATGATTAAAAAAACAAATGTTAGGGATGAGGATGGAAATTGATGATGCAGATGGAAAAGATTGTGATGACAGTGATGAGAATCATTTAAGGAGTATGTACATAGGTATGCAGAGGATGTACACATGTGGAATGAAGATTAACACAAAGATAGTGATCATTAAGAAGGCTTTGTGCCTGACAGGTCCATATAGCCTGAATCTATATGTGACCCAGCACGAGTCAATGAGACACTTTGCGGCAAAAAAAAAAATTGAGATTTTGATTTCATCATTTAAAGCTAAACAAGCTTTAAATGATGAAATCAAAATCTCAATTTTTATTTTTGCCGCAAAGTGTCTCATTTACTCGTGCTGGGTCACATATCGCTAAGCAGGGATGTTTTCATTAACAATGGCCACACAGAATCAAACGAGGTGTTGATGAGGTTATTCCCCTTGCTTGAAACTGTGGCTATAGTCAGGTTTCTTATGTATTTTCGTTCAATTTTTGTGTAGATTTGCTATACATTTTTGGAAACGTTAGGATATACTTAACATGAAAACCAATGTTTACATTTGCTCTTTATGGCGGCCATCTTAGATTTTTTGAATAGCATTTTGATGACGTCA
Organism: Crossaster papposus; assembly: GCA_037893245.1. Lineage (NCBI taxonomy): Eukaryota > Metazoa > Echinodermata > Asteroidea > Velatida > Solasteridae > Crossaster > Crossaster papposus. The sequence continues at coordinate 3,472,115 of JBAIAA010000074.1, read as the reverse complement.
TGATGATGTCACACATTTTTCACAATTGTGTGCATATATGTCTATGACCCAATAAACATATTACAAAAAGAATTTTGAATTTATTATGTTCTGTTGATGAGATATGGCTTAAAGGTCCAAAAATGAAACAAAATCATACAAAATCACACGATGACATCACTTCAATTTATATCTATAACACATCCCGCCATACCTGCATACCAAGTTTGAACCCAATCGGACTTATACTTCCAGAGATATAAGGCATTGAAAAAAATGGACCTTTAATGTGACACCCAATGACTTTTCATGTGTCACATCACATTAAAGAACCATTTTTTTTTCAAAAGAACCTAAAAACAAATGTAAACATTGGTTTTCCTGTTTATATCCTAACGTTTCCCAAAATGTATAGTTTAGCAAATCTACAAAAAAAGTGAAAACTTTCAATATGTACATTATGAACCTGACTACTACCTCCATTATCAATTAGCTAATCAGATTTTTATTTCTTGTTAACCAGTTCGCGCATTCTTATAATTTTTACCGGACCCAGACGCAGAATTATTTTTTACAAACATTGACCCCAGCGGGCCCAGGCTGGCAGTCGGTGGGCAGCACACCCACACATGTCAACTGCGAGCCAGTCACTGATAGATTTTTCCAGCCTCGCTCCGAGTTGCTCATGGCGTGTTTATCAGTTATTCGTTTATATTTTGGATTTTTTCCCGTGTATGGACACATCCTTCGGCGCAAACTGGTTAAGGTTGTTTTACAAATCACATTATAAATATATTTGTTTTATTATGTTGTACTAAATGTATAAATTTGGATGTATTTCGAAAGGAAATCTTGCAAAATCACAAGATGAAAATTACTATGGTTTTGAAAATAAACTTGTGTTTTCTCATTTTGTATTGGGGGATTCGACTTATTGGTTTCAATGGCAATAGTGTTCATCATCAATGTAGCTACTTTTGTACATGGAGGCTCAAAAGTGGACATCTGCTTTTCTGCTGTCAAAATAGCAGAAAAGCTGATTGAACGTTTATGTCAAATGAATTTTTCTACATTATGATTCCGCAATTCTGCTAGCAAAAAAGCAGAATTTACTTTTTACCCTACAATCGCAGTTCAATTATGGAAAGGGGCTTTTCCGCAAGATAAAAGTAAATCACATCCAAACGCTTCAAATTCACATCAAGTGGATGGGAATTTTGATTTTTACAACTTAACCCTCCTATATATAGTGCAGTTGCCATAGAATTGTCTGACCTTTCAAAACCTTTCAAGTTTCCTGGACTGAAAGGTTTTGAAAGGTGAGAAAACTGTCTGACAAAAGGGACCTATGAAAGATTTTGAAAGGTAAAACAACTCTCTGAACAAACTGGTGTGAGAAAAAAAATACCTTTAAAAACGTATTGAAAGGTGTAGTAGTGCAGTAGCAACAAATTCTGGAGCGTTTTGAAAGGTTCATACTTAGCAATTTTGCAAAGTAATCAGATTTTGAAAGGTTTTGAAAGGTAAAACCATAGAAGGGTTAATCCAGGATGTGAATTTGGAAGAGGATGTGAACACATCATGCCCTTTCCTTGTGTAATGTGTATTTAAAATTGTGTATTTAAAATTGTAATACATTGTAATACATTGTAATAAAAAATAAACTGAACTGAAACTGAATACATTGTAATACATTGTAATACATTGTAATACATTGTAAAAATTTTATAAATTTTCTACCTGTGTACGCGTACTCCACAAGCAGCTCCACCGATTTCAGATCCACTTGTTTCATAACGACCTCCGATTGGCTAGCCTCCAGCATATCCCCGGTAAACATGGCGTAGAAATACGGGCTGAACGCGGCCAGCACGACCCGGTGACCCAGGATCTCCCGGCCCGCGACGCGCAAGCGGATGTCGCACAGCTTGCGCGACTGACGCAGGTCGTGCATAAGCCGCAGCGCTTGGCTGCTGTAATGCTCATTGGCGCGGTGCAGGGTGAAGTCTGCGTTGCAGCTGGCGTCTAACTCAAAGTCCATCATTGTGACTTTTTTTTCGATCTACCACTAAAAAATAAATGTCACCTGCAAAACAGGCTCGGAAACATGACGCAATTCCATGTGTCAATTCACACAAGTTAAGTTTAATACCTCAGTCTGGTTCATCACAAACATTGTGCACAGTTGAACATCACATTTGGCAGTGGCGGTTTTTTACGAACTTCCTATTTATCATTTACTTGAAATACTCAGCACATCAATTTTGAAGTCTTGTGCAGCAGTAAACCACTCCCAATGATGTATCACTTTCGATCTGAGGTTCGACACGGAGTCATGATGATTGACGACATCCCATCCACATCTGCATTTAACTCATCCCAAGATAGAAGTGTGGTTTCTTGCATCCAGATGTGATGATGTACATGTACACAACTGTGCATTGCTAAATGATCGCTCCTAGTCACGGAAATCGTTCGCCTGATGCTGTGCTGTGCAGTGCAGTGCATCATTCATGCCATATTCTGCACAATTGAACAAAACAAAACAGTCATGAATAACAAAACAGTCATGAATAACAAAACAGCATAATCATAAATGCTAATGAAAGGATCCATTCTTTCTCAATGCAAACATGCTTGCAACAAGGACCAGCAAAAGAGATAGCATTCCCAGGGTAGACCAAAATTATTGGTCTGTTTTCAAAAACGCTACCTTGTGAAACCTGAACACGATAGAGACAAAGGGAGTGAATTTGTCTCCACAGGGTAATTTCTATAGGTGTAAATGTCTCCACAAGGTTTTCTCGAAATACATGTATAAATGTTACTCAAAATTAAACTAGGAATTTCCAAGATATGGTTCTGTCGCAAATTGAAGGACATTACCGGTGTATGTAAGGGATATTGGGTCAGCATTTTTGACCCCCCGGAAAATAATTCTGGTTGAAATAGGAGCATTTAAAAAAAAAAAATTGACATTTTGTGTACTCACAGCCCACCATCTGTCTAACGCAGTGTCCGTTGTTACAAGCACAGATTTACCGGACGAATTTATGCACAAGTGTTTAAGAATTAATTAATACAAATTGAAATACCCAATACCCGTCGATTCGTGAATACCTGTACTAAGAAAGAGCACAAACGAAGATAAATATTTACGTATAATGAATGTATCTTTCTTGCTCACTGACAAAAAAATGTTTTAACCAGTTCGCGTCAGATGACGTGTATGTACACACAAAGTTTTTCAGGAAATCAAATCTGTCACGAACAAGGCCAAAAATATCTGTCAGCGAGCGAGGCCGGAAATATCAGGGTGTGTTACCCACAGATGCTGCCAGAACCCATCTCAGATCGAGGTTCGTGAAATACAATCCCGCGCCTGGTCATTTCGGCACGAACTGGTTAATAAATAATATAGTCAAAATTCTGTGGAACATTTGTAGTATACACATAATTAACCAAAAATTTAACAAAACTCGATCTGAGGCGGTTTCAGGCGGAGGATACCAGAAAGCACACCCACGCATTTCCGGCCTTGCTCGCTGCTGACAGACATTTCCGGCCTTGCTCGTGACGTGTTTATGCGTCATCTGTTTTGAATCTAGGGAAAAATGTGCGTGTATATAATAATATATAACGTCCTCCAGCGCAAACTGGTTAAGAGACACCTTTATGAAATTTCATCCTGATAATTGTATCACTTCTAATGTACACACCTTTATGTTCATGTACTATACATTACACACTTTTCTATGTTAGCTTATAGTGTACTACATGAAGTATATTGTACATTTGATATGATGCATGCAGGCCTACAAATATTCAATCAAATATATATAAAATTATATGCGGGTACGTGTCTAAATTTGTCAAAACGGATGTTCATTACACAGTCAATAATATGACGCTACCCATCCCGTACTGAACATGCCACGGCATGTCTTTGTTTTAATTAACGAATCGCGGGACCACGTATCACACAGGTTTATTTGCCATGGGCATTCTCCTGATAATATCTTCTTAGCATTGGCACGATACGACATGACACTCTCTAGAAAACAGCTTCTGAAACAGATGAAATTATAAATGCTGAAATTTGGAATAAAATTTGATTTGTTAAATCATTTACCACAAACAAAATTTAATAATAATAACAATTACTTTTTTTTATGTGAAGATATCATGTAGAGATCCCGTCACAATTTGTTAATGCCATTAAAATAACTAGCACTGGTAATAAAATATCTTTCCATAAACAGTCAGGACTTCCAAACCTAAAGTATTCCAGCAACCCATAACAGCTTCCTAAAGAATCTTAAGGATGCCACTTATGAACAGAGATAGACCACAAGTTTGTCAAATAAAGATCTGTGCTGAGTTTTTCTTTTATCCCTGTCAACTCTAGCCTCTCTCTCTTAACTGTCGTTTGGCCTTGGCCTATCATGAACCTGTCTATCTGGTTAACATATCACCAGGATGGATAGGATTGGAGATAAATGTACTTAGAGCAGGGTCAGACAGACAAGACAATGATGTTAGTTAGTTACAGCAAGCCAAGAGGAGAGACAAGTTTGAAATACTTGGTTAATTATTGGGAGTTGACTTTATAGGGCCGTGAAAAGAATGGCATTGTGCTAGTGGTGGGATTTAAAACCGAATTTGTTGATATTCGTTTAATTTGTTTAATTCCACTATTCAAATTCGATTTGAAAAACCCAAAATTTGAAACCAACCTAACAACAAATTAGGCCTTCAATTTTTGTTGACACAGCTAAAAAGAAAACAACTGCAACATCAGCCAATGTGCTCCGTGGTCTCTGATTGTAACTGCCTCTTATTGTCTCTTATTTTCAAGTGGTGGCAAATAAAAAAATTTTCATTCATACCAATTGCATTTAAACGTTCCCTAACATTTCACAATTTGACAAAAGCCGTGTTCGCATTGTACTTATTTTGGGGAAGGTTTTACTGAGACGATGGTAAAATAAAAAATGGTCAAATGTTACCACTGTTCGCACTTGGACTTTCGACACGGGAAAATTTTACCGAGACCGTGGGAGAAGTAGCCGAGCTGTCATTATAATGACTCATGAGGGCGCTTTGCGTGACCTTTCTGCATTGACCCCGGTGTACCCATTCGCGCGCGCGCTTTTTTCCCGATCGCGTCATTGACGACGCCATCGATGTGATGTGATAACGATGTGATAACGATGTGATAACGATGCGATTTGCATGCATCAGCGTGCCCGCACGTAAACAATGCAAAGAGCGCATGCGCAGTGCCTTGTATAGCGTGACCTTGCATTGGAGGGCCTGTGGACGTTTTCCTGGGACGAAGTTACCGAGTCGCGCTGTTCGCACTGGACTTATCGTCTAGGGAAAAGGGACCAGGGACGTTTTCCCGGGCAGCAGTTGGCCGGTAGAAGTACCCACTGGACTCGGGAGAAGTACCTGAGAGGAAAACGTAAAATGGGAGAAGGACCCATCGTCTAGGTACGTTTTATCATTTTAAGTCCAGTGCGAACAGGGCTAAACTGTTTAAATTCAACCACAGAGCTAGGGTAGGACCTAGTCCATAAATGTAGGTAATAGTTTATTACAGTGTAAGGTGAATTCCCTAAAAAACATTCTGAGTCACAATTGAGTCACAATTTCATTCGGATCCGAATCCATTTCTATTCATTATAAAATAATGTGCGTTCCGTTTATCTACCAATATTGGTCATCAAAGCACTGCAAAAAAACATAATCTCACCAATGAAAGACAGTACTAACTGAATCACGACATTGTACGCACCGGTAACAGCGTAATTTAATTAAAGGAGTTATCTTGTAAAAATTATCTTTGCCACAAAATAAAAACTGTGTCGAGTCTGAATTTGATAGTACATGTAGTACTACTAGGACTCCAATCCTTGACAAAGTAGAATCACGATGCCGATTTCAACTTTGGAATCCATTCTACTTTTTTATTCAGACTCGCAATTCCCCAAACCTACCAGTTGAAATCGACATTGGAATCCATTCTACTATTTGATTCTGACTCGTAATTCCCCAAAACCCACCTTTAGTTCATGGATTCACTTTGAGAAAACTATGATAAATTTACAGAACTTACCCGAGTTCAGTGGGTCATCCGAACAGAAGCCTGTGGCTCTAAAAGTTTAAACAGGACTTTATAGAAAGACTGTGCATGTAAATCTGATAGCCAATTACTCATGACCAAAGCCACACCCTGTGGTGACCAGATGGGTCTCATGGGGTAATTAAAACTAAATATACAGGTATGCATATACATACTGTATTATGCACATTGTACATGTGGGTTAAAGGTAGTATACACCATTGGTAATTGCTTGAATTATCATGAATGGGTAGATTGGGGGTTGTATTTTATAGTAAACATCGTTTAACTGACCTGTTTGAAGTTTTACAATCATGGATGCCGAGAAAAGCACGAAAAATAGCGTTTGTTTTCAACCGGCGTCGAGCAGTTATTCTTCTGTTATTTGTGTTTTTTCGCGATCGCCGTCCAGTCAGAATAATTACAGGATATCTAGCGCAATCATTTTGCTGGATGCCTAGAATCATTATTTACTTTCAAATGAGTAACATATTTCTTAATAATTCGGTAGTAAATTGTTTCGATATCTGCAAATGGTGTATCCTACCAAGTTTGGTAGGATACACCATTTGCAGATATCGAAACATTTTACTATCGAATTATTAGAAAATATCTTACTTATTTGAAAGTAAATAATGATTGTAGGCATCCAGCAAAATGATTGCGCTAGATTTCCTGCAATTGTTCCGAAAAATTGACGGCGATCATGAAATAACCAAGAACAACATAAGAACCACTGCCCGACACCGGTTGAAAACAAACGTTGTTTTTCTAGCTTTTCTCAGCATCCATGATAGTAAAACTTTGTTCAGGTCAGTTAAACGATATTTACTATAAAATACAACCCCCCAAATCCACCCATTTATGATAATTCAAGCAATTACCAATGGGGTATATCCATGGAGGATAACTTCTTATTCCTCCATGGGTATATCCTACCATTAAATTCAGGCAACTTTTAAGCCGTGCTCCCATTGGAAGAATGACAAAATTAAATTCAATGGGAATGTTCATTAATTACATATTATCCCCATCAACTTACCACGACGGTGATGTAAAACTACTAGAAAGATCCGAATAGAGTTTTATATTGTTGTCTTGATTATAGTGGCATATTCCTAATTCCTCAAATAATTTACCATATCAATGTTGAATTTACAGTTAGAATATTATGGAGGAAAAAAACATGAACACATACTTCTTATTCCTCCATGCTTCAACATGTTCAAGAAGTGGACAATACACAAAACAGGTGTTCTTTGCTTTAAGGTATGCACACTAATTACCTGCATGTTCTTGCATTGCACATCAAGAATGATGGGACTGCATGTTCCCTAGTCCTATACTCTTACATTTCCAAATTCCACTGAGTGAGTTAAGCCTCCAAATATCCCACCCTGTGGTTAAGCCAAGGACCAATACACCCCCTTTCCCCTGGCTACAATACAAGCTCTTTGTATCCCTAGTGTTGGGACAACACTTGGGGTTTGTGGATTTATGGAAACATGATTGTGGTGGGAGCCTGTTAACTGGCTGTAATTGTTTGTATTATCACACACAGCATAATGCAACTACAGAAGGTTTTTTAACAGCTTTTTATTCTGAACGGGATTATGTTGCAGACACAATCTGTACTTTTGGATTAGTCACCTGTTGGTCATATTCCAAGAATTTCCAGTACTTTAAAGGTAGGATACACCATTGGTAATTGCTTGAATTATCTCGAATGGGTGGATTTTGGGGGTTGTATCTTCTAGTAAATATCGTTTAACTGACCTGTCCGAAGTTTAACAATCATGGATGCCGAGAAAAGCACGAAAAACAGCGATTGTTTTCAACCGCGTCAAGCAGTTTTTTTCTTTATAAAATTTAATTTTTCAGAATAATTAGAGGATATATATATAGCACAATTATTTTGCTAGATGCCTAGAATCATTATTTACTTTCAAATGAGTAAGATTTTTCTTAATAATTCGGTAGTAAATATTTTTGATATCTGCAAATGGTGTATCCTACCTTTAACCATGGAATAAGGAAAATTATGTCCAAACTGGAAAATTTGTGGCTTATTTTTCAGGATTGTTGGCCCTGGTAAAATTGTTTACATAGTTTTGTTCTTTTTTTTACGTGACACAATTTACAGGTTTCACTGAGAAAAAAGTATAAGAGAACAGCTGTTTCCCCCCCCCCCCCCCCCCCAAAAAAAAAAAAAATTCTTTGGAAATAAACATCTTAACATTAGAGTCTGGCAAAAAGAGAAAAAAAAAATTATTTTAGATTATAATAATCTTTTTAAATTGCACACCCAAAATTGTATCAGGCACTCCCAACAAATTTATTACTAGCATGAGATGATGTCATTTTAGCCAATTTCCGGCAGAGCTAATCGGATGGAAAAATTTGTTGGATAAATTTAAGGTTTACAAATACAATCAATTTACCACCTGTTTAGTGTTACGCATGTGATATAATTGGAAGCAATACTGAAGCAAAATCAAGTGTTTACACATTTCTAATGGCTAAAACAAATTAAAGGGATTGTATACGTTTGGTAATTAGAACCCACTGTTTGTTTCAATCCTATATAGTTATAGATATATACCATAAAACTAACCTGTACAAATTTCATTTCAAAAGGTGGTAGCGATTTTGAGATATTGCCGAAAATGTGGAGCGGTTATGTCCACGCAGGAAGAATAATCTGCATTGGAATAAACAATCTGAGAAACGTCACTAGTGCAGTAACGCTTCTCAGATTCAAATTTTTTGGGATAAAAAGTGATATCTTTTTCCATAACCGCAGTACTTCGAAGTGAACAGTTTCTAAAAATGCATTATACTATCCAAAGCTGCTGTACTTCTTACCAAGTTAGTTTTTATTGCCAATAATTTTTGGAGTACTAATTACCAAACGTATACGATCCTTTTAAACAAGGTTATCCTAAAAACTGTTGCTCAAATTTCACTATTTTATTTAAAAACTGGCATTGTCAGACAGCCCAGAAAAAAAAGTTTTTAAAAAAAGTTTTAAAAAGTTTTTAAAAAAAGTTTTAAAAAGTTTTTAAAAAAAGTTTTAAAAAGTAAAAAAAAAAAGTTTTAACAACTTTTAAAACAAAAGTTAACTGAACAGGAAAAATGTAACCGTGTAACCGTTTGAACGGTCGGTTAACCGTTGCAGGCTTAGAAAGAAGTTGAAAGATCTTACATGAAGTACTCCAATTAGTCAGAATTCGATGTAGATATTTTTCACTGCTGTAATATGAACAAAGGCCTCATTCTGGCCAAATTCCCATGTGATGAGACATCAGTTACAAGTACCTTCAGGATAGGAGTTACAGACCTCATAGTCTTCATTTCCTCAGTGTAATTAGTCTCAAAGTGTGTGGTTTAGGCAGGAGCCTTTGGCTATTTGTAATTGGGCAGCCATGTGGCCAATACAAAATACCACACAGAGTAAATGTACAAGGTGAAAGAAACAAGCACCATCTGAAATAGAAGTTACAGCTTTTTTACACAAAACTTCATTGTTACTTTACAACCTTGTGAGTTAGTCTTGCATACGCACTGTGGAGTGTGGACCTCCGAACAATATAGGTCCACACGATGCGGGAAGAGGTTACGGTTTGTGGACTTGCCCAGGTCCACAATTCCGTTTTTTAGTTTCCGAAAAAGAGCGCTAGAGGAAAAACGGGTTAGGGTTATATATAGAAAAGATAGAAGGGACAGCTGAGAGGCCCATAATCTAAATTTGAGGGTAAATTTGTTTTGGGGAAGCGAGAAAAATGAGTATTTAGTCAAAGTTTTTTAACTACACGAAGACAAAGGAATGTCCACAGTACGTATGTAAGGTAAAGCTAAGTGTTCCACTGAGTGTGAATTGTTGCCAGTAGCTTATTTATTGAGAATGTGTAATTCTCAGTGCTGCAGTTTCAGTACTTTTAAGAAAGGCAACTGATTTTTACGTCTGATCAGCGGCGATCGCGAATAACATAAAAATAACAAATAACATAAGAATAACTGCTCGACGCTGGTTGAAAACAAACATCCATGATTGTAAAACTTCGGACAGGTCAGTTAAAAGATATTTACCAGAAAATACAAGCCCCCAAATTCACCCATTAATAATAATTCAAGCAATTACCAATGGTGTATACTACCTTTAACTGAGCAAGATTTGTTTGTGCTAAGCAAATTTGTGTGCTTAGTGCTTACATTATGTGTTTTATGAAATTTGCCCCTGGATCATTATCAACATCATTAGTACCTGTATTACATGTATTTGAGTTCTTTTACATGTACATTCTCCCGTTTAGATTTCTGGGCTTATTTTCATAGTTGTGTAAATTATGTAGAACGCCTAGCCAAAGTCAAAAGATTTATGTACCGGTATGTAACAAGAAGCGATGGCCATCTTTTGAGAGTATCGAAAAGTCAACTTGAAACTCAAGACACGAAGAAAAGAAACCCTCATCTTTTGACTTCTCATGTTAAAAGATGGTTTGAAAAAAAAGCATTTAAACTTTTTTTCACCATTATATAAACAAATCTTACAATTTTCAATTCATTTTGAGTGCATCATTTGTTTAGAGGGATGGGGCGAGTATAGCAAGTTCCACCAGAAAGCAATTTACACACATTTCTTTGTTTCAAAATTCAATTAAGTTAATAATTGAATCTCCATGCTTTCTTTATCAGGCCTGGTCCACATATAAACAACTGAAAAGCTGAGAGGAAATGACTGTTTAGAAAACTCCTCAAAAGGGCTTAAGGGAATTATGTGACCCACTCTGCAAAAATGAGTCTGATGTGTTAAACATGTTTTTTTTTCCCAGTTTAATAGTTGGTCAGGAAAAGCAGGAAATAAACTTTCATTTGATATAACGGCACAACTCTGTAGTGTAATGCATTGGTCTTTTACAATTTTGGGAAATTTGTTTTTTCTCACTTATATTCAAAATGTCTTTGTAAAGAAATTAAGATTTACAATTGTAGTGCTTCATCAGATGCTATAGTAAGAGAATGACAACACCTGTATTAATTTTAATTTAGGGATCAAAACAATCTTTTCAATCGATCAGATCTAAAAATATAGGTGTCGGAGAAGCCAAAATGTCTTAAAACAAAAATATTATTGGTTGAAAGAAAGATCACTTCCGAGACAATAAACAGCCCTTCACGTAAAAATGTATTTTGCGACATCAGACTCATTTTTGCAGAGCGGATCACATATATTATACAACATTTGCAATATATATAAAAAATACCAAATTATTATGAAATAATGTACCCTACTGGACCGTTGGTGAATGACAGTCTAAAGCATCTGTACAATTTTGGCACCCGGTGTGCTGTCATTTTCAAGAAAAGTGGTATTTTAATAAATATTTCAAACACTGGTCTGACAGCTGACCAGCCTTGGAAAAAAACTGGCTTCTTTCAAATACTACCCTCAATTTACTCTATTTACATGTAGTTAGTCAGATGCATTTCGTTAGCAATCAATATGAACAGGTACAAGCCAGCTAGACTGGTTCCCTGACCGTACAATTCCAGATGTTTATAAATTGCTCCGTTTCATTTTAAGTGAGGTCAGGAAACCAGATTACATGAACATAATTGTTTTTTCTTGGTATTTCCAGCATCTACAAACACAAACCTTTAAATAAATCCATCCATTAAACAAAATTACATCAAAAGCAAATAATGTGGTTTATTTCTTTTAACAGAACCCTCATGGGCCAATTGGGAGCAGAACAGAGGGGCAATTTATGACCACTATTAGACAGGACAGGAAATGTCACATCCTAACACTATTCACACAGTACAGGCACACATGCATACAACCACCCATTATTACCCCCCCCCCCCCCCAATGGTTATCATCAAAGGCCAGCTCTGTTTGTTATTTACAATGACACCATTGTTGGACCACATAGGGCTGTGGCCATATAAATATGTGTGTGGTAGAGTTGGCTGTTGGATGTTATGATATGAGGGACAGAGAAAAGACTTTCAGGCTAAATTGTTCGTGTCCTCAGATGTTTTTTGCATCATTTAACTGGCCAAGCTTTAGGGAAAGAAGGACCATGGCTAGTACAAGCATGGACATAAAAGGGAGATTTATATCAGTATATTCAAATATCTGTAGATATTGTTTAACCTTTCTATTTGGTTCAGTAGTTCAGCAGCACAAACATTCACAGACTGTGTCTATTTTTTTATTTTTTTGTAGAGTTTGTAAAAATTGAAGCTGTGGGCAGAATTGTGTTCCCATATTAAAGAACACATGCAAAAAGCTGGACTTGTCACGAACGTAATCGTTGCACGTCATTCTTATTGTGTACTAGTTGCCGTCGTAACGTTACACTCCGTATTTATAATGGCAGAAACCAGTGCAAAATAAGAATAACGTGCAGCGATTACGTGGGTTTGATTAAATCATGTTTTCTTTCACTCTAAAATGAAGAAAGAGATCATCGTTATGACATCATCGCATCATTGAACTTTGCCGCAAGTGTGAGAAGAATGCGAAGAACGCTCTCTGACCCCCCCAGTCTCTCAGAAATTAACGAAAAATATCACTTTTTATCCGAATCGTTAGTAAACCTTCTCGTCCTAATCTTCGATGAGTACTTGTCTCTTTGATTGATGGCTCATCAAGTTTTGTGGCCGTTTAATTTGAAATTATTTAAAAACTGGTGTTTTGTTGTTTTTTAAAAAAAATTTTTTTTGGGGGAGCAAACATTTGGCAAAGTGAGATTTGGTTGAAATATTAAGCGACCACGACGGACTCCCTCGGAACCTAGTACTAGTAGTAATACTAAAAAAGTAAAAAACCTATCGCTAGATCATGTCCAGATGTTTAACAAGCGCTTCAAGGGTACCCCTCCTCTATATTCGGACTAGCCCTAGTCTATGGCCCCGCACTAGACTACCTCTGTGCTATGGGCCATACGTCCATCAGTGCAAAATACCCGGGATTTTTTTCACTTTATTCATGGAGATCATTCGGTCTCAAACTCGGCATGCAGGTTCACTTACCATAGCGCACCGATATTTCGTCAAAATTGAGACTTTTCCGTGGTTCTGTCTGGTGTTTTTTGTCTCTTTTGTGTAGCATGAAATGCAGGTCAACATGAAGACTCGGCTTGGCAATAATGGCGGAATCGACCTGTGCGCGCGGATACAACCGACGGTTGTTTCATGAAATACCAAAGGCTAGCAGAGCGCCCTCTGTTGTGATCGCTACATAATGCAGCGCATGCAGTTAATGGTGTTTCATGAAACAACTGTCGGTTGTATCCGCGCGCACAGGTCTATTCCGCCATTATTGCCAAGCCGAGTCTTCATGTTGACCTACCCCTAGAACTCTGGGTCTCCCGACGCCCGTAGGGCGGAGCCCCATAGATAGAGAGGGTTTTTACAGGTTAACCGCCGTTAAACAATAGAAACCGTGCACAAATTCCGGGCAATAACTCCATACTGCCGCACGGTCTACCCCAACTAAAAATTTGTATAAGTACTTTATCAACTCACCCAGCTGTGGCCAACCAAAAACCGGTCGAATCTCGGCCAATTTCTGTAAAAAAGGTGAAAACTATGCCCGTTCCGCAAACGCGACTGTTACAAGATGGCGGATAACATCGTTCAATGGGTGCTGTTTTCCAAACCCTGGTTTTGGTATATTGTGGCTGTGCCTCTGGCGCATTGCTAAACTGTATGATAAGGCCGCGCAAGATGAAGCTTGTGTTTCAAAAACGGCTAATGCGCATGCGGCTTGAAATTACGCACGAGTTATCCGCCATCTTGTAACAGTCGCGTTTGCGGAACGGGCATAGTTTTCACCTTTTTTACAGAAATTGGCCGAGATTCGACCGGTTTTTGGTTGGCCACAGCTGGGTGAGTTGATAAAGTACTTATACAAATTTTTAGTTGGGGTAGACCGTGCGGCAGTATGGAGTTATTGCCCGGAATTTGTGCACGGTTTCTATTGTTTAACGGCGGTTAACCTGTAAAAACCCTCTCTATCTATGGGGCTCCGCCCTACGGGCGTCGGGAGACCCAGAGTTCTAGGGGTAATGTTGACCTGCATTTCATGCTACACAAAAGAGACAAAATACACCAGACAGAACCACGGAAAAGTCCCAATTTTGACGAAATATCGGTGCGCTATGGTAAGTGAACCTGCATGCCGAGTTTGAGACCGAATGATCTCCATGAATAAAGTGAAAAAAATCCTGGTTTTTTTGCACTGATGGACGTATGGCCCATAGCACAGAGGTAGTCTAGTGCGGGGCCATAGACTAGGGCTAGGGCTATATTCGGACCACCATCAGTCTACACAGATACAAACAAACGCAAGTTCGTAAGGTCCCAAAACATTACTTATAATTATTTGTAAGACTAAGATAATTTTAATACTCACTCAACCTTCAACTCCTTCACAGACATCAGATTGTGGCACACTCGTGAATGTCAAACACAGTTACTGACCAGCAAAGAATGCACAAAAGTACCCCACATTAAAGTTGGGTACAAAAAATATTATGACAGATAAATGACGACGGGATATGACTCATAAAACACACAACCAGTGCACACAACTCACAAAATAATGGTCCTAGTTAGGGCGCCCTCAATATTGACGGAGAACCTGTGGTCAGGTGAGGGCGCTCGACTAAAATTAATGTCGGGCAAAAAACACCCCATTCTTTGTCAAAACGAATTAAATTAAATTAAAACCGCGTTCGTTGTTTGGTTGTAATTATGACCTTAAACTGTATAGAACATTTGCAAACATTAGTAAAACAATAACAACAATATAACCCAACAATACAGTGTTTAAAGCGCGACAAAATGCAAGTCTTATTAAAGTTTTCTAAAAAGAGCACCGGTCTGGACGGTAATTCTGTCCCCCAGTAATTGTCAGGGGGGACAGAATTACCTAGGTAAAAGTGTCCCCCTTGAGCCGTTAATTCTGCCCCCTCCAGTTTATTCTGTCCCCTCTCTAGGTAATTTTGTCCCCCAATTGTTCCACACATACGTGGTTATTTTGATGTTATGTCAATGAATTAAGCCCACAGGGTATTTATTATCTGGACTTCTCTTCCCTTCATCGATTTATCAAAATAAAAATAACTTTATTAATTAAATCAACCGATCTACGTTTCTGCGAGATAGGGAAAATGGCAGTACTTAGTTTTTTCAGACTTCTTGCACGCGTACAAATTCTATTACCAACTCAAACAAACCCTTAACCTAACCCCTGGATTGTTTTGTTTCAATTTTGTCTGAAAAATACAAATGCCTGAACTTTATGCCTACAGAGATCCCCTGAACACATCCCATCTCGACACTTCGGCAGATTTGCCATTAGAAACATAAATTGCCTTGATAATTTTAGTCTTAAAAATGCGACACAAAAAGAAAAAAAAAGAAAAATGCTCAATTATGCTTGTTTAAATTACCATAAACAGCAAAAGTTCCCCATATCAGTAAACAAAAAAAATAAGTTCGCGCTTAAAATTAACAACGACGTCTCAAAATCAAGCAGAAACATCTTGGAGCAAGTTCGGGCGCGAACTATAGTTAACCATTAGTCAGTCTCTGCTTTACCAATGCGCATGCTCAAATGCAGTTCGCTCGAACGGCTCTAGTCGAACTATTGTTGAAAAGATGGCAACCGCTTTGTTTACATTTGCGACTATTCTTCCACGCATAAGTAGGATAAGCCACAACGTTAGTCATGTTGGTCCAAAAACAAGACAAAAATTGCATTAGGCCCGCCAGATTTTCACTTAACGTTACTGCCTTTCCCTCCGTCCGACATCACCTTTTTCTACGTCACTGGTTCTCTCCATGTTTTCCTATGAAAAAAGGCTACTGTCAACCAGCGGCCACCGTGCTCCCGGGTCTGGTTCCAAATAGTCGACTAGATAGTCCAACCATTCTGCGTTCGAGCGACGTTAGTCGAACTATTAGCCTCTGTCATGACCTTTCTAAAAGGTCAACACGCGGAAAATTGTCAAAATGGCGGCGCTTACCAACAGCAACACGTGTGTCGTCGATGTCAGAACTTTATGGCTTACGACGGAGCTCTAAAGGCTGTGGCCATTTCGAAAGAATAAACCGTAGGCATAAGGCTGAATGTCATCCAAAACCGTAAAATTACGAAAGAGAAAGAAACAGCGACTGAAAAAATGGTCAGTTTGTGAAAGTGTGCTGCGCTATATACGTACATGTACTGTACGTGCGTAGCTAAAGCTGTACTTCGACGTTTACATTGTTTATAAACAGTTAATGAGTGGGCCGACTTTCCTTATGCAATGTTCAGTTGCCAAACTTCTTTATTGACAAAATGCAAATTCATTGTACCTTTACCATGTTAATGTTATTAATGCTTGCTATTTACCCTCTGTTAACAATTGAGGTGTAAAACCCAAGACGGTGGCGTCCAGAAATTTGGCACCGTGACAATCGACCGAGTGTTCCCTAAGTCGTGGCGCAATTAAATAATTCTCGGAAAATCCAAGTTTAATATTTACGAACTTCTTTTAATAGTTTATGTCGTTTATGACCCATGTAAGGTTTCAGTCGATAAAAGGGTAAAATATTACTAGATTTCACAGGCGTCTACATTCAATGTGACAGTATTTAAAACTGGTTGGTTTTTAAATTAACGTTGCAGGATCAGGAATGTTGAGGTTTAACGTCCATATAGTAATTATGTGAACACAGTGCTTGTGTGTAAAGCCCCAAATTTATATTAGATGTAAAAAAAATAAAAAAAAAATGCAAAAAGAATATTGCTTGTATCAAGTTGTATGAATTGGCCCCAGAATTTGTTTATTGTATGGCATTCAAATATATGGTATTCAAATAAAGCTTCAGTTCAGTGCCACTGAAAAAAAGAAATTGTTAAAATGTTGGGCCTAACCGGTGTTCTAAGGAGCATAAATACACGGCGGGTCTTTTCAAGTGCAGGAAAGGAAATCTAGTTTTATGATTGGCCATTTTTTATTAAGTATTTCCCCGCAAATCACTAACTATCTGTTGTCTTTCCTCCATGGTATAGCTAATTACGTTAGTCTTACGCGAGAGCTCGGAAGCCATATTGACAAATTTCCGCAAAACGCACTCTTCGGTTGATTTTCGTCATTTCATGACAGAGGCTAATGGTTAACTATAGTTCGCGCCCGAACTTGCTCATGGTCGTATCAGAGCCGTAGATAGAGATACGGCTCTGGGCACTGACCTCTATACATGGACAGATCATCCATTGTTTCATTTTGAAGTCGGCATGCAGAGAAGTGCAACATGGAGTCACTGCTGTGAGCCAATGAAATGTCCAGGTGTAGAGTTTAGTTGGTTGGTAAATCCACTGACCTCTACAACTGGACATTTCATTGGCTCACAGCAGTGACGCCATGTTGCACTTCCAGTTCGCGCCGACTTCAAGTGTTAGCACAGCAGCATATGGACAATGATCCGTCCAGGTGTTGAGGTCAGTGGCTCTGGGTCGTATAGCGGAACCACGCCCTCTATCGACTGCCAGGAGACACTCTTAAATTTTCAAGAGAACCACGCCCTCTACCGACCACCAGAAGAGACTCTTAAATCTTCAAGGGAACTACGCCCTCTACCGAGGAAACGTTTATGTATTTTGACCGCCCGATAGTGTCCAACAGGAAGCTGGAAATGGCGGCACAATAAATTGCTTAAACTTAATGACGATAACGGAGCAATCTATTAGAGGTTAAAACAACAGCATTACCATTCCGTATGCCACTATTAAAACAAACCATTAAAACGCGCGTGCGCACAGCACACACTAGTGGATACAGTTTTTACCTACTAGCGTGTTTACATTCGCAGTTTCGGCCTTCAATACCGCAGGCAAATCTCCACACTTTCCTTGCCCACGTATTGACATTGTCGTAATGCCGTGCCAGCGTGTAATCCGAGCAAACAACCACGAGTAAAGACTAATAACTCAATCTCTTGAAAAGGGTTGTTATTTTATCCACGATGGGACTCTGCATAATTAATGAGCGAGCCTGGATTTTATTCGGCAGGTAAACAATTTATCACGAAAGTTGTTGTAGCTTTCTCCTCTGAAACTTCGATGGGTTTCCTGTAAAAGATCAATCTCTCGGTCGGTTTAAAATGACAGTTTATTTTCGGAATTGGACCATTAGAATACATTTCAGACGACCTTCCTTATTTACAAGCATGTAAATTTGATTGAAAACAACCACTTTGGAAACCTTGAAGTGTTGGAATTGCCGCGTTCGATTTGCGTCTATTGACCGTAATAGTATAGTCTGTGTCATCAGGCTACCTTTCCAAGTTTCATGCACATTTTGTGGGAAGGCGTTGGATCCACTTCATAAAGGTCACGAGCAAGAGGCTAGAACCCAATGCGTAATTTATGCTCCTCGACTAGTCTCATTCCAGCCGGATATGACGTTAATTTGCCAGGAAAGGTAAAACAGATCTCACCGATCATTGTTCCGAACTAAAAACAAAACACAGACAAAAATACAAATACTACAAAATATTGTCTACAATTTCTAGGGATATTACAATTTTATTTAGCGCGCCTCTCCCAACTATAAATATATGAACAAACAATTGAAGAATTAGTAAATGTATAAAGCCCCAAAATATAAACAAATTAAAAACTACATTTCTTCTTAAATTCAAAGTAAATATTATACTAATGCACGAACCGCTAACGAATGAAAAAGTCCGTTAATGTATCTATTCATTCTTTGTGAGTTTTTTTAAAAGTGAGTTACCAATAACTAATTATTGCTATTGTTTTTTTACTTACACGTGTACACTTAGGATTATATATGATAATGGAATAAAATTGAAATAGGTCATTCACAGAATCAGAATTTTGTTCAGTAACCGATTTATCTTTTTATTGTATTAAAATGAGTATAAGTTTTTACACTATTTTACACCTCTTATTAAAGCGTTTTATTTATTTTATTTTTTTATTTATTTATTTTTTGCCACATTCTTTACAAGTTTTGATTTTATTTTGTATGTGTGTGTTTAAATTAAGAACGAAACCGAAGACTTTTTTCTAAACCGAAAATTCAGCCACGTAAACGTTTTTTACTCTAAAAAAGATGCCAGTTATTATATATACACAAATAAACTACACGACATTCTGATGTTTATGGCTTCTGACTAGCGCCCTCGAACAATGATACTGACAATTTGGGAGACCGCCAACACAGGGCAAGATAGCTTAATTGGTAGAGCGCCGGTCCGGTATTCCGGAGGTCGCAGGTTCGAGTCCCGCCTTGCCAATTACTGTTTTCACTTTGAAATTGATGATTATGTTTTTACGGTTTGAAGCTGGAAGCAAAAGGCTCTTCTGTTCAATAACGGTCAAAGCAAAGGATGGACCACATTTTATGCAGATAAGTTGCACGATTTTTAATGATCGTGGTTCCCTGTTAATTTGCACAAATATCTATTAAAGCTGGCAGTTAAGACTGAAATACTAGCAAGAGCTCTTCTTTAAAAAAAAATTATTATAAAATTATTATAATATGGAAAACTATTCAGTCAGTTCCAGATCGCAGTCTCGAGGTCTGGGGCCAATTTCATGCAGCTGCTAAGCAAAACAAAAATGCCTAGCATGAAAAATATGTCGTCTTGGCAAAAAAAATCAATTGTTTGTGACTGGTATTCCGCTGATTTTCGCTTAGCATTAAAAGAACATAGAGTTTTTACTAATAACCTGTGCTAAGCAAGTGTACTAAGTAACTCCATGAAATTGCCCTCCTGTTTTCGAGGTATCCTCACCTCAGTAAACATCTGTACCTCGCTGTCCAATTTCCGGACAATTTTTTCTGACCCTCAGTTATAGGCAAACCAGAAGATGCCATTGGACAATATGAAGGAGACCGGAAAGATGACGCGTGAAGCCACGTCGATGCGACTGACGCTGTTGAAGGGCTTTCCGGAGGCCCGGCTCTGTTTCAGCCGGGCGTTGCGGTACTCCGCGTTGCCACAGATGCAGCTGATAAGGTCCATGAAGCAGGACTGCTTGATAGAGTCTTCCGGGCTCTTGACCTTGATGTTGTAGCGGGTCAGGCTGCTGAGCAAGGTGAAGCGACGCTTCTTGCGGAGCGTGGCCTCCACGTTTTCGGCCTGCGGAATGTGAAGAAGACAGATGACCACCGTTCATGATAATTAGGGCCGTTTTTCAAAACCCCAGCTCCGTCTTTGGCTTCATTTATGCAGTTTGTGATGGAGCCGGAGACGGAGCCTCAGCTGGGGATTAGACAACGGTCCAAGTTGTGCCCTACACCGACGTATTAAAGATGGACTACAACGAAAACTCACACATTAAATTTATTATCGGACCTTGTTTATGTTGTGTTCAGGTAACACTTTATTGTTACGGTCATGTTTTTCTCTAAATAATTTTGTTGCAATTTGACCGACAAAATTAGACCTCGATTCTTCGATTTTGAAATTTCCCGCCCTGTACTGGTTCCCGGCAAAGATCCACTGAAAACCACAATGAAATCCACGATATAGTACCAGCGGACTTGTAAACCAGCGAAAAGTGATGACGTACTACCCATGAAAACGCATACATGGTGGCCCTGAAGGGACTCCGCAGATCGCGAATATCGACGTCAAATTTGACGTCAATATTCACGACTTTCCAAAAAAGTCGCGAATATTTGACGTCAAATTTGACGTCGATATTCACGACTTTCCCCAAAAGTCGCGAATATTGACGTCAAATTTGACGTCAATATTCGCGATCTGCGGAGTCCCTTCAGGGCCACCATATGTATGCGTTTTCATGGGTAGTACGTCACACACAAAGTATGAATTATTCATGAGTTAAGGGCTTTTGCTGAAACTTAGTTTTTCTGGGTCGTAGAACGCCGATCAATTTTGTTGTTTTTTGCATGAAGGAACAAGATTTATTGAATACTAATGATATATTAGTAATCATTATACATTTCTCGAACAAAAAACAGCAACACAGCCTTTATCACTATTCCGTTGTAGTCCATCTTTAACTTTGTAGGCACCTTGTACTGGGTAAAGCATGTTGGAAAAGCTACAAACTCGGTAAGATTGGATTCGATCTAACCCACGACCTCTTGGTAGTTGAGATATATCAGACCTACCATCAATCACTTTGAGGAAGATGTTGTGATTGATAAAATATGGGAAACCCAGACCAATCTATCCATTATAAGAGAAAATTTGCAACCCATTTTAATTGAAATGGTAAGGCCAAATAAAACAAACAACATGTTTAGCGTCATGCTCTTTTTTAAAAAGAAAGGAAGAGGCCCTTTTTTTTTTTTTTTTTTTTTTTTCAAAATGGCCGCCCGACATCTTAATTCGAGTCATGTAGTGAACATGTCACACCCTATCTTCCAATTTAAAATTAAAACATGGTTCACCCACGATTAAAAATCAAAATTCATGTGGGTCGATCATGTATGCACCGTACACAACTACACGTCACACCCTAGCCTTCCTATTAGAAAAATATGGTAAAATTTATAATTTAAAAAAAGAAAAAAAGAAGAAAACAAAGGAGGCGGCCCCCAAAAAGGAAGCGGGCGGTGACGCTAAACATGTTTTTTTTTTTATTTGGCCTAAAATACAGCCAAAATCACCGTAACACGAACAAGAACAACGAACAAGCTTTAAAAAGATATTTAGAAATGTGAGAGTTTTTGTTGTGGGTAAGAAAATAGGCCAGATTAAAAGTTAAAAATATCCAGTTACACTTGTAGTAGGCATAATTATAATTAATCGAGTATTGTTGAACTAATGCGCGATAGGTGGTTTTCAGGGGAGTAGGCAAGTTGGCGTAGCGATTCTTTCCTTGCCTCCCACCGCTGTGACCTGGTTTGATTCCTGCATGTTGGACGGCTGTGTGGGTTAGGTTTTCAGTTCCTGTCTGATTCCGTGAGTTTTCTCCAGGATATTATCTTGGGGTTTTACTCCCACAACTGAAACTGTAATTTCTTCACACTGTCTTCTCTCACTGGGCCCCATAAAGAACATTGAATTACAAGCCATAATGGACTATTACACACTGTTAGAAAAGGGGTGTTATATCAACACCGAAAAACAGTGTTCACTGAACACCGTTTTTCAGGGTTCATTAGTTGCCATCACCAATTTTCGGTGTTGGCCCTGAACACCGATAATCGGTGTTGAGTGATCACCGCTGGACAGTGTCCATTTTTGAACACCGTTAAATAGTGTAGCTTGAACACTGATGATCAGTGTCAAGTGAACACCGAACAACGGTGTAGCTCACCTGGACACTGAAAACTAGGGTTTATTCAACACCCTTGGGCGGTGTACATCCTTACTCGACACCGAGAAACAGTATTGATCCGACGCCAATATTCGGTGCAGAATGAACACCGAAAAGTAGTGTAGGGCCAATACCAAATACTAGTGTTAAATTGACACCAATATTTGGTGAACACCGGAAAGTAGTGATATTCTAAAACAAGACAGTCGGTACAATAATTAGCACCATCTTATTTTGTCACCACTACTCCTTTAAGACTGAATACACTGACAGATTACTGCAATGCAATTTGACAGGGTAAAATAAAAACAACGTAGCTAGTTATTTTCCAGAAATTTGTAAATTTAAATTTGTATTGTGTTCAGCAATTTCATTGAGAACATTTAATGGTGTTCAGTAGGGTCAACACCGAAGAGTGGTGTTGAATTTAGTCAACACTATTTTGAACACCGAAAGATAGTGTTGAATTTAGTGGACACCATTTTTGAACACCAAAAAATGGTGTTCAATCAAGTGAACACCATTTTGAACACCGACAAATAGTGTTCAATTGGGTGGACACCATTTTGAAAGCAGAAAACGGTGTTCAATCAAGTGAACACCGTTTTGAATACCGAAAAGCAGTGTTCAAATGAAGTGAACACTGTTTTTCGGTGTTGGGGTAACACTACTTTTCTAACAGTGCAATAATCGGTTTCGTCTGTATACGCTATAGTTCGTGAATTGCCATTACGACCGAGGATTCCCTATTGTGTTTTCCTTTATTCCTTTACTGAAACCTAACCCCATTGCTTTGCGCTTATCTTGCCGATCGAGGACAAAGAAACCGTCCTTCGAGGATCTTTTGTTCCCATTATTTTCTTTTGTTTTTCGATCCTCGATCGCAAAAGGAAACAAGCACAGAGACACAATATGGAAGGGGCGTGGGTGAAATTAAGAAGGGAGTGGGGTGTACATGGGGGGGGGGGGGGGGGGGGGGGGGCTACCTCGGCTTGTGCCACGTCATCGTCGTCGTCATCGGCCATTCCTGGCAGCATGCCAGCCCGTCTCTTGGTGAAGTAATTAACCGCTGCATACTCCACCATGGCGGCAAAGACGAAGCCGAAACACATGACGATAAACCAGTCGATGGCCTTGGCATAGCTGACCTTGGGCAGGACTGCGCGGGAACTCCAACCCAGGGTGGTGATGGTTAGCAGGGTCATGATACCTGGTAATTGAAGATACGAGGTTGAAAAAAGTTGGGAAAATGTGTAAAGTGTTGGCCAATTGGAGGTTTACCTCTTGATAAATATGCAAACGTGTAAAAAACATCAAACAAATCAGTGTCAATCGTGTGTTTTAGTTTTACAACCAGGTTTTATTAAGACTCAAGGGCACCATTCATTTTGAATTTTTTAAAATATTGTTGCAATTTGTTTGGCAAGTTTTTTCTACCGATTCACATTTAAAAAACGTACAGATTCCATCTTTTAAATATTTATTTATCACTGCAAAATAAGTAGCCGAACGCGAACAACGGTAGCCGAACGCGAATAAGAGTAGCCGAACGAGAATAAGAGTAACCGAACGCGAATAAGAGTATCCGAACGCGTATAAGACTAGCCGAACGCGAATAAGTGTAGCCGAACGCAAATAAGAGTAGCCGAACGCGAATAAGAGTAGCCGAACGTGTTAAGGCAGCTTGAAAATTGTGTTCAAAATATTGTCGAAATGATAATGTCTTGTCGTTCGCATTTATAAATAATGCTAGAAGGGGTTTCACTGGAACATCTTTCTAAAAGTAGCCAATGTTAGAAAGACGGAAGAGAGGTAATATACAGGAATAGCATACTCTGCCGTTGCCTCCAGGCCAATGCTTTTAGTGTGCGAGTCACGCTGCGTGCGTTTGAGAAACATAGCGCTAGCGCTGCCGCGTAGGATTAGCGTCAGAACGATATTGTACGTCCAATGAAGTGTACTGAACCTATCCCAAACAAGAAGCATGTTCCACATACTGATCTCACGGGGACAAGGTAAATAAACACCTGGCGCGTTTTCTGTCAGATGCGAAAAAACGCTACTCCGAGTCTCGTCACGAATTCTCCCGTCCGTGAATTGTATAAAGATTAAGTCGTTATTGTTTTAACCTCGTACATAAATACAGCGCGTTGGTCAATGGTTCTATGGGAGCGAAGCAAATTACGGGGCTGCGTCTGTGGCGTGTATAGTGCCCCTGGGGACGTTTTTACGGGCCTATTGCATGATGAGAATGAATTGACTTGTTTCTAAATCTAGGTTGAGACAAAAATGTGTTCTGTTTCAGGGACGCCAATCGAATGTTAAGTGAGGCCATAGCATAGATATAAATGGGTTTCTTTGGCGACAGAGGCCATAATGTTTCCATTATGCAGGTGGGCTGCAACATTTCAGCACATTTGTAAGCAAGCTGGCTTATGTCAGGTTGCTTATATGTCCTCGTTTGTATTGTTAAATGTATTGTACCGTTGTGCGTATATACAGTATGGCTGGGTGTATGGACGTATGAGTTGGTCTTCCATTCAGACTGAGGACTTCGGACAATAGGGGATTAGTGATAACATTAGTGATAACAATGACCTGAGCCGAGTCCTCGGGAAAATCTTGTTTACAAACCTTTAAGGCTGTTGGGGAAAAGTACAAATAAAAATGTTGAGTACAAATGTTGAGTACAATAAAAAATAATACAATAATGGAACAACAGCGAGCCCTCGGGAGTATATCTACATCGATCGGCGTGGATACATTGTGTGTATTATGTGCAGTATGTATTAATTAAGGTTCATGCTTACGAGCTACTCTTCCTGTGTGCCCGGCCTGCATGCTACATTCTTTACTCCTTCACTTACATGTAAACATTGTAATACTGAGGGGTTTATTTTGAATACTGGAAATAAACGAAGTGAACTAAACTAAACTAAACTAAACTGAAGCTACTATGCCTCACAGGGACAGTGACCCGCTCTGCAAAAACAAGTCTGATGTCGCAAAATACATTTTTACAAAAAGGGCCGTTTATTGTCTGAGAGGTGATTTTTTTTCAACAAATAATATTTTTGTTTTGAGGCATTTTGGTTTTTCCGACACCTATATTTTCAGATCTGATCGATTAAAAAGATTGTTTTGATCCCTAAATTAAATTTAATACAGGTTTTGTCATTCCCTTACTATGGCATCTGATGAAGCACTACAATTGTAAATCTTCATTTATTTTCAAAGACATTTTGAATATAACTAAGAAAAAGCAAATTTTCCAAAGTTGTAAAAGACCGATGCATTACACTACAGAGTTGTGCCATATATTAAATGAAAGCTTATTTCCTGCTTTTTCTGACCAACTGTAAAATTGAAAAAAACCAATATTTTTAACACAAACTCATTTTTGCAGAGTGGGTCACTTATATCTTATTCGAATCTGCTGGTTTCCTGCCAATCCTAAACCACATACACCAAAAGATGGAGTTGTAATTTATCACATGGCACGAACTTATATAAAGCTGTACGGATACGATAAGAATAAAAGTGCACTATTAACTTGATATTCCTTCTTCAATCAGGCGGAAATAAAATAATTTAAAGTTTACATTGTCAGAATTTAATGTCACGAACTTTTAATTTGCGCTTCAGGCTTCTTCAGGCACGAGTTGACGGCACTGAGTTTTAAAAACTGGCGTTTCACCTGTCGTGGATGAAAATAACGGAACTCACAGCGAACAATTTGCTTGAATTCACACAATTCAAAATCATGGAAACGTAAGGGCGTGAAACATCCCTGCGCCATACAAACATCTGTTTGTTGCGCAAATTGTGTTCTTCACTTGAACAACCTGTTTTGGTGCAGATGAGGAAACGACAAGGAGCGGCTAAGCAACATCTTTCGGCTCAGAGGCTAAAATCGACAGAACCCCTGAAGGGGAGGGGTCAATACAGAACGCATTACAGCGGTCGAGACAAGTTTCCGTTAGCTCTTAAAAACGATCGATTTCGACTTGGTAGCATATCACTTACAAAAGTGCAGCGATATGAAGGATATAAAAGAGACCGCTGCATACGTTTGAAGAACTGTTGTAATTGTCTTATACACAGCAGGTGATCGGAATAGACTTATTATTTTATAGCCCGCGTGTAGCCATCTCACCTGGGAATCACTAACGGGTAAAACGCTTCGTTTCCCCCGGCAGTGAACTCGGCGACGATATGGCGAGCGAAGGTGAAAGTCGTGTGCTGTGATTGTGTACGTTTAATTTAGCTAACGTGTCAAAGTCACGAACAGAGAGTACATTTTTCGCTAATGTTTCGCTGAAGCGACAGAGATCAGCAGCACTTTCTTGTTGTTGACGCGCGAATGTCGACCTGTAAGGAGTTATAATTCGTGTATCGAAAACTCGGCTATCTTTGCAGGTTCGGTTTGTGCACAACTGAGCCATTGACTCGTGATTTAAATTCCTCAGGTTTAGTTAAGGCTCGATTTTCTGTTACAGGCTCATTGTACTAAATTATACGGAATTGCTCTAACCGTGAAACGGTTATAAAACCTGAAAACTCAATAAGAGAGTTGGAAAATGCAAAATCTATGTTTTGGTAATTATTACTATCTCAGGAATCATGGGTGTTACAAGTCGTCCTCTTAATAGGAAGAATGTCAAGATCAAAACAATTAAT
Organism: Crossaster papposus; assembly: GCA_037893245.1. NCBI lineage: Eukaryota > Metazoa > Echinodermata > Asteroidea > Velatida > Solasteridae > Crossaster > Crossaster papposus. The sequence continues at coordinate 3,444,999 of JBAIAA010000074.1, read as the reverse complement.
CTTGGAATCGATTTGTAGGATGTTATTGAAAGATAAATTCGTTCAAGTCCCTCTGACGTGATGGCAAGATGACGGCCGGGAGATGTCGGTTAACAACCCAATTAAGATCAAAGATCTTCTTAAGATTGTGGTCTACTTTCTTAGACTGAAACAGGTTTGTCCCTTTCGAACTAGAACAACTGAAAGGGGATTAAGACATCTCCAAGAAAAAAAAAGGAGGTTATGTCTAAACTCTCTATCACTGAACAGTGCAGCTCTTGTTGGCTTTTTCGTGGTCTCTGGGTTATGGTTGTCTCTCGTGGTCTCTGGGTTATGGGGCAATTGATCTCGTGATAACCGTATTATTTGCAGCCACGGGGCCATAGGTAATTGGGTTCTACTGTCATGTCCGTGCACGTGAGAGAGATGATATTAATTTGCAATTATCTGTGCTGTGCTGAACGGAGCGTGACTATCAGGCACACATACATCCACACCATGGCGGTCTTGCTGGCGTCCCTTGTTTATCTTCATCATTTTCGTGTTGGCGCGCGCTGGACCCTTAGGAATTCATCTCTTCTCTGTTTTTTTTATATTTATTATTTTATTTTCGGTGTTCATATTTATTTTCCTTTTAATATAAAAGTCTGGATTTCGAGTTGAAGGCCATTGGGCCTAAGTGGAGGGAATAATATGATCACACAGATAAGTGACTTCTATCATTTAATTACTTTCGACAATTTGTTTGAGAGATGATTTAAAAATGATTGTTGGTTTAAAGGACTTCACTGGAGAAAAGTTATTTGTTGATTATAAGTCATCTTGAATTTACAGTATGGTCTGTTTACTAACTGGTATCGGGAAATTATTGACCTTTGAAAATTCTTTGTTCAACCATCTATTGACGATCGCCAAATTAGGTTCGGTTCATTTTAGGGGAAGGAATTAATAGAGGCCTCGAGAATTGAGGGAAAACTTCCGGATTGTACACCACTGGTGGTGATATGATATGTATATTCAAGACGATGTGTCACTTTTTAGCAATTGAAGTGAATCTTTCTTGGAGCGTAAATGGCAGTACAGTTCCTACAAGTGAAAGTGATCGTTGTTGGCTTAAAAAAATAAAAATATAACAAGAATAGACAAATCTGGTAAGTAGTTCAGCTGGTTCGAAACTAGTCCAAGGTAGTGTCCGAAATACTTAGGTGTGGCTTACAATTCCACACAAGTCTATGCAAAGTGGCTGCAGTCGCTACCATAGACTTGTGTGTAATTTGAAGCCACAGCCAGTAATTAGGACACGGTCTAAGTCAGTGAGTGTAAGAAGAAAATAGTACACCACTTGTGAAGTTTGAGGAGTACGGATTAGGAACCTACAGAGCGCAACTCGAGCGGGCGTGGCTTCCCTGTTCAACCAAAACGAGACCCACGAGAGAACGACGAGCAACACGCAGGGGATGTAGGTGGAGATGACGAAGAATCCTGCGTTACGGGCCAGATAGAATCTCACCGTCAATTGAGATCGGTTACCTATACCACAAAAAAAAAGACAACTTAATCCACAAAAGTAAATGCCATTTTTTACTTTTCAACTTAACAAGGCTTATGTGGAAAGGTATTAGACCTAAAGATGCGTGTATCGGGCTCTTAAAAACAAAATTAATTCGAATTCCGTCACCCCCCAACAAATACTTTGAAGGCTGGTGACTATTTTTGTTCGATGTTTCATAAAAAATTGAATAAGCTGCGTTCCAGGTGAAACATAAAATAGCCTATAGCTATGTTTATAGAGCTTTGCATTACACTAGGTAAATTGTTTTAATTCATACCGATAGAGTATAGTTCTCATGGTCAGAACAATATTCTAGCTATATGTATTTAACAATATTATGGCGGTCAATATTCCTGCATATTCAAATGGTTTCAGACGTACACCAGTACAACCACTCGCCATGCAGCCTACATATCAGGTCCTCTCCTAAATAAATATGTGTAAGTGTATAGGGACTGGTGTCGATGTACATGACCATTTATACATTTCACGATGAAATAGCTTTACATTACCTAAAAGAAAACACTTTAAAAAGTCCTATAAATACATTTTAAGGCAATGTGGGTATGCTTTTACATACTGTGAAAACACAGAAATCTAATCTCTGAAACAAACCGTTAATGTTTTTTTGGAAACCCAAGTATGGCATGGTGCTCACCGATGCGGTCTGATACCTTGACGGTCCTCTCGGCTTTCCACGTCTGGAGTGAGAATTGTGAGAAGCGGATATCTTTAGACACCTCAATGGAGGCCGAGGCATTTTCAGGTTCGTACAACCAGCGGTACACCACGTCTTCCTCGGAATAACTATCTACAATAGAAAGCAATTTTTTTTTAATAAGACAAGGGAAAAATCTGAACACATTTTAGTAGTGGTATACGTTATTTGATAATTAAACCATAATTTGATAGAATTGTGAGATATCAATTTAGGTATATCTAAATTGGTATCTCATAATTCTACAAAAAAATTCTACATGCTAAATTATTAGGGACCTATATGAAGTTAATGACGTGTTTTTACTATCAATACAAGGCGATTAGCTTAGTTTCGTAAAATTGTAATGTCAATTTTGTAGAAATTGATTAACGTTTCGAAATAACACAACTAGAATAATACAAGTCAGTGATGTTTTTTGTGCAATCGAATTAATATCCTCTTAGCACGAGGCCAGGCGTTCTTAACCCACATTTCTATATAGGGGCATGCACAGTTCATGACACGATGAATAACCTGACAAAATACCAAAATATGGCACAGTAAACAAACATCTCTAAATCCCATTCGCCTCAGGGTGTCCAAGAAAATGAAAGAATAGTGTGGTTCCGGCCCAATTGCTAATCAGTGCTAAGTGCTCTAAAAACAAGACAGGGGTACAAGATCGTGCGTGACAACAGCATGTTAGGCTTGCCTCGTGTAGCATTAGCGTAAATAGCCCCCTTGTCGTTTCGAGCGGGAAAAGAATCTCCCGCGCTTTTTTTCTTTTTTGGCCAAGGAAAGAAAAAAGCGCGCCAAAAAGGGGCATACGGCTTATAATCGGATTACAGGATTATCGTCTATTCGCCCACTTCCATATCCGGAGCCATTTTGTTGAGTGCTACCGCTTTGATTGCAGGGCGATACGATCTCTATAGGTTTAGTATCCTTGAAACGAATGTAGTTGAGTGGTAATATTTCCAGCACACAGACGTTTTTTCTTTAAAATGTCAAATTTCATGGATGTGCAAATGCGCAAAATCGGATTTATTTTATGAAATACAATACCAAAGTTGACGCTAAACAGGCTTACTGATCAGCACTTGTACACGCTATGGTGTTCACCTGGGGCAAATTCAATGGAGCTGATATAAGCACAAAACTAAGCTTAGCATGAACATTCTTCCCGTGGGAAAAAACAGGGTAACAATTCATCAGTTGATGTATAGGCCTATAGTTTGCGAATGGTGTTGATCTGATTTTTGCTTAGCAAGAAATGCACAAATAGTTTGGGCTGGTAACATGCTTTAACTGAGCAAGACTTGTTGTGCTAAGCAATTTGTTTGTGCTAGCAGCTCCATACAAATGCCCCTGTTCTGCTAGTCCCTTGGATTGCTTACCGTTTTTATTACATGCGCCCGAAGGCTGTTCGAGCGCATCTACCCGAATGTGCACAAAATGATCACCCCGACAAAGGCAGGGCTTAAAGGGATAATATACCATTTGTCAGTTGTGAATTTATTTCTTCGTTTAAAGCATGCAGAAAAAGTGCTCAAAATCTAAAGAATGGTACTTGACAAACAACTTGATGAAGTTTTAGCTCTGTTAATGGTGCATACAAAAGTTTCGAGTAAAACAATAATTATTCGAAGATTTCGATTACAATTAAAAAATAGCGACCGCAATCTGCGTTCAGTCAGCGGATTGCAGCTACGCGCGTGCCACGCACTGAACGTAGCGCCCACGTGTCCAAAAGTGCGTCTCTGGGAAGCACATTTGGAAATTGCATTCTTTTGTTATTTTCTCCAAAATTACAGCATGCCAGTCGGAATAATTTCATAGGGAGTTTAGAATCATTGAAATATTTACAATAAGTAAGCTTTTTAACAGTATTTTGGTTGGTTACTTTTTAGATAGCTTTAAAAAGGTATTACCCCTTTAAAGGGATCGCGAAAATTTGGTAATTGGAACCCACTGTTTGTTTCAATTCTATATAGCTATAGATATATACCATAAAACTAACCTGTCAAAATTTTATTTCAAAAGGTGGTAGCGATTTTGAGATATTGCAGAAAATCTGGAGCGGTTATGTCCACGCAGGAAGAATAATCTGCATTGGAATACACAATCTGAGAAACGTCACTGCAGTAACGTTTCTTAGATTCAAAACTTTGGGGATAAGAAGTGAAATCTTTTTCCATAACCGCAGTACTTCAAAGTGAAAAGTTTCTAAAAATGCATTATATACTATCCACAGCTGCTGTACTTCTTACCAAGTACGTTTTTATTGCCATAAATATTTGGAGTAATTCCTAAACGTATACGATCCCTTTAAATGTGTTCTTGAAATATAAGAACATAATAAGGCCACTTTACTGCTTCCGAAGTGTAGAGGGCAGACTTGTACATCCATGGGGTACTTGGCGAGGTTCATTATGCACTCTGCTTTCAAGGTCAGACTGGAAAGAAAACAAGAAAGAATGATATTAGAGAAACCAAACATGAAAACGGTAATACTCAAGCCAAACCGGCAAACAAGAAGTTTCAGCGACTAACGAGTAGTTAGTAGTTTAAAAGACCGCAGTTTACAGAACATAAACATAAGGATTTCATCTCAATTCACTGCTTTTCTTATCAAGATTTACCTGGTCGGGGCATATGCCGACACAAGGGCGACTTCAGTGTGCGATGATATTTAAAATCTTTCTCTGTTATTTATGAATACAGTAAAATAGTGTATAGCGTTTCCAACTTACTGTGTAATAATGTAACGTGTATATATGATAACGAAGAGCGCCCTCAAGCGAAGATAACCCCAGGCTAGAACCTCTAAAAAAAGTGCGCAAGAGATATGCGCTTTTGAACTCAAAATCTTGAAAACTAAAATTACTTTTGATTACACTTTCCAGCAAATATATGGGGGTTTAATGGACATGTTTGAACTTGTAATATTTCCTTGGCAATAATGGGCGATCTTTGATCTTCGCGCGCAATTTATGAACTAAGAAAATGGCGATACATGGTTCGTCTGGACTTAGAACACCAATTTTAGCAAATAATACCGTCGTTAAGTAATGTGTGGTTTTTAAAACCCGGGCGCTCTTTCCATCCATTCTAGCTCAGTTGAGGCTATAGTGATAACACATTTTTCAATCGAGTTTCTTTTTTTATACACAGTAAGAGATTGGTTCAAATCAAGGTGATTTTACAAGTAGACTTGCATAATACGGCTGTATCCCCGGGGAATATAATACAAAGATGCCAATTACTAACGGGTCGTACATCGCCCGTGCACCTAGCGAGCTGATTACAACTGGCCTTAGTAAGATTTCCGCGCCGACTCTTACTAACAAATCTTACCGGTAGCATTAATAAAAGTGCGCCAGTTATGCGAGGGACCACCAGAACCCAAAGTGATTCCCCCCCGTGCGGGCCGGGTCAACGCGTGTCGTACACGGCTGAAGTCATCGTCCCATTTGCACCAATCTACGGTCCCAATATAAACTTGAATCCGCCGTTAGTAATGTCATTGCACTCAGTTGGTTAGTTCGTGCGAATTATCGCTTTTTTTCTCTCGCTTTTTCTCTTTTAAATGGAAACCTTTTTGTTAACGAGTATAGAATTTGGCCGAAGTCTCTTACGAGCACAATTTTCCTTGAAGGGTTTCTTGGACAAATTGAGACGGAATGGAATCGGGAGGATGTAAGCGGAAGCAGCATTGTAATAGAGCAATGATTGTGTATCGCCTGAAACCAAATTCTTCAGATCGCCGCCAGTGTACAGAGATTTCCCGCCAAAGCACTTTGCAAAACGTCAAATGTCATTTCGTTGCAGCTGTATGTGATGTTGTTTTGGAGCAGACGAGGCAATCGGTGTGAATTTTGCAGGATTATTTTCATAAATACTTCAAAGGCTTCGCTTTAAGTTGTTTTTTTAGTCTCTTCCGTTCATGAAATTCTACCGCGAGTTTATCGTCAATATGGGACTTTCAATGAGACAAATCGCGCCTAAAAGGATGACAAAAGAGGTATTTTAAAGTTCAATAAACTGAAGTGAACGAAAGACGCACGCGCACTTGTATTCCTATTCAACAAGCGCATAGTAATGCCCACAGTCAGTAAACACTCCGTGAATGTCAATTGAAAACATTAATCATTTTACAAAAGCAGTGTAATCGAACTCATAGGGGCCAATTTCATAGCGCTATACTAAGCAGATGAAAATTCTTCTTTGGCAAAAACATGATTACAAACCAACGTGTTTATTTTACTGGTATTCAGCTGGTTTTTGCTTAACATAAAAAGCACAAAGAGTTTTGGCTGGTAACCTGTTTTTACTAAGCAATACTTGTTTGTGCTAAGCAAATTTGTGTGCCTAGCAGCTCCATAAAAAAATGGCCTTTGGGAGTTTGATAAGCGATATACGTTTTATGAATTATGCATTAAGAACTCACACATTGGTTTGAGCATGTGAAATGTTACTGAACAGATTGGTATTGGTTCAGGTTTTATGATGTAGTCTTTTGCTGTGAATGTGAATAAGTCCGTCAGCTTTGGCATTTTGTTCAGCTCCCTTTCCCTCTTCTTAACGATCGACTTAATTGAAATTAAAAATAACTATACAGGGTGTCCACATACAAAGTATACCCATTTTTAAATTCGTATTATTGCAAAACTACTGAATTTTTCTGAAAAATACAAATGTCTGTTGAAAGGATAGAATGTCCTCTGTCCAGTGGTATAAGGTTCATTATGTCATTGCCATGGATGACTGAACAAACAAGACATTTATGAAAGGTACTGAAATCAGCACTGTGGCAAGTTGTTTTTACTTGTGTGACAAAGCTGGGTAGGTGTTTGTGAAGACAAATTATTTAAACAAATTGAAAAAGCAATGACTGGGTCGATGAATCATTTCTTTCTGATTCCTTTCTTTTTATAGTACACTAACTTACCTGACAAATTTAAGGTGATGTACCCGCCACATGGCCACTTTTCCTGTTAATGCATAGCTGGCATCTTCGTCTCATGTCTCTCACTGCCCGCCTTATCATCTCAACTTGTCACAGTGCCGATTTTAGTACATTTCATAACTGTCTTGTTTGTTCAGTCATTTATGGCAATGACATTGGACAGAGGGCATTCTACCCTTTCAACAGACATTTGTATTTTTCAGAAACATTCAGTAGTTTTGCAATAATATGAAATTGAAAATGGGTGTACTTTTTATGTGGACACCCTGTATACTCACAGTATAGTGAAGTACCCGTTCAAAACGTACCTGTTCGGAAAGAGCAAATTGTTTGGCCTCCGGTAGACTGCAAACATGGCGGTATAGAAGTGCATTCGAATAGCAGCAGTTCATAGGGGTGTTTATATACCGCCACGTTTGCTGGTCTATAGGCCTCCTATAATCCCTGGTTTTGTTTTTCAAGAACCGCTCGTCCAAACAACTTCATACTCAACACTGCACAATCTTTGGTCTTGAGCAATACACCTGCTAATTTTCAACTTATGTGCCCGGTCCTCTAAGATAATCAAAATACGCACAGACACACAGACAGTCCTAGAATTATATAGCTAGAAGATTATAAAACCGAAGTGCAATTGCACCCACCACCCGATCACACGGGACAGGTCAACGTACTTTTGTCTCTACCACAACATCTGATGTTTTTAGTCGCTATAAAAATACAACAGGCTATTTTACACATGTATTGGCCTTTCCTTTCACAAACATCGTAGTCCCATGACTTCAACTTTAGATCGATAGTGCTTGTAATTGCATTCTTAACAAAGAACATAATTCCTCTTGCCAAATATTGCATGTTCACATACCTGTCAAGCTTGTGAAATCTTTCAAATAATTCGCTCACTTTATTTTGTTAACCTTCAATACCTTCTCGTTATCAGCTTCCATACCTTCCCAAAACATGCATGTTTATTTAATTTCCCCAAAGCAGTGGGGAAAAAAGTTAATAACGAAGAGCTGATTCGATTCGTTCGTTCTATTGCCATGACTGATGGAACTCGTGAACGTCCAACTACATGTCAGATAGCACGTAGTTTGTTTTATAATTAAGTCTGGTTCTCGCCTCACCGTTGCGTGTACAGGACTTTGCCCTCGGGCGAGATGCGAAATAGTCGGTTGGGCGTGGTCACGGTGTGGCGCTTGCTGCGCCGGCCGTTGAAGAAGAAGGTGTCAGGGTACCAGATGGATTCCAGCATAATAGTGTTGAGTGGCAGCATCTCCACGGAGGAACTGTTGAATTTGAGCCGGGGATCCATCCAGCGCTGACGAAAGAACACATCAATGCGGAATTCCTATAGGATTCACAAACCTTGGATCAATTTAAATGCCAATTTAAATTTTCCCCTCTGTACAGCGCATTGGGACTCTGTGTGTCATGCGCCTAAGAACGGTTTTGTTATTATGATTATTATTATAGGAAAGTGGACATTGTTTAATGCAGAGTTTTTAAAAGAACAAACCTTACTCCCATTTTTTTTTAAGCTAAAAGGAATTCTAATTTTGGTGGCTATTTATTTAATAATAATAATAATAATAATAATAATAACCGAAAATGGTACATTTGGGAGACCTCCCCATAGAGACGTGCACAAAATTGTCCATTCTTTATTGTAACCTAACCCGTTTTTACCTAGAGCTTTTCCCACGAAATTTCACATTTATGCATTTTGGACCCTACTCTATCGATCTGGACTGTTAAATGTTTAAAAATGTATCTCCTTCCTGTAGTTGGAACGTTAGGGAGACCTCGAAATGTCTCCCTAATGACCATGGTCTCCCTAAAGTTGTTAAAATTACGCAAAATGGTCACCCAAATGTGACTTATTCCAAGATAATTGGAGAGGCTAATCAACCTTACTCGCAGCTGGTGTGCTGAATTGCGAAGGACGCAGCTATAACGTGGTCGAGCCGCTGGCACGTAAAGGCGCCTATGGCAGCCGCCACATCGACTCATGACTACGGAGCACAGCCTGAAATCGAAAGTGTTTGATTTTTCCAGAGGGAGGAAAACCAGAGGACCCGGAGAAAAACCCTCGTGGCACAGGAGAGAACCAACGTACAACTCTATATATAAACCTCCAAAAAGTTTGTTTTAGAATTTTCCAAAGGGATTTTTTTCACCTTTTGGTTCAAAGTGGCGCCAGTTAGCCGCAAGGTAAACCCTGCCAAGGCTATCAAATAACGATGTATGCGTTATATATACGAGGCAGAAGCCGGAGTTCACTGTTAACAAACAGTATGTAAGCCATTTGGCCTTGGTCCGGCCGACCAATATCCCGGAAACCAAATTTACGATTTTTGTTAGGCACTAATTAGTTAGCTCTTTAAGCGCCAGACGCCTTATTGGAACACAGAGGGCGCACTTTACCGTTTGCCGTGAGGGGGTAATTTTCGCTGGGAGAAAGGTTGGGATTTATTGGTCCACGTTGTTGTTTTCTCGAGTATTCGTGCAGCGTTTAAACAGTGATAGATGCAGAGAAATGAGGATTTGGTGGATAGTTTAGTTACACTCCTGTCCGACTTGAGTAATTTGGCGTTGCATGCTAGGAACGATTGGAATGAAAGACGCGCCAAGGTCTTTAATCGAAGGAAAGCTTAACGTTGCTCCTTAAAAGTAGAATTTCAGATTTGACTTTTTATTTTGAGGAATGAAGGTGATTTATGTATGGAAAACAAGTAAGTGTTTGGGTCAGAGCATTGAGCAATAAAGTTTATTGCTCCATGGTCAGAGTAACAGTTCGGAATCAAGATAAGAATCTACCGAGTCCGATTTCGGTATTATGAAAATGAATTTTGATTGAAAAAGAAATGTTCATCTGCAGGTTGCAAAAAAAAAGAAAAAAAGCTGCAGGATAAAGAAATCCTGACGTCACTTCAGCTTTTATCTTCCCTGCACTGAAATTATTGTTCCAAATTAATCAAATCGATGTTTTTAACCCAAAATATACCCGCTACAGCCGTATAGTGGATTGGTTTTGGCTTCCTTTCTTCTAGCCGGGAGCTTTAATTAAAGGTAAGATTGAACGAGCCAAAAATGTATAGAAAAACTGGACTTGCAACCCTTGATGGTATTGGTCGCAAATGCTGATAAATGTCAAGGGAGCTTTGGAGAATAAAGGAAGAGCGACAGACGACCGCACGGGGTAACCGTTATCGGGCAGGTTGCTAAGGAGCACAGGGCTTGTAATGGCAATCACTCGGTGGCGCTTTTATGGCGCTGATTAGTAGTGCGGACTCGCCGCCGCCGCGATTATAACCGTTTAAAGTCCAACCAATACGAGGACTTGTCTGGCTTCCAATATCACCCGCCAGAAGAAGATCACACCGTGAATTGTCTTTCTTGTCGTTAATGGGTTTGGAATCCGACTATGAAGAAAATCCCTTTTAATAAAATAATTTGGGGTTGAAAATAATCTGGGGAACAGGAATCGTTATCGATTTCTCGAGATCGGCGTTTTGAGGAAGGTTTACTACTTGGGGAAGAGAATATCGGATTTTTGATGATATCTATGACTTTTATTGATTCCGATATATACCCGTACATGTTAGACAAAATAATAGACGATGGCTTTACCAGATCCAACAAGCACCTTACATGAGATTGCCTACGGGGAGGATAAGAGATTTATTTCTACCTTGAGGGCTGCAGCCTATTCAAGCAAACTTTATTTCAGACTTACTGAATTTCAAACCATGCACCCCCCCCCCCCCCCGCTCCGGAAATAAGTCGGCTCCATACCTCCCAGAGTCTCGCCCTAGCCCTGCACAGCTCGAAAGGGCCTGGCCAGCGCACGTGATTTACCAGCTAATGACGTCGAATTCGATTACCGTGCGGTGCAACGCACGAAAATTGGATCAGTCGAGCGAAATGATAACGACCAAAAAGTCCACGACCAAAGATATATCCCCAAAATTGGATTGTAAAAAAAATATTAAGAAAAATGAAAAGAAGAAAATCGTTAACATGTGGTAAAACCTAATCGGACAGGACTCAATTAGCACAGCGATCTTGGGAGGGGATTAAGGGGCCAGCTTACCAAGTCTATCTCTACGACTGGCCCGACGCTTAAGGCAAAGATATCACTCTGAATAACGACCGGTGGACCTGTGGTACAGACAAAAAAGAAAAAAATATATAAGAAAAGACACAATTTATGAGGTAGTTCATCAATGGTCGAGCTATCTTCAGTAGATAGCACGGTTGGTTTCCATTACGATTTATCTCCCCGAGCAGAGCATGTTTAAACTAATTATACAAACCGACAAAGGGAGCATCTTCTCAATTAGCACGAGAAGGAAAATGGAAACTGAATAACAGATTAAGAGGAACGCACTTCTGCTACTAAGTCATTTACAAGCGAAAGGTATGCTTAGGCCTGAGGGTGAAGTTTATCCCACACAGCTTGGATCTAAAACAACCCGAGTGAACCAAATAAACAAACCTAACAATTCTCACAGAAACAATGCTAATAAAATGCATACATCTAACTCTTGCTGATTTTGTTTTATGGCATGCCTTAATAAGTGTACCATAAAGTCACACATTGTTGTCCAAGCTATTGCAAATTCGAACGCAAGTTTGACACATTGTTTAAGACCGAACGATAACTTTAGAATTCAGAACTTCCACTAAAAATAAGGAATTTAACTAACGTGCATTTAGAACGCAGGTTTACACTGCGTTTGAGAAACGACACACTGGGTGTATAGTTATACGAAGACAGACTCTTGAAGCAAAAAAAACCACGGCGCTGCCAATCTAACAAAAAATTGTGCTTATAATCTCTGGCAGGCATCTCTTCTCTCTCCTGCTGACAAAATGGCCACTAGTGGGTTGAAGTGGCCCGGTAACTTGACTGGCCCCAGGTCAGGAGATACGGCAGCGTTACCCGATGGACTGAACGGGGCATCACCTTGGCCGTATAGCCCACGGGGTACCGAGGCCTCTTTAGGCTCCTATTTCACTCGAATTCAGTCTCGGCAATTGACCCCTTTATCACATAACTGCCGTTTTAAGTATATTGATTCCAAGGAGGGGTTATCGGTTCCAAGTAGAGGACTATTATGGTCTGGTTTCTGTGACATATACTAACGCACTGATTCACTTGCACATTATCGCTTAGTATAGCAAGAAATGATGAATGCAAATCGTGTGCATCTGATAGGCATTATAGCAAAATGGGTCGTTATCTGAACACTGGAACCAGATAATAATACCAGCGGGTTATTTTAAAGTTGGAGGGGTTCAAAACTCTTGGTGGCAGCAGACGGCAAGACAATTTTGATGTGACGTCACTGATAGTCATATTCGGTAGAATATTTTCCGGTGCACATACTCGAGCTCGCGCAAGTAAAGACAACAGTTTCTCAAATCTTGGTCGCTGAATCATCACAAACAAGTAACAAGAAACCTGGGGCCAAGCACACAAATTTGCTTATCACGAAAAGCCTTACTCGGTAAAAATAGGTTTCCAGCCAAAACTTCATGTGCTTTTAATGCTGAGCAAAATCCAGCTGAATACCAGTCACAGATAAAATACATCACCAGAAATTACAGTTTGTAACTCTGCTTTTACCAAGTTAGAATTGTTATGCTTAGCAAATTGTTTGTGCTTACATGTTTTATGAAATTGGCCCAAGGTCGTTATATGGATTGCCGCCACTAATGTTAAGTTCAATTAGGTATTCGATAGATTCAGTGAAAAGAAGTCGGTATATCGCACTTTGTGACAATTTGGCAAAATGCAAGGCCAACAGCTTTGAGGTGTACTTTATGGTCGTCTATACAAAGCAGTGACGGAGAAGTGTATTTTACTCAGTGACCGGACACCGAAACCTGGGCTTAAGTCCACAGTCCGGCCGATACCAAAATCTTAGCCGTGCATTCACAATGCAAGAGACGGCAGGTCGACCGAAGCTGGAGTGCTTCCGTTCTTTTCTTCTTGTAACATCCACCTTGGGATTTTGTCACCGGGCTGAAAGAGAGAATGCGGCCTTGCCCTGTTTACTCTAAAGGGGAGAAATATCGACACCGAGTGATCAGGTCACTCACGGTGACAACCATTACAACGACCTCCTCCTATAAGAAGGAAAGACAAATAGGTCAGATAAGAGTACAAACTAGACAAGAGCCTCAGTTATACAAACAAACAAATACAAAGCTTTTTTTATTTCAAATGCCAAATTGTTGCCACACAAACAGAAGACGGTTACCGTAGTCGATTATAAGCCATTTGAATGCTTCTTATTAAATGAGCTTTCATAGCCTTCAAGTCGCATTAATTTGAATACCTACACATATATTTCAGATAGTCTTACACTATCAGATGTGCATTAGTATGAACGGCTAGCGGAAAACGTAATACACACTGACAGGTGTAGAAATAATTATGCTATAAAGGAGAAATGCGAAACGTCACCTTACAAAATGGAATACTCGAACACAAATAACGAAGGGGCTTCGAAAGAGCAGCAATTGCTGCGTTTCACCGCAGCGCGAGGTATGCTGGCCATGTACCAATTAAAGAGCTTACTGTAATAGCTCAGCTGGCCTTAGGTAAAGATGTGCGGCAGCTCAGAAACAAGAACAAAGTTCTGCAATTGACTATTTGCGTGTTAAATTAAAATAATATCTGGTACACTGACTTATTCATGTAGCTTGGCACAGTTTAACTTAAATTCTCAAGACCAAATACACTGTTGCTATATCACGTGATTCGGGGAAAGCCTTACGCTAGCAACCCCCAGCTCTTGAATGGTCTGGTGTCTTTGTTCCATTCTCCACCATTGTAAACAATTAATATATTTTATGTGCTGAGCGTCTACTATGCAAGAGCTTGCCCCGAATCACTTGATATAGCAACAATGTCTTTGGTATGGAGAATTTAAAGTTAAACTGTGCCAAGCTGTGTGAATAAGTAAGTGTACTAGATATTTGTTTTAATGCAGTCAATTTATTGCAACTGGCATGTACAATAATATACGGGCGCCACCGTGTGGCCAATAACCACCAATAATGGCATTTGTTGTATTATTATATGCTGTTGTCATTAAATTTAGGTACCATGCACGAAATAGTGGTTATGGTGTTTCACTCATGGACGATGATGTGTGGGTTTGAACATACCAGGAACATGGTATTTGTGCCCTTGAGCAAGATACCTAACTACAATAATTTTCACACAGGAGTACAAAATAATGGGTACCTGCGAGGGTCGAGGCCGATTGAGCGCATTATATCGACTGTCGTGTGATACATGGCCTGGGTAATAATTATTGTAAAGCGCTTTGAGATCGTTGATTCGATGGAAAGCGCTATTAAAGAATGACAATTTTTGTTCTTATTATAAAGAACGTATTTGTAAATTCATTAAAGATTATTAAAATAATATTTGAAGTCAATTTACCAAGGTCGACAATGAAATATATGTTTTTGCATTCAAACTAATTCAAAATATTATGCTTCTGGTGGGCTGTCTGTTAACTATCATAGTAGCATTCGATTTCCCGGAAGGTCGGAGTCTTCTGTTTTTATACGTCAGTAGTTGGAGATTTCACATCCCGTGTGTACCGTTATTTTCCTTTCTGCGCTCTTCTCCCAATAACAAACGCCCGACTTGATCGCTTTAAATGACAACACGAGTGCTCGCTGACCGTGAACATGGAGACAGTGTATACGCGCCGGGCCTTCAAGATCGTGTCATGGGTACCGTATGGTGTAATATCACGTCTTCAATGCATACTGGACACTTCCAGGACTCTTCAGCAGCTAACATTAATCTCAAAAAAATATATGACACTTTCAAGTAATTGTATTGTCCAAGTACCATATGGTTTTGCAGGGGATATGCTGGGCGCAATCCGTGGATCTGCGCTATCACTCGATCGCGCATAAATGCACTTGCGCGACCGGTAAACCCGTTATGAAATCTGTATTTGAGCGACAACATTAAATATCTAACTTATACTTTGGCACTACACGTAAGAGATTCACAAATACAGTTTATTTACAAAACAAGTTTTGTATATTTTGGTTGTTCTATATAGATTAGTGTAAACATTATTTAAATCAAATGATAAAAGCATGGAATTTGACACACAGTCATTATATTTGAATATAGCCTATAGGGCCACCTATAATTGGTCATTTGAAAACACAGGCCCGTACGCAGGGGGTGCGCGACGGGTGCGTACGCACCCCCTTAAAATTACCAAAAGATCCACATTTTCCGGGGTAAATAATGGTATTTTGATGTAGAAATAACTGTACTGAAACACGAAAAAATGTTGTCCCATTTAGTCTGGTCCCATCAGTACAAATTCGCCGCCCAAATTACCAAAAGGTCCACATTTTGGGGGGTAAATAATGGTATTTTGATGTAGAAATGGTCCCATCAGTACAAATTCACACCCTCCCATACAAAATCCTGCGTACGGGCCTGAAACACACAAATCTAATAGTAATAACAAGACATTTTCAAAATGGCGGCCATTGCTTGTTATTCTACCTTTAATTTGTCAAAGGGCAAATCTATGATGGCCCTATAGCCAAATATGTTTGTCATGACATACTCCGACTGTGTGCCAATTACAAATTTATGCTTTTATCGTCAAGTGAACGATTATATTACATTGTGTACCAAAGATCCTATCTTGTCAATACAAAACGACGAGATCCGTGTGTCACACTGATAATATTTTGTTGTATTGTAAAAATGAATGACACAAGCAGATTGTGGGCATAGGCAACGTTGTATACACTGTCGCCGTAACTGGCTAATGGTACATTTTGTGAAAGCATAACTTGTGGGTTGGAGTGGGTTAATTTATGGCCTCTTTTGGCTGAAAAGTTATAAAGTAAACAATTGGAACTCTAAATGAAATGCTCCAAGACGCATCAGCGGCCTAAGTAAAGTGGCGACAAAAGGGACCCGACTACGACTATATAGTCACGCACAATTGGATACATGTAGAATGGTTAGAGAATAGCTATTTCAAAGTACAGATATCAGAGCACCATATGACAAAATAACGACCAGTACATGACAGATAGAGACTGCACAATATTAACAAAAATATCGACGGGAGCAAAACAAAACACTGACAAGATGAACACAAGATATTTACGAGACGTAAACAAGATAGTGACAAGACGTAAACAAGACAGTGGCGAGATTAAAACTTGTCGATTTGACGAGTGTATTCGTGTCAGTACAGATTTATTTTGTGCAAAACAAGATTTATCTTGTCAATAAGACGAGTTTACGTTTTCAGCGTGACACATCACACGAACTGGAACAGACCTATGAATACATTAAGTCTCTCTAATCCAACTGGAACGAATGCAAACAGGCCAAATAGTTACCCGAAACGTGCAGTACCATCCTACATTCCTATTTTCCCCTGGCAACCTTTTTAAAAGCCCTCATTGGTCCTCGAATTCGCTTGGATTTCGGAGCCCGAATCGATCTTAAGTACCGCACTGATCAACAGGTCTCGGTCTAGGAAGTGGATGGCTGCGATAGTGTTACCCCTTATGCATTGGCTTTTGTCTCGGGCTCTGGATATTGTAACATTTCAAAATCTCTCCTTTTGAACTTCACACCGCACCTTCCTTCGAACAATTCGCTCACGTACTTAAATTGTTTACTTTTACATCTGGTCTCGGAAAGGAAGTGTGCGGCATGTACTGATTAGAGATCAAGCAGAGATCCGATATTGCGCATGCCCAGTTGAGTGATAACAAATCTATCACGCCAACAATCTTTGCACGGGGACGGCTTGGTTGTTACCTTATAGGCGGTTTGGGAATACACGTGTATACGTGCAAGTAATACCTAATGTCCAGTACTTTGAACACACTTTACATTTCCGGCGTTTTTTTCTGTTAAAAGAAATCTTGGGAATAGATGTACGTTCATGAGCTGTCCTTACAGAATAGGTAAGATGCAATATCTTAAAGGTACGATGTAAATAAATAGTCCAGCCAACTTAGTTTTTGAATTTCAAGCATCATTATGCCAAAACAGCAAAACAAGGTAATAATGTGAAGCAATACGATGTGAAGAGGGGTGCGTTAAGTAACAATAGTCTAGGGGGTGTATAGGTATGGGGGACTAAGGGTGGAGTCGCTCGGTCTCATATCTTGCTGGGTATAATAATGTAAGTTGGTCGTATTACATGTTTTAAGCACATACTGCGGTCAATAACCCTTGAGGCTTCAGCGCTCCAGGTACCGGTACATCCTCTACTCTGAGATATGTCTGTGTCTTGTTGTATTGCTCCATCGATCTTCCAAACATCTGCAAGACATCATGTAAAATTAATGTTCCTCGCCGAGCCGAAGATAACACGATTTTTTTTTGTTACGCAGATCCCTGAAAATCTGCCTGAAAAATTGATTGATGATGAAAAACGTGTGCCCCGCCTGCCGACAGGCAATAAATTCAAAATAAGATTCGGTTGGAACATTCTTAGTTCTTGGACTTCCGGGATTCCAGGATATTTGCCTTTTTTTCTTCCAAAGTGGCCAGTGCAGGTTTTCTTGAGGGGGCTTTTGACCCTTTCACTTTGTTAAACCTCTCCCCTGATACGCACTGAGCATCTAATATATTCACGTTGCCAAGATATTTAGCTCTCCCACCGGAGCAGATACAAATTCGTATGCCATAATACTGACACCTTGAATCAGGTCTCGAGTCGCTTGGATAAATAGTTCAGATATTCATCTTGCCAGAACATCTTGACTTCGGTCTATGACCAATGATCAACACCGTTCAAATTTCAATCACTTCAAAACAAAAAAGGCCGGAGTTTTCAAGCACCCTCGAGAGATATACGGTCCATGTGATTCGGAGTGAAATTTTAGAGGCAACTACGATTGGCTTTCATTCTCTCCAAACAGACATTCCTCGTTCTTATGCACGTGCATTACCAACATCTGTTGCAAATTAGGTGTTTATTCCAGATTGTATCTTTTGCGATTTAAATTGTGGAAGAATACGAAAGCCAGATAAAAGAGCCAAAGTAAAGAAAGAAAGATAGCTGAGATTATATTTGGGGGTAAAAGAGAACGGGAAACGGTGCAAGCCAGGCCGCAGCAGTCCTTGGCCCGTCATCTTATCATAAATCACGGCGTGTTGGCATCCGCTTCAAGACCAGAAGATGGCTATAATATCCATAGCTCCGAGGCAAACAAAATCAACTCAAACTTGGATTTCGGAACGGATCAGTATACCTCTGGTTGTTTTCTACTTGGGAGCACGGTGTGCGCATAGCGTGCCACGCAGACGATGTACGGTCAGCCGTGAAACGCGGTGCAAGAGCCGGGCGAAGGATCAGACGATCACTCAAGTGGACGCGATGACGACAATCCTAGCATCTCACGGGACAGCGAGACGAGCCAGAGGACCGCCAAATAAGGCAAAGAGCCACCGCCCAAGGGCCTGAATACAGTGGGATAAGAGCCAGCTTCTAACACCGTACACCCAACCAACTAGGTCCCTTATTCTACTTTTTCACGACATTCCCTCAACTTACATAGGCCTACACACAGCAGCCTCAAAATGTGCATCAGCATAGTTCTAGGTCTTGTTTGTATAAAATTATCCCCGGCTTTTGTATAAGATCTCTCTTGAGTCTCAATTAATTTCATCTCAACACCGCAACCAGAGTTATAATTAAAAATCAGAGCAGTAGCGTTGTTTTGGGTCCCGGGTCGCGGTCTCTCTGACGGAACGCCCGGAGGGCGCCGGTATATCCTGGTTGTTCCACCGGGAGACAATGCCCCGTGTAAAACGCAGGCTTCCCGATTCAACCGAGCCACTGGATTGGCCAATCGATATTCAAGACCAATACGTTAGCGATCCCCCTAGCGTTAGTCGGAAACTCAACGTAAATAGCGATTTAGAGGCATCTAGGCCCTATTGAGATTGTTTTCGGGGAAAGGGTTATCACAACATGTTTCAACTGAAGGGTCTATATAGCGAAATTGCATTAGATACAAACCAGTTTTCCCTACACAATCACGTGGGAATGACGCACTCAAATTAAGGCGATCTTATGGTTATAACAGTCCTGTGACATTCCAAATGTTATCGAATTTAATTGCCACATTTTACACGCTTCAGTGTGTAAATTTACTGTAAATCAATCTTAAATCGTGGAGAATTGTTCAGTTTTTACCAACTCTCACGCCACTTGTTTAGTTTGCAACGAAGATCATTTTGTCTGTGAAGAAGATCTTGTTAAGATCAAAATATTAGGCCCTCTTAACTTATTTGATTTGTATAGGCCTATTTCAGGTCATTCCAGCCAGTAACCAGTTTGCAGCAGTTTTAATATTGTTCTTGTTTTAGACCGGTGAGACTAAGTTACACTTAGTTTAATTCGTGCTGGATAAAATTTCTGAAACAATGAAGAAGGATTACAAATATTCATGCTGAGTATATCAACCGTGTTTTAAATTAATATAGCGGCCGTCCATAAATTAACCTTTAGGCATCACTAGATAACTATGTAATAAATTGAGACATTGACTAATCACACTTCAAATACCATGGTTTTGTCTTCAATGGAGGCCGCCATCTTGAAATCAAAGACAAAATGGCCGACACGGATTGGTCGCCTACCGCATGTGACATTTTCCTTACCGAAGACAAAACAATAGTTCTCTGTTCCGTATTTTAAACGTTTCTAACATCAAAGAGATACAAATATATATATAATAGGTTGGTAACGATTTCATTGTTAGAAAACGGCAATAAAACATAATTTTGCCCTCTTGAAAGCAGACGAAAATGGCCGCCGGTAAATTACTGGGTATTCCGCCATGAAGAAAGGAGCCAAGCTTTCAGGTTATTTCAAAATAAACGACTGTTGCTCGCTTTGGCAGTTTGTCCGTATACACGACCGTACCAAACGATTTCGCAAGACTTCGGGGCGCGAGCCGACATAATTCGTTCGTGCCTTCCAATAAATCATCCATCGCTAGATCAAATGTCACGGTTTCCGCCAAAAATACCCGCCATGTAAAGCTCACATTGCGAATATATGTACATTACCCAGCCTATATCGCAACGCACGTTTTGGAGCTTCTCATCGACTTGTTTTTGAAACAGTCGTTTCGTAAAAAAATACTATCTATTTACCTGTATCGACTTTAAATGTGTGTTAGGCTTTTAACGATCAGATATAAGTGTTGCGTGTTGGCATTAACGCCACTAAGTGTTCATGTTGACTCAACTTAAGCATGTGTCAGGGATGGAAATTAATTATTCTGATTTGAAGTGCCGAGATGTGGCTATAAAATATGTGCATGAATCCCATAAGTAATGTACGACACTTCGATTAGTATGTTATTAATGGGTTACGAAAGGTGTCTTATGTATGCATAGAGAATTAAATAAAACATAATGTCATAAATCTAACGCGAGCAGGCACATTCACGTACCGAGCCATGTATTACAAACCAATCAATATTACAGAAAGGTTTTTAGTACCCAAAAATACAGACTTGATGGAAATGAAAACTGACAATGACAATTGTATCCACATGCAGGAAACGTAAAAAAGCAATCTTTGCACCACAATTTTCCGAAATTGTCATTATAATCGTTCTCTTCTAAAAAATTGAGGGAATATTTTGTATTAACCACAATTTCTATAGTGGTCGATTACTGTTTTTCTAAATACACACTTTAAAACAACAACATACCCTGGAGTGACAGAATTAGCATTAATGTTTAAGTATATACAACAACGCCAGATGGTTCAATACCACAAACTACATAAAATCATAGTCACAGAAAAACTAATGTCAATAACTACAACATGTACAATAGTCACATCCAGTATACATTACCGTTATCAATAACAACATTATCATTACACCAAAATAACACCAACACGACACCAGTAGAACACCGAAACGAAATATTCACACACATGTACAACACCAAAGCTAGCATCAACATGTAATACCTTTGATACCAGGCCGTAGGTTTTTGTCGTAATTGGTAGTCAATTGGTCGAGGATGCGTGTAATGTTCTTCCTCGCTTGCTCCTCGTGTTCGTTGGTGTTGTACTCGTACCCACCACCGGGACCGCTGCACGCACCCAAGATACTGAGTCAAAAAAGGAACAATTTCAATCTACAATTATTTTAAATTCAATATTAGATTTTAGCTCTTAACCGAGGTGTGTTTACACTGTAGTATACTCAATGTTGTCCCGAGGGATTCTTTCGAATCATGTGGGACTCGAACCCACGACCTTCAGCTTTCTTGTGCATATGTTTTACATATTGAATTTACATCTCTTAACGCAAATTCCATCTTAATCTTTTAATTAAGCTACGAAAACAATTATAAAGTGGGCAGCCTATCATAATGTATAACATATAGACCAATACAACTTTTCCAATAAAACAAATATTAATTTTCTTCATTTACGTCCGCTTCACAAATTCCGCTCAACCGATACAAAGTCTGGATTCTAGCAGTGGTCATCATGGCCAAATAAATTACAATACAAATTTGTTATTTCAGATGAGATATCGAACGGTCAAATCCATTCGTGTAAATAATTAAAAAACACGGCAAAGTATAGCATGGTATCAATATTTTGATGTAATATCTTTAATATGGAAATGTACAATTCAAACTACGTATTTCTCCTATTTAATGAGAACAACAAAAAATAATAATAATAACCACCCCTTTAATATACCTTTCAACCATTAATTTAAATACCCATTGTACCGATTAAATAGGAAATGGCTATCCATATTATGCTATGTTATTATTGTAAATTAAAGCGATCCACTGATTCCATTGAAGTAGAGAATCTATCTCATCTATTTGACCAAATATGCCCACACGCTGCGCGCGATACGGTTGTAATTAATAGATCGTCCCGTTCATAATTAATTGGGCCCCCGACAGTGCCCCAGCTGCAATAAGTGGTGACGTCAATCGGACATCTCAAAAGACAATAACTTACATTTGAAACAACCTCTAAGTCTACATACAATACCGGGAAAAGAGAATATCTTGTTATTTTTAGCCGGGCCATCTGAACCGCATGTCCCCGTTCCAGATTGTTTTTTTTTAATTCGTTGGTTTTCTATTTAGGTCCTTCGAGATTATGACCTGGATTTGCGGACGAAAAACTGTCAATTTTTTGCCCCGAAATCGCTTTGATGAAAGTGTTCGATTGTACGGCATACGAGCCCCTGGTAATAGACATTGCACGACATTGGCATACTTCAGATTGGGTAGTAGGCGGGAATACTAGCTTCTTCCCCAAAGCGCTCTTACTTCTTCTTTCGTGGAAACATTTGTATATTTTATTTGGTTTTTATCAGCCGCGTCGTATCGTTTTAAATCTTACAATAAATTTATTTTCTTGCGATACAAAAAATGGCTGTGGGCGGCAAAAATTCTGCTTAAAACGCAGCGCACTTTGGGCAAACGACTTTTAGATTTCTTTTTAAAAGGGACTGGGCATTTTTTTTATGGAATTTCCTGGGAAAAATAATATTCGGGGTTTTGTTATGCCAGCCTTAATACCTGGCTTCAAGCCTGAAATGACATTTTCTTTATAGTGTTGAACATGAAATCCGACATTTGAATTCGGACAAACACATTAATTCTCTGAGTCAATTCTTATTTAAAAACCAATTCACCGGAACCTTGAAATCCTTTCAACCAGTGTTAGGATTCCCATCCACCACAGATCCGTCGACACAACCGTCTGTGATACTCTCTATTCGGCCCAAATTGGTATTAAATTGCTTTCACATATTGCATTAGCAGCGCAAACACAAGCCTTGGACGAAATCCCAGTGCCGTGCCCCTCTACTCAATTCAACACACCTATAGATTGAAGTGTATAGTAGGCGATAATTGGTCGATCATACCACACAGTGCAACCACACCGTGGGGAAGACAACCTCTTGCGAAACATGTGGTCGTGACATTATTTCACTCTAGGTTGACGCAACGACTGGAAACAAGTTTAACTTTATCCAAAGTGACTGTTTGATTAATTATTCTCCAAGTCGGCAAAACGGTTCGCTGATTTTTAAGATCACCCCCTCAAAAGGACTACAGCAAACCGTACAATGGCTTTAAACATTTGAAGTCATTGAGAAGTCAGATTTAAAATGCATGAAGTAAATCAATCAATTTCCTGGTTGTTGTCATTTAGAGTGAACCTGGGATATTTGTAATCGGGTTCAGCACTGCGAAATCAACCGGATATTTCAATATCAAAGTAGAAAAAAATACTGTATCAAACGTTCACTAGGCACGAAAAACAGGGGCCAATTTTATAGAGCTGCTAAGCACAAAAATTTGCTTAGCATGGAATTTTGTCCTTGGCAAAAACAAGGTTAGAGACCAAATTTTCACGAGGTCTTTATTGTTTTCGATTGATAATCAGCTGGTTTTTTGCTTTGCATGAAAAACACGTAGAATTTTGGCTGGTAACCTGTTTTTAATGAGCAAGACTTTTTTGTGCTAAGCAAATGTTTGTGCTTAGCAGCTCTATGAAATTGGCCCCAGATGTAAAGAAGCGAACGTTCACAAGTTAGGCGATATTGCAGAAGTTAGCAATGCACGTATTTTTATATGTTTGCTTTCTGTAAATTTCGCCTCCAAATTATTTTCATTGATAAACGTCTCCAAAACCATTCTGTATGGCCTATATTTAAACAAGTTTCGACAGGGACCAATAACTAATTGCACAATACGGCATTAGCTGAAAGAAACTCATATGCCGAAACCAGTAATTACCTCTTTAATAAATTGTCCTCATATCTCAAAACATATCGGCCATAAGGCAAAGACTACAGACGAGGCAGTCACGTGCAAGGCTGACCAGTGGAGTAAACGTAGGCAGAGCCGCTACCCGATGGAATTTGGACCACTATAGGGTGATGAATGCAATCTAGAATCCATACTGAGAGATGTGCTCTGAGTTATCTGATCGAGGATTAGGCGTATTATAGTAAAGGTTACGGTAACACAATGTGGTTGAATCTCTTATGGAAATAGTGTTGTTATGAAAAAAATCGGTTGAGTGTGGACGTTGCGATCGTCTTTAGGATATCGTTTCCCGATCTTATATATCCAACCCGAAATGAACCGAGCCGAACTAAAAACAAACATAGGCGAACATAAGTGTTAGAAACTGATCCTAAACCGTACGAAGCCGTTCCAATAAAACCTAGTCGATTCAAGCCGAACCAAACCCAATCGTTTACATCAGACTAAACCGAACCGAACCGAACTGATCGAATCAAACAAAACCAATTAAACCGAACTATTTAGGATCAAGAAAAACAGCTCGAATCAAGCCAAACCTATCTGAACCGAACCGTATACCGAACCCTACACGAATTTTACATAAACCAAACGGTTCGAACCAATTCCCAATAAAAACAATCCAAGACTAAGCAAAACCGCTGAACCGAATTAAGCCGAACTAAGCCAAGCCTTATTAACTAAACGGAACTCGAACCAGTATGACTATGAGGGCAAGCCAACCCAACAAATTCACTCAAGCGGAAACAAAACATGCAGGTCCTACCATTTAAACCATTACCAATAAGACCTGACCTTAACTTTAAACTACTTTTTATTTGTTCCTAATGTAACTTTTTTTTCCTGTATCCTGTACATTTCAATACTGGCCCAAGTAAGGCCGTGTCCGAAACGAGTGTCTAGAGCTACGGTCTACGTCTACAGCTACAGCTATACGTAGGCGCTCAGGCAAATGGAATTCGGATGCGGCTACAGTAGAGCCTACGGCTTGTTATTGCGCCACCAAGCGATGCTGGAATTAGTGTTTCCAAAATTACGATGTAAGAATTTACCACAATTATCGTCTGCTAGATGTTACGAAATTTTTGTTTACATCCGGTCGAAATAACTGATGATATTGACGTATTTGTCGATCTGTTGGTTTCAATTCAATGTACTATTATTGAAAAATAAACGAAAATTTGCTTCAAAATTTAACGTTAGTGCTGCCGCCATTTTGTTTTGCCTGAGCTAGAGAACTTCTTTTACGGCTAGATTTTTGTGACGTTGTAGCCGTAGCTGTAGCTCTAGACGGCATTTCGGACAGCGCTACAAAATGGCCGACGCAGACAATAGCCGTAGCTGTAGCTCTAGACACCCGTTTCGGACACAGCCTCACATGAAACCACTGCCATAATGTGTGGACCCAGCTAGGAATTCTACCCGATCCGAATTTCTGGCTGACTGACGCCGGTGTCCGTCTACGTAGGGGTCACGACACGGCGCAATTACATTAAGGAAACACTCGCACTGGGGTCTCACGCGTCAAGATATAATTTGATAAAGAAATCAAGGTATTCACAAAAAATCAAGCTGGCGTACAAGAATAGAGGTGGGTAATTATATTCGAGAAATTGTTATTCACATTGTGGTTGGGCTACGTTTTGTATGCTTTTTAAATGATGAAATTGCTGTGTTGTACACGGACGCAAAGGGACCGCCTGGTTTCATGTTACTTAAACTTTAATGAAAATCAATGTATTTCAAATGAGGAATTTCTTTCCTTACATTATATTGGTTTACAATTATATAAAATAATATAAAATAATACGAGATGTTTTTAATTTCTCATCGTTCAGTGGTTATCTCATTGTTCAGTATTATGCGTGTAATACGAGAAAATGCTTTGAAAGTCCAATGCCAGAAACAACATAAAGTACAAAAAAGTGCAGGTCAATTGTGACGTCAAATAATTCGGGGAAATAATTAACCTACTTCCAGCAAGCAGCATATATCGTCCAGTATTACATGTACTCTGGTTGCTCTGGAGATGCCATTTTGTCTGATCCCTGAATACAAATATAAGTGATGGACAACGGAAGTTCACCAAGTATGGGCGGCTTAAGACATCAAATGACAGTTTCTCGTGACCGTAATCTTATATTTTGACTTCTCTGTTTAAGTGCTCAATACAAACTGTCCGTGTTTTCCGTGCGGCAAATTCATCACTTTCCCTCGTCGATCTTAGCCGTATAGGTTCGGTCACATTGGAATATTGTGAAAATGCAAAACGAAACAAAAAACGCCGGATATCGGTACTTCAACACACTCACAAGAGTAGCGGTGCTGAGTCAGTCTTAGAAACAGAATGTATTACTTTTCCTTAAGCAAATTTTTGCCTTATGTCTTATTTCATTCTGAAGATGAAAATACAAGTTTTTGTTCTCCTTCAAGTCGGCCGATGACACGTCAAACCGACGGCAGGCACAACAAAGAACGACTCTTATTTCTCTTTTCTATCACTTGGTTTTTTTTGTTATCAAATAAAGACTCGATTCTTCCATCACAACTGCTTTTAATTAAAACCCGGATTTGTCATCCCGTTCGATGAATTTGTAGAAAAAAACAGATGCACGGGAGTATCACATCGAAAACCCCAAATTTGAAGAGGACAAACACCGTGATGCACACAAAAACAGCGCGAAGTAGTCAAGTAGAGCCGGTAGATAAACTCTTGTTTTAAACACCAAATATGCAGATATACAAGCACACACCAATGACTACTAAACGTACGTTGTCAAGACTACATTGTCTTCCAGGATTATAAAGTATGGTTGCCGAAGTTCTACGGCGCCTGTTCTAAACAAGGTTATTTGTTTTTTTTCTTGCAATCCCAGATTAGAGGACATAAAAGACCTCCAAAAATTAGATCTTTCAAGCTGATTTCATGTCTACGCATAATAACACTTGACAAATGTCATCTCCACCCACCATAACACATGGTCTCCAGCACATTCTTCCAAATCGATAAAAATCGAACCGCTGGAGGTCGGCAGAGTATCCGATTAGGTAGATACGTGCTGCTGATATGTGGATACCCCGCCAAGTGACGGTGTCTTAGCAACGGAAACATGACTCCTCGTCCTAACGAGTCTTCCAGGCGTAGGTGACACATCATTCGAGGATGGAAAGTGCAATTGCAGGGCCAATAAAACAACTTGTCTTCCGACTTCGACCATATTGCGGTGGGATATTTTTGTTCGGGACTGACCTCGAGAACTTCCGAGACTTTTTATGGGGAACTCTAGACTTTACCAGGTTAACTTCGAGAACTTGCCAGACTATAGAGGCTTCAAGACTGACCCCCAAACAGCCCTGAGACCAAACCCCGACATCTTCTGGACTATAAGGATGAGTTCAACAACTGAAGAGATTGCAAGCTTACCTTAAGTTCTGACGTTAAAAATATAAATACCAGCTTTGAATCGGTTCCGTTGTATCTTTATGGGAACATTATGGTACAGGCCTATAGGGCACGTTTAAATCAACAAGCCTTAACAACTGTTACAAAAACATTATTTTGAATCTTCAAATCGTGATACTACAAGGTATAATAATTGCTGCAGGGCAACGTAAACTGGTAAAATATTTGTTAAACCATATGTAAAACAAAGGAACTTTACTAGAAATTCACTTTTATAATATAGGTTTCCCCGGCCAGTTTCATCACAAATTATTTCACTTTCATTAACACACATTCAAATCCAAGCACTTCCAAACTAAGGTTTCTTTGTAGCTACTATTGCATTCATTTTCGTGTTTGTGCACACATGATTTCGTTCTTTTCGTTCAGGTTCGCTTCCGTCAACCTATTTTATTTATAGGCATTCAAGACTACATTTTCACCATTCTTCAGTTGAATTTCCGCTACATATCTACAATGGACCGATCCGGATTTGACCATAAGCCCCGCCCACCTTAGCAACGGCATGGCGACGCCATTACCTCGGTCAAGTTGCACACATGTACACACACGTACGTGTAGGCTAGGCGTAGAACACGTACAACGGAAATGTTGATTTAAACCAGTTTAGGCGAGGACAAAATTACTATCAGTAAGCTAGCGGGCGAACTAAAAGGATGACCATTATTTTAAGGAACGGTATGAACAGTACATGGAGGATGGTTAAGTTGCAGTTGGGGGAAATGAAGCATGCATGCGTGTCAATTTGTATGGACGGTGTTGCTTGGTAAGTCACAGTACCGGTACTGGAATAAATCGCGTATTTTGTCACAACAGGATTAAACCATAGCCTAATTAATAGACTGCTATACATGTAGATTATTACTATTAACTCTACATAGGCCCCTATCCTACCTTAGACTGCACTGTCCTTGACCTTGTTTATCTTAAGTTCTTGACATTCCCGCCGTTCACGTCACACGAGTTCAACGGTAATTCTCATTTTCGAGGTTTGTTTTGGTATTTAACGGGGAAAAAATGATGTCGTAATCCGAGTACCAGCGTGTTATTTACATATTTCATGACCATTTCATGCATATTTTTGACAATTTTTTAAACTCCATACAGCCGTATTTTGATTGACAAATACGGTGCTTTTTCGTACCGAAGCCATTTGTTTGTGTACACGTTTGTAACCACATGTGATAGTTTGACCGAGCTAATGGCGGACCACGCCTGTAGCAACCGTTGGTAAGTTACCTGAACAAAACTCGTAATATTATTGGTCAATGCGCGCGTAGTGATTGACAGGCCGGATCGGTCCATTGATGAAATGAAATTAAGACGCATCGAAGCGCACATTAATTTGTTTAACTTCTGTGCGTTCAAATTAAACATGACAATATACTGGCACACTTGTATAAGTTTTTCTTGTTAGATGCGTTTCCGTGTTGTTTGCAATTCATTTACGTTATGTGTTACCGTTCCTTGTGCTTTGTTACCCCATGATTAAAATTAAAACCGTATTCTAGAAGAATGTTAAGTAAAGTTGGAAAAGTTATGGTGAGAAGTTTAAAATGAAAACAAAATCTTTCGCTACAGCCTTGTGATCGTTTGCACTGGTTTTATGTTTTCTTCGTTATTTTTGCTAATGTTCGGCCCATGTCAAATTAAAAACTAAACAAATGTTTTTAAGAAACAAAAGCTTACAATTATCAGGGGGTTGTTATAAAATTTACCCAAACAAAATGTTGTTCAGCTGTTCATTTTTTCAGAGGATCTTTTTTTTCTTCTGTTTTATATGATTATTTCTTCTAATCGTTTCTTTATATCTGAGGTTTATTTAATCTTCAATGATTACTGACGGTATACTGCTAGGTATCTCGCCATGCACGTTTGGCTGTGGTTGTACCATTTCACACACTTTTCAATAGTTATTTCATTGGCAGACATTCAGTTATACTGGCTGTACGGGCAGCCATCTTTTCGTATTAATTCGCTCTACTTAAAGATATATAACGCAGAATAAGTGTAAAAATAAATTCTCTTCAAAATATCTGCCTTTTTATAGACACATCCGAAATCAGAAAGCACATACCATAGAAACGAATTTGAATGTGAACATTTGAAACATGTTTGCCAATTGATGAAAATGAATGGTTGACCAGCCTCTTGCTGCTGGCTATTACCAATCATTGAATGATCTCCGCGACCTCGTGAATTTGAATGATCTTACTTGGCCAGTGAATGATAACTGCTTAAATGGAATGACTTATTTTGACTGTTGAATGCCGATGCAACGGAGCATTTATTTTCAAATGAAATTGAATGAACCGGGTATTAAATTGATTGAATTTATGTTTAAATTCGCCGGGAAAACCTATAGTAATATAGGTTTTCCCGGTCAATTTTGGAAAATGACCAGCCAATTAAATGTTCGTGCGTTCGAATTAAAACGAGTTTGCCTCTCCAGTTTTTGCCATGTTACAAATTTTGAATTCGGGCATTGAATTTAGTTTTGAGGCATTCAAATTTCTTTAGCAATGTGTTCAATTTAGCATATCGTCGTTCTTTTTCGTGACGCACAATCTTTTAATTTAGCAAAGCTGGTTCGATTGGAGATGTTTGCAGATTTTGTTTTTTCATTTTCGTAAAGAGGAAATCAATTTCGCTAAATGAGAATTCAAAGTACGAAAAGGAAACAGATATAAATTGTAACAGACAACTGTTTCATATCGTCACTTATAATTAAGTAAAACCTTTTGTTTGTCTTTATTCGTTTATCGTTAACGTATATTTTGTATGGAGCCTATTGGTCTTTTTTTGCGTGTGTCTTTTTTGTGTCTCTATTATGGGGGAGGGGTCCGTATTGGTTACCTGACCAATGCCTAACTTGTTTTTGTGTTTGTGTGTTTCTTTAAATTATTTTCCCCTCTTGGTCTGTTGTTTATTCATATCGACTACTGTGCTAATTAGTGAACTGTATTTATGTGTTTAACATTATAAAGGAAACAATATTTTAATACAGCGTTATTTAGATTGCACAAATGACAGAAATGCCTGCTCAATAATTAATTTGAATTACCGAACATACGTCTCGAAAAAGCTCCTGTGAATTCGAATGCTGTCTTGTTGAATTGTTAAATTGGATGGTTATTTTGTTATATCGAATGACGCAACAATACATTTGCCTAGTCATAAAACGAAATCGAATAACCATTTTCAGCAGCATTCAATTTTGCGCGCGAAATGGTACGACGCAGTGGTTAAATTGGCAGCTCATTTGCCGAAATTGACTGGAAAAACTTATAATAATAATAATAATCATAAAAATGCAAATTTTGAACCTAGTCAAACTTGTATTTTCAGATAAAAATGCACCTTTAATATGACGTCACATGACACCCGGTGAGGTCATTATGACATCACCTCAATTCATATCTATTACACATCCCGGAATACTTGCATACCAAGTTTGGAACCCAATCCGACTTGTACTTCCAGAGATAGACAGTCTGAAAAACTGGACCATCTGTGGGAGGTGGTCTAAATATGTGCCAAGTATGTGCCAGGTCTGAAGTCGATCGAATTTACCAAAGTGTCAAAATATATTGGCTGAAAAAAACGTGTACAAATTCAATATATGGAAAAAACTACACCTCTAACGTGACTTCACATGACACCCGATGACGTCATCATGACAAAGTTTTTCTTGGAACTTCTGTGGTTGGTGGTCTTAGTGTGTGCCAAGTCTGAAGTCGATCAGATTAACCAAAGTGTCCAAGTCCATTGTCTTAAACGTGTACAAACCCTATGTAATTAGTATGAAAAAGGAAAAGCCGAAACAGCTAACAATTCGGAGTGCTAATCATCATTACTTGAAGCTGATGTTTTACGAATTAGTACGCGGGTACAACGTGGTCACAACGGGGTCGAGTCGATGGCATGTAGACGGTCGCCATACGACCATAACATTGATTGGATTTTTGCTTACAAATATTCTTACCCCGTTTTTCAGGCCATGCATTCACGCGGCTGCCGATAATTAAAAAAACAGCGCTCATTCGGCCTCGACCCTGACCGTCTCAGGTACCCATTTATACTCTTGTAGAGAGATTGTAGTTAAGTGTCTTGCCCAAGGAGACAACACTATGTTCCTGGCCGAGTTCAAACCCATGCACCATCGTTCATGAGTAAGGCACCGTAACCCTCTGGGCCGTGGCATTCTTCTATAATTTTATATATTAGCGCCACTCAATGACCCGCATGTTCTCAGTGTCTATACCATTGAGGACATTATGGCATCACAAATGATTTCCACAGAACCGCGGAAACACGAAATGTCCTTGAACATGGCAGTGTTGTAATTTATTGTCCCCAACAATGAATCCTGAATCTGTCATTAGCATTCTATATTTCACTTCCGACTCACTGCATAATTTAGTTTTTGATGAAACTCGGACAATGTTCAGTGCACCGGTACCGCGCGTAATTATTTTCCCCGCGCGATAATAACGGAGGAAATTAAATTCTCGGTTTTTTTTCTCCTCTTTTGGATCTGGCCTTGCCAGACTTGGCCGACCTTGCGAGACTTTGCCGGCCTCCTGTTTGGAATGTCAACGCAGTCACATCCTTGACAGCCCGGCCTACTTTTTTTTTGTCTCTCCCGTCACGATCCTTGGTGGCGACAGCGAGTCACTAGAGTTCGTTTTAGGAGCAACGATGCTGTTTTGACGTCGTGCGATTACCATTACTTTGTTCTTTGGATCGGTTCCCGCCATTTATACGACTCGATCGTCTGCTATTAAATATGTATTAGATGGATGCAAACAAAAACGTTCGGGCGTAGTTCGGGCGGTTTTTTTAAAAATATTTCTGTCTCCGTCACTTCGAATTTATTGCGAGAACTTTGGTGCCTATAAACTAACTTATAGAACAAACCCGTGATTGAAAGATTTGTTTATAACAAATAAAACAACATCACAAACTGTGCAAATAGTTAAAACAAAACACACAATATATATTATATTAAACAAATAATGAATGTTTCACGTTCGTACAATGGGAAGAATAATTCCACGAGGTGATAGATTAAATGGAACATTACATCTATCACCAAATGCATTTGGTGATAGATGTAATGAACGCAAAACTTTCTATAATTATTTGTTTTATAGAAAATCCTCGTCATCTGATTGGTTATAGTGCGACCAATGATGTGACCGGACAATTAAAGTTTTATTCATCGTTAAATAGAACTTTAATTTGTTGGCGGTGCGACCGCGCCGTGCGTTTGGGACGAATATTTCAATGAGATGTGATCAACGATTTACCAATCAGATGACGGGCATTTAACAGTCCCAAGTGTACCCTTTCAACCTCCATCTAATATTCATCTAATATTCCTAAGGGCTCTGCTGACAGCTATACTCCATCATCGGCGATCACATTATTCATTATAGTCGTAAGTCCTGTTTTTTTGGTAATCCTCTAAAATGGTGCATCGATCAAAGAGCAACTTACTTCTTATCTACTGAGTCCAGTGGTACATCAAAAGGTGCGCCAGACATTCAGTAATTATAGGAACAACCCGTTTGGCCGTGCTCCGAGGGAAATATGGACTATTATTATGAAAGCGACAACATCCAGACATGGTTATTTTTCCTTCAGCACAATACAAACTGTCAAGAGAAGCTATATTCAATCTCCGTTAACCAGAGAACGGTTATTTGAAGAACGGACCATTTATTAAACTGTATTGACATACACTTCTGGCTTTAAAGGGATACCATTTGTCAGTTGTGCATTGTTATTGTTTGAAGCAGAAAAAGTGTTAAAAATCTATAAAAAGTGTAAACAAGTATTGTACAGATTTAGCTCTGTGAGTGATGCATATGCGCATAATTATGAGAAAACAATATATTTCAAGACTACGATTTCAATTCAAAACTTGCCGAGTCACAATTTGAATTGCGACCACAATCTGCGTTCAGGGCGCGTTCTCAGCCAGCAGCTATACTCGCGTGTCACGCACTGAACTGACCAATAGTAGCGCCAACGCGTGCGCCGCGCGTCGTTCGAACACTTGCGCGCACTTCTTGCGTTAGAAAATTTGAAAATGTCTAATGTGCGTCTCTGAGATGCACATTTAAAAATGACATTCTTTGGTTATTTTGTTCACAGGAAGTTTAGAATCATTAATATCTTTATAAGCTGTTCAACAGTATGTTGATTGGTTACTTTTTGGATAGTTGAAAAAGATATATTCCACCTTAAATCTGTCGTCAGAAATTCCGGAATCTTTAGGGGAATTCAGTTTTCAAAGATCGATAGAAAATGACAGAATAATTCACTTGACTTGAACTCTGCATATAGGCCTACATGTAACAAAAAAACGGGTGTTTGTAATAGAAAATGCAAATAAAATCAAGAAATCAAACATTTGTTTAACCTTTGTTTAAGAAAATAATTTTGCACCGTAGGAATATCATTCAAGATATTTCATGGCAATGTTGAATACCAACGTAGTGGCTTTTTAGTTTATTCTACGTGTCCCTTAAAGGTTCAAGAGTTTTATATACGTTTACTTACAATTCATTCACGGCTTTTCGAGGTCAATCGTTAATTCAATTCATTTCTCAATGGGATGGATAATTCATTCCCGCATGGAATAAATAACAGTTAATTGTTCCACGTGATAAACTCACCGGGTTGGTTATCAGCAGGGGTTTTTACCGTCTCGTAAAAGGCTACAAGGCCTACCCTATAGTCGTTAGTTAAGAGCCAATGCCCTTACACCACCCAACACGTAATTTCTGACCAAAGCCCATAGCTCAATATTTAAGTCTCAAATAGAAAATTATGTTAAGTCAAAACAACTTTCAGTTAGAAAATGTGACACGATCAAGCGGAATGAGTCGGATGTCGGGGAATCCCCAAAATGTTTAAATCAGAACTGTGTTCTTCGTTGTATTTAAACAAATTTACATAACTCTACAACAAAACATCGTACCAACATGGGGTTTTCAGTTTTTAAAACGTACAGATGCCCTCTTT
This sequence comes from Crossaster papposus, assembly GCA_037893245.1. Taxonomy (NCBI): domain Eukaryota; kingdom Metazoa; phylum Echinodermata; class Asteroidea; order Velatida; family Solasteridae; genus Crossaster; species Crossaster papposus. The sequence goes on along the minus strand of JBAIAA010000074.1, from coordinate 3,410,416 downwards.
AAAACTACATTAAAACTCATTTTTTTGACAGGGGCTGACATCCGACTCATTCCACTTGATCGTGTCACAAATGACAAAGAAATCCCAAGTAATTTGTTAATTTGTGGTATTTGATTAGATAGTTTAGTCACATTATAGGATATTACAGCTGCTATATGCAGTGTATTCATATCTTTATAGTCTGTGAAATTAACAAAATGGTGTTTCTTCGACCAAATAACAGCTTGGTTTTTTAAAGGTAGGATATACACCATTTGCAGATATCGAAAATATATACTACCAAATTATCAAGAAATGTCTTACTTATTTAAAAGTAAATAATGATTCTAGGCATCCAGCAAAATGATCGCGCTAGATATCGAAAAACAATAATAACATAAGAATAACTGCCCGACGCCGGTTGAAAACAAACGCTGTTTTTCTAGATTTTTTCGCCATCCATGATTGTAAAACTTCGGACAGGTCAGTTAAACGATATTTACTATAAAATACAACCCCCCAAATGCACCAATTACCAATAGTGTATCCTACCTTTAACCCTGATGGTCAACAGTCGCAAATCGACAGTACTAGAGCATTAATTCACAAGGAAAAAAAATCGCGCAGAATCAAATTAGCCTATAGATCCAGGACACAGTCATGACACGCCAAAGGGTAAAACATCAAGTAGACGGTCACCAAACCTACGCACCCCCCCCCCCCCCCACCACCCCTAATAAAAACAGATTGTATTTGGTTTTCCTCTCCTGACCGACGAGTTTAAAGCTATGATTTGCATATTGCCACATAATGATCACTGCCCCAGTTACATCATATGGTCTTTTAAAGGTAGGATACACCATTGGTAATTGCTTGAATGATCATGAATAGGTGGATTTGGGGGGTTGTATCTTATAGTAAATATTCTTTTAAATGACCTGTCCGAAGTTTTACAATCATAGATGCTGGGAAAAGCAAGAAAAACGGCGTTCGTTTTCAACCGGCGTAGGTATAGTGGTTCTTATGTTGTTCTTGTTGTTTTCGCGATCGCCATTATATTTTTCAGAACAATTACAGGATGTCAAGCGCAATCATTTTGCTGGATGCCTACAATCGTTATTTACCTAAAATAAGTAAGATATTTCTTAATAATTCGGTAGTCAAAATGTTTGATATCTGCAAATGGTGTGTCTTCACTTTAAGAAGACGGTTCGACGTTTTTAATCTAAGCACGACGCGATATAAGACCGAGGGACTTCCCCTAGCCCCCCCCCCCCCCCCCCCTATACACTCTCTAGACTATTGTTACTCAACGCACCCCTCCCCTAAAAACCTAAAAAGAATTTCTGAGAAACCACAACATTCCGCGAGCTCAATGACCACCACAAAGGAGGGGGGAGGGGGAGGGGGTTCCTCCGTCTCATTGGTCTTGATTCATATTATGTTTTAATCGGCCAATTGGGTGATTTGGGTGAGCATAGGAAAATGTGGGACGAAGTTTCTACTTTATATTATGATTATTATTAATGGACAATTATTATTGATCTTTTCTGTTATTGCATAATTATCAAATAAGTTAAGAGGGCCTAATATTTCGATCTTAACAAGATCTCCTTCAGAGACGAAACGGCTGTATACAGGAAACAAACATAGGGCAACATACAGCATGATAAACAGGTCAAAAGAAATAAGTCCTCCCTGGGAAATCATGTTTTTACAGAATTGTTTAATATTCTTTCCTCACTTCAATTTATTTTTAATTTCATTACTGAAACGACTAGGACCCCAAAAAAACCTTTCCATTTCCACAAAACCTTTATGCTTTAAAACAAATTTTGCTTGGGTGACTCTAATTTACTGTAAATTTAGAAAATTAAAAACAAAAACATTAAATGCATGTTTACATTTTGTACACTTTAGGACAATTAATTGAAGTGAGGAAAGAATATTAAAAAATTATGTAACAAACATGATTTTCTCCATTTGTCCAATCCCTATGCAAGAAAGTGTCATTTTTTATTGGTCATCACATTTATTAAATTGCATCATTTCAAGGCGAAGGTTAACTGTTTTCCAGAAAAATGCACATTTATTTCTTTTGACCTGTTTACATGATATATGTTACATAATGATATATGTTTGTTTCGTGTACACAGTCATTATGTCTCTGAAGAAGATCTTGTTAAGATCGAAATATCAGGCCCTCTTAACTTATTTGATTTGTATATTCAGGTCATTTCAGCCAGTGAGCAGTTTGCAGCAGTTTTAATCTTATTCATTGCATAATTATGTTCGGCAATTTTCGTCAAATAGATAAGAACATTATATGCACAGGTATTTTGCGGCATATACCAAATTTAGTGTAGAAATAAAGAAAAGTATAAACATGGCAACGTGTGCATTGCAATAAACTGTAAACTGTAGTTTCTCTAAAACAATAATATTGTCTCCTGGGGGAGGGGGTCGATTTTCCCCTAAGGCTAACTGACACTATCTTCATATGAAAACGCGATCTCGATAAAAACACACACATTTCAAAAGTCTCTCATCGGCCAAAACAAACTTGTTTTAAGAAGAAAAAATTACAGCGAGCGTGACAAACCGCCCTTTAATTTTCAAATTTTCGCGTGGGCAAGCCCACAGGAGGAGATAATACTCAACGCAAGATATGACACGCGTGTATATTGATTTGTTGCGAGTTGGACATCTCTTCTCATGTACCCCCAACCTTGACATGAAGTGTAAATAACTCTCATATTATTGTCTTAAGACTATTCTCTTTCACTCCTGGCAAATCTTTAAATGGTGGATGCATTGAAACAAATAGAAATATACAGACGCGCAACGATATTACATAACGAGTTAAAATAAAACATAATAAGTGAAGGTCGATAAAATAAGGCAAAATATTTTGTTTAACAAATATTACTGTTATTTGTTCCATAGTTTATCATTAAATATATTTGAATACTTTTTTTACAAAGGAAGAAGTGCTCCCCAAATTGAAAAGACAATTAGTGTCGCAAATAGTGTTTATTTGTACAAATGTATAAATGTGCTATGTAAATGGCCACGACCAATATTTATCAAAACATGTTTTTAACTGCCCAATACTCCCAAATGCACGCAAACTGGAACAACATATTTTTGATACCGAATTATATTTTAATTAGGTTTAATAATTAGGTTACGTTAACCCTAACTCTCGGTCGTGTGAAAATTACTATACAAATTGGAGGATTGAGAATCGTTAGGGTTAAATTCATTTGTACTTATATGAAAAATTTAAATGGATATTTATTGCAGTTATTCACAAGCAAATAAGTGTTACCGTGGCATCGATTCTATGAATTATAAATTACCTAAATGTTGTCTCATGTGGTGTGCTAAAATGAAACTAGTATATTCTAGGTCGCCTGAATCTGTTTGGGTATTTCGTCCACGTACTTAGAGCGGCATCTAGATCATGTTTCCCGTGCTGCGTTTTTGTTTACGAGCTCAGACAAGCACCGGGCGTTTAAAACAGGTTGTCAAGCTCAATAAAACCCCCCTTGATATTATACAATAATCCCGAATTTTCTCTGCCTTGTACCGACGGGCCAGCTTTAATTAACGGCGGCACTAGCGCCCAGATATAACACCGGCTACAGGAAGTGCAAGAAAGAAGCCGGAAGCGAAATGACGAAATACCCTCAGCCGAATATCACTAATATAGAGAGAGGTAAAAACAAAAAGTAATGGGGGAAAACAGAACTTGAATTATTTTTTTTGCCCAAGAAGGACCAGCGGGCCGGTGCGAAACAAGCAGGTGTGACTAGAGACAGGCCCGGGGTTTCCGGTCGAGAGAGCGGGGCTGGACCGCTCTTGCTCCTTGCTCCCTTGGGGGATTGACGTGAACGAGTGCAGGACTAAAACCCATAGAGTTATAGCGGCATTTGGTTTTATTGTTGAGCCCTGCTTAAACTATTCCCAGCACATGCTAATCTGCACGGACTATCTTCTGGGCTGAGACGTGCTCGTTAGTGACATCACTCCATTATACAACCTCGTTCCCTAAAAAACAATATATATGTACGACCCCTGAAGGTAGTACGACACTAGTGGTGTGGAGTGGCCAGTTGTAAATTCACTTCGACGCCCACTTGAAGTGAGATATTTAAATGCGAGGGGAATATTTTTTATTTATTACGAGTCAGTCGAGTATCGATTGTTATACAGCATTATTGATATCGCCACTTATTAAGTGTATTCAATTTATAATGAACGAGTACGGGTGAAAGTGCATCATTTGGTATTAAAATCCCATGGCGAAACAGCCAGCGAGTCGCTTATGTACGACTGACTGCATGTGTACGATGCCTTGTCTAAACAATAACGTGCAAATCGCCCTCACAAATTGCCCTCGAAGGAATTCGAAATAATTATACCACTAAAAATTAAGTATCCGAACTTGAAAGTATGAGGCTTATACACCCGACGCTCAGGTTTATATGTATAAAGCAAAATATAAGGCAGAGGGAACCCCCTATTTATATTGGTCATTTTGTTCTCAGAATCTCAGGAATTCTTTTTAAATACGGTTAATGTTTAGGTAACAATAGTGTGTATATGGTATACGGTATAGAAATGAAAGGGTCCGATCTGCCTCAAATCGTGCTAGGTATAGGTTATATATTCCGAAAGTAAATGACTGCACTTACCAACGTCCGACGAAGCAACTCAACACGAAGCACACAGCACCGAACCTACCCATCGCAGGCGCGTTTTTCCTTCCCTCGGCCAATCTGCAATTCCAACTCTCGATTTCTCGCAAGATTCCCAGCAAAGGTAGCAGTTTATGCCGGCAACAATGACGGTCGAGTAATGCAGTGGTTTTTTTCTTCAACCCTAAATACTTTTTCGTCCTGACGTGGTGGGCTGGCGGTGGGTAGCGCACCGTACCGATATCGACGCGTGGTGGATCGTCCTCGTCTCGCGCGTGTGCATTAACTAAACCGCCAACAAACCGGACTGGTTTCAAACCAGTGTGTGGTGGCGCGCTTCATGCGAGGTCACCGCGCGTGACCTCAAAAGAAAATATTGGCGGGAAAACCACACAAGCATCGCACAGAAGCATGATGGGAGACTGACTGCTCTGCTGTAAATCCCTTTGATCAATACTCCTCGTATACAGCACGCATAATACTCGAGGAAACTGACCGGTACAATTTATAGCGTGGTTGTTTGGACAACAGTGCCGGCATGGTTTCATTTTGGCAAGTGGTTTAAAAGGATTATTCGGAGCGGAAGAAATTCGACAAAAAACACTGGGGTGAGAATCAAATAAAGTCCACGCAGTCCCGCCTCCTCCACTCGCAACTGACGCGGGAAAAATAGAGACAAAATGACTGCGCAAAATGCATTAAATGGTCCTCGCCTGTTAGGCCTACTGTTAGCGCAGCGCCAACGAACAGAAAAAAAAGAACTCAGACGTTGTTTTTTCCTCTATGGCCGTACGTACTCCTAGTTGAACATGTACCCGCGCGGTACAAGAGTTTTAATATTGCAACACAGAGGAAAGAAGCTCTTGAATAAATACGCTCTGTCGCTCGCACTGACGACATCTGGACATGGGTCAATTGTAATATTCCCATGCATTTCTTGTCATTGCTGAATCTTATTTTGTTGTACTGGCACAGTGGCACTTGTAAATCTGACACTGGTTCACCCTGGGGATATATACGTGTTGTTACTCTCAACATACAATTATTGTTGAGAATCGGTTTGACTACAAGTAACACTTTGGAAACTGTTATCACTGCAGAAAACGAGATATATATATGTTAATAATAAACCTTGAACATGTTCAATGATGCTTATAATGTGTTTTTTTCCTCTGGCCTAGCGGGTATGCGCTCCCGTGTAATATTGCATCATCAGTGGAATAGCCTTGTGTCATTTTTGTTTTATCTGAAGTAAGGAAATGTAAAAAGAAGTATTGAAATGGCCGTTCATCCTGATTTTCTCCTTCAAATACTCTATAAATATTCTAAACGAGCGGGGTTAGAGCAAAAAACGTTTAAACCGAGTGCCAGTCACGGCGAAACCACGCCTGATAAATATGGGTGTATAGATGATCGGCATTTCTTTTAGAATTTAATGGGAAATTATCGACGGACAATTTCAATTAACACAAAATTGGTTTGGCGAAAAAGGCAAACGTGATGACAGAAACAAAGCGGCTATAATTATTACACTGATTGCAAAATGTGACATTTTACATTCCATACATGAACTGACAGAAACATTGATGACAGGTGTAATTTAGGCGTAGTAAATGTAGCAAAGTATGTTAAATATATAAACAAAAAAGTATATATTTCTTGTAGTCCCCTCTGTAATATGATACGGAGTTCATAAACTTCGCCTAAAACGTTAGGTGCTGAACATAATTCTGAAAACATGCGATGCCTTTTGTAAACTGTTTTCGTTTTTTTCTACTGCATGGGTGTGATACAAAACTCGTATGCAACTTGGTAATAAATTTATGTGTTCAAGTCGCTGTGTAAAAGTCTCGTTGACAAAGGGAAAACAATTACGGTTAAATCTGAAAACGTGGGAATTGTGTGTAAAGAAATATAGCATCTGATATCATAGAAGTACAAATGGCTAGAAGCCGAACAATTTTTTTTCACAGAAATGACAAATACTACTAATTTTAAAACTCATAAATTAAAGAATGGTATCAGCTGCCATACAAACTGCACTTTTAGATACATTCCCCCCCCCCCGAAAAAAAGGAAGAGTTCCATTGTTTTGAGAGGGCAAAGAACGGAACCGAACTAGAACAACGGTCGACCCTAACCCAACAAACCAACAAATGGCACCCTGCCTTGCCCCCGTTTTGCACTGCACTATTTGACTGCCGATCGATACACAATAAGGTGTACTCGTACGCTCGCATAGCAATCGATCTGGCTATACACATTTCATAATTTAATAGGCGTTTATAGGAGCAGGAATTCCGCTAGTCTCGGGAGGCCAAATTGAATTGCCGGGTCCTTTCTATTCTTCTTGTTTTCTCGACTATATTTTAAAATGGCAGGATATTATACACCTCTCCGCAAATGGCTTAATTTTATACTTCCACTTGTCGTAAAATGTGCACCTGTCGCCATGAAAGTCGCCGTACAGGAAGCACACAACATCAACATTATGGGACGATACACTCTCAAAATGTACTTGGTAATGGCATACTCTGTAAGAACTCCGGGTCAAATTTGATCTGGATTTGGTCAAAACTTTCCAAGTGAAAATGATACACCTTTTCCGATCAAAAATTCCCCGACTAATTTTAACCCGAAAAAAATCATAATTTATTCAAGAAAGGTGATATTTTGTTTACCCAAAAAGCTGGTATTTGGACCCAGAAAAGTGATATTTTCCCACGGAAATGTGTCATTTATACCCGGTGTCACTAGAAAAGGGCCAGGCTTAAAGCAGAACCTGTAATCAAGGTCAGATCCGACCCGAGAGTTTTGGAATGAATATTTCATAACAAATACCTCTGGGAGGCTAGGCTATAGTTTGAGATGACTAATTGGATGAGGAGAAAGTCAAGAAGTAAACAAAACATTCTTTCTCACGAAATAAACAACGCTGGGAGAAAAATGTTTACTTAGTCAAATTTACGATTTGAAATGTCTTAATTCATTTCCGATTTGTGCGCAATAATTTAGAGCAAAGATCAGCACAGAGTCTATATGTTTCGTGGCGATACATCAATGAAAATTAAGGAGAAATTATTCCGTTTAGTGTCGCAAATTTATTGATTATATAGTTTTCTAATTTGTAATTACACAGTTTTCTTATGGTATGTATAAAGTAAAAATATACGACTCTTCGAGTGACTGTGGAAATATCTCAAAATACATGCTACAGTTTGGAAGTACAAAATCATGAACAAATTTAAGAATATTATAATTTTATCAGTCAGTTGGAAATCTGTATTGATCGACCTTTTTTTATTTACCAACCGGGAATCGTCTTACGCCTCGTAAGATAGGCCATCAACCTATCCTAATAGTGCAGGGTCGCGAACTCATATTTATAGTTGGGCAGGACCATAATCGTTGGAATTTGGCTCTAGAAGATCAATTTTCAAAACATCTACAATGGAGCGCGGGAACGAGGAGAATTTTTTAATATCAGGATCTCCGCAGGCCTATTGCATCTATACAGCTGAACACTGGAGGATAGGACGCTAGGCGTTACTTGCATTCATTTTGGAGAATTCTTCTTTTAGGGGGGAGGGGTCGTGGCACTATAGAATAACAGGTGTTTTCACCTCTATTATGTTGCACGCATAGAGGACGAATCCCTGAAAAACGTATATTAGGCTGTTTATTTGCATATTTTGCAAAAGCTATTTGGATTGGTTCTTACCAAATCACGAGAACAGCGGTGAGAAAAATAACCGTGTATTGATCGCGAATTGTTCATATTATAAACTCACTTTCCTGTTTTGTGGCTACAACGCTTGTCGTGTTATCAGATAAAACTTTCTTACATTTTTGAGAAGCAAAAAAGTAATTATTAGAATTAAAAACATTGCCTGGAGACCCATCTTCAAAAACTAATTCAAAAATTGCTTTGATAAAATCTAGAAAATATTTGTGACCCAGCACGAGTAAATGAGACACTTTGCGGCAAAAATGAAAATTGAGATTTTGATTTCATCATTTAAAGCTAAACAAGCTTTAAAAGATGAAATCAAAATCTCAATTTTTATTTTTGCCGCAAAGTGTCTCATTTACTCGTGCTGGGTCACATTTGAGAGAAATAGACGATTGAAACTGTTTTCTAGAAGGCCAAGTGGGTCACACACCTAGTCCTCATACTAAATGGCATATCTTCGCATTTTTGCTTCCGACAGTTACTAAGTGATGCCCGCTATATTGTTACCATGGTAACCTGACCTCCAGCGGCAACTCTTTTTTTGAAATCACAGGAGGCCGACAGGAAACCTAGATAACCCTACCAGGGTGACGCGGTCCAGAGAGCCGAAAGTGACTCGCACGTAAACGGCGTAGTATAGCGATACCTCTAGGGCCTAGGGGGCCGCGCGTGGGGCTTTGAATCCCCGCCAGTGTCGAGCCATTGCGCAGCTCAAAAGCCTCACGACCACTAGTAAAACCGAGGCAGCATGTCGCATTACTGCAAATGACTCTTTCCGTTAACGGAATGATGTCATTATACAGAGTGCGTTTACTACATGGTTCATTTTAGCTTTGTCTGGACCAAACATGGACTGGTGTGTCCTTGGGCAAGATACTTCACTAGCTTCTTCACACCCGTCAGTATAGTTACCTGTAAGAGCAGAGATGAAGGTTTATGACAATTTCATTACGCTGTAGGTATAACAGCGCAGGGTGCGCCAAGGGCTTTGATGAACCTTGTTAAATAGGTTAAATACCCATTTTAATATACTACTGTGAATATCATTGTGTGCGATGCCCTTTAATAATCCTCATGCCTACTTAAAGGGGGACTCAACATCTGCCCATGCCCTCTCCACTCCAAGCACCCACGGGATCTGAGTGTATTCTTTTATCCCGGCGACACGTCATCGCAAGTTCCCCCCGCTAACCTAATCAGCGTCATTATTTTTGAGTGGTCGATGCCCCAGTTACACCGGCGGGATTTTATACGGAGAAATGTCATACACTCTTTTTTAATAAAGAACTCGGATGGGCCGGCCGTGCTGAGCCCATTCGGCCTTGGATCACCTACAGAATTCGATTTTATATTTTTTTCTTCGAAGCTCCCCTCCCCTTCCTTGCGATCCCGGGCGAGCCTGAAAGCATGGGGCACGGATACTTTGGTCTGGTTATAGATACACACCTGCTTCCTTGAACCTTGTTTAAAACGCATCTAGTTTCGCATGTCATGATGTTTCTTCACCATTCTTACGGGTTTCTTAGTTTTTAAATCGAGGCTAATGTTAAAATAGTCTGGTGCCTGGATATTGCAAAATCCAATGACAACCTGTAAAATGCGCACAAACGATCTTCAGATAATCAGATCTGTGCATGCAGTAAGATTATCAAACCCAGCACGATATGAGACCAAGGGACTCCCCCCTTAGTTCCCCATACATATACACTCTCTAGACTATTGCTACTTAGACGCACCCCTAGTCCAGTTTTGACCTCAAACAAATTGCAACAATTTGTCTCACCACAATGCATTTCTAAAAGGTCCTTACAATGACATATTAAAAGTCTCTTAAAATTAAAGTGGTGGAAATATGACTAATTTGCATAAATCGTTAATCCCTGCCGCGTAATATATTTATTCCTATATTTAGGTATATATATATATATTTTCTTGTTTTAAGTTTATTTTGGTGATTCTATACTTACATATCCCTACTTCAAAAACATTTTTCTAAAGCATATAAGTGACTGAATAATTATGAGAACATAGCAATTATCAAAAATGACAACTTCGTGACCCTATTATTAATGTGCGCACATTACACTGTCTCCAGATATTATCAAGTAGTCATTTATTGGTGAGCTTTAAATCCACCAAGTTGCTAATGGCCCAGTCACAATGTCGGCGATCTGTCGGGGATTAGTTTTGGCCGGGGGTCGTCGTAGAAAATAAAGAATCCTTGAACAATCCTAGCAATAATCCTAATAAAAGTGGAGCAGTCACATTGTCTGAGATTTTTTCAAGGATTTTGACCCGGTTTTGTCGAAAAATCGTGGGATTAGCCTCCGATCGCCTCCGATTGCATCGGAGACGATATCTGCAGCAAGAGCGTCTCAAACTTTTAGCGATCCGATCGGAGGCGCCCTTATATACACGGCGATTTACTACGATTCCACCGTACGATTCGTCGGAGACGATCACAGAAAGCGTACGAATCGTCGCAGGGCGCCTCCGATTCAGTCGGAGGGCGCCGGAGACCACTCGCAGACATTGAATCTCAACCTGAATTTCCAATCCCACACAGAATCTTGCGACTAGTCTCAGATTATTCGGAGGACGCCTCCGATTAATCGGAGGGCATCGTAGGTCATCGGAGATTGTGTCTGGGATGCCCAAAATGGGTGAAAAATCTTGCGAGCAATCTTAAAATTTTAAGTTCAAAGTTGGGGACCGCGACCGGTGTGGCGATGCCTAAAAAATCTGCGACAAGCCGCAGGCGTCCGGAGAGCGCCTCCGACGGGTGCAAAATCGTGAGATCTGTCTCAAGATTTTGTTCAAATTTCCCGGTTTTACCCATCGCCGACGCATCGCAACTGATTTGTGACTGGCCCATTACTGGCACAGTTATCATATTAAAACCTTTTGGAAAATCATATGAACAATGATAACATTGTGATATTTAGCCCAGCAAACAAAAACTGGGGAGAATGGTGTGTTCATAAATTGGGCGAAAATGTAGTTAAAGGGTTGTCTAACATGGGATACTTGAACAAAAATACATTTTAAAGGGATCGTATACGTTTGGTAATTACTCCAAAAATTAATGGCAATAAAAACTTACTTGGTAAGAAGTACAGCAGCTTTGGATAGTATAACGCATTTTTAGAAATTTAGGAAATCTCCGTCTCATGTCTTGATTCATATGGAGATTATTATCAACCGTTCATTGCCAACTTTTTTTTAATACTCATTGAATATCATCTTAGTAGACATGAAAATCTATGAAGCAATATATGGGACGGAGAGAACCCCCCCCCCCCCCCCCTCCTTTGTGGTGTCATTGTGCTTACGGAATGTTGTGGTTTCTTATGAGGTTTTTAGGGGGGGGTGCGTTAGGTAACAATAGTCTAGGGAGTGTATAGGTATAGAGGACTAAGGGGGGAGTCGCGCGGTCCCATATCTTGATGGCTATAGCCTTGAGTAGATATGGGTGAATGGCGAAATGTGTAGGTCAAATGGGAAGTGCCCGTTTCTGTTAAATGAATTCGTTGAGTCACAGATGAGGTTGGCATACCGTGAGGTTGACTGTGGTATACAGCGACATCCTAAGTGTTATTAAGTGACATACCGTGTGGTTAGCATAACCGTGAGGTCTACTGGGGCAGCCGCACAATGCAGATCACTGAGTGACAGGCATTGAGGTTGGCATAACGTGAGTTTGACTGGGGCAGCCGCACAATGAGGACAATAGCATTGAGTGATAGGCAGTGAGGTTGGCATCCCTTGAGGTCCACTGGGGTACACAGCGGCACACTGGGAATTCTTGAGTAAGAAAATGGGCGCCAACTGTGAGTTTTACTGGGGTAATTAGCCTAAAGAAAAATAATTCAATTATGACAAATGAAAGGTTAGCGATTCAACTTCACAGGTTTCACGATCCCTTCCTAGAACTTCAACTGAAACAGAAACGCAGGAATTAGGTTCACGATTCTCTCACTTAACATGAGCCAGGTTCCCCAGAGGGAGAGCGAGAGCAGGCGATGGACCCCAACGTTCGATATAACCCGTTATCTGATTTGGCGCGCTCGGTGGTGGTGGTGGTTTCCACCGTCATCAGTCACGGGTAAATATTGTGACGGGCACGGGGGAATACATTAACTGTTTCCCGGTCAGGAATCACGGTCATCCGCGTGATGATGGCATCACTGGCTTGCTCCTAATTAGGAAAGGTAAACAAAGAAATCAGCCCACGTATGCCAGAAATAACACACGCGCTGCATCTTCTTCCCTAGAGACCAAACCTCTATTAAATGCTGCAAAGTATCTGTAAGCTCTTTCTCGCGAACTCGTTCGATCATAATTCAGTTTAACTGTAATACTCCAACGATACTCACACACAGTACTGATGAGATGTCTTGGTTGCCACATTACTTGCACATATTTAATCGTTTTTTTCTATAGCACCGATCCCATCTATTCCAATAACCCACAAAATTATAGACGGGCAATAATCATCGATAATAGGGATGTCTTTTATAACGTGGTGCTTATAAACATGCAATATAGGGCAAACATGCAACATAGAGCGGTTTGCACCATAGGTCGCAAAAACCTTCAATATTACCTCGTTCGTCATCAGACCACGAGACCTTTGTTTTTCTTCTGCAGCAGCTTCGAGATCAGCGCATTGTAATCTTTACCTTCACAGCACATATTCCTGATTGAACAGAGGTGATTGCAATAAAGTGTCTTGCCCAAGGCCACAAGCATAATGTTTGCCATCAGGCTTCGTACCACCATGGTACCACGTACAGCAGCACGTGAGTTTAACACCGTAAACCAATGACACACTTCAGTATTCCACATTCTATCCTACGTGTCCAGCTAGTAGTCGTAATAAACACATAGCTGCAAATCTTTACAAGGTTCGCTTTTGTTCAACACCAGCTCCCTAGGGGGTGTGCAAATCATATTGAAATTGGAGGATTTAGGAAAGTTATGATTTTAATATACTAGATAGACAATAAAATTGTCTTTTCAAGATGGCACTTCAATTACTTGCAGTAACTATATACGTGCCAATGTGTAATGGGTGTCGGGTATTTTATGTTCGCTTCACCACGCAGTCGGACCAACATACAAAGAAATTTCACATTTTTATGTAGCATATGGAGTAAGACAAATTAAAATTTGCGGATTATTTCAAGGTAACATCTCCCAGATCGAATCAGAAGCCCAGCCTAGTTCCGTGTTTATGTTTCCAATTGAATAAACAGTTAGGTCTTTATTAAAACCGCCACGCGATCTTTTGGGGTTAGTGGTTCAAATACACGTGTTCGTGTTGTCCTAAAAACAACAGAGTTTTACAAGGGACAATTATTTTATACGGAAACTGTTTCCAGAAAAAAGCTCGTGAAACAGTCAAACTGAAGGAACAGGATTTGGTACGGCTTCCGTCTGCTGGCTCGGAACCCCTCTTATTTGAGCCGCGGATACGCCACGCCACCGCGCCAACCCAACCGGAAAACACGCTAATGGCGGGAGTCGTATTTGCTAATGAAACCACAACAGCCGCCAGAAAACGAGGTGAAACCACGGTGAAACCCAGCCCCGAAACACAAGCACCAATCAGTCTCGGTCAAGTGTGCTCCACAAAGACGTAAAAGAACCCAGAACCACTCGCCTCTGCACTACTTCGCCTCAACTAAATGCAGTGCACGAGTTAAGAGACAACCGGCGAAAAAAAAAAATCTGGACTAGTTTTGTTGGAAGTTCATTTGGACATGCGCACTGCTGCGCTCAGATCTCCCGCCCCCCCCCCCCCCCCTTACATTATTAGCCACAACACACGCGCTACTCGCTCGACGGTGCTGCACACACGGTAGGCTTCTAAAAATCTCCATTCGGCTACATGTACTGTGTGAGTGTCGTATAATGCCAGATAGGCTGACTGTTATGATTTGATCGTCAGACTCGGACTATGAGGTGGCGTGGCCAGTTCTTCTTTCCCCTGTTTAAACCCTAAACATGGCCTGTTCCAGCACGCGTTTATTCCTGACGGCAGTCGTGGAATTATGGAGTATTCTCTTGCTGTTGATTCACGTCTTGAACGTTGACAAATGCAGGTGAGTTGAGTTCTCTTTCCTTTCCGTTCCCCGTATATAGCTTTGACCGTTTCAACCTGCTATCTACTGACGATAGCTCGCCCGATATGCTTCATTAGATACCGGTGTCTAGCTAGCTGCCTGTGTGTACGTGCGCCTTGTTTGCTTGCTGAACATTACAACGTGTAATGTAGTGTGTTCTCATGACTTTCCCTGAATAACCTACCTACGTCTATCTTAATTCATTACCCAGTGGTATGGAGTATCAGCAGAGCACTATGAGTGCTAATATATCGGCTGCCATCAAGAAAATGACGGATGGCTACGATATCAGGCTGCGTCCTCGTTTCGGAGGTGAGTCTAACACAAAAAAGTTACACTCCACACACAAATACAAACAAACTAGCGAGAAAACCAAATCACCCTTTGTATTTAAAGTGTTGCCATGCAACACTGTCTAGACCATTAATTTATTATTTAATAACGGATATCAACATTTTATTTTGGAAGTGAGTTGAACGGAATTTATTTATTACGTCATCTTATGTTATTGTTTGCCTTATTTATTAGTATAAACTCTAAGTAGAAATATAATACGCAAAACAATAATTGCATAATATTGAAAGGTTTTAGAAAAATACAGAAATATATTGAACACTATTACACGAGTCTAAGACGAGAGCAATATTGTTACTGCTAGTGCACTGTGATCGCGTATTATACCCACCGGAAAGACATCCAATATTATTACTGTATAATTATCTATATCAGGATTATTTGAGCGGTAACCAGGGAAACGATTTTTAACTAATCAATCGATAGATCGGAAAACTATGAAATAAAATGCCCAGATGTCTATCTTTCTGAAAATGTGCAGCACTTTGATTTATTGTTATTACTATTTTTACTACATGTACTATATTATACTAATATTATAACAATGACATTTGTATTGACTGTTATTTTCGTAACAGGTCCTTCCATTAACGTTGGTATTGACATTGATGTTATATCTATCAACAGCATTTCTGAAGTTAACATGGTAAGTCTTCATGTCCGATTCCGAATAATTATATTTTTCCGAATATACTGAATATATCCCGAATATTCGATCACGCACTGAGTATCGCAATGGCTTTTTACCGAATAGAATATTCGAGGCAAAAAAAGGTGAGCCGTCGGGAGAAGATAACAAAAAACGGCTGTGATGCCATTTTATTTCAGAGCTTCCGAAAAATAACCGGATACATTTATGATACAAACAAAACATATTTATTTTAGTGTCGGTATTCGAATCTTTGAATGTTTCATCGAATCCAAGTTCCGAATACTCAAAATATTCGAAAAATTTGAAAAGGGGATCGGACTGGGAGTAGTTATTAGAGTAATGGCATGTAAACCAAAAATTCCTGCGAAGAAAAATCAATACAATTGAAATGAAATCCTCACGTGTGGAGGCCACGCCTCTTCTATCACTAGAGGTCGTGCTTCATCACGATGTACGGTATAATGAAAAGAGAAGCTACAACTTGGTACTACAATTCACTGCTTTTTCGTAGGAATAGGTACATTATTATAGTGATGGGAGTAATATGAGTCAACTTCGAATGTATTTGATATGAGACCTAATTTGATCAAATAAATACTATTTGGAAGTCTATTTAGCCATTTTAAGTGTATCACATGATATACATTTCAACGTTGCTTACATTAGACTTGGTTAGTGTTGTGATAGATACGACGATGACGACGTAATAGTTATGACTACATTAGAGCTTTATATTTATTATGTATCGCTTGGGGCAACAAGTGTTGGTTCACTTGCTAATGGATACATTTATAGGTGCTATTAAAATCCACTAAAACCGTGAACATAAAGTAAATCTGTTCCATATTGTACTTTTAACTGAATGTTCAATCGCCCCGAAAGGCCCTCTTTAATTTGTGGTTTAGGGTGGTGATGTGTAAATCTAGACTATGTTCTTTACATATGCTCTAATAATATTGTCGCTTCAAGACCACCAACGGTGGTATGAAGAACTATTAATTAAAATTGCACGGCCTTGTTTAATATATGCATACAATTTAAATATGCATGAGGTAGCCCGAAGGTACAGCTGCCAATGAATATTGTAGGATCGCCGAAGGCAGTATTTCTCCGGCGACGGTCAGTTAATTAAGAATCAACGGTGTAATCAGTAAATTTATAATGACAGTCAACTTGTTGTTCTTTGTGTGATACGGTTGTTAATGCAATCTTTCCTTTATCTCATGATTTAGCTGTATGTACGTGCAATTACGCCTGTTGATGCCACAAAAAATAAGTAGGATTCCTCAAAAAATAAGTAGGAGTTTAAAGGGATCGTATACGTTTGGTAATTACTAAAAAAACTAATAAAAAGGCAATACAACTTACTTGGTAAGAAGTACAGCAGCTTTGGATAGTATAATGCATTTTTAGAAACTTTTCACTTCAAAGTACTGCGGTTATGGAAAAAGATATCACTTTTTATCCCCAACAATTTGAATCTGAGAAGGTTACTGCAGTGATGTTTCTCAGATTGTGTATTCCAATGCAGATTATTCTTTCTGTGTGGACATAACCGCTCCAGATTTTCGGCAATATCTCAAAATCGCTACCACCTTTTGAAATGACATTTTTACAGGTTATATATCTATAACTATATAGGATTGAAACAAACAGTGGGTTCCAATTACCAAACGTATACGATCCCTTAAAAAATATTATTGAAAGTTGTCCATGCCGTTTTTTCGTTGTCTACAATCGTTTACTGCGTTACATCTTCACTATTGAATTAATCCTTGTCCATTTCGTTATTGATACAGCGGCTACCTTTTTAAAGCATTTTACAAGATGAAAATCAATAATTGTATTTCTCAGAAATGTTTTTTTTTCGTGTCTCGTGAGCCACTTATCAAATGTCATTGTCAATGGAGGGCTTTTAAAGGGCCTATTTGTACACAATCAAATTTCCTAAAATGTATCATGTTGCAATGTACGGTACATGACATATTGATTGATGTGTCATATTTGTGAGCTGTCGTAACATTTACGGAAATGTTTTTGTTTACCGACTGCACAACTTATGAATAAAAACCCTTTATAGTTCAAAGGTCACTGAACCCAGCGCTCGGGTATTATGTTCAGTTATGTGAATCGACCACATAGTGAGGTTTTACACTGGTGAAGGTTGAGCACAAGGTTGATAGAGACACTTGGTACAAGGTTATAACATTTACAAGAAATTCACTTGTTAAACAAAGCGGTCTTCTATTAATTTCTTTTTATATAAGTATTATTTGTAAATCTGTTAACCGAAAATTGAAATTTAGAAATTATATAATCAAATTCTATACATACTATTATATTCAAGTTGTTGTTCTATAGTGCTTTTGAAGCTCCATTTTGTATGCATTAGTTAAAAGAAAAAACCTACTTCTATTTCGACGCTGCTTTTGCGCTAGTTGCCCCCCTCCCCCCCCCCCCCGTTTGGATAAGTTGTTTTTCGCCTATAAATAATGCACAAACGATTCGTCTAAAATAATTCTTGGCCGAAAAAAAATTGTAGGCCTAAATATTACATAATACTTTTTTTCATTACATTTTGTGTGTGTATTTTCTAGGAAAATGGCAGTTAAGAAACATTTTTTTCTGAGTGAAACATGAAAGTAGCGAGCGGAAAGAAACTTGATGAGATGAATTTTGTACAGAAACAAATTTTATGCAACTTTCTACTTCTCTTAATGAAATATATGAACACTATTTAGCATTCATATCCCCTTGTTGGTTAATTCTATTGAAAAGTGCACTTTTTAAACATTTACGCTTTTCAAGAAATCTAAAGGCGCTGTTACTGTGATGCCATTTCAGTAGGTAAAAGGGATCGTATACGTTTGGTAATTGAAACCCACTGTTTGTTTCAATCCGATATAGTTATAGATATAGGCCTATACCATAAAACTAACCTGTACAAATTTTAATTTAAAAGGTGGTAGCGATTTTGAGATATTGCCGAAAATCTGGAGCGGTTATGTCCACGCAGGAAGAATAATCTGCATTGGAATACACAATTTGAGAAACATCACTGCAGTAACGCTTCTCAGATTCAAATTTGTAGGGATAAAAAGTGATATCTTTTTCCATAACCGCAGTACTTCAAAGTGAACAGTTTCTGAAAATGCATTATACTATCCAAAGCTGCTGTACTATACCATAGAGAAAGGAACAGATCTCTATGTTCTTACCAAGTAAGTTTTTATTGCCATTAATATTTGGAGTAATTACCAAGCGTATACGATCTTTTAAATGTTTAAATCGGGATCGCAGAACTTGTTTATTGAAAACAAAATTGTTGAGAAAGGTTTGCCTTTATAAGTACTGACGCCAAAGAAAATTACCAAAAGAAACACCATCAAACATTCCTGTAACATTTACAGTCGAAAGGCGTGCATCATAGCTACCCATCTACCGTATTTTGTTACGGTCAGACCGTAGTTGTATTTACTGACAAACCGTATATTTTGTACGATGAAAGGTCTGTAATTTGGCAGAACTTACAGGCTTTTTACCGTACAAAATACGGTTTATCAGTAAATACAACTACGGTCTGACCGTAAAAAAATACAGTACTGTAGACAGGTGGTGCCTTGCTGCACGCCTTCTGACCGTAAATTTTACGGGAATATTTTTACAGCGACAAAAAAACAAATCTGGCAACTTTTGGTGTTAAGGTAGCCTACTTTAAAGGTAGGATACACCATTTGCAGATATCGGAAAAAAATTACTACTGAATTATTAAAAAATACCTTACTCATCTGAAAGTAAATAATGATTCTAGGCATCCAGCAAAAAGATTGCGCTAGATATCCTTTAATTATTCTGAAAAATATAAATTTATAAAAAAAAATACGCGATCGCCGGGCGGCGATCGCGAAAAAACACAAATAACATAAGGATAACTGCTCGACGCCAATTGAAAACAAACGCTGTTTTTCGTGCTTTTGTCGGCATTCATTATTGTAAAACTTCGGACAGGTCAGTTAAACGATATTTACTATAAAATACAACCCCTCAAATTCACCCATTCATGATAATTCAAGCAATTACCAATGGTGTATTCTACCTTTAGTTTTCTCATGAATATGGAAATTCGAAACTAAAAAGCACTAGAAATTCATAAATGACTGAATATGTGAATACATACATGTACAGCGACTGATTTAAAAAAGGTCAGTAATCTTGGCTCAGTGAGGCTCTTTGTTAGAAGCCAGAAATGTTTCACTGGTCCCCTGCTCGTAACGATGTGGCGTATGTCATTTGCTTACATTTTGCAGCCTCGTGACGTCATTGGTAACACAACAGAAGGCATGGGCGGCAGGTGTGCAACAAAATAATGCCAAGTTTTGAGTACGTCCCGCTAATTATGCGATCTTAAACAAACTGCGTAAGGAATCTTTAAATATTCGAAAGGGCTACTCTTATAGGGCTTCGCGTTTCAATGAAGTGGATGGATAGAACGATTCAACTGTAGTCCCGATTGCACTCAACAGGATCGACCTATAGCGAGAGTTGCATTCAATCCTCCCAGGGCGTACTACACCTCTGTGCGAGATCGCAAAGAACTCCCGTAATTCCAGTCAGACATTTCCACCAAACACTCCTAAAAAACACCGCTAGCCCATGTCAGAAAACTCCACTTCATACTTAGTGTTGGTGTCGGGTAGTCGATTAAAAATTCCCCTCGTTGTTTGTGCTCCAAATTTCTGGCGGGTTCTCGCACGTACCGAGTCGGGGACCCACGGAGGACTCGGTGGATGCTGCCAAACGCTGGGACAGGTGTTTACATACAGTCTTCCAAAAGAGGAAATAATTATTTTGATAGACTATTGGTGCAAGCATCCTGTGGCGGTATGGCGTATCGCTGCCCCCAGGACGTATGGGACACTAGTCGCCCGGGTTTGCAACATCCCCAGGTCCATGTTTTAAATGTGCTACCGCGTCGCCCACGTGCGGGCGAGAACATATTGGAACGTAAACATACCTCCTTGTGATCCATGGAATATGTGAAGTGGCAACGTGTTTTGAAAAGTCTCGTCAATTATTAGCTTTTTACTAAGCAAAACACGCATCTGAAGGGTTTCTTGAAAGGAAAAACATGCCCTATAGAAACATAGTTAGAAATTATATAAAATATAACTTGGAGTTATACACGACAGGAAAGTAGGTTAAGATATATTTCTTTGGGGCATATTTGTATAATAATATTGCGCATACACGCAGGTGATTTCATTTCGTCTTGTTTACCGGACGTACAGCGTTTCCAACGTTCATGGTGCAACTCACTCGGTTTTATATTGCGCCAATTTGCGCGCCAATTTTGAATCACGACGTGAGCACGTGCCAATGACAATAGTTTCTGTGTTTCGAATACATTTTGGTAAAAGTCTGATTTAAAGCATTTTTTTATTAGAAGTTAGATTTGCGTTCGGCGGACTACTACATTTTTTACTATTTTATTCCAATTTGATGGCTATGTAAGTCAAAAGACTTGTGTTAAATTATAATGTCTAGCATTTCGACATGTGGCCCTGGTTCGATTACTGTCTTGGTCCGCATTGTGGGTTGATTTTTCAGTCCCTGTCTGACTTAGTGGGTTTCCCCCAAGTCTTGAAGCGTTTTTCATCCCACCTTTGTCATTTCTCCTCATTGTCTTCTGTCTACAGGTTTCTTCAGGCTTTTGAGCTACCGGAACTTTTGAGGAATCTTTAATTGGTTTCATTACCAACAAGATATAAATATAAATAGGCCCTTACTGAATCTTCGTATAATGGCAAAGAAATGTAAAAGAGCAATTAATAGGTTAATAACTATCATCTCAAAACAATATACTGAAACTAAAAGAAAATAAGGTAAACGAAAATAATGATGTTATCAACGATGAAATTTAAACAATTTGCCAATTTTTGTGGTCGAGTCTAAACTGTGCCGTATAAGACAACTCCTAATTGTGCTTGGTTTATGCCGACTGACATGTCGTTTTATATAATAAAAAAAAACCACAACCTCGGTCCGGACTTAACCCCTGAGTCTGTTGCTCCAACGCTCGCGATATTGCATTGGCAAAACCTAAATCCCGAATCCAATGCGCGTTGACTATTATAAAATAAACCTAGTACAAGCTTCCCCCTGTTTCTCATCAACTTGAGCGGGGGAAGGAAGGAAGGAAGGAAGAATAAAAAAATAATAGAGCCTGAACGAGAAAGAGGATTATCTCTGCGAAGGCCGGGCGCACTGCATGGCCGCTATAAACACAACAATCTCAATGTCATGTCGAGCCAAAACATGTACTAAAAATAACCTTCATGGAGATATGAAGCGCAATCTCAGTTTCTGATCGATTGGACAGAATCAAAATAAAACCACCTTTTTGTCCGGTAATTTATATTTCTGGTTCAAGGACAGACAACATGTTGCCCCCCCCCCCCAGACAACAGTTAATTGTTTGTATGATTCACCAAAATACGAAACTGCGTTAAAATTATATTAAGGCATTATATTAATTATATTATATTATGTTATATTATATATGTTATATTATATTATGTTATATTTATATTATATTAATTATATTATATTATATTAAGGTATGTAATAACATACATAATGGGAGAACAAAAATTTGCGTTAATTTAAGCTTAGAGCGAAGATGTATCTATATACAATCTGTTCATTGATACTTCCACTGCACTGCAAAAACGTGGTGTTAATTGAACACCATTTGGTATACTATTATAGGACACCACAAGTAAAACTTAACACCAGATTGTCCTATATATAGATACCAATGGTGTAAGTTTAACACCGCAGTATTTGCCGTAAACTATTCATTTCAGGTTTGTCAGTACAGGGGGAGTTGCTATAAAAACAATTCTTTTGATAGACACCAACTATACCGTTTGAAGTACCGAAGCTACGAGTAGTTACTGCTAAAATTAGTGCATTGTAAAAACATCCTGGTTAGATCGACCCGAAAACTAGGTATTATTTGGCTTGACATATTGTTTCGGTCAAAAATGGCAGCTACAGTGTTGTTTTGACACTCAAAAATGTGTTGTTTTGCCCCAGAAAAAGGTTGGGCCAACTAGAACCGTAAATCTGGGTTTGGAATTTGACCAAGATGGTTCAATAGAATGTGCCATAAAAAACTCCATCCAATTGTGAAAAATTCAAACTGTGACCTCTGTCCTCCCTTCTTGTTATTTATACGCAAGGGGCAATCGAATGCAACTTGTAAGAGGTTGGGACACCTACGCACCTTTAGAGACACTTGACTCTCTTCAATCATGGGCAGACTGATTCGCAGTTCGCTGGTTTCACGCTGACAGTTACACAAGGTTAATTGAGTTGCGCCACTTTGATTGCAAGCCATTTGAAGCACTTTAGGATCCTCTCGCTGTAATTAGGTCCGATGTCGGGTGTTTTTCGCGTGTTACTCCGCGCTAATAAAAAAAGTAGGGCCGATGTGGCAACGCGAGGCGACAGGTTCTTCTCAGACACACTGAGGGATAAAACATTATGTAAATTAATTCATTACTGTAATTTTTGTATTGGCCAATCTTATTCACATAATATGCACAACAATTTTATTGTTTACAGTTCGCTATAAAAGTGACAACTATTATGAACAAAACAATACGTGGAAGTCTAAACCTGTCGAAACTCACTCCAACCTGACATTTTGTTCGGAGACTTTAAAGTGAGTCTGCGTTTGAGCAAATTATTTCCACAATAAACAATCATTCGTGAACACTGTGTACAATTTGTGAACGCTTTTGGCGGCAAATAAGTTTCAGAAAAAAATATACGTTTATTGTATTCCCTAAAAGAGCGCTGCAATATGTGATCGTATATTCAATCCACTAATGCAAGAAACAGAAGGAGATTTTCGCGCCATTCTTTGTTGAGAATCATAATGACCACCGTGTGCATAAATAGCCAGGGTGAATTATCTCAGCCAGCCGACCGTTGGGTTCTGGGTAAAAACTGATAATGTCGGCATTGTATATGTCCGATCATGTTCCTATGTTTACGATTTGGCGTCGCTGCGATCACTGACTAATTCATTTTATTGGATATAACCCTTCTCCGGTACAACCCGGGCTAATGTAGGTATATAGAACTTACTGATCAGGTGCATTTATATTTGTATCCGTTACAACGAATTCGCTTTGCGCTGACATCTTGTTTTCCCACAGACTGCATTGCAGCAGATTTATCGGCGTGAAATGAATTTAAAAAAGATACCATGTTGTTTCTTGATGCCTTTATACCTTATTGCCTTGTCGAGTTTATGTTGGCAATATTTTGAAAAAGAAAACTAAAAAAATAGTTACACCCAAAGTCTTACACGGAGATCTTCATGGTACAATGTAGCGTTATAAGGAGAACATTCCAGCTCCATTTCAAGTTCTAATTTCTCTCGCTTTTTTTCGCCTCTCGCTTTTTCTCGCGTGATTCAGTTCTCGGTATTCAAGGGCGGCAAACCTTAGACAAAGCCACATTCACTGCTTCGAGTCAGCAGCAGCCAGCGACAGAAATATACAAATATAACAGATAAAAGGTCACTGAACACATTCACAATGTGTGTCACGCCATTCATGGGAACACAGCAACATTATGCACTTTGACTGAACTGTCTTGAAATTGTGCGCAGAGAAATAAAAGCGGTGCTTTAACTGTTTTAAACTTTGAAAAATATTTATTGAAAGGTGATCCAGACGCCAAGTCGACTAATAAGTATAGCATCAAAACTAAAATAGCGATGTGCTCCCCTTTTTATTCGCCGACTTCAAATTCATTGGCACGAATAGAGCTAGTGCAGTTGATGTTACGCATCATGAAACTAAAGCCGTTGGAGGCCAAAACAATACGATCACATAATCACATAAAAAGTGATATCTTTTTCCATAATCGCAGTACTTCGAAGTGAACGTTTTCTAAAAATGCATTATACTATCCAAAGCTGCTGTACTTCTTACCAAGTAAGTTTTTATTGTCATTAATTTTTGGAGTAATTACCAAACGTATACGATCCCTTTAAAGAAGCATTTCTACATCTTTGAAAAACCTGGTTCGAAACGTTCACAGTTTTAATACCCGTTGGCAACTCGTTATCAAGACAAAATGACAGTAAACGATTGAGGTACATGTAATTTCATTCCATTTGGCAGGTAAACATCATAACACTGCCCAACATTTGTTACCCATTTATCTGACAGTTGAATTGCGTTGACACCCAGAGCACAGCGTCTGGTTTAAGCTCGTGGTGCAGTCGCTTGTCGTGAGAAGTACGGTGTAAACTATTATTCATAAATGTATCAACATTTGCCAGACTTGTCGCTTCATGTACTTGGGTTTTTCCATGCGTAATATATTCTTTCCTATCCGAATTATTTACAAGATTTGACATTTCGTGAACACTCGCCGAGGCATATGCCTCGGCCTCGGTCGCTGGTAAAAAAAAAATCATTGCCTCTGGTTAAACCCGGCCACAAACCACGCGCTGCATTTTAAAGCACTAAAGGGGTTTAGCTCAGGCGGGATTTCTGTGAAATCAAGTGGAATATATATATAATCTTCTCAAATATCACCGGTTCGGGAGACTCTAGGTCTGGCCAATATTTATCTGTGACGTCATTTTGACGTCACACAGGCAAGTTCGATTAATCTCATACACAGGATACTAGGATAGGATGGATTTTGTTGTAGTACCGCCAGGCCGAGCCATCTCTCTTTGTACACAGCGCGCGCCATAAGACCGCCGCGCCCGGTCGCCTTCATACACTCTTCCCGATACCAAGTCATCCGTTGCAACGGAACCACGCACCAGTTGCGCGGTAATCTTATTCCCTTAATGTCAAACACGCTTGTAAAGCGGCTGAATTTTGAAGTGCCGACCCTCTCCTCCGTAATATGTTTGCTTTTAGCCAAGGCAAACTGTAATTGATTTCAAGTTTGTCTGATTTGTTTTTTCCTTTCCATAAACGAACGCTCGGTATGCTGGGCCCATCGGTGGCAAATATGCAAATTAATGTGGGTTCTAGAGTACCTTGCGATGACGAAGCATGACTGTGGGTGAGGTTTTTTTAAGAGTCGGAACATAATTATTATCGACATTTCTCGAGACACATCTGCTGCCCTGGTTTGTGATCCACGTACATACAAATTGGACGAGAATTAGACTGGATGTCAGTCCCTGTGCATCATAATACCCAATAGACATTGCTTGGTGTGCAAGGAGTCGCCATTAGGACTATAGCTGGTTCCACTATAAGTGCGCGCGTTCCGTTACCGAGCTACTGCCGACTACCAATCATTTGTAAATAGTCACAAAAGCCTGGTACCTAATAAGTTGCAAGCCCGCCGTACCGTGCAATCGTGGTACAAGACCAATATGACTGGCTTCAATAAACGTCGGTAATAGATCCTCAAAGATAAACCCAAGACTAGCAGCTGCTTGGATAACAACATATGAATCTGTTGTGTGTAAGCCTAATCTGTTCACTTTTGAGTTTGGTGTGACTTTTTGGGGGCCGTTTATGGTTGCAATGTTTACAGTTGGTTGAAGAAATTACCACCTATTATTTACAAATACAAATAGCTTTTTTAACTTGGAACCTATTGCGTATTTTGTTATCAAGATATAATGTATAGTAAACTTAAATCATTCTACAGCCATTTGGGCCATGGATTAACCTTAAATGCTTATAGGAAAACCTACTGTAATTATCTGTCTTGAGCTTCAGTTTGAGGGATTTGGAGCTATACAAAATTATTATTATTATTATTATTTTGTTTACGCACGAGATGAGAGATTGTATGCTTATTCGTTGGAACAACTCGAGAAAAGCTGCGTCCCGCAGCCTGAGAGCACGAGTATCTTTGAAATAATTCTTGCAGTTCCGAGAAGAGCCGCCTTTTGTAGCAGTTCCACCTTTACAGTCGTGCCGATCTCGTCGAGATGTTTCTCCAGGGACCTGGGAATGGTACCCAGGGGCCCCCTACAACAACTGGAATGACCTTCACCTCGACCTTTCACAACTTGCGAAGTTCCCTCGCCAAATCCTGGTACTTTAACAACTTCTCCTTTTCTTTCCTTGCGACCCTGGTATCACCGGGCACTGCCACATCTATAATGTGGCCCATCTTCGCATTCTAATCTAAGACAACAACATCCGGTCACCTATGTTCTACAACATGGTCAGTCTTAAAGTGCCAGAGAACCTTCGCCTTTTCTGTTTCCAGAACCCTCTCCGAAACGTGCTCTCACTGTCCTTGACCTTGATACCTCGTTTCCGGCAAACATTCCAGTGGACAGCCCTGGCTAACTTGTCATTCCTCTTCTTGTATTCCGTCGGTGCCATCTTGCTGCATCCACAAACCAAATAAAATCTAGGCCTAGTCTCATCTTTCGGCCCACATTATCCTACATATTTGAGATACATACTAGCTCCCTCTATCTTCGCCTTCATCACGTTCGTCCGTAGTGCCTGGCCCTGCAACAGTTATCAAACCCTCCGTCTCCTTTTTCAAGTCACTTCTCTTTATCTCTAAGTCTTGTACCCTGCTACCTCTCAGTCTGTGTCTTTCGGAAATTGTCCACGAAGTGGCTTTCCTTGGCAATCTCTGAGCCTTTTCTCCTTCTTTTTTTCTCTTCTACGCAACGGGATCCACTTCTTTTCCCACCACGAGTTTCTTGGCCATCCTTAGCAATCCACCCTGCGCCCGTGAAACATATCCTCCTTATATCATCTCTCTTCTTAATGCTAACACAGTCTGTCACGCTTATCAAGCCCTGTTCTCCTTCAGTCCTCGGCAAGTAAAGCCTACTGACGTTAGCCCTCGGATGCAGCTAACCATGCATCGTCATAAGCTTTCTCGTCTTCCTGTCGAGAGACTCCAACTCCGCCTTAGTCCAGTCATCACAGCCCAAGTATTTATCGTCTGCACCATATTTCCGCCATTCAGCTTTGATTTGAGACACTTGTTTACCCTTCTGATGTACTTTTTACTAAGCCTGTCCTTCATTTTGTCGTGAATCATGCATGCTGTCCGCCTCTAAAACAACAAGATACTTGTATTCTTCATTCTCTCCCAACGCCTGCAGCAGCAATCCATCAGGGCGAATAACGCCATTATAATCCACCCTCTTTCCTCTTCTCAAAGTCAAGACTGCACACTTCTCCACACCAAACTTAATTCTTATATCTCCACTGTATACCCAAACAACAATAATAATAATAATAATAATAATGGTAATTATTACAAATAGGCACTTGGGGAGACAATTTAGCATAAGTTTGTAGGTAATAAGGAGACAGTGGCACTTAGGGAGACATTTCAGTGTCTCCCTAAGTGTCTAGCTACCCTAAAACACGATATTTTAATTATAATAATTATTATTATTAACAATTACAATTATCTTGGAATAAGTACCCTTTGGGAGACCATTTTGCGTAATTTTAACAACATTAGGGAGACCATGGTCATTAGGGACACATTTCGAGGTCTCCCTAACGTTCCAACTACAGGAAGGAGATACATTTTTAAACATTTAACAGTCCAGATCGATAGAGTAGGGTCCAAAATGCATAAATATAAAATTTCGTGGAAAAGGCTCTAGGTAAAAACGGGTTAGGTTACAGTAAAGAAAGAAAAATGTTGTGCACGTCATTATGGAGAGGTTTCTAAATGTACCATTTTTGGTTATGAATTATTATTATAATTATTATTATACTTCGGAAAGCAGCCCATGTAAAGACAGAATACGTTGAGATGACTTGAGATGACGTTACAGCGTCTACAAGCAGTCTGCGCGGACCTTAAAGGATCGGCACGTACGACGTGACTTGCACATTATATCAGGGATGGGAGACAGATTTCATCTTAGTGATAAATAGCATGTCACGACGGCGGTAAAACTAAAAGAGAAAAATGTGCACACGAAGCACCTGAAAGCTAATGGGAATAGCGCGGGAAGGACTACAAACAAGTTGAGACTTATAGTGGGATCACGAGCCCTATATAGATTAGTACAGTGCGCTTACGGTATTAACCTAGTTAATGCCTCAGTAAAACAGAGCTCACTTTTAGAACCACTTACAAATGTGAGTACAACCGTTATAATTTATTTAAACTATACTAACATATTTTGCATCGTCTTTGATATTAATTTTCATAACGTGCAGACGTAATTACTTTGTATTACTCTGTATATGCGCTTCAGTGCAAGCAGCAATTATTATGCAGTAATTATTATACAACACGGGTTTTACAGAATACTCTTTGTAATTCTGTGTGTGATTTTAAAACTGTTTAAAAAAAGGTACGTATTTAGCCGTGTCACCCCCCCCCAAAAAAAATTAAAAAAATATATATATATAAAACTAGTCTTGGTGATTAATTGTCATGTAGTGTCATAACAAGACTGGAATATTTGGTTCTTTGTGGGAAATGGTTAAAACAAACCATCTCGATTAAATCACAACTTTGATATTGATTATTTGCAGAGGTCACCAATCCGCAGTTGTCATGTAATATTAAATTTATTAGCTGACTGTTGTGATGTGAATTGTTGACAACTGTGGTTTTGGACATGACGTTTTGAACACCCTGGGGACGTATAGCACCCGAGACAAAGCCGAGGGTGCTATGCGTCCCCGGGGAATTCAAAACGTCATATTCCACATCACAACAGTCAACAATTGTTTTGTTATATCATTGTCTTGAAGCTCAGCAGACATTATGAGGACTGAAGATACAAAACGTTCAAGTAAATATTAATATACCTCCAAATAGGCACTTGGGGAGACAATCCCATAGAGATGTACACAAACTTAAAACAGTCCTAACTTGTTTACCCTAACCCTTTTCTCCAAGATCTTCGAGATTTATGCTATTTAGACCAAAATCTGTCGTTCTAGGACAAAAATAACTCCCAAAAGATCGTTTTTTAGGGTAGCTAGACACTTAGGGAGACACTGAAATGTCTCCCTAAGTGCCACTGTCTCCTTACAACGCAAACGAAATGAACTCAACTTATAACATATTTACGCTCAAAACAGCTGATCGTCTGCTCGTTCGCTGCTCCCAAAGTTGACTAATAGTCAATAGTGTGTAGGTGAAAATTGTGCGGGTACCAATAATATAGAATAGCGTGTGATGATATCACATCCTTACACTGATGTGATATCACGGGGGGTAAGATATGATTTGTTATGCAAATTATTTCATTTGAGAGCTGTATTGACCACCATCTAAAACGGACATAATTGCATCCAATGCCGGACAGACGAATTCATATTACAGTCTTCCTGAATTAAACCAAGCAGCTGAACATAAAGGTAAATCAATCGGGTATCTACCACACTGACGAATACAAATCATTTCCTAAATAAATATAAAAGACACAAAGTAATTTCCAGTTTCTCTGATACTAAAGTGTATAAAGTTGAGATTGTATATTCAAGCACCAAAATCGATGCCAGCGGTTGGGCTTTTTTATATTATTAAAACATGGCGTAATTTCAACCGCCTTGTCAAATGAGCGAACGTACGCACGCCCAACTGTTCCCAACGAACAACGTGAGTGATTTGCGATAACTGCAAAATTGGAAAGAGATATTCCGTGTGAACCACTCGTCCTTGTACCGGGCGAATTAAAGCCTAACGCACACGGTGTATTGTAGTCCACCCTTGTCAAAACTGTGGTTGGCATTTCTTGGCCTTGTCACTGCGTGATGTAGCAGGAGATATAACTCCCGCCGTGCAATTGTCACATCATTTCATCTTCGCTAAACCTATCACGTCCGACCCATTCGCGCGTGAGGAAAAAAACATCGCTTCTGGCTCTGGTGGGCGTCATTTTTGTTAAACACGTGTTCATTCATCTCAAATAATTATCTTGTATTGGTTATTTGTTATTTCGTGTTACGACACGCTAAGGCTCTACACCAAAACATGGGATTTGTATTTGTTGAAGAAACAAAAAGACACATCTTGACTATCTAACCCTAAACGAATTCTTCGACCTGACTGAACTTCAAAGTCTGCCCGTGCTATAGTTTCATAGATGCCGGCAATTTGATTAAAATCGATTTCAGAAAAGGAAAAAATATTGGAAACAATCGGCAGGTTCTGAATGCAATCCTAACAGTTTCCACATTATCGCCTTTGACATTTCCAAAATTAGTCTAATTTAAACGGAAGAAAAAAATATGTTATGATATTCTTCCAAATTTTAACTAAATTAGGGACTTAAAAGCAAACGTATAAAGGAATGCTAAGTTCCACTTTTTGACCTCACACAAATTGCAACAAATTTTGTTCTCACCACAATGCATTTCTAAAAGGTCCTCACAATGACATATTTAAAGTCTCTTAAAATTCAAGTGGTGGAAATATGACTAATTTGCATAAATCGTTATTTCCTGCCGCGTAATATATTTATTCCTATATTTGGGTATTTATTATTTATTTAATTTTTGAAAAGTTTATTTTGGTGATTCTACTTTCACATCCCTACTTTCAAAAAGAGTCAAGTCAAAAAAGGCTATTCTTGTCTTCAAAAGTATCAACAAAATGACTCCTTTGTACATGACAAATATTTTCAAACCACTTACAGTAATTCGCGAAACAAGGCAATCAACCCACACGGCACTGAAAGTTCCTTTCGCCAAAAAAGAATGCTACGCCACAAGTTTCGCTGTGAGTGGTGCAAATATTTGGAATAATCTGCCCGAACAATTGCGAACATTGGGCTCATTAAGCACATTTAAATCAGAGCTCCGACATGCCATCTGAGTGTTATGGGCCAGTCACAAATCAGTTGCGATGCGTCGGCGATGGGTAAAACCGGGAAATTTGAACAAAATCTTGAGACAGATCTCACGATTTTGCACCCGTCGGAGGCGCTCTCCGGACGCCTGCGGCTTGTCGCAGATTTTTTAGGCATCGCCACACCCGTCGCGGTCCCCAACTTTGAACTTAAAATTTTAAGATTGCTCGCAAGATTTTTCACCCATTTTGGGCATCCCAGACACAATCTCCGATGACCTACGATGCCCTCCGATTAATCGGAGGCGTCCTCCGAATAATCTGAGACTAGTCGCAAGATTCTGTGTGGGATTGGAAATTCAGGTTGAGATTCAATGTCTGCGAGTGGTCTCCGGCGCCCTCCGACTGAATCGGAGGCGCCCTGCGACGATTCGTACGCTTTCTGTGATCGTCTCCGACGAATCGTACGGTGGAATCGTAGTAAATCGCCGTGTATATAAGGGCGCCTCCGATCGGATCGCTAAAAGTTTGAGACGCTCTTGCTGCAGATATCGTCTCCGATGCAATCGGAGGCGATCGGAGGCTAATCCCACGATTTTTCGACAAAACCGGGTCAAAATCCTTGAACAAATCTCAGACAATGTGACTGCTCCACTTTTATTAGGATTATTGCTAGGATTGTTCAAGGATTCTTTATTTTCTACGACGACCCCCGGCCAAACTAATCCCCGACAGATCGCCGACATTGTGACTGGGCCATTAG
Source organism: Crossaster papposus (assembly GCA_037893245.1). Lineage (NCBI taxonomy): Eukaryota > Metazoa > Echinodermata > Asteroidea > Velatida > Solasteridae > Crossaster > Crossaster papposus. Next base: position 3,378,297 of record JBAIAA010000074.1, on the reverse strand, counting down.
ATATTATGCCAATTGCGCTGATCTACGGAGTTAGAACTTGGTTGCCACTATAATGTGGAGCCGGATAGGAATTTCCCCTTCTTATTTTTCACCTAAAAGGTTTTTTATTTGGCGGGTTTTCGCCTATCTCGTAAATCAGTTTTAAACTGTTTGGGCACACCCTGGGTAAAGAAATAGAATAAATAAATAAATAACATTTTATAAAGCATATAAGTGACTGAATAATTATAAGAAGATAGTAATTATCCAAAATGACAACTTCGTGACCCTATTAATATGCGCACATTACACTGTCTCCAGATATCATCAAGTAGTCAGTATTGGTGAGCTTCAAATTCACCAAGTTGCTTACTGGCACAGTTATCATATTAAAACCTTATGGGAAATCATATGAACAATAATAACATTGTGATATTTAGCCCAGCAAACAAAAACTGGGGAAAATGGTGTGTCCATAAATTGGGCGAAAAGTAGTTAAAGGGTTGTCTAACATGGGATACTTTAACAAGTTCTGGGGTTTCCTTGAACTTGTCCAAGTCTCTCACCTTAGGCAACCCTTCACCTATCCTTTAGCCCAATTTATGGACACAATATTTTCCCCCAGTTGTTGTTGTTTGCTGGGCTAAATATCACAATGTTATCATTGTTAATATAATTTTATATAAGGTTTTATTAGGATAACTGTGCTAGTAAGCAACTTGGTGAATTTGAAGCTCGTCAATACTGACTACTTGATGATATCTGGAGACAAGGTAAATGCGTGCATATGTTTTAGGGTATAATTGTAGTCACTTTGGATCATTACTATATTTTCATAAATATTCAGTCACTTACATGCTTTAGAAAATGTTATTGAAGTAAGGATGTGTAAGTAGAATCACCAAAATAAACTTTAAAAAAAATAACAATAAAATATATACCCAAATATGGAAATAAACATATTACACGGCAGGGATTACCGATTTATGCAAATTAGACATAATTTTCAACCACTTGTTTTTTTTGAGATATTTAGTATGTCATTCTAGGGACCTTATAGAAGTGCACTGTGGTGAAATTTGTTTTGTTGCAATTTGTGTAGGTCAACAAAACAAAATTAGGTATTTTGCCTGGACTAAAGCTGTTTATGGATATGGAATAAATCTTGAAGAGTAGAGCAAATATACGTCAGTTTTAAGCAAGCAAAACACCGGATAAATTTGTTTTGGTACACGTTCATTTTGAGAAAAAGCAATTAAATGTAGCAGCTATAGAGGACTGCATGCTCGTTTCGCGAGATTGTAATTCTAAGTACCAATTTTAAGTCGAGAGGTGCACCTGTCTAACGTTGCCTCGTCGGGGGCTCATTTGAGGGTACAATGCGAGGAACACAGGCAGGTAATAGAATTCATATCCCTCCAAATTAACCGAACTTTTAAACTTGTATAAATATACATACAAATTAAGTGCCCTACAAACGGCAATGTGTTTCTCTGCATCTATCGTGCTTCGTATATACCAACGAAATTTGAGTGCGTTTGCTATTATTACCGATCCTTTTTGATGGCGAGCATTTGGCTGTAAAAATACCGCGAGGTTGGTGGGGATCTTTGCACATAATATAAGTCTTTAGTTAAATTTGAAATTAGTTTGAAAACAAACTGATGTAACTAAAGATTGCGGGGATTTTTGATAATTTGTGAGATTTGTAACCGTGCACTATATAACTTGTTTATAGAGAGTGCCATTACAAGACATTATAAAAAAACACATTATTAACGGAGGTTTTGAGAGAGCATCATCTTCCGGCCTACTCGAAAAAAGATACTTCAATACTTCTTTAAACATTCCCCCCGGTGAGTAAAATCAGAAACAAATGAAGTGGATGATCGACAAAAGGTATAATGGGAAATGTCACAAAAGACAGGTGGCTTTTGCTGTGTTGGTTTCTTAAACGTTGGTTATGTATTTTGCTGGAAATGTCAACGGGCATTGCCCGGGTATGACGCGCGGTTCCCGTTACTATCCGTACTTACGAGACTTCACCTTGCGAAGGTTTTCACTCCTATTGGAGTAGTTTTCACTCCGAAAAACTCAATTTCACTCTTTTTGGTATGGTTTTACAAGAGACTGGTTTTATAAGACTGAGCTTTTCACTCTTTTACACATTAGTACTTGTAGGTAAAGTACTATAGTTAGTACATTTACATGTAAGTAACGCTTTACCTAGCAAAGGAAAGGTATCTGTAGGTTTGTATTTGTTAGTAACTGACATTTTACATTACCAAGGTAACAGTACCTGTAGGTTTGTACTAAGTATTACAGTTGTTAGCAGGGATGTAGTCGAGTCCATCACAAGTCCTTGCAAGTCCCTGTAAGTCCCTGCAAGTCCATCACAAGTCCTTCAGTTCCAATTCAAATCACAAGCTATTCAAATCAGCTTCGACAAAGGCATTCCTTTGTCATTGTTCATCTTGTTACTTATGACTGCCTTTATAAAGGGACTTGTGACTGGCTTCACGAAAGGACTTGTGAAAGGACTTGCAGGGACTCGACTACAACCCTGGTTGTTAGTAATTGACACTTTACCTTACCCGAGGGTAAGATATCTGCACTTGTATAGGTAGAGTACTTGTAATTGTGTATAATACTTCTCCCAAAAGGTTTCATCTCGTGAGTTTGTTAAGATAATTCAGTTACATAACTTTGTACTCCTTGAAGCTTAAGTAAGGTTACCTTTTGCTGTTATTTTGAATATTGTTTTAAGGTCCGATTGGTTTAAATTGAACCAACGTCATTACATAATTCAGATGCTTCAGTTCAGATAGATCTTAACATTTACAATAATGCTTTACGTCATATCTTGTTACAGATTCGTTTTAGTTTCTTTAAATAGTATATTGTATTACTTTTGATTGATTTAAGTAATACAAATCAATCCACACTTTATAATGTGTAGTTAATACACAAAATCTCACATTAACGGATGATTAGATTCAGATTGTGAAAGTAAGTCCATTTTTTTTTAAACTTTGGGAATTTCAAGGTTGCAAAAATAGAAAATTTTGTTAGATCGAAGTGATAAATTTAATACCATTACTTCCTCAAATGATGTCAAATTAGAAAAACTTATTAAATTATTAGCCAGAGGGAAATCGATTGTGCTCACTTCCCATTGAATAACTAGTTCTATCTTTCTTCTTCTCTAAAGTAAACGATCTGGGTCCGACTTTACCATTAGGATCAGTCTTAGAAGGAGTAACTCATCTTAACTTGCAATAGACCCAATGCAAGTTAAAATTTATTTTTCATAGTCTTCCCAAGATTGACCTTAGATTTTCGTGAAATTAGCTCAAGGAGTCTTTAATCGCAAGGTATTAAAGTTGCCAAGCACTATTCAAAATGGGGTAGTTACCCTCGGTTTAATTGTAACAATTTATACCCCAGTCACAATTGGCTTGCGATGGGTTTGCGATTAGTTTGCGGCGGATTTCTAGGCATTTTCGGCCGGGGCCCCACGGGACTCCTTGCGGCTGCCGAATCATTTTTTGGCATCGGGCGGGCATCGAGTTACTTTTAACTCGGACTTAAAACCTGGTGCGGCGTTTCGCATCGCAAACTGACCCGTCATGGCAGCGTACGGGGCACTTTTAATTGTGACTGTGACCGCCATATCGCACGATCTTTCGCCGACCTCTACACGCCGGCCGATGCCTATAAATCGCACACGCCGCCCGGGCTCCGCTTTAATTGTGACTGGGGTATTAGGACGAAAGTCCTCCAAGGATTTTCTTGATTTTTATATAATTTACATTAATTATTCTTTTCATTGAGCAAATTCTTTAGGGCTTTATGAGCTAAGCGTAGTGTAAGGCAATGTTAATATTTCATGTTGTTCGAGAATTGAGTGAACTGGGTTCACTTCGTTCTGGGTTAAAAACACTCACCGGAATGTTACACTTCTAGTCAATGTGTGACATTTTCCAGAGGTAATTAAAATAATTATTTTATCTCATAATTTCCAGTTTAAAAATATATAGATATGCAGCTTAGTTTCGGCCAAAAAAAAAAAAAAAAAAGCAAAGAAACATTTAGCATCCCTGTCATTGTGTGTAGTTCCTACCGCTGCAGCTACTTACCGATGTGCATTATACGAAAATGAAAGAAACTGTGAGGAATGAATCTGACAGCGATATGATTGAATTAGGAAACGAATGCACACAAAAAATTGACAACCCCTGATGACAAGACGAATACCGTGATTTGACAGCAGCAGAAAAGGTCAAGGAGACAGGTCCACGGAGTTGCTCATCGTCGAGATGATGAAAATGCTATCGATTTCTAAACAAATGAGTTTATTATATTACATGTATTCTCCATTTGTCAATCTGTGTTCTAAGTAGTGAAGAGCTATAGTTCGTGAATTGCCATTACGACCGATGATTCCCTATTGTGTTTTCCTTTATTCCTTTACTGAAACCTAACCCCATTGCTTTACGCTTATCTTGCCGATCGAGGACAAAGAAACCGTCTTTCGAGGATCTTTTGTTCCCTTTGTTTTCTTTTGTTTTTCGATCCTCGATCGCAAAAGGAAACAAGCACATAAAAACAGGAACGGTCATCATGGTATTTAATGTTTAAAGGTAGTATACACCATTGGTAATTGCTTAAATTATCATGAATGAGTGGATTTGGGGGTTGTATTTCATAGTAAATATCGTTTAACTGACTTTTCCGAAGTTGTACAATCATGGATGCCGAGGAAAGCACGCAAAACAGCGTTTGTTTTCAACCGGCGTCGAGCAGTTATTCTTATGTTATCTTTGTTTTTTCGCGATCGCCGTTTTTTTTTTTTTTTTTTTTTTTTTTAAATTCAATTTTTGGGAATAATTACAGGATATCTAGCGCAATCCTTTTGCTTAATGCCTAGAATCATTATTTACTTTTATTGAGTAAGATATTTTTTAATAATTCGTAAGTAAATATTTTGGATATCTGCAAATGGTGTATACTACCTTTAAAACAAATCTTATAAATTCATAGTAGAATAAACTATTTCGTGAACAAATAGGATTATACATAAATAGCACGGCACCCTTTAGAATTGGGTCCTTTTCTTGTGATTTTATTGTTTTAAATTTGACATGACTGGCCACAAATACGTGTGTAGAAGTACCAATTGCCTTAGTTCCTAGAAATGGATATTTAAAAGAAAGAGAGCGAGCGAGGCACAACCACTTGAAAAAGCAGGTCAAGTATTTGTGGGAAGCTACTCACGCGATGGAAGGAAGACGGATTCTGTGGCGTGTCGGTTGATTCATAATGTCACATTAGTTGCCATTAGTGACCAATATAAGACGTAACACATGATAGCGGTTATTATATATTGTTTTCGTCACGATTGGTTGATCTTCTTATTCTGCAAGATTGGGCAGATAGTTTGATCGGTGCGAATACATCATCTTCGCGAAGTGGAAAGCAAAAGTCATATCATTCTTTATATCGTGTGAAATCATGTTTTGGTTGCTCAGGCACCAAGTCAATATAGTAAGATTTAATACGTAGTAGGCTAGCCATCGATCTTAGGGGCATGTCATGCTTGGCCGATAGACCAAAGGTGGGGTTTATACCGTTTATACAAACAAAATGTTACTTTGATTACAAACTGCCTTTATGATCGAGCACTTGTTTCATCATCTAGGCCTATAGGTGCTAATTAAGGTTGAACATATTTTCAGGAGTTCGACATTTAGCTTCCTTTAAAGGAGACGGTTCTTGGACCTCACCCGGGGTCAGAGTATCCCTTAAATCAACTTTAGCTTTTTTGTTTAAGTTGATGCATCTTTCGTTATTATTAACAAACCTTGAATCCTAAAATCCTAGCCCTTAATTTGATTGTTTTTGGTGTATACGTGTACATGTATAATATATATGTTTAGTCAATATCTGTGGACGTAGTAACTAGAGTAGCCGTGACATTTAAATATATATAAAGCCTGTACACCAGGGGTGGGGTTTACAACAGGTAGCGGGGGGGGGGGGGGGGGGGGGGGGTGGGCTGAGATGTTAAATTAAAACAATGCCAAATCTCTTTCTTCAAGTTACTTGTTTCCGACACATCGGTATTTGGTATAGTTACGTTAAACTGAGGCGTCAAGATGAATGAAAACATCGGAAAATATATAAATGAATACAGACATGAAACATGAACAGCAAGAGGACCATTCAACATGGGTTTAATAAACCTAACATCTGAGCTGCACCTATAGCAGCAACTGAGCACCTTCATACCGTCCATGTTTCTTATCGCTTCTTGCAGCATTTGTTTCGTCAGGAATGCTCGTTTCATGAGGACACCCTCGGACAAGGCAGATCGATCCGTCGAGTCGCAGGAGCTCTCCCCCTCACGGCGCACGGCGCACGGCGCGCCGCGCATGCAGCCTCAGTGTACCTGGCCAAAAATACTCACGCTCCCCAAAGAAGAAAGAGGATTAATTAATGGAGGTCCTTACAAGTCACACTCGTGTTGCCGCCGATATGAATGTTGTGAGGACACTCTCACGAACAGCCATCGGCAACGCGAGCGGGAATGTATGGTGTGCTTGAACTCAAGAGAGCTAGACGAGCACAGGACACGTCGTGTGAGGGCGCGCTAGCATTTCAAGACCGATCTGGTATAGTCGACACGATTTACTTCGGCGGTGTTAAATGTAAATTATCCTAATTCGAAATAACCAAGTTATGTTTGCTTCTTACTTATCTTGGGAATGGAATGTCAGTCACATGGGTGCAGATATTATGTGTATTGGTGAAACAGAGGGGTGGAAATAATATTTATAGGTAAAATAAGGAATATACTATAGGCCTAATAAGGCAGTGTCTTAAACGTGGTTAAAAGGGGGCATTTGGCTGAATTTGATTGTGCCTAATTGTCATTTATGTTGTGGTCTTAACTTATATTAAATTGTTTCAAAAAATAATTATTTGGCTTTACTTGAGATAATATAACATTTATGCATTATTAACTTAGTTGTTATTAACTGTATTATCGTGCGATACGTTTTAAAATAATGTTATGGGTGGAATTCGCCAATCAAGAATTAGGTCAATGTAGAAATAAACGTCCATACATACAACAGCCGTTGTTGGATTGGGTTTCATGATGTGAAAACTAATCCAACAAGTTAATAATGCATGAATGTTATCGTATGTGCTTTTTAAATAACGTTTCACATTGAAAACGGCTGCATGAGCGTCTATCATTCCAAAACGAATATGCTTCCGTCATTAAATTACACATAATGTCACGTATTGCGCACAGACATATTATATTTACCCGCTTGTATAGTCGCTTTTCAAGCGAGGTGTCGCTTGGAAGAAACTATCACCCAAAAAACCCAGCACTACACCTGACGCGGCCCACTAGACACCTTACTGGCGAGATGAGTGTTTTCATTCCATTATTGATATCTCTGAGAAATAACAGCAGCTCGCATACGATTGGGAACGCGAGATAATTTACTAGGGGAAGCCCTGAAAAGGGTACGGGGGATTAGAGACACGCCCATGCAGCGCATCGGGGGAGAAACGAAGAGACATTTTCCAGAGGTGTTTGTTTCCATTCGCGTCGCGAGTTGCGTTAAATTGACTCATAGTAAACACATTTAGTTGTTTTAAAATTTAGTCACTCACCTGGGTATCAATTTAAACTGGATTTGGGTAATTTCACAAGTTTGGTTTTATTCAGGGTTTTTATATCAGCATACAGGGCTTTACCATTTTGCCACTTCTGGCCTGAAAAACAAAACACCCCTAAACACCCCTTTGATGCCTCATCCGACGGAATGAGAGATCCTTGATCTGAGAGATCCAAAGATCCTTGAAAGTGAAGATGGCGTGTGTGTCTTATGAAGTTACAAGAATATTTGGTCGAGATGAGGGATTGTCTTTAATGACCCATATAACGTTTTCGTGACATATTTAACGGGTGTGCGCTGCACGGAACACAAACATGCTGGAGGCACCTCCCTGTTTTTATTCATAACTTTCAAATTTTGCTCACAGCCATTCAACACCAAGTTAACACTTTCGTGTACTGCTAAAACAGACATGGCGCCCATACTTAAACAAGAAACCAACCCATCGGTAACACTCTCAGTGAACCAGAAGATAAATGAAGTTCCTTGTTATTTATTACACCAAGACACAAGCAGTCCAGTATAATACACCAAACCCTTTCTTGATGTCGTTATACCAAGAAAACAAGCATCAAGTTTCAGACACCAAACTATTTCTCACTCGAAAGTTCCTTTGATTTCCTGTTCTATTTGAATCGCCTCGTTATTCTGCCTCTAGTACCACGCCCTTATATTAAAAAAATAATAAAACAAGAAGTACTAGTGATTTAATTTGTTTATGAAATAAGTAACGGGGTTATGGAGGCTTGAACAGGACGATAACAACGCCTGATTGCTCACCGGAGACCCGGGGAAAAACGTCGCGCTGTGGGCTCTCATGAACCGCACCTCGGATCACGACATCGGGAGCAGAATCATTAAGTGGAGGAGACTCACACCCAAGATTTGTTGTCTTCCTCTTGGCACTTGAGGAGGAATTCTTGCGATGGAATCCAGAGATAAACCATCGACATCCTCCAGGGGTCAATTACTTTTATTGAAATTGGCAGCTAGGTCAGTGTTCCGATTCATACGCTGGTTTTATAGACCTCGGGGCTATATATTCTCGGAAGCGTACTCGAATAATATTTTGTGAAGAAGGACGTTTAAACATCAATTTAAATTTAACTCAAAAAAATCAGTTATACGTTATGTAACATGTGTATAAAATTATGCGTTATTTTTGTCCCGCTAAATCCAAACATAATGCCTAAAAGTTACAAATTGACGTTCACTATACTTGTTTTAGAATTGTACATGTATATTTCAACGGATGGAATTCCTCGGGTTTTGAGAGCAAGTGTCCTCTGGTAGCTGTGATTAGGGGCGTGGTTCCGGTTCAATCAGTTTGAACCTATACATACAAAAAAAGTCCTCACAAAGGTTTGGTTTTGTACAGATGGGAGGACGATGTCACGTCCTTGAAAGGGTAACTAGGTCAATAATGTTATGTCCTCAGATACAAGGTATGTCCACAGAAGTACATTTTTGTTTAAAAAAGTCATGAAATGCAAGATAAGGACTAATTACTTCTCGAAGAAGTAGAACAGAATAGAATTAGGGATTTAAAACTGTAATACATGCATCAACATACATACCAGCTGATACATACATACACTGTACGTGCCGACGCATCTGCAACCAGATTTGCCATACGATGATATATTAATCAGTCAATCTTTAAAGCATTACACACAAACACAAGGACATTATACTATTACCAATATCAACAATAATTACTCAAGCCTTGCAGTCATCGATACAGTCACCAATTCACAAAAACCCTCGGAAATGTGATTTACTTTGGTAATGCCAAAGTATTCTCCCGATGCCGCGATCGTGGCACGGGATCGCTGTTGATTTGCATGTCAGTCACGTCTGATATCGTTTCTCCCTCGTGATCTTTCCCCGTCTGTAATTGAATTCTGGAGCAAGACGTGAGGGGACGATCCTCCTTCTCCCCATCTCCCTATTTGAAACCACAATTCTTGACACAGCAAGAGGTAGGTCGAGTTACTGGGCCTTCAAAATCTAATTTCCATGGATTATTCTACACGTGAACGTCCCCATTAGCGGGTGATTTGAGGCAATGGGTCGGGGATTATATTCTCGTCTTCATCTCCTATTTTATTCCCGCGCGCGCGAAATGTTACCAACGATGACGCGACTAGAAAGGCGGGAAGAAAAAAAAGCGATAACCGGCGCTAACGGTGGAATCCCAGCGCGATTAAATTGAATCTGTGCTTCAGTCGCTGGATAAACACGTACGGGGTGTGTTTTGTATTATATGGGACTTTAACTGAGAAGTGTATATTTTTTAGATTGTCGTTGCTTTCGCTGCGACAAATTGCAAAATTAATCACACTAACTGGTGAAGGGTTCATTGTTGCAAGATAATGTAATCGTAAATGTATGTCATGCTTACAAGTGTTGGTGAAATTTCTGGAAGGTATATAAGAGGGTATATAAGAGGGTTTATTGGTAATTCTATGTGACATCGTAAGCTTCTGCCTGGTAGGGTGTATGGAGTATAAATGATCAGGGGAATACAACAAAATGTCTTTGGAACCTAGCATGTCAAGGAATGAATGACCACAGCTTCACGGATTGTATGTCATTCGGTACAATCGTGTGTTCAGTCACAAACCCAATTTACGAATCTCACCCTATGTAGTATGTTAGTATCTTGTATAGAATAATGAAACTCGCAGGAACAAAGTTTCACAAACACAGAAACTTGAATTGGTTGGCTTATTGTCCGGACGTAAAGCTGTAAGTTTGGCCCAATGAACAGGTGGCTTAAACTAGGTCTGTTTCCTCAAACGCAAATACTTCTCTGTGTATGCAATCCCTTCATTTACAAGTTTATAAAACTTGAACAGATCTATGTTCCCTAAACCCTTTTCCGCTCGGGAGATTTGCCGACGGTGAGCAACTCATCCCCCTCAACCTTACCCTTTTCTAACAGATTAAAGCTTCGTTTATCAGATGAAAACATCCCATGGCATTTGGCATCTTCCACACAATTTAATATGAAAAATAATAACTTTGCTAAAACAAGAGGAAAAGGTCCCAATCTTTAATCCCAATCTCGGACCTTCGGGCGTGGCACCGAAAGATGACACCTCTAAATCTGCACGCACAGCGACGATCATGACCAACGGACATAGACTTCAATGAGACGAGGACATTTCTATACCAATGCCCTTTGAGGATTACTTTCTGGGTCGTCCGACAACTTGGCCTTTCCGTGATTGCTTGCTAGTCAGTTAGTGCCCAAAGGTTAATAAACCGAGCCAACAAAATCGGTTCACATCCTGCTCGGTGGTCACGGAAGTAAAGATGGATGCCCCATGGAGTATGGATGAGGAAGACAATCTCATCTTTGGAAGGAAATGCCGAGTAGGTTTAGAAGACTGAAGGGCTTGATGAAATCCCACATCAGGACGACTTTGCTCAAATGGTATACAATGACATTAAAACAGAAAAGACAAGATTCGTTGCCTTGGAGGTGCTCTAGATGAACAGAAAACATGTATAATATAACTAATGTATTGGGGTAATGTTCTAAATGCGCTTCTCAATTAATGTTAGGTAATGTTTTCTTTCAGTGGCTTGGTGTGAACAATTTCACGAATATCATAAACAAGGCAAAAAGAAGAACACTAAAGGGTGTGGCTGTTTTGTACAATTTTTTGTATTTTTTTTGTATCCATGTCTTGGAGTAATCGTCAGTTACACATTTCATTTATGTAAAATGTATATATCTCTGCCCTCACAGGTATCCATTTACTCCTGGGTGGAGAGAAGCAATGAGTGACAAAGTGCCTTGCCCAAGGGCACACGCACCATAGTCCCAGAACCCACAACCTGTAGCTTTACATACAGATTACAAATTCAATGCTCCAGACCACGAGACCACGGCACTATTCTAATAGACTATTTTTATTGTTAGTATTACAAATGTACATTATTTCTGGTACTGAAACCAAGGAATCCTTACGAGCGTCCTAGAGGCACTGTAAACTTGCAAAACCCAGAAGAATATTCGGGGAAAATTTCTCGGAATCAGGTAGAAAATGAAAACCCAATCAAAAATGTGGACCAGTCCGGATTCGAACTCGGGCCACAGCGGTGGAAGGCGAGGAAAGAACCGCTACACCAACCTGACTAGAGACAACATCCAACTGAGGTCGAGAATTAAAGAAAAAGGCCTGTGACTCGTTAGAGTCCAAAATTCCAAGTCAGCCAAGGAATTTCAAAATTCATATAGGTTTCTAATTGGATCAGGCCGGGCACGTGTTGCCGTCATGGGAGCTTCTTTCTGCTTGGAACGTTCGGCATTATGGCTTCATAAATCTCAATTAGTAGAAATTCACATGTGGCATAGGTTTGCAAACGGAGCGAATATTGAAAGACGAAAGCCGTTCGAGTTTTGCAAGGTCATGTTCACGTCCAAGTACAATTAATAATACAAGACGATTTATTTATCAAACCTCAATTCAAAGATGGTTCTACTTCCACCGTTTTACCTTCTGGGAAAGATCAGACAAAACCTTCCACTTCCACTTCAAATGTCAGGTTCTATTATAGTTATAGTTTAAAAGCCTTTACCTTATTTAGCCCGTTTCATACTCCATGTGAATGCGAAGCGAATTTCATGACGTCAACAATTGAAATGTCATTGTTACATTAAAGGGATCGTATACGTTTGGTAATTGGAACCCACTGTTTGTTTCAATCCTATATAGTTAAATAATAATAATAATATGGATTTATAATGCGCACTTCTCCAGAAAACCGATCAAGGCGCCTACACAAAAAGAAAACATTATACAATAGTTATAGATATACACCATAAAACTAACCTGTAAAAATTTCATTTCAAAAGGTGGTAGCGATTTTGAGATATTGCCGAAAATCTGGAGCGGTTATGTCCACGCAGGAAGAATAATCTGCATTGGAATACACAATCTGAGAAACGTCACTGCAGTAACGCTTCTGAGATTCAAATTTGTTGGGATAAAAAGTGATATCTTTTTCCATAACCGCAGTACTTCGGAGTGAAAAGTTTCTAATAATGCATTATACTATTCAAAGCTGTTGTACTTCTTACCAAGTAAGTTTTTATTGCCATTAATTTTTGGAGTAATTAACAAACGTATACGATCCCTTTAACGAAGTATTTAAACCGGGCTTTACAATGTCAAATAGTTCATAAAACATTTTTGTTTTATTCTTATTACATTGATCTTTGCAGGACTACACAATATCCATGTACCTGCGCCAACACTGGAAAGACGAGCGACTACGGTACGACAGCCGGCTTGGCAATCTCTCATTGGACGGCAGGCTGGCTGACGACATATGGGTGCCAGATACATACCTGGCCAATGACAAAAACTCCTTCGTGCATGACGTCACCGTTAAAAATAGACTCCTGCAGCTACACTGCGACGGCAGTGTTATATACGGAATGAGGTAGGGACATGAATAAATGAGAATTGCTTAAATTCTCTTGTATTTTCCAGCAACTTCAATATTCATAGCAAAAACACCTTTTTTCAGCAAAGAATGATAGTACAGCCGTAAAATGGTTCCAGATTACACTAACAAACTGGTGACAACCACAGATCCCCTTCAAAGATCTTCAAAATTCATCAAGCATATCCTCAAGATAGCTCAAGATTCTTAAGTCGCTAAAGACAAAGACAGCCCATGTGGAAAGCACACCTCAAGAACCTGATGGAGTCAAGACCATAGACACACCGGAAGAAGCTCGGGCAAACCGGAATGGCAAGCCCGACCTCCTTTCAGCCTGACCTATTCAAGGTCTGATGCAATCATTGGTCGGAAGTTTAATTAAGGCTTGATATCTTTCGGCTCGGGTTTATACTTTCACGGGTCACTTTCCACGACAAATCACAGATATTGACCCGCAAACTGCAGTGTACACAAACGAAACCCACGATCTCCAAAACAAACTCGGAGCAGATGGCAAAAAGTGCAGTTGCACCCTGATCTTCGACAAGCCAGAAGTCAACAAGAAAAAAAGAAAAAAAAGGGAGGGGGGGGGGGGGGGTGGTGGTTGGGGGCTTACAAAACCTTATTCCTATCGCTGATTAGCCTGAATTATCGACCAAACTTGGGCGCGAGTCGCATAACGGGAACAAAAAGCTTAGACCACGGGGAGGTATGATGAATAACATGGTAGGACTATGGCTGGGTAGTGGACCGAAAGCGGGTACAGGGTCTTGGTAAAAGTCTTCCGCTTGTAGGAGCGGAGACAAGGCATCTCCTCCCGAGGCAGGTGGATGATCTGACAGGCACGGAAGACGGGGGACTAAAGCCCTTGCCCCCGGGGAGCTCTCCAACAGAAAAGGAAGAACCAGAGACAAATAGGGGGCAGGAAACCTTTACATAGACGCAAACTAGTCGATTCTTGTATATCGTGCTGTGTGCATGCATGAACACCATCATGCCTCCACGCTGCCGTATCAGGAAACGCAATGTGAAAACATCCTTTAAGTTCACGTGAAGTGAAAATGACACGATACCAAAAAAAAGCAGGTGTCATCTCAAATAGAAACCTAGTTTGTGGTTTGCACTATTTAGTGATGACGTTCGAGATCTACCACTCAATGTTGACAATAAATCTCAGTCACAAAGACTTAAAGTACACGGTATAGACTTTAAACAAGCCACCTATACGCAATCGAAACCAGTACGCGCGCATCGAATGGAATACTTGAATGTAGTCTAATAGATTCCCGGCCTTCGTGACAGATCCTGTTTAAAGCTTGTCTCCCTAAAAAAACATATTCACATAAACACGCCTAGGCTATCTGGCTATACCAATACGCGTAACAACTTACATGTATATGGATCTAAGGGGGTTAAACTAACGGCAGAGGGCGCTGTTTGCAAGGCGCAATCACACAAAACTTAGTAATACAGAAATACATTAAAATGCCAAACATGACTTGTTTAGCAAATAAAAACAAAGTACTCATTTAGTACAACCTTAAAGAAACACAATTCATAACAGGAACATTCAAATAAAAAAATAAAAACCTGCGGATTATAATCCAATGTAGCGTAAAATGACGCAGTCACACACGTACTCCTGTCAGTCATACCCAATTAGTAATTGGTTGGGCGATTTGACAGCAATGGTCAGAGAATAAACAGCTATCGGCCTTTTTCACAATTTTATTTGGCCGGTCATCATCCCGTGGACTACTAATCCACACTAGTGACGCATTTGAAACGCGTGCACGATACTTTCACGATACTTAAGCCGTTTGTTTGTTTGTTTTACCTCTCTTCCCCAATAAAGGATAACTACCGTCGCATCCTGTATGATGGACCTACGGCACTACCCGATGGATCAACAGAATTGCACCTTAGAAGTAGAGAGTTGTAAGTACATCGGGGTCATTTGTTTTAGCTTCTGATTGTGTGTGTTGGGTGGTTTGTTTTTTCTTTTGCATAAATTATTCAGTATTTGGATAGCACTGTTTTCCAAACGGCTTAACTGTTGTCGTCGCATTAAAGGCGTTGTTCTTATTACTTGGCTATACTGGGATACGAGGATGATTATACACATTGTGCACTAGGACAAGCAAAATTGTCTGGAAATATAATATAAATACAAATACAATGGAATACAATTTGAAACCCGCAAGTTTAGTCTATTTCTATATCAATAGGCCTACCACAAACCCCAAAAACTTTAAAAAGTTCCATCATTATATCCGAGTATAACTTCTCAACTTCCATAATTTTTTTTTTTTCTGGTCAACTCTTATTTCCAAAAATTATGCATTTTGCCGTCGTCCAGTATACAAGTCTCTTGTTATGTGGAAAATGAAGTAAGATTAAAAAATAAAAAATTTAAAAAAAAGGGAAAAAAAGGTAAACGTGGCCGATATTTAATAGTTCGAGTTTTGTAATGGTTCCACGCCGGTTCTAAAGCAATCTGAAAAAAATATTATATGTTATTGAGCCTTTTGACAAACAGATCACACTATTCAAAATGTCGGAAATGTCAGGGTGTTTCTCCCTGAGAACATATACAGCAAAAAAGATATTAGAAGTGCCACAACTTAACTTCCACACTAATACCAGAATTGCCAAAGAGGACTTATTCTTTGATGCATCAGCCTTATATCAATATGCCTCGAACCAGCGGTTTGAACCAGACGACACCAGTTCATACCGGTTTCACCTAATCCACTTGTTTTTACTTCCCCCATCTGCAGACGGGTATACCCTGAACGACCTGTCCTACTCCTGGGAGTTTGGCGGCAGGTCGGTGATTGGTATGGAGAATATCAAGATCGCCCAGTTCACCATCACGGAGTGGAAGTTGATATCCCGGCTGCAGAACTTCTCCACCGGTACGTTCCAGGGAGGGAGTGCTAAAACCGGAGGTGCATACCACTGATTCCTTTGGCACGACCGACGTAGTCAGACGTACCCGACAAAACCCACTTAAACAGGCATCTGCAAATGCAGTTAGACGCAGACATTTGCTTTTTAACTCCCCGGTGCATACGACATAACTAACCGACGGACAAGTGGCTCTAAGACCTGTTTGAGACGTCGCGCTTCTGCTGTGTCAGGCCCGTACGCACCACCCCCCCCCCCCCCCCAAACCCCCCCCCCCAAAAAAAAAAAAAAAAAAAAAAACATTACCAAAAGGTCCACATTTTCCGGGGTAAATAATGGTATTTTGATGTAAAAATAACGGTACTGGCACACGAAAATGTTTGGTCCCATTGTTGGTCCCATCAAGTACCAATACACACCCCCATAACAAATCCTGCGTACGGGCCTGTGTGTCGAATGCAATTCAACTGAAATTATTGTATTCGACGAGGCACAATTCGGCTCGGCAAATTAATTTCGGCGCGGCAGAAGAATTAAGCTCGACAGGGTCTGTTGTACTAATTCTGCCGTGTCGAATACAATTCCAATTCGAAGCTGTTCCTGATCATCGTTTATAATTAAGAATGCCAACAAACAAAATTTGTTTTTTTTGTCATGCTTTTAGTGTGTTGGTCCGTCTGAAGGCTCCGTGCACAAGCACCCCCTCAACGGCTAGAAAGGGAGGGTCGGGGATTCATTATCAATAAAGTTCGACTGGACTTTTGCAATGCGCCGTATTTCTGGCCGCATGAGGGCGCTGTTAGACGCCATTTTCTGGGTACCCAGCACAGACAAAATCGCGTTTATTAAAGTTGTTTTAGTAACTTTACTTTATCTAAAAATTGAATATTAGAAAGAAAAACAATTTGGAGCTGTAAGAATATTTAAACTGACGTGAATTATCTCCTAATCACTTTTAATTATATACCCCCAAATACCGTGAGCACAGCGCCCTCAACGTTCAATAATACGGTGAAACAACTGCCGTACTAACGTCGCGCTTAATTTGTAATCGACATGTCAGAAGCGTGACGTCTGAAACAGGCCTTACCGGCCGGTACAAGAACAAAGGAATTTACCATACCACGAACTAGGGAACACCTACACGACCAACAGACGCAAATATAACAACCGAAGTCAACCAGCAGACCACGGTTTATCAAGTGGTTGGACAAACAATGGCCTCATCACAAAACCAATGCTATGGCTTAAACTATGCTAGTACTTTCAAACGACAAAATATGCACACCGTCTAAAAAAAACCACAGACATATAACCAAAAACTACAAGCGCATACGCTATAGGCTTTGAAGACGTACATTATGTTTAACTCCTAGTTTAATTATATAATTACTATTAGTTCTATAGATACCAAAAAAGCAACAGTTTATTGACAATAATGTCAGAAACAGTAAACGAGTGAAAACAAGCTTTATACAGACATGGTAACAAGCTTTAACAAAAAAGGCCAGTTGGAAATTCCAGACTCTGAACCAACTCTCTCTCCCTCGAAGCAACATTAATATGAAGGTCTGATCAATGTAACCTTATTGATCCTAAAACTGGTCACCTGATTTCACATTTTGTGTGAAACACTCTCAAGATCTAAACCAGCGCCGCGCAAATATTTCTACATCCCGACCGTGTCATCCAGGGGAACATGATACGTAGAGATGGGTAATTGAATTTTTGATTGAGTGGGCCGAGCACCGCAGCGCGCGTGATAGAATCACAACTTGCAAGCCTGACCTGTTTTGCCGTAAAATCCGCAGTGGTCCGAAGTTAGACCATCAACAAGATACAGATTACAAACTATGGCCCCAAAAGCCCTCATTCTCCTAACACAGATTTTCATGCTACACCTAGGGGGAAAAAAAAGAAGGCAAAAAAATAAAAATAGAAAAAGAAAAAAACACGAAGATTATCCACAATCGAATAAAATGCAAAAAGACCACCAGGAGTGTAGGGATTAGCATGCCGTATTTTCGAATCCTTCCCCACTTGAAAAAGCAGGTGTTAGTAAGACTTGCGCGCTGCTTCGATCTATTTTTTTTCGTAGAACTACGGGGTATAAGGTTTTGAAAGACACAGATATTGATGTATTTGTGTCAGGCTTTGTGTTTCCACTTGTAATTTTGTTAATGGACGTCTTATTTGGAGGGCATTCGGGGTCGGATTCGGTAAAAGCTCGGGATAGTTTCAGGGAATTGAACATAAGCTTAACGGCTTTTCCCTGCTCGGTCGTTGGGAGTTATTTCCGGTGTTAAATTCGCATATCTGGGCTACGTGCCTTTTTTAAACCTCAACCCTAAGGCGATGTGCGTCACTCATCAAATGAAATGAACGTGGTTGTTACGCACGATGTCTGTAAAATCGAACAAGTATAAGTGCCCCAACGCAGGCAATTTAGATTTGTGTGTTTTTCTGTAAGGGGTGAAAGAGGCAAAAACATTCCTACCATGGTCTTTGTTAGGTGAAAATAAGGCTTCATTAAAAAATCATTTGTGGTTTCCACCATATAAGCTTGGTTACTGTACAAGTATACATACAATTAAAAGTACAAGAATAACATGACAGTATACAAGAACAATGAAGGGTGGCCAAGGAGGAAACACTATCGTCTAAAAGAGCGTGTCACTCCAACCCTTCACAACACACACACATTCGCATCACTGTGGAGACATGGCTTTGTTCTCGTGTACAAAAAGGTTAGAAAGTCGAGCACGTTTTTCAAAATGCTCCCATTTTAACCATCATTTTTTTCCTGTGTTGAAATTTCGACCCAATATACCCTATATTATACCCTAACCCAAACACTAACCCTAACCCACATCCTAATCCTAGTTTTTGAGTAATTTAAGTAAAATTCAAAAATCTAATTCGTGAAATTCCCAGTGGAGACCTATTCATCTATAGAAATTTACCTTCCGGAGACGTTTTGTCTCCATTGTACACATTGTGTTCATGTCTCCAGAGGGTACCGTATTTCGCACTACAGATCACAAACACATACACGGACCAATTACAGGCAAAATAAAACAATTAAAAATGCAGATGGGTGGACAAGATACATTCAAAAAAAGGAGAATAATGTTAAAAGTAGTTAGGGTAAAAGAGTATACCCATTTTCAAATTCAGATTATTGTAAAACTACTGAATTTTTCAGAAAAAGATAAATGTCTGTGGAAAGGGTAGAATGTCCTCTGTCCAATGGTACAAGGTTCATTATGCCATTGCCATAGATGACTGAACAAACAAGACATTTATGAAAGGCAATAAAATCGGCACTGTGACAAGTTGTTTTTACTTGAGTGACAAAGATCAGGCAGTTGTTTTTAAGGACAAATTCTTTTGCTGTTTAAACACATTGAACAAGTTATGACAGGGTCCATGAATCTTTTTTCTGGTCCACTTCTTTTTTTGTGGGACACTTACCTGACAAATTTAAGGTGATGTACCCTCCACATGACCACTATTCCTATTAATGCATAGCTTGCATCTTCGTCTCATGTCTCTCACTGCCCGCCTTATCGTCTCAACTTGTCACAGTGCTGATTTCAGTGCCTTTCATAAATGTCTCGTTTGTTCAGTCATCTATGGCAATGACATAATTAACCTTATACCATTGGACAGAGGCCATTCTACCATTTCCACAGACATTTGTCTTTTTAAAAAATATTCAGTAGTGTTGCAATAATATGAATTTGAAAATGGTTATCTTTTTTGTATGGACACTCTGTATATTATATCTTGACATTTTAGCCTTGAATCTAGGCCACAATTCTGATCGTAGCGTGAGGTTCTACATTAATATCAAGGTTCTGTCTCGTGAAAAGCTGCAAACAGAAATTACGTACCAATTACGCACGCATTTAGGATCTTTGGTTTTTTGTTGTTGAAATTAAGGTTGTCAGTTCATGGATTTATCGGTTATCGGTTATCATATTAAACATTATCGGTTTATTAGGTCAGCACATTCAGATCATACCGGGTTAAAATTTACTGGCCATGAGAATGACATATCAACTTAAAACATTTAGATCTTAATGGGCCAAGACATTCAGATATTAGGTTATGATATTCAGATAATATCTGGGATGACAATACCCATAATCACACCTTTAAGGTCTTTGACAATAAGGTCATATGAGTTAATTTCAAGTCAAGCTTCAGAAACAAGCAGATTATTCTAAAGATGTATTGCCAGCACGGAGCGACTGACAGCATTTAATATTCTGTATATGCGAGAATGTGAGATGTATTCAATAATCCCGTAATGAAGTTATTTTTGTAATAGTGGTTCCTTTTTCTGTCCGGCAGGGTCGTATCCTAGACTCTCCCTAAGCTTTCTACTAAAGAGAAACATCGGCTACTTCGTCCTTCAAACCTATCTTCCTTCCATTCTGCTGACGATTCTCTCCTGGGTATCATTCTGGATCAACCACGAGGCCACGTCGGCAAGAGTAGCTCTAGGTAAGCAACATCCAATCACCGAGCTTGATATCCATGATGACGTCACATACTAACAGGCGAACGTCCAACACGCTTGAATCATCGCGTGTAGACATGCGTCTCAGAATAAATAACTATAAATCCAGTTTGGTTATGAAATTCCTCCAATCTTGGTTGGGAACAGAATTCAGAAAAAAACATAAGCCTGAATAAACCTGTAGAGAGAAAACAATGAGAAGGTACAGTTTTAGAGGTGGGAAGAAACCCCAGAAGAATATCCTGGAGAAAACCCACGGATTCAGGCAGGGACTGAAAACCCAATACACACACCGGCGGGGTTTGAACCCGGGTCAAAGCAGTAAAAGGCGAGGAAATAACCTCTGCGCTAACCTGACCCCTAGGTATTAACACTTTAGTTAACATTCATCATATATTTATACCTTCAAATACAATACGAGGTGTTCTATATGCAAGTTGTTAGAGATACATCACAACGACTGACTTGTTAAAAACAAGTCAGTTTTATTTGAACTGTACACGGCTGCTCGTGTATCTGGTGGTACCTCCTTCATCACTTATCTTCACCTGTATGACAGGTATCACGACGGTGCTCACAATGACAACGATCAGCACAAGTGTCCGTCAGTCTCTGCCAAGGATCTCCTACATCAAGTCCATCGACATCTACGTGGTCACCTGCTTCGGCTTCGTCTTCTCGGCTCTTCTGGAGTACGCCATCGTCAACTTCAACTACTGGTCGCAACACAAGCGCAAGGCGCGGGAAGCCCTCAAGAGTGTCACGGCTAACAATAACGTGGACGGCAGCAGCGGCAACAATGCCAGTGTTCGGACAAGGAGGTTCCGAGACGGCACCTATCAGCAGGTTAAAGTACGTACATGTAAATGCCACATGATGTTTTTCTCAAATTTGGATTTACAAGTTATAGTGTATGGTTTAAGATATAATTGAATGACAGCTGAGAAGGTGATTCCCAATTTTCAAAGATGATGCACAAACTACTTAATAAAAGGTATGTGGAAAGAAGTTCTGATCATGATGGGGTTTGTCTGATTTTCAGACCAGACACTCGATGTCCTTTCTGATAACAACATAGATAAGTAATCATTGAAAAGTGCAGATGGCTCCTTGGTAAGGGGTTGTATAAGAAAGGGCCTGATTCGTACACTTAAAAATACATTGCATGATTAAACCAGATAAACAGATTAATAGGCACGGCATTGGTATCCGGACAACTAATTTATGATCTTGTATCAACAGATGCAATACAATACAAATGTTGGTCAACGGTTGTCAGAACGGAGCGAAGAGACCAGCGAAGAGACCGAATCTATGGTAACTGAGGAGATCCCCATGAACAGGCTGAACGGATTAGAACTGGAAGGCGACGGTCACGTGGTGAGACAACCCTCCTGCACCGGCGGCAAGGTTCGCCGGCGGTCCAGCGGCAACAACTACCGACACACCGCTCCCTGGTTCGGGCCGGCAAGCTCGGGTAGGGCACGGAACGCGACCTTCCGGCGACGGACGATGCGCGTCCGTCTGCCCGTGGTCCGCAACGTGAACATTGTTGACACCTACGCCCGCATTGTTTTCCCTGGTCTTTTTATCATTTTCAACATTGTCTACTGGAGTGTGTATCTGATGTGGCAACAACAGTGGAAAAACAATCAAACATGGACTGAGTGATGAGCAATATTGACTGTGCTGTATTTCTTTGTTTTCTTCTTCCACGGACCGTCAGGGCAGCGCTTGATGTTGAGATCAAGAGAAACTTCCACTATCTATACATACAGACTGTGAAAGCGAAAGTGGCGTCTGGGCACCAAACGAAAGGATTGCTTGATGAGCGCATCAAATTTGTATGGTGCTTTAGTGTGATCAAAGAGAATCTCAAAACCTTGCCAAGAGGGCTTGGTGAAACAAATATGTGTTTACTGCAAAAGGTTTCAACATGATGTGAGAAAGACTTTGAAGGGTATCACGGTGCCCTGTTTTTTAATTTTACTACGGTCCGCTTTAATCCCTATAATTATGTTCAATTGTGCTCCGAGGAATGAATTTTAGTTGCTTCTGTGGTAACGAGAGAGGGCGGGTTACACGAAGGGAATCCTAACTGACAAACAAGAAATAGAATCAAAATAATTTGTTAATTGTTATATCATATAATGTGAGAGGATTATACAGCTTGGAAGCACCGTTGCGCCATTTCATCTCTTAAGATGTTCGGTCTTGCATGGGAAAATAAAATGAAAACAAAATGGCGTCTTACCTGCTAACATAACAACTTCCGTTGCGAATTGCACTACTACAAAGGTATTCGATGTGTGAATACTTCTAAAAAGTGTGTCCGATACCGCTAACAGTGACTCAAATTGATTGGAAAATATCTATACAATCATCTGGTTATTTTCAGATTTTGACTCTCAAAAGATGTAGAAAGGTTGCTACAAACGTTTACCTGTCTAAATGCAATTTTCAATATTATCGCAATACAAAGAAAATAATGGTGAAAAAATGTAAATATAGAAATAATGGCAACAATATATGATATTTACAAAATACTATAAAGTCAAATATTTAACCTGCCAGGAAACGTTTTTGCACAAAAGTGATTATACAGACAGTTTGGAATTGTAAGGTTTACAAGGGGCATATGTGTGTGTATGGGGCACTGAACATTTGTGCCATATCTTTAAAAACATAAACCAAAAATGGTTTTGGTCTAATTTTTGTTAGGGTATTAATTTCGCAAATAGATTTTCCTTTTTTCCATGTTTTTCAAAAATGCTAAACAATTAAATCAATTAACGAATATACAGTTACGATATTCTACCCTAAGTTTAAATTTCTAGTTGTACAAACGATGTTGCTATTTACAAACAAGAGTTATGCAACTAAACACCATTTCTTTGATCCCTTACACCTTTTAATAAAACTTGTGTCCATTAAAGGTAGGATACACCATTTGCAGATATTGAAAATATTTACAACCGAATTATTAAGAAATATCTTACTCATTTGAAAGTAAATGTTGATTCTAGGCATCCAGCAAAAGGATTGCGTTAGATATCCTGTAATTCTTCCGAAAAATATAATTTTATAATGAAAAATTCGCGATCGCCAGACAAAAAAACAAAACAAAAATAACATAAGAATAACTGCTCGACGCTGTTTTTCGTGCTTTTCTCGGCATCCATGATTGTAAAACTTCGGACAGCTCAGTTAAACGATATTTACTATAAAATACAACCCCCAAAATCTACTCGTTCATGATAATTCAAGCAATGACCAATGGTGTATCCTACTTTTAATGTACAGACAATGACGAAATGACATTTATTCAATATTATTAATATTTTAACATTTATCTATTGATCTGACGTTGCGCAGCCATCGGTGGGTGTTGATCTATACACCAATGTTGTATTCTGAGCCGTTTTATTCTTTTTATCTCGACAAAGATGCGGTTTTTAGGTGTAAGATGTGTCACAACATGTTCACACTGTTTCTTTTTCATCGCCATTGTGATATTAATGTATTAACTATCAGCATGATAAATCACGAATCCTATTGTGTTTACGTTGACAAATCTGTCAAAAATAACAAGTTATTTGTTATTGTCAACGAAATCCGCTCTTCAAAAAACAAAATCATCATTCATTTTAAGCTTCAAGAAGAATATATCCAATGTGTTGTTTTCGAATGATTTTAGTTGAATTATTTAATTGTCAATCACTTAGCGAAACTGGTAACCCAGATATATTTCAAATATTTATTTAGACGAATACCTACGGACATTGAATGCCTTGTGATAGGTTTTGGTTTAAAATATTAAAGATGTGAGATTCATTAAACGACTTTGCAAAAATGTAGGTAAATGTCATAGTTAAAAATTTTACACAAAGACAGAAACGACTGAACAAAATACAACTGTCGGGTTCATAATTGGTAAGCCGGGATATATATATTAACGAACGTATGAATGACAAGTTTATGTGAACACGTGTATATGTGTAGCTAAAAATCTCATATATTGGATGTTTTTATTATTCATTCAATTGACAAAATATCATCTCGATTTATAAGAAATCAATAGTGTATAGGAGATCAATTGTAAGCTTTAAGTAGTTATGTTTGATTACTAGAACCAATCCATAAGCAGTATTATTACCCCCTATACTTCCATGTAGCTCCACCCCTTGTTGACAATTTTAAATGCGTTTGAATAATTTACGACAGATTTACGCTTCCCTCTGAGATAAACTAGAGAGGTGTTGCTCGAAAAAAAAAAAAAAAGGCAAAATCCAAAACATACAAACACAACAATAAGTTATAACTCCACAAAATCTGAATATTCGTATGAATTGCATGTGATTGTTACCGTAAACAGTCGTTGGTCACATTTCAATCGCGATGAAGAAAAATACAGAATTTATGTAATGTTTGGGATTTCTCACCATTTTTTTCGAGCAAACTTTCATAGTCGAACATTGTGAATTAAATGGGTTTTTTTTATATATTGATTTACAAATTGTAAAAACAATTCTCAACAATTCAGACATTAATCAGACGGAGCTAATTAGTGTTCAAATTAGGACAGGAGAAAATTATTTGCCTAGCTTGATCCCGGATACCCCGTCTGTAAACCGACAATGTGACGGACTGACAGACTGACAAAGTACAAGAAGTGTATTCGATAGAGATATTATTTATGATTGAATAGCAGACGGAGGGACAGTTACAGAACAGACGTACGTAGTTCGACAGTTCGACGGATGGACAGACAGACGGATAGTGCAATTCTCGACCTTACCTCCATGGCGAGACGGTGATTCAGTTCTCGAAATCATAAAAAGATACATACAAATGTGTCAACAAATGTAAATACCGACATTCATCAACCTTTACCGACTTTAAATTACCTTTTTTTATTGACTTTTTTTATTGACCGTTTATAACTGCGCAATCTGTACAATAATCGACTATTGTTCACTCGGAAATCGATTAACAAAAACCAATAAAATATTTTGTATCAGAATTTTGTTTCCGTCAATGTTCCTATGTTCCACAATTTATTGTATATATTTTTTCAAAACTTGGATCAATTTGGAATACATTTTGAATCTGGAAAATCCGCAGTGAAGAAAACGTAGACCATGCAAAACAACAAACGAAAGGATGGATAAATTAAAGGGATCGTATACGTTTGGTAATTGGAACCCAATGTTTGTTTCAATCCTATATAGTTATAGATATATACCATAAAACTAACCTGTACAAATTTCATTTCAAAGGTGGTAGCGATTTTGAGATATTGCCGAAATTCTGGAGCGGTTATGTCCAGTGATATCTTTTTCTATAACCGCAGTACTTCGAAGTGAAAAGTTTCTAAAAATGCATTATACTATCCAAAGCTGCTGTACTTCTTACCAAGTAAGTTTTTATTGCCACATTTTGTTGGAGTAATTACCAAACGTATACGATCCCTTTAAGCATGGACAGCCAGACCGAACTCCCGACGGACAGACAGACGAACTGACGAACTGACCAGCTGACACTTCTATGACCGACAAAACGCACATTAATGCCAACAGTTACATAAAAATGGTTGGGGAAAAAATGAGCATTGTTTTACAATAAAGGTTAACAAATTTTGTATGGATGGTTCTCAAGTGTGTCTTTATTTCAAATAGTAAACTGGACAAACGACCGACTTGGAATGTATCTAATTCTTCAGTCTCATAATTTGGCAACAGATTATGTACGGTAATTATGTATTTATACTCGAAAGGAATGTCATGCGAAAGTTTTGAACAATTCTTTAATCGCCCTTGAAAGACAGCTGCGAAAAAAAGCTTGTGTTTTTGTTGGTCCCTATTTCTACCTTGCCCAACCATACCTATATTTCCGACATTCCTTTGTTTACATGTATAGTTATAAGAAACGAAACAAACAAAAAAGCTAGTTTTACTCGCACTATGAGCGACTTTTGAATGTATTCTTTCTCATTTTGCGACAGATAACCCTAACTCCAAAATGCATCTGAAGCTGTTTTTAGAGAGTGGGAAACCTTGTGTAAGTTCACAAAACGTTCAGTCTTTCTACATCACGTGAACCGATCACTCTATGCGCAAGCTTACATACCCACGACTGCAGATTGCGCATCATATTGAATTATCCCACGTGACCCCGAGGTAAATTTGAATAACATCTGGTACACTGACTTGCTCACACAGCTTGGTACCTTGAACTTTAAATTCTCCAGACCAAAGACACTGTTGCCATGTCACATGATTCGGGGCAAGCTCTTGCATAGTTACGTAACAGACGTTCAGCACCAATACATTGTTCACAATGGGTGAGAATGGCACAAAGACACCAGACCATTCCGGAGCTGGGGGTTGCTAGCGTAAGGCTTGCCCCGAATCACGTGATATAGCAACAGTGTCTTTGGTCTGGAGAATTTAAAGTTTAACGGTGCCAAGCTGCGTGAGGAAGTCAGTGTACCAGATGTTATTCAAATTTACCTCGGGGTCACGCGCAAATGGCTTATTAGGCTGGATCCCACCCATTGTGTAGACCAGATACATGAAATAACTACCAGTCAATAGCCAATCGGAATCAAATAAAGAGATTTGTTGGCGGACCAGTTTTACCCAACTAAGGACTTTATAGAGAATTATATTCTTTAATAGTATGGTCTCAGGATTACCACCCTACCACACAAAGATGCAATACTCGTTTCACCCCATCATTTCTTTAAACATTTCTACACGAGTAACTGTTACATAAAATCATTAATAATGTTAGTTCATTCTTTAATTCATATACAGCCGAACCTGTAATAAACAGTTTACAGTAATATATTGCATTTGAGATGCATTTAATATAATACCAGATGCGAAGAATATCCTGGAGCGTAAAACTCGTTCCAAGAGTGAAGGAAATGTGGCAAATGCGTACATGTATACAAGCTCCATTCTTTGCAAATTGTTCACCTCAAATCAAAGGTAAATCATTTGTCTAAAGAGACATTGTAAAATGTGAATCCCACACACCAATAGCTGTTACGTAACACTACTTTGACGAGTCGCCAAATCTTGCCTTATTTTTGGTACATAACATGTCACAGCTACAAATTGTGTAGCTGTTGACAAACTTCAAAACCAATTTAAATGGTTGCAGTAAAACAAAATGTCAATATAATATACAATCAACAATGTCTATCCTATTAACATAAATTAAATATACAAACCTTAAATATTAATTACAAATAAAATATATATAAGCCGCCTACTTTGCTTAATTTACAACTGGAAATGTTCGCATTTAGAATTTTATTATTCGCATGTATTTTAATGGTAAAAGTGTATTTAAATAATGTACATGTACCATGCAACGGACCAAATTCTATAATGACAACGCCTTACAATGTATACCACGTGGCAGTAAATGACATTTCTCATTCTCCGGCCTGGGAAGGGCAAACGATTTACACATGGAAGTCAGTCTAAAACCAATCACTTCGAAACTACTGTTGTTCGAACAAGAATGGTGATGCTCTTGCTAACCCCTCGAACGACGTCATCCACGCAACACATCTAATAGCGCCCTCTGTGGTTTCCAATCGGAAAGTCACTTGAAACAAAGCGAAAGACTAATGTAGCATCTTCAATTCTGAGAAAAGAAGAATCCAAACAACAAAGAAGTTGATACTTATTTCGAAATTCCAGTACCGCAGAAAATATTACCAATGTAGCACATTATAGCAGCACTTGACATGTATGATTAGCTGCCATTAAGCTAGCAAAGAAATTGACAACTTCAAATTCATTGGCAAAAACTTTATTTGTGTCAATTTAACTCACAAGTAGGCTAATTTATTCCGCATTTATGTGGACTTATTTGCAGACGCGTTTTATTTTCTTTCTACATAAAGTCTCGTAAAGTCTGGTAACTCTTTATTTATTATCTTTTCATTTAGCAGACGAGGGCGCCCTCACACTGGCGTGCGACTGTCGTTTCTTTTTAGTTTTAGCCTCGGACTTTGCGGGCAATTTCTGCGAAGTAAAACTAAATAACGAACACCAGCAAAGCGGAAATTTTTACTAAACTTAAACAAAACCAAAAAAACACCAAAACAACGCAAAAACACTAGCAAATGCACTTAGCGGGAAGCTAAAAAAAAAGATTTAGTTTTAAAGTAATGTAAATTGTTTTTTTTACCTTTAGCATTTCAAGAGAACGGGCCTTGCGTTTTTCTATGTACTGACTCTGAAATTATAATAATAAGGAAATTGGACAAGAACTTTAATTGGCAGCCAACTTCTTTTTGTAATGTCCTTCTCTGGACCTCAACTAATCCTTGCAACAGCCAGCCAGTCGGATAATAAAAAAAAGAAAAGATTCCTACAACTAGGGGCAATGGTAGCTTTTACAAACTGCCTCTAGTTAACAGAGACATGTTTATTTCTTGCAGCCCACATTACATATTAACCGCTTACTCCATCTGATAATAAAATACATGGAATGCATGACCTAGGCAAGGTAAGCGGTTCATTCCTACAATACATTGCACTTCCACATAATTAGTCAATGTGTTAGAAAATCAGGGAAAGAGTTCCATACATGTATGGACACTAGTTCCAGAACAGTATGACCCTTGACCTCAGAGGATCTACATGCAAACAAGGGGTATAAATGGACATGCGGAAAATAGCTTAAGACAAAAACCTGTAAATATTGGGATATTTCAACAGAACATTAGATTGAGGAAATTACTATAGACCTCTTAACATCTGATTAAATTCCACAATAAAGTGTATTAATTTCAGATCAATTTCTTACCCATTTCACAAAGACTGTCCCGTTGACTTGCATATCAAACAGTTTATGATCGCAATGCATGCAATTATGTTGAAAATACACTTTATTGAAAATACACTTTATTGTGGAATTCAATCAGATGTGAAGAGTCTCCCTGACCAACTTAAATATAGTGATTCCCTCAATCACGGTTCTGTCGAAATATCCCAATGTTTACAGAGTTTTTCTTAAGCCATTGTTCACATGTATAATTATCCCCCTTTGTTTGTAAGTTGATCTTAGTTTTAACAGTTCTGAAAATACACGGACACAAAAAACGGCATAAACAGTCATCCTTTGACCTCAGATTTGGAAAACCGGATGAATTGTATTGGCTCAAGTTAATACAGTAATTTGGAATTATTTGGTTCTCAGTGTTTTTGTGCAGCGAGTAAGTGGTGACCGTGTATGGAACTCTTATGAGGTCAGTCTATTGGCGGTGGAGACAATTTAAAATTCACCTTTGCTGCAATGATCTCGTGTCTGGATCTCCAGAAGAGATTACCTCCAGCCATCAGTAGTGCCACAGCCAAGCCGCCCAGGAGAATGTAGAATACCCCGGCCAGGGTCTCCAAGTTCAGAGCACTGGTCTTCGTCTATTAGAAATGGAAAATCACGTTGTGGTCAATATCGTATGTACACATCAGCAGAACATTAAAGTTGTCTAAATTTACACTTGTATGCAAACTGGGTCAAACACAGGATTCTACAATAATAATCATTATATCTACCGTTAATCCAAGGGTTCTTGGTCCCCAAATGAAGGTATTATCTACCAAAAAGTTGACACTACTTTCACACACTTTACTGTACACTTTGATGCGTGCCGAAAATATTGATACAACTACAAGCGCGGGAAAACTAAAAAGACGAGCGCCACCATGAGTCGACGCCTGTCTGAGCGAGAATATTTAAAGAAGTCAATGGTCAACCCAATAAAAAATTGAACAGAGCCTGAACACTTGTGAGAGTTTCGAGTATTTTTAAAAGTATTTTTAAGTACATGTATGAGAATTTATCACTCGTGAATATGGGACTTTTTGTATACAGGGGTGCACTCTGCACACGTGCTAAAATGCGGGAAGGAAAGACGAGCGCCACCATGAGTAGACGCCTGGACTTAAATTACGAGCAGTTGGAGCAACATTTATTACTTTGTTCATACCATGTGATCAGGAATCGTTGGAATTCTGCAGGATTCGTTCTTGGATGTCCACCATCTCTTCTCCAATTTGTTCAGGATGGCTTGCTCTTGAAGCTCCAAAATTGCCAACGTTAAAAGCTCCCTTTTGAGAAAACAAAATTAGCAAACATAGCTCTACAAAAGAATATAAAATGTAAATAATTACATATTAATAATCTGTCACGTGACATTGGTCCTAGTTTTCATAACGTTATCGTTATCCTATACTTACATTTGTTCTCAGAGAAAGAAAAGAAAACTTAACAGCAACTTAAATAAACTATACTCTGCTGCAGTTAAACCAAATTATTTTGTTGCATTAAATACTTTCTGTTTAGAAAATTTGTTAAAACTCAAACCAAGTAACAGACGCTTGCAAAGAGCGCCCTCACTACTTTGTTTTCCTGTGATGCACATTAGTAGTTCTTTTTTTGTTGAGGGCGCTCATCGAAAAGGGTAAATAATCTGCTTTCCTTCCACCACGGTGTCATGAAAATCAGACTCCTGTGAAAACCAACCCCTTCCCCTATTTTATTGGTTAAACCCTCTCATTGTGACCGATCACTTTCTTAATTATCTTTACAAGGCATGCGCAATAATACCAATGAGGCTGTATTTCATCATAGAGTCTGAACTTCACACTTAGTCCAGGGAAAATAAGTTTTGACCTCACACAAATTGCAATAGAATATTTTTAACCACAGGACACACCATTTCCCCCCAGTTGTTGTTTGCTGGGCTAAATATCACAGTGTCATCATTGTTCATATGATTTTCAATAAGGTTTTAATATGATAACTGTGCCAGTAAGCAACTTGGTGAATTTGAAGCTCACCAATACTGACTACTTGATGATATCTGGAGACAGTGTAATGTGCGCACATTAATATGGTCACGAAGTTGTCATTTTTGATAATTACTATGTTCACATTATTATTTTACTTATATGCTTTAGAAAATGTTATTGAAGTTATGTAAGTAGAATCACCTAAATTAACTTTTTAAATAAACAAATTATAATAATATACCCAAATATAGAAATAAATATATTACGCGGCAGGGAGTAACGATTTATGCAAATTAGTCATATTTCCACCACTTTTTAGATTTTTTGTTAGTATGTCATTCTAGGGACCTTATAAAAGTGCACTGTGGTAAAAAATATTCTATTGCAATTTGTGTGAGGTCAACAAAACAAAATTAGGTATTTTCCTTAGACTAACTATGAACCAGCCTACCTAACATCCACCAGCTGTTTGTTGACCCCTATCCCGTAGCTCTTGGAGTCTAGTAGGTTGCCCGCCCTCATGGTGTTGCAGGGAGGTTGTTGGCTGTAGTAATCGTTCATAGCCGACTCCATCAGGAAGGCGTACTTGCCGTTGGATTTACGCACGCGCTCCACGCCTTCCTCAGTGGTGTTGGCGAAGGGGGCATCCTCTGAGTTGGCCATGAACTCCCACATATGACGGTAGACGGGGACGGTAGACGTCTAGAAAACAAAATAGGAGTAAGAGAAACGCAAACTAAATGTGGGGTTTAATTTGTCTAATTTGCTTAATAAGTCCCAACAGTCACCCCGAAGTTTCGGCCTAACACTCAGAATTCGCCTCTTCCTGGTTGATATTGTTGCCTTTTTATGTCTCAATTGGTTTGACATTTGCTAAAGAAATTAAGGAACTATCCAAAATGTAAGGCACGAAATTACACATTGTGTTGGTGATATAGTGGTTAGAATAGTTGCCTTCCAAAGCAATTGGGGATTTTAGATTAAATTTTAAGTTTAATTTTAAATAAGTAATATTGCTCTAATTTCACACCTTTTTAGAACGAAACATGTAATCTTTTTTTGTGATATTGTTTTCTGGGGCATTATCTTAGTATAGGCCTTGTTCGAAACGGGCTTCAAGAGCTATGGCTATACGTCTATTATCCGCCTGTTCGCGCGTAATTGTAATAGGCGACTACCTAGACAACAAGAATTTCTCTTTTTTCAACCTTAAAGAAAGTCTCGGTTGAACCCGATGCCAGGATGCCGTAGGTAATAGCCGTCTGATCCACCAGATCAGCCGCCGATGATATGGGCATGACCATGCGCTTTGCCGTCAGGAAGGCAGCCAAGTTGGCCGTGTAGGACGATACGAGTATGAGGGTAAAAAACCACCATACACTGCCAGTGACTCGCCCTGAAAAAGACCTGTGGGAACCACAAAATGTTCAGTGAAACGGTCGTTAGGATTACATTAACCCTGCGACGCGCCGCCATCTTTTTTATACACCAACACACATCGTACTATTTTGGATAGTCACTTGTATTTCGTGTATACCCCCAAGCTGTTTTGGTTTTACGGCTTTATATGTCCACACAACCCTTTATCTATAGGTCAGAGACCCAGAAACCAGCTGGTGTTGTTGAATAAGGCAAGACAACAATAGCACGATTGATTGCTTGGGAAGGTCTCGCGGTGAAATCCAGACCTCAACAAGCTGCGACGACGTGCCGCCATGTTGTTTATAAACTAACGCGCGTCCGTACTATTTTCGATAGTCGCTTGTATTTCGGTGCATACGCCCAAGCTGATTTGGTTTTACGGCTTTATGTTCACACATTATTCGGCATGCTTTGAACTAGGTATACATGTAACAAGCGACTATCAGAAATAGTACGGTGGCACGTCGGAGGGTAAGACAGAAGAGGATTTAAATTTTGTGTTTAACCCGGCATAGGGACATTAGCGTGTAATACCAACAGATCAAAACTTGCTACAAGTGCTTTCACTTCCCCGCAGCAGTGGAACGTTAACGCGCTTGTGGCGAGGTTAGTTTCCGGCAGAAGGTCGTTAGCATAAACGTAAATAACCTCATAATTAAGTAATACTTAGCATAAACGTAAATAACCTCATAATTAAGTAATATACTTTGAAATAAAATTAGGTAACAGTTTGAAATTAAATGCGCAGTACTTTTCAAACTATTCACTAGATTCACAAGTCGAAGTTTCATGTAATAATGTTTATTTATATATGTTAATATTTATAAAAGACAGCACAAAACATTTAAACCTGGTTATCAAAATAAAATATGTGTGCCTGGGCTGCTATTTATTTTGACAAAATCACAATAAAGCATGTCGTGTTTCGTTTAGATTATGGCGGACAACATGGGAGCTACTTTAATTTGGGTAAATTTAGGAAAATATACCAGAGTTTACCCAAACGAAATGCACGTAGGGCAGTGCACTAATATTGGATTCACTAAAATGATATAAAACAGTCTCAGACGTGGCAAAGGTATGCCACAAGTATCAACTCACAGAAATGTACCTAACACGGTGTAAAATGGTAGTAAAACGATCGTTGATAAGGAATTTTAGGTTTTTATGACGAAAACTCTAGCCTTCAATATAAGCCACAGCACACTATGGACAGGTGAGAAACTTCCCCTCACTATAACACAGATCAATGAGTCAACGTATACACATGAAATAAGTCTTGTTTTAAACATCTATTTGATACGACAATCGACAGCTAGTGAATCTGCTTAATATGCCATGACACGATTGTAGATCCAACACAAATTATTATCTTGCTGTTCCCTTTTTTTAAAATGATAAAGTCATAGCCAACGGATAGTGGCACGTTTTATTTGTTACAAACCTTGGGCACAGCTCGCAGCCCTGTTGCATTAGCGCCCCCACAGTGAACCAGAGGCTGTTAAAGATTCCGAAGTCGTTCTCCGTCTCCTCTACATCTTCCGTGACGAATCTCTCGCCGGGTTTGTTGAATTTGAACTCCCCCGTGCCAGACGGCGTAGGGGGAGGGTGTTCCACGCGGTGCCACTCCTTGGGACTGAATCGGCTCACCTGATATTGTCAGAAAGTACAAGACGTGACACAGACCTTGGGTTTTTAAAAGGTAACTTAATATTTCCACGGGTTTGCTTCTAATTCCCATTAGTTCGTAATTGGAAATTATTGAAACTAATTGTAAGATGCTTTAATAATTCGGGTTTGCCACCTAAGCATTTCGCAATATAGAGCTGTTGCTAACAACCAGGGACCAATTTCATAAAACATGTAAGCACACAAAATTGCTTAGCACAAAAATACTTTTACTCAGTAAAAACAGGTTAACAGCTAAAACTCTATGTGCTTTTCATGCTAAGCAAAAACCAGCTGAATATCAGTCACAAACGATAAACATCACCTGAATATTATATTTGTAACCTTGTTTTTTCCCAAGGAAGAATTTTCATGCTAAGCAAATTGTTGTGCTTACATGTTTTATGAAATTGGCCCCAGGCTGCATACAAAACAAATAAGCAAACGCTTATAAAGCTGTTTTTGTTCTTACGGTGTGACTAATTACAAATACGGTGTCGTGGTACTGAGTATAAATAACGAACGGGTGGGTGATTTTATAAATGTGTTAGTACACCTTTCGACTATGAAATTGTAAAGAGGCCTTCGCAAACGCTTGGTGGTGCTCTATTCTGGGTCTCTTCTAGTCAATAATATGCGGTGCTTATATAGCGCTTTATCCCCAACGGTCTTAAAGCGCTTTACATTATAGTCAATGCAACGCTTGGTGGCGCACTCTTGGCCTAACGTGAATCCTTTTTATGGGCCTTTTCGATTCCCTGCGCTTCGCCTTCGTCTTAGGCTTAAGACATTTTTAGGCTCCCAACTGCGAGAACTTAAGCCACATTCTGGTTCCTACTTCAGAAACATTCAATTGGTTGATAGCAACCCCAAAACTCTTGCTTCTCAGTAATTCGGAATTCGAAGGCGAAGCCAAAGCCGAAGACGAAGCAAAGGTTAAAAAAACAACTTATATAAAACACACGAAGGCTCATCGGCAAGCTAAGCCCAACCTGGAAAAGCACTACGCTGACGATGACGCAGGCAAATGCCATGCTCATCCAGATCTCAGGAGCCAGTGGCTGCATGAAGGTGAACACTCCGGGCTGGTTGTCCTGAGGCTTCTTAATCATGATGCTGACTCCGAGACTCATGAAGGGCTTAGTGAACCCCACCACCCGCTCACGCTGAACGTTGATAGTCAGAGGAGCCGCGGCTATGTCTGCTTTCTGTAAATATAGATGTGTAATGGGAATGTCAGGAAATAACCCATGGCTTCGTCTAGGACTACTCCAATAATGTAAACAAGTCAAATACTCACTCTCCAATAAAATAATATAAAAACCAATATAAAAACCACTCCAAATAGAGTAAAATTTAGGTTTTGTTAGAGTGAAAACTACTCAAAAAAGCATGAAAACGATCTAAAAGAAGCATTTTTCACTCTTTCGAGGAGCCATATAAAGAACCGCTCTTTTGTAAGAGTTGTCCTTCATAATGACTTCTCAAGAGAGTGTCAATTTCACTCTTTCGGAGTGTTTTTAAGAGACTTTATTTAAGTGTGAGCTTTTCATTATTTTACCTGGTTACTGAAGCAACAGTGAAGCCCACTTAAAAAGGACTCATCAAGACTTCTTAAGAAACTATATTGAATCAATTAAATGTTGGGTTTTGCCCCTCACCGTCTGAATTATAAACACTGTACACTGGGGGATTATAAGGGAAAAAAGAGCTCCTGCTTTAACATTGCAGATGTCTTTCCCACTCGACCACCCAACTAGCCGGGGTCGGTCGGTCGATTGGTTGGTTGGTTGATTGGTTGGTTCGAATCTGCTTAGCATAGCTTACCGCAATCAAATGTTCCCAATTCATCTTATAAAATATAGATTGAATAACCTTTCAGATTCTAAAGAGGAAGTTGATATAAATGGAATATTGCGTCCACTTACACCGTACATGAGTTCGCCGATCATACCATTCCATTTACCGTTCACCATCTGTGCGCCATACTCGCCGTCAGAAACCGGCTTAATTTTGTATCTGAAATGGGAGAAAACTACAATAGTTACTGTAACCAGAGAAAACAACAAAACATACAAATGGCTTAAAAACCTGTAAGCAGATTTTTTATATAATTAACGGATTGCACAAATAATGTCAAGCTATTTAGAAATTGCGAACATTGGACTATACTTAATTAGGCACATTTAAATCGGAGCTCCGTAATGCCATCCGTTAGATATTATGCCAATTGCGCTGATCTTCGGAGTTATAACTTGGTTGCAACTGTATTAATGTGGAGCCAGATCTTCCCCTTTTTTCGCGGGTTTTCGTCCATCATGTAAATTAAAATTGACCTTAAACTTACGTACGCACGTACATAAAACTGAAGTAACACACCTATCGCACAGCACGACAGACTGACCTAATATAATCTAGCTCTTACTTGAAGGTGGAGTGTTTGCTTCGGTAGACCTTGACGACCTCCTCCAAGAGATCCACGCAGTAACCCTCGTACCTGTCGTTGCCTCTTCGCTCATCTGCGTCCTTCTTGAGCATCATGAAAGGCGGACTCTGGTGAAGAGAAGAAAGAGACAGTACAGTGTCAAAGGTCAAATAGCGAACAAGTGTAAAGACATACCTCCACGAGTTGTAGTCTGTAATATACAAAGGCTTGTCGTTATTGGTGATGTCTGGTTTTGAAAGTGATGGCGCTAAGAACTGTTGCTCTGATCAAATATGGTTAGCACACAAAAAAGTCTTGCTCAGTTAGAGAAATAGGTTACCTGCCAAAACTTCATGTGTTGTTTATGCTAAACAAAAACAAAAAACAGCTGAATACCAGTCACAAACAATAAACATCTCCTTAAAATGTGGTTTGTAACACTGTTTTTAACAAGGACGAATTGTTATGCTAAGCACATTTTTGTGCTCAGTGCTCACATGTTTAATGAAATTGGCCCCTGACAGATGGCACCCCTAAAATCAAGGAATATTATAGCAGGCTCGACCAACAATATTTTCCCGCTTTTTTCGCTGGGTTCTTACCAAAATGGTTGTAATGATGAAACTACGACCACTCATCACGTCGGTAGAAGTCTCGTCCTCCGTGAAGGTGTCGAAGGTCAGCCGGTTCTCGTTCTGACCGTTCCATGTACCGACCTGTTTAGACACAAAACAGGCGTTGGATGATGCCGCGGCCCATTAATAAATGAACAAGGATATAATTGAAGTCTGAATAAACTGCATTTTACAGTAGCCCCTCGTATGTAGACGTTGTCGAAGTGGCTCTGCATCATTGATTGGTGCATAGCTGAAAATGTTTGCGAAATGCCACTACATAAATGCAAAATCCAAGAAGTTGTTTTCGTGACCAGGTACATTAATCATTGATTTGGTATTCATGTTATCTTTTTTCTTCAAACTCTTTGGTTCTTGTTATCCGAAATGACACCCACCTTCTCAAGACTCATTTGCCTCAAACCAAGGATTTGCACCGAGTAGTTGGTGCGATCACCCCGGCTGTCGAACTCGATGTTGCCAGTCAATCCCTGGAGTTTCACCTAGACGGTGGACAGTGAAAAATAAATTATATACAGTAACCTATGATTGACAAGATTAGCTCGGGGAGTTGGCGTTTTTATGGAACTCTCGTTTGTCAGGACTTCATAAATTATTCAAGAGAATAGAGGAAAGTGAAAAATTGCAATCTTAAAGGGATGTCACATTTTCTTTGTATAATCTCGCTTGAGGGCAATGGAGACTGTAATAATTATAGTTATGATCGGCTTGTAAAATTGATGTTTTTAAAACTATATCGTTGCTTGTTTAATTAATATAAAACAGAGGCAGATAAATCTATACTAAGACTGCCTGTAAAAAGACTCCAACTTGCCCTACGCCTCATGAATCTCACAAAAACAGACTCCAAGTATACGTAGTTTTTCATCCGCGTTTAAAGCGAGATGTTGTGCTAAAGTTGTGTGTATTTGACAAGTGAAAAAGAATCTTAGATAACAAAATGTGGTATTATTCCATTGTAGTGATCCCCATATTTGTTACCTTTTTAATAATCTCAATCAACTTTGGTCCATCGCTGTTCGGCACCGGTGCACCTGACATTCCCAGGTTGCAACTCTTTGCTTTCTCCTTCTTACGAACGCTGTTTCTTTGGTCCACCCGGAACATGTCCAGTGCCTCAAGAGCCACGTCCATCATATCCACGGATATGGCCGGGTTGCTCTGTTGAGATCGAGAGCGACAATTAAAACGTTTGCCAGCTTTTGTTTTATAAAAGATTTTAACCACGTGTTGGGTTAAAATACACGATCAAGGTCTACCATTGTTCAGTATGGGTGAACAAGGATTTGTGGTGAAGGGGATTTTACCAGCACCCACCCACACACACACAGTCATGTATTGACCGGCAATCGTGGACGGGGCATTAACCTGTTTTCCTTCCTCCATTGTACTACTAACGTTTTCAGATGATCGCCATACCCACACACACACAGTCATGTATTGACCGGCAATCGTGGACGGGGCATTAACCTGTTTTCCTTCCTCCATTGTACTACTAACGTTTTCAGATGATCGCCATAGGATTTGTACACGAGTTGAGATCGTGGACGTTGTGTCAATCGTGGACCCATTGTTTGCCTCCCAATTGTTTTGTCCGACTACCACGATGATTGCCGGTCAATACAAACGCACCTCCCATACGGACTGTGGGCATTCCTTTGTCTTCGTGTAGTTGACTAAATACTTATTTTTCTCGCTTCAACGTTAGTTGAAGCTAAACTGTGTGTTGTAAAACTTCCTAATAACATAATAAATCCTCATTCGGTATCGTAAAATACTTGACGCACAAGTTTTCAAAATCCCTAAACTTTCAGGTGTAAAACAAAGAAGAAAATATAAGCCAAATCTTCTATTTTAGAAATCACTACGATTTTTTGATGTGGAGTATTTAGTCAAACTGTAGAAATTGTGTCCAACTTGTTTTCCGAAAGACTAACTTTCCTATGATGTTCTCTGTTATCCACTGACCAGTATGACTTTAGTTAGCTGGGGTGTCATTTTGCTTTCAGGGTGTACAATCGCTCAAGCTAAAGTTCCTTCCTCTTCTGTTAAATTGTTCTTTCCAGAGCTTAAAAAACACCACAGATTTACCAGGTGGAAATAGTTGATGTCCACCTCAATGTAAGAAGAGTTCTTGACGTACGAACGCCAGTCCATGATAAAGTCCTGGTAGGCGTCGCTTTCTTTGTCCAGGAGCCGGAAACCAGTGAGATTGAAACCCCCTAGCTGGAACTGATTCATGTCAATCTCTCCAAAGTCCTTTGAAAAATATTACAACCAAACAATTATAAAATCATTACACAGGAAAACAAACACACACAAAAACAACAA
Source organism: Crossaster papposus (assembly GCA_037893245.1). Lineage (NCBI taxonomy): Eukaryota > Metazoa > Echinodermata > Asteroidea > Velatida > Solasteridae > Crossaster > Crossaster papposus. The sequence continues at coordinate 3,338,419 of JBAIAA010000074.1, read as the reverse complement.
CAACAACAAACAAAACTGGACAAGCACACCTCCACCACCTCCAATGCCAAAACTACCTTCATAAATCTATAGAGAATCTATAGAGAATCTTTATAGAAGGAAAATGATACCAAGAAATTCCGATTTGGTCCAGTAGTTTTAGCTCAAGACCCTAATTTAGTATCATTGTTCTTCAATAAAGACTTCCAATATCCTCAGAAATACCTCAGTGCATCGGAAGCACGCTTTTTACTTTTTTATATAAATTATATAAATATAAATAGTTTGAAATAGAATTAGACAGAAAATGTATCGACTTTGGAGTCAGTATAATATTAATTACATAAAAAGAGATTCAACTCGACCCGAGTGTTCATCTTTAAAACGGAGACTATCGTTTTACAGGCTTATAATGATAATAACGGGTAAAACTATTAACATTGCAGTTCTGGGAGATGTAGCGACTTGAATTCCTCTCGTGTTATGGCCCTGGAAATCCGTCACACATTGCATGCGCATCACAACACCGACTTGGCTTAATATACCCGGGTTAATCTTCTTAACATATTCTGGGCACAGCATAGCAAGCCAAGCGTGAAAACAATCGGCGATGCCTGAGGAATATATAAGCCATTCACGAGATGAAACGGCCAGTTGTATTAATTATAATACTTTTATTTGAAGTATGCTGTAATATTCTATGTGTTGTCAATTTGGCGTCTATTTGCAGCCAAGCATTCTTTATTTATTTATTTATTTTTTTTTTTTTTTTTTATTTATTATTATTATTATTATTATTATTTTTTTTTTTTTTTTTTTTTTGGGGGGGGGGGGGGGGGAGGCGGCACACACACCTTTACTTTCATGTTTTTTCTCGTGCATATTGACACATCAAATGTATACATTACTTACAAGGTCCATGAATATGTAGTGATATGACGCTGTCACCATTCCCAAATCATTTGCCTGCAGCTGTTGGACAACAGAAAGTGTATCATTGTTTTTATACAATCTAGGACATTCCACCCGAAAAGCACCTTAATTGAGTATCATGCTTTAACAAAAATGAAAATAATGATAGAAAAATGAGAGGGTTGATTAGCGAAACGGATAGACTCGAATTATAACAAGATTTTACGGAAGCTCGTAAGAGCCGGGTACCTAGTGTTTCTCTTCAACGGAGGTGCGTTTCTCTTTCACATCGGGGCGTTTCTCTTTCGCGGTGGTGCGTTTCTCCTTCACAGTAGCTCGTCTCTCTTTCAGAACGTGTGTCTCTCTCTTTTTCAAGGGGCAAGTTCATTTTTTTTCAAAGGGATGTATTTCTCATTTATTGCCATTAAATAGCGGCCGCGACATTAATGTCAAAACATTGGGGGTACAAATAAACTGAACCACAATATACTACACAATTCTCACAAGCAAGCCAGTGTAGTAAGAGCACTGCATACTACAGTTTACTTTGAGTAGAGTATTTTGAGGTATTAAGTGACTGAAAGATAGCGGTCAAACCTTTTTTAGTGCGTTCTCCGACGCCTCTAAGGAGAGATCAAATATAATGTGATGTCTCCCGCTGTCCCGCATGTTTTTTAAGGTGTCAGTGATGGGCTCCTCCGTCGAGAGATGCTTGAAGATGACGTCATAGTTGTAACGCGGGAAAATCTGCATAAATGTGTCTGCTCGTCTCATGCCTATAAAACAGCATACGACATAATGTGTAGAGCAATTTAAAGAGCGAAAATGAGATGTGTCTGTAAGATTGGGGTAAGTGCGATTAATAAACTTGTTTTTTTAGATGTCGAAGAATAACCCCAGGAGAAGTAGATAGGGACTGACAAATCACATGTAGGCCCAGGCAGGATTCGAACCCGGTCCCGTCAGTGGTGGAAAGCCAGGAGGAACCGCAACGCCAACCTGACCTCCACCAGTAAATCTTCTGATTTGTAAATATTAATTTATGAGCGGAGACACTGACATTTGAAGAAACATACAGTTTCAACAATTAGATGTAGGAGGAAGAAAACGAAAGATTAATTTCAGGGCAAGAAATGCTCCGTGATTAGGCCTTTCCAACCTTTTTTCCCATCGTAGATGTAGGCAAACTGTCCCCAGCGGTTATACTCTATAAGGTCCAGCAAGGGTTGGACCAGGGAAGGCCGCAGAGACACAACGTAGTCGAACTCCATGTCTGGGAAGGACTCCTTCAGGGAAAAGCTGTCGAGAACGAAGTTGAGAGAGCTTGGGTTAAGACCACTGACTGTCATGGCTATGGCCGTTTTACAAACCCGAGCTTCGTCTTTGTCTTTGGCTTTGTCCATGCAGTTTGTCAATAGTGGTGAAACCAGATTCAAGGCCGAGGCTGGGATTTGGAAAACAACCCGTGCCAGTTTCTACACAACAGATACATTGTATGACTTGCAACTAAAGTTTGAATGTTTGTTCAAATTATAGCAAATACAACGTTCAAGATTAAAGGCAGTTGTAAAAACAAATGTGCTTGCTTTTCTGGTATAGGTTTCCAAGTTATTGCGAAGATTCAATATCAGTGAGCAGCCCATGTATAACCCGACTTCTCTGTGACTGGCCTTATGAGTGAAAGAATCTTAAAAATAGGGGGTAGGGGCATGGTTACCTTGGAGTGATGAATGGGAGTTGTATCTTTTTGCTGGTCGTAGCCACCATGTTGACCACGTCAATGTCAACCACGCCCACAGTGAGAGATACATTGTAAGCCAACAGCACGCACACTGAATAAGAAGCAACGATTGTGCCAGGAAAAAGACCAAACATTTGCGAAATTAACAAATATCAGCGGCGTAAAAAAAAAGTTATCTCAGACAAATCTGCCCCAGGTGCATAATGTTCCTTGTCAATTTTAACACTCCTCACCTCATTTCTAAAGAAAATGGCGATTTCAATGCAAAGTATCAATATACTTTATTCAAATTACGTAAAATTTCCTAAATAACATATAGGGAAATTACAACAGACACTATCCTGTCAACAACAAAGAAAAATTTATAATTCCGCGCCAATTATCAATATTGTCCAGAAATAAATGCTCAGAAGAGACAACGGGTTATCCACGAGACAACAATGTTTCTAGCTTGTGACTATAGTGCCTTGTTTTTGTACACAGTTGTATTCATAACCTCTTTTCCAGGCGGAGTATACTTTCTTCTTTATTACCTCTTGGCCATCATTAACGACGATTGCTTCCACGAAGACACATGCGGCTCTTTGCATATTTTTACTTTTCAGAATGACATTAGCATTTGAAATTGATTATTGAACGTATCAGCCGACGGCAGTGAAGCGCTCAAGTTGTGAAATGTGATAGACATGCTATCACTATTCAATAGCCTAGCCCACGGGGTAAGACCAGGTGATTACTCAACATAGATATCCCTTATGTGGAAACAAAAATAAGGGTCCACGGTTCAATTCCCTAATGCGTGAGAACGTGTTAAAGATAACCGGAGGTCACAATAGAGTCACATGGACAGTACAGCTTGGGTAATTGATGCCAGCGCGTTGCATAGCCGCGATCAGTCGTCACCTCAACCGGGGGGCCTCATTGATGAGTTTTGCAATGCAGGTGTCAAATTTAGATTCCCCCTGGGATGGGTGAGTGGAGACCATTACCATCACATGGCCGATTAGACTCTTCAGTAACATTTTATATTACAGGGGGGAAATACCTTGAATCAGACTAGTATTAAAACCAGTTCGCGCCGGGATTATTTTAACATCACCGAGCCGAGGGGCGGAATTATTTTTAACGAAACTCGATCCGAAGCGGGTTCAGGCCGATAATGCCGGGAAGCACACCCACGTATTTCCGGCATTGCTCGCTGCTGACAGACATTTCCGAACTTGAACTTGGCGTGTTTATGCGTCATCCGTTTTGAATTTGGGGAAAACTTTGCGTTTATATACGTCATCCGGCGCGAACTGGTTAATTATTGTAATTGAATAAACAAGTTATTGGTTTAAATTGTATCAACCTGTATTTATTCAAGCTGCTGTTTTGTTCTCAGATGAACACCAAGTTGTTCAATAAAGTGAGACTCGCTATAAAATAGCAAAATGTGTTGCCCCAAAAAGATGAAACCCCCAAATCGAGCAAATCGTTTTAAATATAAAATTGAAAAGATCGTACTGTTTCAAAATAAAGTATCGTCTTGCTATGTACACGTACACGTAAACACGAAGACAGGCTACCAATGTGTACATACCAGTGACGCCTTCAACGTTCATCTAAATTCAATCGATGTATAGTGTATATAGATGCACATTTTAAAGGTTTTGTCATTGTATTAAAACAGCTTATAATTCTGAAAACTAATTCAATTTTTAAATAATCCACCAGAACAAAAACAGATTTGTATTATTCTTATTTTCAATTTTCTATTATGTCGCTTCTCCGCTCTTTCCAATCCAGCTATTTACAGTAATATTCCCCCAGGAAGTCCTATACAATACGCAGGGGAAAGTGTCCCGTGCAAGTGGGGTGTTAAAACCAACACTCACCGTGTATACTTTGTCCGCTCAACCTGCGAACCAGGGGAAATAAATTAAATACCCGGGACAAATTAAGTTGGTACCTCTACTATAAAGCAACAAGGACACGTTTTTTGTATTCGTAGGATGATGTCACATTTGGCAATTTATTGGAAACTTGTTTTAAACAGTCACCGAGAAGAAAATGACAGGGGTAACATTTTGTTTCTTATCATTTTGTAAACAAGTTTGGATTCGTCATTCTAGGGAGTGCTTTAGTCTGCAGTATATTTGATCTCTTCCAAGCAGTAGCCTGTGAAAACTACCCTTGTAACTTGGCCATAAAATAAATGAGAAGATTTGTGCACAATATTTCTATAATATTATTGATGAATATTATGTTTTGTTGGTGTGTTTTTTAGAGGACCTACTTTTTCGGAGAACGGCAGCATTGTTGGCCAGCTTGGTGTGTTGCAGCCGGGCTGCGGCGTGGAACGGACGAAACGCGGATGAGTTACTACGAATGTTGTTGCGTATGGCGGACTGGACGAAGATCATGCGTTCTGGGTTAGGTGGAGGCCCGTCGTCAAAAATACCACCTAGGCAAGAAAACAAGCAAACACCTCAACCAACCAACAAACAAACAAACAAAGGGGCCATTACATAACGTTCTTGTACTTCGGAAATGAACGCTAGGAATTAGTGTTGAATAATTTACGTGGATATTTGGTTGGAATTGTGTTTAATATATATTTTTTAATTCACCCACCCTTAAACTATCTATCAAATGACAGAGCTGTTGTAATCACATGATCGGAACTAGTCGGGCAAACAAATATGGAAACATATTTCCAGCAATGCTAAATCCATCCATTTCAATACAACGTTTCAGCTAAGTAATAGCATTAAAAAAACGCCCCAAAACGACATTCATTAAAAGACCTCTCCCTGAAGTAAACAATAATACTCACCGATACTGTAAAACTCAAACGCCTTGCATGTCGAAAATATCACCACAGTATGCAGCGCCAGTAACATTACTCCACGCATAGCGAGTGCCATTCCTGCTATCTACTGTAGACGACTAAAGTTACGTGATATGTGTACTCCCGGTAGTTCCCCGTCGTGAGGTCTTTTTTCAAAGAAAAGCTTTTACTTCATGAGCTGGATCCACATGGAATCGTTTTATGACGACACGTTCAAATTTGGGATCCAGAAAGTAGCATTTTTTGAACAGTTTTGAAGATTTGTGTTACTCAACCCCTTGATTCGATCGTCCAGCAATATGCTACGGGTAACAGGAAAGCACCATAGCTGTCTGCATAGCCCACGAGGTTTGATGTTTGATGTCTGCGGAAATCACGATGGTAGAGAAAGTGAGAGGGAAGAAGGCAAGAGAGGTTTCATCTCATATATTATTCAGTTGGTAATTTGGTCAGTAATGCGCATCGGATATAGCAGACGCCGAGGATGTAGCAAGCATGAACGCCTTCAGCACACACGCTGTGCACAAGATGGATGTGCGCTCTGCGCTGCGCCGAAGACAAAATTGGACTCGCGTCCCTGTGGGTTTCAAACTAACAGACAGGTCGAAGGAACGGTTGTAAAGAAGTCCAGATTGCAGGAAAAACACTTGAAAGAGGTAACGACTGTATCGTCTAAAAGCCGGCCTAGGGATAATTCACCGTGGGACTGCATGTCGATTAAAAACATCAAATAGCCAATGCCAGTCCTCTTTTACACCGATGCAAATGGCTGAATATCCTTGAATGTATAAATTGCCGAGAAAAAAAAATATTATAGAGCTCAAAGTTTCCTTTTTTCCACAAAGTTGTACCTATCTGTTGCTTAACATAATCCGGGTATCATGACTTGCTAGTGGATGTTGACGAAAATATTTAAATGGTTTTAGGTATGAAAGGTTATAACTATATGAATTTCTATATAATATGATTTGTCAGTTAGATGCTGACAACCGTACAAAAATAACAAGACATTAATATGAATTAGGACATTATTACAAATTAAGAATAAATTTCAAACAGCCACCGTCTGAAAATCGTACCGGTATTCCAAAGCTCATTTTACGACTCAATGACTACTTACAAATCTTCACTAAAAAATTTAACGACGCAATCACGGACCAAAAATGGAACAAATAAACCATCACATACGCACTCAAGGACTCAGATTTGGCATAAGTGACAGACGATATTTTGGCGGGAAATTAATCTTGCGAGCCGGAGATTTGAGCGCTGGCTGAAAAGCGTGGAGGAAAAATAGCGAGAAGGTGTGAATCGCATGCCCGTGTCTTCCATTAGCGCCGAAACGGTTCACTGGCACTAACAATGAGCTTAAAAGCAATCAAAATGTGGACGCCGAATTAAAGGTAGTATACACCATTTGCAGATATCGAAAAATTTTACTACCGAATTATTAAGAAATATCTTACTCATATGAAAGTAAATACTGATTCTAGGCATCCAGCAAATGATTGCGCTAGATATCCTGTAATTATTCTGGAAAATTGAATTTTATAAAGAAAAATGTGCGATCGCCGGACGGCGATCGCGAAAAAACACAAATAACATGAATAACTGCTCGACGCCAGTTGAAAACAAACGCTGTTTTTATTTTCGTGCTTTTCTTGACATCCATGATTGTAAAACTTTGGACAGGTCAGTTAAACAATATTTACTATAAAATACAACCCCCCCCTCCCAAATCTACTCATTCATGATAATTCAAGCAATTACCAATGGTGTATACTACCTTTAAGTAACAGGCATATTCGCATTATTTAAAACTATTAAATTATTATATTCATGGCGATAATGATTAGGATTTTAAATACTCATCACCTACAAGTACAATCAAATAAATTTATTCATTTAAATTTCAGAAAATTACTCGTTAAAATTTTACAATATAATAGTTTATTTGACGCGCATTTTATCTAATCAATAGTTATTAAAACGTCTTTTTGCATTGCTCAAATCTTGACTTTAATATAATCAGAATTTTTCAAAAAATGATTCAAATTTTCTTTCTAATTGCAGCCTGCGGAGAAATAAAGGAGCAATCTTTAATCTAAATCTTTATTCTAAAGAAGGGGAAATAACACGAATTTAAGATTTTTTGATTCATTGTGAGATGGAAGGGTCGCCTCGGGTTCAGTTAAGAACCACACAGACTCCCACAAAAAGATGTATGGATGAACTAGCGAGAACTTCGTACAAATAAGGTTAAAGGGATCGTATACGTTTGGTAATTACTCCAAAAATTTATGGCAATAAAAACTTACTTGGTAAGAAGTACTGCAGCTTTGGATAGTATAATGCTTTTTTAGAAACTGTTCACTTCGAAGTACTGCGGTTATGGAAAAATATATTACTTTTTATCCCAAAAAAATTGAATCTGAGGAGTGTTACTGCAGTGACGTTTCTCATACTGTGTATTCCAATGCAGATTATTCTTCCTGTGTGGACATAACCGCTCCAGATTTTCGGCAATATCTCAAAATCGCTACCACCTTTTGAAATGAAATTTGTACAGGTTAGTTTTATGGTATATATCTATAACTATATAGGATTGAAACAAACATTGGGTTCCAATTACCAAACGTATATGATCCCTTTGATTTACCAAACTTCATCGAAATCATACCCTGCCTATATATTGATCTTATGTTATTTTTCTCAGCTGACATAGTAGGCCTACTTGCCAAAAAATGACTTGAAACGTTTGTCTGAAATCGTGGCCTTTCTGGCCGCCTTCTCCTATTATGCTTTTAGATGGATTCTACAATTAAATGTAAGAGGGTATTAAAGCTAAATGCAAAATGGTCAATTTAGTATTCACCATGGGATTTGTATTTACCCAATCATCATCTATTTAATGTTTGACCCTTACACGCGCATCCACAGTGTTTTGAAATTGTTAAACAGCTTTGTAAAGTCACCTTTTTGTCCCATATACGTAGACGACGTTTTCCTTTATAATATCATCTTCCCCAAAATAATAACATACAAATTCTGGTTGGTATTATTCTTGTAGATGCCCAGAGTAGAACTTTAAGGGTTAAACTGTTGTTATGTATCGGTATGGGACATATCAACTCAAATTCTTGGCCTTGAAATTACGAGTATGGTTTTCAGAAGTACGATTTTGGTATTCTTTTGGCGGTTTTGTTGTGTACAAAATACTGGCTGAATGAACTAATATGTGGTTAAATATTCACATTTTAACCTCGCATCCTTATGCATTATTCGGTCGAGCATGAATTGTAATTAATACCCTCCACCGGCGCTATTATAAATTGAATCGCTTTACAATTTTGTCACATCGTGGCGTCACATCGCCAATGCTCCATGTGCATAATTGATACTACGAGGGACCTATGTGAAGCGGACACCGCAGCGTAGGATCCCGGGGGCTTAGGTACGACCTCACCGCCTGATGCTCTGTGCCTGAGACGCTCTCAGGTGTGGACGTGCCGTGCGTATAATGTTTTTGTGGTTTAAAGTTGAGAACATTAATAGAGGTTTCGCATGTGAACGGATACGCGTACACACATTACGTTTAGCTCTCTGTAACCGGTTACGTGTATCGAGTGAGATTCTATGCATTGTAATTGGATAGCGGGTAGTGGGAAAACTGTGACGTCATAAGGAGGTTCGAATCCCTTCCTCATCGCCAGTGTAATGTTTGAAGATTGAGTAGAATTGTGCATGATTTGTCCACACTGTAATACTGGTTTATTGTAAAGACCTCGTTTCTGACCTCATTTTTCATACAGGTTATTCATAATGTATAGTGCTCCTGGAAGGCCGTTAGCAAGTAAATAACGTGGGTTCTATACAGTATCAGGTGAGCTAATCCGTTCGCACACGAAACCTCTCAAAAATGATAACAATCGTGGTTAAAATGTTAACTTTTTAAAGGCAGTTAACGTTTAGAAGAGGTATATTCTGCACGCATTAATCGCACTCCCGAAGACTTCAAACTCAGAAATATTTATATGCTTATTTTCCGCCCTCTTTGCGTATTCCCGTTTGTTTGAATAATTTTCAGAATGTTATCTGAACAGTGAGACAAACATAGTTAGTCACTTAGTCTTCATCATGGCAGGTGGCTATCAGGTATTTATTAACCCCGTGGATAAATATAATGAGAAAGGGGTATATGAAAGGTCGTAATTAACATTAAATCTTATACTCTTAACAAAACACAGACAATTCACTGCGGAAAATGAACACACGGAATTGTAAAATTTATTTTCAATAAATGTAAGATCAATAAAGACTTTCCAGGGGAAGAGGGAGGGGCAAGGGGAGGGGAGAGTCAAGGGGGAAGGGGAAGAACCATTTGGGAAGGGAAGTGACCAGCTAAAAATTGTTAAAGCTTTAATGCAATTTACGCTTATTAACAGCTCATTTACAAATCTTTTTACACATGAAATAAATAAAATTAAAGTGATCGTATACGTTTGGTAATTACTTCAAAAATGTATGGCAATAAAAAATTACTTGGTAAGAAGTACAGCAGCTTTGGATAGTAAAATGCATTTTAAGAAACTTTTCACTTCGAAGTACTGCGGTTATGGAAAAAGATATCACTTTTTATCCCCAAAAATTTGAATCTGAGAAGCATTACTGCAGTGACGTTTCTCAGATTGTGTATTCAAATGCGGATTATTCTTCCTGCGTAGACATAACCGCTTCAGATTTTCGGCAATATCTAAAAATTGCTACCACCTTTTGAAATGACATTTTTACAGGTTAGTTTTATGGTATATTTCTATAACTACATAAGATTGAAACAAACAGTGGGTTCCAATTACCAAACGTATACGATACCTTTAAAGTAATTTGATTATAAAAAAACAAAAATGCACCTTAACAATCCTAATTATTGACAGACACAAATACATTGATTTGTTTTAAGACAATTCAAGAGAGATGAAACACACACACGTTTTAACAACTGTAAAATAGGCAAAAATTTTCCCTCAATGTTTTACCTTGTTTCCCAAAAATGTGTGGGACAACATGAATAGTTCACACCTGTTTAGGTTTGCTTTTTACACGTACATGTAATAGTGTGGACACTCCAAATTCAAGCATGTCGAATACTGCGCTTTGATTGGTCTAAATCCGAACTTCAGAATATCTACAATGAATTACCGGTATTATTATCCAAAGTCGACGGCAGTTTACTGCTTAATCCGAGTACGCGCCACTTCTATAATAGAGGGTCCCATAAATATGGCCCAATAACTGTGAGAGCAAGTTAACCACCTCACGGTGGACTATTTCAACAATAGCCCGCATAACGGTTTCTCCATTAGAGGGGGACCATCCCTTCACATACATAAACATTGAATACAACATGGCTCTCTATATCATGGAATTTCACCACGAATTTTAAAGATTATCAGAACACAGATAATGATATGCAATCACTCTATACAGCACATGAATCTTGACCTTTCATTACCGAAAATGTTAGAAGTAAACGACTATTTTATAAAATTGTATTTTTTATTATCAAATTTTATACCAGCTTGTTTTAAGCTTTACAAAACCGAAATACGAAAACAATCCCAATAAATGACTTTTCAACTATCCCAATACATAAAACAATATAAAGATATATATCTCATTATTTTTATTTTGAGAATTATGAGAAAATAACAATAACAAAAACATATTTGACCCGGGCCAATTGCTTGGAAGGGCAATTATTCTAACCACTATACCACCAACGCAGTCCGTATGCATTATGTTTTGTTCCTCTTCGACATATTGTTTTGATAGTAAACCAATAATAAATGTGAAAATTCTAACTTAAATAATGTTAGACTTAAAGTCATACAACATAATGTGCTTTAAAATACAAATTAATTGCAACAGCGTGCACATGCTCTACATTGCATTTCTTGGCAATTTTATTGCATAAACTGTTGTACCTAATGTATATTGCATAAATAGTAAAGTGCATACTGCCGGGCAGGCTTCTAAACATTGCCCATAAATAATTACTAGCATTTACAATAAATTTCAACAATGTATTCACAAAATAGAAAACAAATGTACATTTAAATGTATCTGCTCGTTATAACAATGAACAATATAATTTGTTCACTTCTTAGGAATTAGCTTCACATTGTGCAGCGTTGATTTTAAAAGTGTTTATGATTATCGATAATAAATAATCTGTATTATATACATTATTCCATAGAGACAGGGCCGCCATCTTGGTTTCTACACCTCCGTCTGGCTACCGTCTTTTGGTACGACTTTCGGCTTGTCCACCGGCGTTGTCTGAAATTACCAAAAAGACAATCACAATTACTTCTACAGCTTATACACACATGGCCTCGTGCAAATCTTTAGGTGACATTTTATTGGTTAGTTATTTAGCTTGTAAAACAGTAAAAACCTCTGTGTCAGTGCTTGGGGCTGAGGTCCTTGTCTTGGGGTTCAGCTGGCTGGCAAGCTCAGCGTTGTCGCCCGTGACAGACAGGCGCACCTTGGCTCGCATAGCCACAGAAAGGCTCGTCTGTACCGAAAATCACACAAATAGAAAAAGAAAGGGTTATGTATATTAGCCTGTCTCCTATCAACGACGAGGACAAGGTGACCAAAACGTTGATTAAAATAATCATTTTCATACAGTGAAGTCAGAATTGTAACCCTAACCCTTATTGAAATTATCAAATTTAAATAGCAATTCCATAATATTATACAACTCCTGAAACATTTTCCCTTAGAAGTTGTCAAGATAAGCAATCTATTTCAACTATAATGTCTACTCGTCAATTATAAGGCATATTTATAGTTTTCATTTCACTATAATGGATTTGTTTTGTACCTTTTGTTTTCGGGATTGGGATCTCGACTTCCAGTAAAACTCCATAATAGCCGACATGAGAGCCAAGGCTAGCCCGCCGACGAGTATGTAAAACACACCGGCCACGTTACTCAGGCTCAGGGCGTTAGAGCCAGAATCCTAAAACAAACAAAAAATGGACAAAAAACTTCATAAGTTCCGCGAGAAGAATCGTCAGTAGTGTAACTGTATTTCTCTCCCTGGAGTACATACCGCGTTAGCTTCGTGACACTGACCCTTGTCGAACCACCACCGTTTCTTGAGAGCGTCCAGCACGCCCTCCTCTCGTAGCTGCAGGATAGCGAGGGTCAACTCGTCACTGAGATAGGGAATAGGAATAGAAAGAGGGTAGTTTACACAGCGTTACTTGTATACTGAGTACAGCATCAATCTTAAGTTAGGCGAATAATCGTAGTTAGGCCAATGACGTATTTTGTATTATGGTGCTTGTGCACCTAAACCTGAAATGCATGTGTGCATAATGTATTATAGATGTCATGCCCTCTGCTTATATCAGGCGGTATGCCAGGCGGTAGGCGCACGCATCATCTTTCCCATACAATTTGGTTAAGGAGTAACGTCACAGGTCAGATCGCCTTTGAGGTGACCTCTAAGATCATCTCCCAATACCCACATTTTTGCAAAACACGATGCGTGCCCATACCGCCGGGCACATTCTAATATAGATATAAACAGAAGGCACATCGTTTATATAGGTATTATTTTTTGGAGAGTGGCCTCTCAGGCGCTTTTATTCGTAGCAATTGTATGGGAAAACTAAAATTCACAAAATACAATTCACATCTCTTTGGTGAGGAAGACAATTGAAGCAGTCATGATCTTGCTGAAGGACACATGTACATGCATAGTTACCCGTGCTTCGACTACTTGGGCTTGAACCCAAATTCTAACTACTTCCCCCATATAACGCACAAAATAGAAAGCGTGAACTACCTCAAAGATACAAAGAAATAGAAAGTAACATCATTGGTATTCTTTAACGACCCGTTAGATTTTGAAGGCACTTTTCGACTCTAACCAAAAGAACATAGTAAGAGTTAGGCCACTGGTGTGGGGGGGGGGGGGGGGGGGGGCGATTTTTTGTAACCAAACGACATCGCCATAGAACTGGTTTTTAGCGCACCTGATTGGCTATCTGTTACGTCATGGTAGTACATTTTACTCTCGAATTAATTGACCCTAGGACTCTCAACATATTGACCCTAGGACTCTGGGTTTTATTGACCCTAGGATTCTCAACTTGTTGACCCTAACCCTAACCCTAACCCCAACCTAACCCTTTTTGACCCTATGACTCTTGGATTTGATGACCCTAGTAAACGCCATGCAATGCGACACATAGATGAATGGATGAAGTAGATGTTAAACAACCAATCAGATGCGCTAAAAACCAGTTCTATGGCAATGTCGTTTGGGGAAAAAAAGTTCGCTGGCAGGAGTTAGGGTTAAAGTAGCCCCACAAAATGTGGCTATGGTATTATGGATTTTTGGTTAATTTCATTTAAGTGCTATACCGTTAGGGTTGCATGGATTACCTGAATCTGGTGAGGTTTCGCGAGATCCCGATGCCGTAGCTCTTAGAATCCAGGTTCTGACCGACCTTCATGGTGTCACACGGCTTCCGTTGGCTGAAGTACTCATTGAGCGTGGACTCCATCAGAAAGGCGAACTTGCCGTTCATGTGACGCACTCTCTCACCGCCTTGATCGTTACTCTTCATCAGCACGGATGGCTCCGTGCTGTTCATGTAGGCCCACATGTCCATGTAAAGAGGGATTTTCGATTGCTTTGAGATTTGAAGAAGACAAAAAATATGGATAAGTGACGAAGAGAATGACTACAGACTGTTTTATTTGGAGCTGAAGCAATTTTGTTAAGCTGAAAATCGCAGCACTTTGTTGCTCAACAAATATTTTAACAAGTAAATTGTTAAGTAAACGTTGCTATTTTGCTAAACTGCTTCTTCAATTGTAGTTATATTTTAGACAGTCGCCTTAATTCTTCCAAATAGGCACTTGGGGAGACAAATTAGCGTACGTTTTTAGGTAATAAGGAGACAGTGGCACTTAGGGAGACATTTCAGTGTCTCCCTAAGTGTCTTTCTACCCTAAAAAACAATATTTGGGAGTTACTTTTGTCCTAGAACGATAGATTTTGGTCTAAATAGCATAAATCTCGAAGATCTTAGAGAAAAGGGTTGTTTTAAGTTTGTGTACATCTCTATGGGATTATCTCCCCAAGTGCCTATTCGGAGGTAATAATCAGCCTATATTCGAATCTTCCTAAAATGTTATTATACCACTTTATGAATTGAGTTTCTCCTATACCGCTATTTAAACAATACATATCTTAATCGTCAAGAGCATTATTTTGCTTACTATGCACCTTTTACATACACATTTATTTAAAATGTTATGTATATGAATATCTTGTCTTGTTTTACTGAGAGTTGTTATCGTCAGTTTATCTCACCCTAAAGAACTCCTCTGTAGACCCAGCCCCCACCATCCCGTACGATACATCCTTATTCGCCACCAGGTCCTGGGCCGACTGGATATCAGTCACCATGCGCTCTACGGTCAGGAAGGCAGCGAGGTTGGCCGTGTAGGAGGAGATAATGATCAGGGTGAAGAACCACCAGACTCCGCCCACGATCCGACCAGACAGGGATCTGGAGGATCATAGAAGTTTTTGGTAAGACCTAAAATGTTAGGGTCTATAGACATACCAAGTTTGTAGCCCTGTCAAGTGGCTCGTTGTGCCTAATTAGCATGGTACACTTTTTGGAAGGCCGCCATTATTTGAGGGGTGTTTTTTTTCTTCTCCAAACTATTCGCAATGGAACATGGGAGCACAGGCCTGAGCTCTGAAGTGGACGAGCCTAATTTTGCCCAATAATCCCCCCAATCCCGTAAATGAATAGAGGGAGCGCCCATCAAAATGGCTTCTCTTAAACAACCTCCATCCATACCTGGGTGAGATATCGCATCCTTGCTGCATGAGTGCACCGAAGGAAAACCACAGGCTGTTGGTGATTCCGAAATCGTTGGTCGTCTGCTCCTTGGGAGGGATTGTTCCATTGGGTTCATCAGTGGGTACCCGCGTGTAGTCGACAGGGTACCACTCATTGGGGCTGAAACGACTGACTAGGAATAATACCACACTGACACCTGGAGGTAAGGATCACAATAAATAGTCGCAGTTGTAAACGAAGATCTCTTTTTCTTTCATTTCACTTTTAACAAAAAAAGGCAAACGACAACTACGAAAGGCTATACAACCCTATGTTGGAGGTCGTAGGCTCAAATCCCGCTTATTTCAGTTCGTTCGTCTAATCTGTAGTATTTTCAACGCTTGTGGCGTAAAGTAACTTTCTTCACATTTTACCACATTTTTTCACGATGGGAATTCAAAACAAGAGGCCGTTGTCGTGTTTTTTTATCAGTGACTATAATATTTCCCTTAAGACTCTCATCTTCTCTCTCTTTTTTTGACACATTTCTTAATCATTCAGGTATTGACTTTTTCTAAGGAACAAGTATATAGTCTTAATTATTATATCATAACAAAAGAATAACAGCATTCAATTCCAACCGATACTAGATATCTAATTATAGCTCAAGCACAAATAACAACCAGGGCTTGTTACGATAACTTGCCTGCGTAGGCCAGCACGATACACATCCAGATCTCATACGACAGCGGATGCATGAAGGAGAAGACATCCGGTTTGGTGGTCTGGGGCTTTTTGATCATGATGCTGATACCCAGACTCATGAAGGGCTTGGTGAAATCTATGACCCTCTCCCGATCCGATATAATGGTCAGGGGTGCTACGGCAATGTCTGCCACCTTTTAGTAGGGAAGACGGACATAAAAACAATTAGAGAGAAGATAAATTATCCCTTGGCACTCTTGGTGTCACAAGAAGAAACCGCGCGGTACTTTGTCAGAATGTCGGTCCGAGTTTTTCCCGTGATGTCATACTAATAATCGACAATGAACGGCATTTCTTGCTACAAACAAAATAAATGCAAAATTTTCAGATGCAAGATACAAATTGGACTGCTGAAGAAAAGAGTGTGGTTCTCAATATTTTTTTAGAATGACCTATAGTCTGGTTGGCAGATGACTTTCGCTACACCGGATCGCCCTCCCAAAATTAAAATCAATTTGAACCAGTGCTGCAGAGTTTGCAAATTATAAATGCCGAGTTGAACTCTAAAGTAACCTAATACTACAAAATACTACTCGAGTAAACTGTAGTATACATCGTACTACACTGGCCTATGAGAATTGAGTAATATGTTGTGGGACAGTGTACTGCACCCCAAACGAATGCCTGTGATGTTAGGGTTAAACAAAATAAATTTTTCGTTTATTATGTATTATCTATGACGCCAAAGGCACAAATCTACATCTACATTTTGTCGTGAAACTCTTGGCCTACCCCTTTGACAAGCTCCCCCACCATTCCGTTCCATGTGCCGTTGACGGGAATACCGTACGTGTTGTCTTTGACCAGCTTGATCTTGTACTTGAAGGGGAACTTCTTGACGATTTCCTCTAGGAGGTCGATGGCGTAGCCCTTGAAGCGGTCGTTGCCAGAGTAGAGATGACGAGGCTCCTTGCGCTTCAGGTAAGGTTCCTCCTGGTGACATAAAGAGAGAAGAAAAGATGAGACACAGAAGGGCAAGGGTTTGAGGGAAACAAATAACCTCTCTGGCTTTCTCTAACTTACAATGATTGATGTTACAATTATGGTCTTGTTGTTGAAGTCTTGTAGATCAGTTCCATCGCCGAAGGTGACCGCGTTGAACTTCAGTCGGGTCGTAGCATTTGAGCGCCAAGTGCCAACCTAGCAGTAATAATGTCAAAATCAGTGCTTTATTGGATAAATTCATCCTTTTTAACAATTTAAATATGGATATTTAGAACGTTTCTAGGTTAGCTACACACAATGTACTGTAATAAAGAGGATTTCCAAAAAAAGTGTCTGTGAATAATTGATGAATTGGTTGTAGCCAAGTTGACACCAGACCCTTAAGACTGGGTTGCTCTAAAAATCAAAGAAGTGGTGGCAGATTTTTAAAAATGGATTTCGTTTATTCTTTGCACATGTAAAGGCCTTCAACCAAAGTGTAAACAAATAATTTTGTTTTATATTTTACCTAATTTAGCTCTTTTCGTAGGTAAAAATTACCGAAGGTTGTGAGCTTCACTGTCTAAAGACCAAATAGTTTACCTACCTCTCAGCTAAACATTATACATCCTTAATCTTACCAAAAATGTACTTGATACAAGTACAGTTAATTGTAAATGGAAGATTCCATTGTTTCATATTATAGGGGTGTTTTGAGCAAAAGTCAATTTGGGAAATAGAGGTGGTTGCTAAAATTTTCAGAAGACCGAAAGTAGCATAATTATTTAGGAAAGTTTGCTTCCAGGATTGAAAGATAAGATGTTGGTCTGTAAGAATCAGAAAAAATGTTTGGGTGTTTTTTGTACCGGGGAAGCAGTGTTGCCAGAAATGTCATGCTTTTTTGAAACAAATGTATATTTTCAAATTTTATATATGGAAAATAATGCTCTTTAATTACTTTCTACATGCTGAACAATGATGCTGATTGAAAAAATACGAGGACAAAATATAGCAAAGCAACTTACAAGTATAAAAACATAACTCTAAATTTTATAAACATTCATCACAAAGACATTGTTGACAGAAAAGTAGCATTACAAAATCGAAACTCGTAAAAAAAACCTAAATTTACATAGTTGTGTGACAAAGTTGGCAGTGACATTGTTAGTGGTGACACAATTGGCAATGACTCAGTTGGTAGTAACATAGTTGGTGATGACATAATTTGCAGTGACATAATTGGCGGTGACATAGTTGGCGGTGACATAATTGGCAATGATATAATTGGCAGCAACCAATGTTGAACAAGTCTTTCAAAAGGGCTTTAGCCATACATTTGCAATGACCTTAGTTCAATAGTGCGTCTGTTCATATGCAGTTCATACACTAGATTTTGCATAACAAGTATACATTGCATGATAACATTTGAACATGCTGGAAAAGCATCTCATTTGATGACTCGCAGGAAGATGCAACAATGCCAAAACATCTTTTTATTCACAGATAAAGTGTTTAAAATAAATGGCCTCATTTTCCCTATAAAACTCTATATATGCCGTGTGTAAGGATTGCTAAACAATGTAAACAATAAAATAAGACATTAATTTTGTAAGAAAATGCCAAATGGAAAAATAAACTTTCAAAAACGTGTAGGTTTCATTCTTGAAATTTGAATGTTTCACTATACATGCTTGATATAATGCTAACTATAATATATAATATGGAATATAGGGCTATAATGTGGATTACACTAGATGTTACAACCAAACTAGGCTTACAGACGGGTTACAGGCAACAGTGTTGCAACTTTGTTTTATTTTGTTTCCATTTATACTGTTATATTTTTAAATACTGTAATCCAGGTCCAAAAGAAAATGTTTGACATAAAAAGTCACTTACCAATTCCATGTATCTTAACTATTATAGGCCTATCAGGGTTCACATTTTAAAAATATGGCAACACTGACTGCCTTTAATGCCATTTAAGTATTTTGTTCTCTTCATATCAACATTCATTTTATGTATTCTATCATAAATTAACCACTTTGTTACATGTATATAATTTGTCAATTAAGACTTTCTTTAATGTATAATTTTTGGCCATTCATTGCGGTTTTTTTCCAGCCAAAGTGCTAACTTTCCGGCAACACTTTTTTCGCGTACTTGAAATACCAAAACATTTATTTCCATGTTTATGTAGGTTGGTATCTTATCTACCAATCATTAAAATGGCATTATCCACAAAGTGCCACTTTCGGCTTTGTGGCCCAATTCAATACCCCTATTTTTCGCTATAAGAAAATATGATGACAACACCCCTAATTGAAATAATGGTTTGATCCAAAGTGGAACACACACTTACATTTTAAAATCATTTTCTGAAAGGGTAAACATGGTTGTGCAATATGTGTAAAAGAAAAACCTCTACTCTTTCCCCTTTATTATGTACCAGTGCTTCCAATTTACCTATATTTCATTACTTAGATAGTGTGGAAATCTTATTTTGGCCGTTACCATGGCAACCGACATCTGATATCCAATTTCTTTCTATTTTTGTATTATATCTACCCATACCTACTCATGCATATAGTATTGCCAAAATCATTTTTTGTTAAAGTCTGCCACCTTTTAAAAAATATCTTTGATTTTTACAGCAACCCAGTCTTAAAAGTGCAATCCTAAGGTCAATCACAAGTCAACTACTTTATGTCAGAGGTTGATGTTTATCCTCTGTTTGACTTGTGATCGATTCGAGTGTCATTAAGAAAGTAACAGCATGGACATTTTTAACATTGGTGAGTTGTTGACAAAATGTTGACAGCTTCATCTGATGTTGGCCATTACAATAATTCATAGTCAGATTTTCAAATATTTTCAAACGATTTTCGTCACCTCTCGCATCCCGTTTGAGAAGAGACTGAGTATTCGCACCACGTAGTTCGACCGTTCTCCAAAAATATCGAATGACACAGGCCCTGTTGCACCGTAAAAGGTAACCTGTAAATAGGAAATAGTTAAGTTTTGTTATCTTCAAGTCACCGACGAATACTCATTATATTATTATGTAAGTTATAGTAACAGAATCCAAATGAATGTGGGTTTTTTCGGATTTCTTCCCATCTTGAATCGAAGCCCAGAGCTTTAGAAATTAGGTATTCTGTTAAGGGTTATCCTACTTCGAGTCACATAATCACGACTTTGTCGATTGTAATAGAACAAATCACCGAATAGATAAACGAAGTCATCAATGGTTACGTTTTCAGTCTGAAATACCGTTTTGAGAAATTTCAGGACATTCTTGTCGAAGCCCCAAGCTCTGAAACGGTCGTCATCGCAGCTTCGCTGGCCTCGTTTCTCAAACTGTACCATCTTGTTCTCTTTGATCAGTATCTTCACCGTCCTAGCCATGATGTCCACCATGTCCAATGATAAGGCAGACCTGTACTATAAAAACAATTGGTAGAATATTCGGCATTAAAGGTGGCGGCTAAAGAGTTTATGAAGTGGCGACTAAAGTCACCTTGTTGGTTTGCCAAATCCATTTAGAACCGTTCACATAATTGCCACTGTGTACATTAACTGTGGTATAAATAGGAAGAATAAAAGACGTGTAATGTAGTCTCTGGCGAATGGGATATAACATTTCTACGCATGACAAATAGCACAAGCCGATCGCTGGTCAAAGATTTTTAGGACATCAGGATCCAGAGCGAATTGCATTGATCTGTCACGAACAGAAATGTGCCAAATACAGTTAATGTTGACTTAAAGGTAGGATATACACCATTTGCAGATATCGAAACATTTTACTACCGAATTATTAAGATATATCTTACTTATTTGAAAGTAAATAATGATTGTAGGCATCCAGCAACAAATATTGCGCTAGATATTATTGTTTCGCAAAATTTGAGTTTTTTTTTTTTTTTTAAGCGATCGCCGTCCGGTTAATAATCGCGAAAACAAACAAGAACAACATAAGAACCACTGCCCGATGCCGGTTGAAAGCGAACGCCGTTTTTATTGCTTTTCTCTGCATTCATGATTATAAAAAATTTGACATACAGTTAAACGATATTTACTATAAAATACAACCCTCCAAATTAACCCATTCCTGATAATTCAAGCAACTACCAATGGTGTATCCTACCTTTAACAAATACAGGTCACGGGTCAAAACCTTTGTGTTGATTATTGCTTAATATCACTTGTTTCCAGCAAATAGTTGTTGGGGATGTGAATTTATTATGCACTATTTTTAATTTTGTTTATGCTAAATAGCTACAAATGTTTGGCCCGGCCGCGATAATTTTTGTTTGCAGGTAGGTTGGTACATAGTGTACATTTATTAGCTTTATTAGCCAATCAGAACACAGATGGTGTTGACGTCATCGATGATGTTAGAGTTGTCTGGGATCTGACTAGGGTTATGGTTAGGGGTTAGGGTTAGGGTTAGGGTTATTGCGGCCCGGTCCACTAAGAGAACAACAAAGACCGAGCGATACTCACACTAACGTACTCCATCTTGCTGACCACAGATCTGTTCTGTGCCCGGAGTATTTCCAAGCCCGTTTTTAGCATCTGATACCTTCTAGACGTCTCGTTGACAATGCTGAACCCCGTGATGTTCATACCGCCAAGCTGAAATTTCTCCAGATTGACTTTATCAATGTCCTGGTGCAGACAAACAAGAAGATATTGTGCTCATTAATTATTCATAGTTAAGGTAAATCACTCTCTGAAATCGGAAACATGCTTGATCGACATGCTTTCAAGATTTCCTGAGACTTTAATACCTATACTTTTGTTTTATATTTAAGCTGCATTTTTAATTTTATTTTATTCCAGAATTACGAGGCATGGCTACTGTAGCAACTTGCTAGTGAGGGTACTTTTACTTACGAGATCCAGAAATATATAGTGATACGATGACGTCAACATTCCAAGTAGTGGTATCTGTAGAAAAAAGTACGCATAATTTGTGAGTCACGAATCAATAAAACAACCGCCCAACCAAATCCAACACAACCTGACCCAACTTATTCCTTCCCTTCCCAACCCAACCTAACCAAACCCACCCCAGCCTAACTTAACCCCATGCATGCACCCAACTCAACCCAACTCCAACCCAACCCACCTGCTCCATAAGTAGCCTTGTGTTCTGCACGTTTGTATCGCAAATAATTCGATGGCGGTCGGTATCTCTAAACTCTCTGAGATTTCGAATCATCGATTCACTTTCGCCGACTTTACGGAAAGCAACGTCAAATTTACGGAATGACAACATCTCCATCAGCGTGTGGAGACGTAGCAGCCCTGTTGAAATAATAGAAAATAAACGAACAACTCTAGTAATTAATTTTCCTTCCAGAAAATTAAAGTTGGTGCGTCCGTGCTGTTAGGGGGTTGCACCCTGAAAAGTAGATTGATAATGTTCTAGCATTGTACATTGTATTTGTTATGAGTTTTCGAATGAGACATCCCACACAAAAAAATCGGCCAACGGCGAGTACTTAATTATCAAAATTAAAACTTTGAATTAGGAGCGTCAGAAGTCATAAACACCAGAATTCCGCGTGGCCAGGGATACTGACAATTGGAGATACCGCCAGCATAGGGCAAGATAGCTGAGTTGGTAGGGCGCCGGTTCGGCATTTCAGATGTTGCAGGTTCAAGTCCCACTTTGCCAATTTCTTTTTTCACTTTTTTACACTGTTCATAAATTGACCTAGTATTAAAGTTTCCCTTGTGGTTTATTTGTTTATTATAAAATAAAAGTATTATAAATATAAAAGTCGTATCCTTATGGAAACCTCATGTATGTTCTTCCAAATGCACCTGTGCGTCATTCTAATAAACGATACATCTGGATGTAGATGTGAGGTGTTCTTCCATCAAACTGTTTACCTTTATCACTGTCGTAAATAAATGCAAATCGATTCCACTGGTGGAACTGTATGATGTCGAATAGAACGGGCACCAGCGACGGCATCAGGGATACCAGGTATTTGGTGTTGGCATCGGTGATCTTGAATCCCATGTCCCGCTTGGAAAGTGACGGGATAATAATGGGCATGTGGAAGGTACTGCTGTAGGACGCCGCCGTGCTGACCAATGGCGGCTCCACGTCTGCACCAATCAGAAGGATGCCATTGGTGAACAGGTCACATACTGCGCATGCGTACGAGAAAAAAAGGCGGGAATTTGACTTATGATGTAATGAAATGCAATTTTGAAACTTGTAGCCGTCCAAACCAAGGAAATAGTCCAGTTAATTTACGTTAAGACCTATAACTAATGGCAATAGAAATCATTAAAGCGCCAAAGAACTTCAAATAAATAAATAAACAAACAACATGTGAAAAATCGAATGTGTTTTATTGAGTGCAGCAGATTACAGTGCGTCGGAAAATTGGGGCCTTTAAAAAAAACTGGCTTCGGTCCGTATAAGGTTTCATCCTCATTGCCATATACGAAGAAGGCCTGAATGCTGTCGAAGTCGGGGTTTGGGAAACGGCACTAAATACTAAAAAGGTTGTCAATGTTTGAAAACACTCCTCTCCTTCTTTTGTTGTTGTTGTTCTTCTTCTTCTTCTTTTACATAAACGATACAGTACGTTATATATTAAGAGTAATACACATTTTAACTTGTTTTACAACTCTACAATTGAGAGGAAAGTTGTAGTTTTCAAGACATAACGTTATTCACGGTCCTAGTCGCTTCTGACAGAGTGGATGACTTTCACCCAACAGTTCGCGAGTCTATAGAGGAAATACGTTTATTATTTTGCAAAAAAGGGTGTACAAAATTCTAGTTTGATCCTCGATATTAAAAACAAGTGGACAATTATATTCACCGAAATCTTCGGTGAAAGATTTTAACCCGGCCCGTTTTGTCTTCATTAACGCTTTTGGCGTATACCAATTTTTTTACAATTATAAAGTTATGTCAAGACTTTTAATTTCTCAGGAAACAAACCCACGAATCCCGGATTTGGGATATATCACCAAATTGGGCTCAAGTTTATGTGCATGACCACAAATGGATCACATCGTGCACATCATTGTGAGCCCCTGTTTTTTTATTTGACCTATTTATGCCAAAATATTCCAAAACGAATGGTTTATTGAACATGAGGTGATTTATTTTAACCGATTCATAATTCTGACAGCCAAAATTATCCAAATTCCTGGCCGTTTTTAAGAAAATACAAAATATTTGTGTTAGGCAAGGTATAGATTTCCGTATATTGGATAGATTGGTAGACATAGAAAAGTCTTCTGCTTGTGATAAGTCTAGTTTCGCGGTGTCGCATGCGTGATGTGAACGAATTTTCTGACGGTTAACAGACGCAAAAGATAAACGACACCCCTCTGTAGCGGCTGTTGTTGTAGCGAAAACAAATTGTAGAGAAAAAGTGAATAAAAATCACCTTTCCACTTATTGGAGGACATTAGATTTTTAGTATGTCAAAGAGTGATACTTCCCGCGTGACAGTGTTGAAATAAATTATATTGCAATTACTTCTAGGTCAGGCCCTATTTTGATGTAAATTGCCTGGATTAAAAAGGCACATGCAAGGATCTTACAAGATTAAATGCTTATAATTTTCCCATGAGAATGCAAACAGGAAAAAAACCTGCGTTAGGCGGGAGTTGAACCCGAGACAATTGCTTGGAAGGCAATTATTCTAATCACCATACCACCATCGCCGTGTTTGGTTGTATAGTGGTTACCATAAGGTAATCATAATAACAAATGTGATGCGATCTGTGGAAACCCGCCACATAATGGCAAAATAAAAAAAATCAGTTCTTTACATCATCTTAAAGCTGAGATCAACCTCTTTCTAATGCTTTTTCAATCAGTTCTCTAGGACATCTACATCAAAAGTTACGTTAAAATGAACGTCGATTATTGGCGATGCGAAGTTCTGAGAAAACAGCGTTTAACGATAGGGTACCAGAATAGCAATGAAAAATCAATTTAAAAAAAATATATAATTTGTATATATATATATATATATATATATTTTTTTTTTTGGGGGGGGGGAGTTTATGGGACTCGCAACTTTGCGACATCCGACGGGTTTTCACAGATCGCATCACAAATATTCTAGTCCATGTAACATTATACAAGTGTACTTTTTAGCTTTCCAATCTTTCATCTGGTTGTGTGTTGGGAATATATAAGCGATTTAGGAGAAGAATTATGACCCTATTCTCTCGTATATTCGGACGACACACACTGGTATTAAGCACAGCACATACGTACAACATTATATTATACCTACCGCGAGGGAAATAAATATTTATATCGCACTTGACAAACTCGCTTCGGCGATTGACACAGCGCATAAAATAGCATGTGAAATTACGGATATTCATAAGCATTACTGTCTCGCATCCCAATTGACATTTGAAAATGTCAAATAGAACGCAGACACAATAATGTGTTGATATAAATATTACATGCTGCAGAGTACTACACCCGAAACAGGGTGATACCTTTTGCATTAACTATTAACAAAATTCCATAAAACGGAGTAACTTTGACAATTCTGGGCCAACTTTGGCAGATCGTTTATTATAGGAGTACATTTTTGTGAAATTTATAAAATATTACGAAAAGCCAAGTTTGATTTTTTTGTCCAACTTTTTTTTGATCATTTAGATAAACAATAAGACACAATGCAAAACTATAAAATGTGAATTATTGGAAAAAGTTGCCAAAGTTACCCCTGTAGTTGTATTAATGTTGAACATGCGCAGTGTAATTATTGTCACTTTTAGACTCCGCCCCAGTCGTTCATCAGCAGCAGCACTAGCTGCTATAGGGATGCACGTGGTTTTACTAAGAAAGATGACGTAACGGGAATAGAGACAAATTTTAATCACCACGAGGTAATAAGATTAAATAGTCGTCTGGTGGGTAATGCTGAGCCTCGCTATCCATACAGGTTGTGGTGTGGGTTCGAATCCTACTGTTGTTGTTTTGACCTTTTTTGATATTTTCTTGTTCTACTTAGTTTTGAAGGATTTGTTTTTAGAAGGTAAAATAAATCCCAGAAACCTGACTTGCTAAACAATGTGTATAAATTATGGGCAAATATTTGTATAAAAAGTTTATATTTTATAGTTAATAAAGTTTCATGCGTGTGGAGCCTTTGTACGGTTGACGTAGCCCTATGCGTGTGTGTGTTCTTGTATAGTATTACGATCGAGGATCGAAACACAAAAGAGAACAAAGGGAACAAAGGATCCTCGAAGGACGGTTTGCTTGTCCGAATTCGGTCCTCGATCGTTGGGGCAAGCGCTAAGTAATGGGGTTAGGGTATAATAAAGGAATAAAGGAAAACACAATATCGATCCTCGGTCGTTATGTGGTTCAAGACTGCGTGTATTTTTGAAAACCAGAATTCAGCTTTATTACGCGTGATTGCATTTTATGCCTCCATGATGGGTTCGATATTACGGTTAACAATGCATCAATTCGACACATTATAGGCGCGTTAATGAGGGATGGCGCGCAGGCTTGACACCCGAATGGCTCATTGGCTACGAGATTGATAGTCTCCCAACACGTCGTCATGACTCACTCACCATGCAGTCTGCCCGTATTCATTTGAGATGCCGTTGTCGTAATATTCAAATCAGGCTGGAGATGCTCCTACACAAATTTGACCTTTGGTTTTATGTTTTTCTCAGAATCCTGTTATACTTTCTAATTTGAGTATTAATAAAAATTGTATGTTACGTTGTAATCACACTGACTTATTTGAATCCCTTATTCGGATTATTGCCATTAATTAACACGTGCACTTAAAAAAAGTAGTTCTAGAGATATAACGAAATAATATTCTGATTAACGTAATATATAATAAAGCTTCGAGTTGTATTTTTAACATAATAAGAAAGCCTCTTTTGGCCACACGCCTATGAATGTCAAAAAAGATTCATTAAAGATAACTGTTATAACTATTCCTAATGTCAAAATTTACCATAGTTTTGTTTAGATCTGATGAGCACAACAGCGATACATATAACAACCTTTCAGTTTTGTATTTGAACGTGCTTATATGTTTTTACCATTGCATTATTTGTCACGGTTGCTAAAGAAACAAAAATTGTCATACTTTGGTTTCTTTGTATCAAAACCATTGGGTTTGACACCAAAATGGAGATCATAATGACAATCAGAACCGAAGTTATGTCACAAATTAGTTCCGAAATAGTGGTCATTTTGTAGTCCAAGATGGCCGCCACGTGGTAGAAGAAAAAATGTTACCAATGGATTTCTCGTTTAAGAAGGTAAAGTCTATCCAAATATAAAAAAGAGCAAAAGTACATAACAGCATATCATATTTTGCTGTCTCAAACTAATTGATATAGGCCTACATGTAACTTATTGATAAAGGACGAATTCACCCTCAATGGGTCTAACTCATTTTGAAGAACCTAATCCACCGAACTAGTAGACTTGAACGTGAAACAGCAAGGCACAGTTAGTTTCTCTTTGGTTTGCATTTCACTGTACGACCTCAAATCAACGTGCACTGCCTCCCGTGTCCCCTCAACTGCAGCACCGTTTTTAAACTCCCGTAAGGTTATCAAGCATGCAGGTGGGAATGCACACGGGAGCCTAGGCAGACCGCTGCCGCCTAACGGCCGTGGAAATTCACCCCGACTATAATAGGTCATCATTGTAACCGATATCCATGACCACTCGCAATAATATCGTAATTCGGAATATATCATTGGAATATAATAAACTCAGAAAATTTCGTATTTTTTTTCTTCTATGAATATCACACAGACAAAAGGCCTATAGATAACACGAAGGTTTTTTTTAAAGTAAATTCTTTACCTTGAGGTGACCGAAAAACAATAAAGGACAACATAATAAAAACATGTCTCCATAAGGAGGTTTGTGCACATAGAGGAATGGAGGAATGCTTAGTAGTGAAACACAGAAAAGAACCATGCCATATGAACACACAGTAAAACATAGAACATAGAACACATATTAAAAAAAAAAAAGATAACAACTATTTAAAGGGATCGTACACGTTTGGTAATTGGAACCCATTGTTTGTTTCAATCCTATATAGTTATAGATATATACCATAAAACTAACCTGTAAAATCTGAGAAACTTCACTGCAGTAACGCTTCTCAGATTCAAATTTTGGGGGATAAAAAGTGATATCTTTTTCCATAACCGCAGTACTTCGAAGTGAAAAGTTTCTAAAAATGCATTATACTATCAAAGCTGCTGTACTTCTTACCAAGTAAGTTTTTATTGCCATTATATTTTTGGAGTAATTACCAAACTTATACGATCCCTTTAAAGTTTTACATCAGCGGTGACACCAGGACATGATACATTAGACAAAAAAGAAGAACAAAAAAAATCGCCTAGCCGGGCCCAGGTTCGACTCCCGGCCAACGTTATGATATTTGTTTCTTCTCAATTTATTGATATGTTTTGTTGTCTAAGTTGACATCAATAAATGTAAGAGAAGGGTTTATGTTATGGTTTTCTGTGCAATTAAAACAAAAAACAAACAAAAACAAACATTAAAACAAAAAATGCAACCATGCGTTAAGCTGAATGCTTAATTGATTTGCGTAATTGAGTTTGACACCTTACAAAAAATAACCCCTTCACGTGTCAAGAAACCAAAACACAAACAAGGATGATAGTTGATACGGGGAAGTTAGTTTTCAGAAGTGCACAAAGTGTTCAAGGAGTCTAATCAAGGATAGTCAGCCCCTACCATCCAATGCCCCGTGCACTGGGGGGTTTTCCGGGCATGTCTTGCATGCACGGCTCGACAGAAACCTTCCTCTTCGTCGCGGACTAATTACACTATCAATATTTGATGGGAGCTAGGGGGTTTGAAGAAATGTGATGATGGGCCTCGCCAACAACCCAACGGGACATCGGGTAATGGCCTTGCATGAAACAAACTTTACGAATTACAAGGAGCGAAGGAAAGGCAGAGGGTGCTCGGAGAAGCTCCCAATATACAGCTCATTATAATATCATACGCAGTGTTTACTATCATTTCTTTGTTAGAATAAAGGAACGTGGTTTGTCGAGTGGAGTGGCGATATTTTGCAATTAGTCAGGTTCATAATGTACATATTGAAAGTTTCGTTCACTTTTTGGTAGTTTTACTAAACTATACATTTTTGGAAACGTTAGGATATACTCAACAGGAAAACCAAAGTTTACCTTTTTTTAAAAGTTTTTTTTGAAATAAAAATGGTTCTTTAATGTGACGTGACACATGAAAAGTCATCGGGTGTCACATTGAAGGTCCACTTTTTTTCAATGCCCTATATCTCTGGAAGTATAAGCCCGATTGGGTTCAAACTTGGTATGCTGGTATGGTGGGATGTGTTATAGATATAAATTGAAGTGACATCATGATCACGTCATCGTGTGATATTTTATGATTTTGTTTTATTTTTGGACCTTTAGGCCTAAGCCATATCTCATCAACAGAACATAATAAATTCAAAATTCTTTTTATAATATGTTTATTGGGTCATAGACATATGCACACAATTTTGAAAAATGTGTGACATCATCATGACGTCATCAAAATGCTATTAAAAAAATCCAAGGTAGCCGCCATAAAGAACCTAAGTGCAAATGTAAACATTGGTTTTCGTGTTAAATATATCCCAACGTTTTTCAAAAAATGTATAGTTTAGCAAATCTACACAAAAATAAAACGAAAATACATAAGAAACCTGACTACATGTTTTTGGCAGGAACAGCGCCGCACCTCAAAACCTCTGGTAGTAATACCCTCCCAGCTTTTAACCGAGTTTTAATGACTAAACACACAAAATCGCTGTACAATAGACATTTTGGAAATAACCTAATATCCAAGAGTTAATTTCACGGTCAAAAAAAGATTATCCTAAATTATCAACCTCATTTTAAAGCCTGCACTGCCACTACGCGGTGTCGGATCATCGGTGAGACTCAGACTCAGACTCAGTGGACTAGGTACATACAGGCTGCACTCAATTGCAGTGTATTGGTATTGAAATCAGACAGTCATAATACCTGGGCTATTTTCATAAAACATGTAACCACTCACATTTGCTAAGAATACTACTAATAATAATGTTAGTCTTTATATAGCGCTTTAGACTCCCACAATGTGGGTGTATCAAAGCGCTTTACATGATTACCCCGGTCATTGGGCCCATGAAACATTCCAAATACCATCTCAGCTCCCTGGGGAGTATACAGCTCAATGCTGCCATTTCGGCGCAAAGCAGCTAAATCAACCACAATAACCATCTCTGCCCTCACAGGTACCCATTTACTCATGGGTGGAGAGAAGCAATGAGTGACAAAGTGCCTTGCCCAAGGGCACACGCACCATAGTCCCAGGCTGGACTTAAACCACCAAACTGTAGCTTTACCTACATATTACAAATTCAATGCTCCAGACCACGAGGTCACGGCACTCCAAGCATGAACATTCTATAGCAAACCAAACTTGGTTACAAACCAAATTTGGAGGTAATGGTGAATGTTTGTGACTGGTTTTCAACTGGTGTTTGCTTAGCATGAAAAGCACGTGAAGTTTTGGCGGGTAACCCGTTTCTACTGAGCAATACTTTGTTGTTGTGCTAAGCAAATGTGTGTTTTATAAAATTTGCCCCTGATCACTGAATTGCGTAAGCAGTGTGACTGCTATAGTGGATGCTTAATCGAAGACAGTGGTACTCACTTTTTCTGCCCATTTCAAAGCTGTTGGTGCTGCGGACAGATTTCTCGAAGCCCATAAACTGGAAGGATTTGTTGTGTACATTCTGGTTGATGGTAGCTCTCCTGAAACCGAAGACCGAGGCATTCGGGTTGGCAGAAAAGATGGCACCTGCGAGAGAAAGTGGAAATGTAAGGGTTTTTTCCTCACTTTTTCGATATTTTCTTTTTCTAATGGGTGTTTTTTGATGTTTTTTAAAAGAGAAAAGAAGGCCCACGACCCTGACTTGCAACTCAATGTGTATGAATTATGGGCCAAAATATGTATGGGGTTTTGTGTATGGTTGATGCGTGTGAAGCATATGGACAGGGGCGTAAATCCCGGGGGAAGGGGAAATATACCCCCCCCCCCCCCCCCCCCCCATTGGAACCCCCCATTGTCCTCGTGGACCTTCTGTCAATCGTGGACCCATTGTTTGCCCCAAAATTATGTTGTCCGACGTCCACGATTGCCGGTATTTACACACTTACACTTTTTTGGACGGTGGGAAGGGGGGTGGGGGTGGGGGGGGGGGGGGGGTACTATAGGATCATCTCTAGTTTGTTGTGCCAAGCCAAACAACTACTTATATTCCCATGCAATAAAAAATAAATAAGAAGAATACAAAAGGTAACTCAATAATACATCAGCGTAAGAGTTTGTGTTGGTTTCAGAGAAGATAGACGGACGGATAACAGAGAAAAGCGGCCATTTGACCAAGGATTGTTTTGGTCCCGATAGTACCCGATCCTTTTTTGGTCGATCGGCCGCATTTTTTTGCGAAAATAGTTGGAAACCTGCGAGCACTGTATTTCGAGCACTGTCGAGCACTACCCTCCCTATACCTTAGGGAGAAGATCTGGCGCGATCTCCTCAGTCCTCCGAGGGTCGGGTACCAACAAATGATCGGCTACTGTTTTTAAACATGTTGAAAAACAGTATAGCCGATCAAAAACCGTCGGCCCGTGGTCGTACTTTTGCATACTTGCGCCCCGGAAACGTGTCGATCGCGCGGGAAACGTCCGTGATTCGTCCCCCCGCCACGGTCCATTGGTCGGTACTCAATCTGGTCAAAAAGGGGAACGATATGGGACGATTGGGGGCGAATCAGGACGACAATCGGGCGGATCAAAAAAATTGATTCATCGGGGACAATCTGGTCCAGATCGGGTCGATTGGAAAAAACAATCCTTGGTGAAATGGCCGCCTAAGGTACATGTAATATTAAGATGAATTTCATAGTTTGAAATTTGGATGACTTTTCAACAATCCGAATTACTTTCAGCCATTTCAGTTAGTCATATATCTTTAGTGGCCGAGTTCGGGCGGTCTGTTCTTGACACGCGAACTCTGTTCTTACGCTCGAACGGCGGGAACGCGACCCGTGAACATTGCACTCGGAACAAGAACACACACCAACTATCTACCAGGGTTTTGCAAGAACAAGTTACGCGTGTCAAGAATAGACCGCCCGAACTCGGCCCATATGTCTTGTATTAGGCTTATATTATTCTAGGTTTCATTGCCCCCCAAAAAAAATATGTGAAAAAATAGTAAGGCATATATTTGTCGGTTTACCTTATAGTATGATACATGTGGATAATGCTTAAGGGGGGATGCAAAAGATGTACATGTATTACGTAATTTCAGAGGAAAGTGCATGGCCAGAAATCCCCTCAGATTGCAACACAGAGCATCAGTTGAATCCAAAATGTTAGGACCCCACTTTTAATTGGCTACGCGCTACAAATAGTCCAGGAAAAATAAGTTTTGACCTCAAACAAATTGCAACAAATTGTTTTTCACCACAGTGCACTTCTATAAGGTTCCTAGAATTACATACTAAAAATCTACACAAATCCAAGTGGTGGAAATATGTCTAATTTGCATAAATCGTTAATCCCTGCCATGTAATATGTTTATTCCCATATTTGGGTATATATTTTATTTTTATTTTTTGAAAAGTTTATTTTGGCGATTCTACTTACATATCCTTACTTGAATAACATTTTCTAAAGCATATAAGTGACTGAATAATTATGAGAACACAGTAATTATCCAAAATGACAACTTTGTGACCCTATAAATGTGCGCACATTACACTGTCTCCAGATATCATCATGTAGTCAGTATTGGTGAGCTTCAAATTCACCAAGTTGCTTACTGGCACAGTTATCATATTAAAACCTTATGAAAAATCATATGAACAATAATAACATTGTGATATTTAGCCCAGCAAACAGAAAAATGATGTGTCCCTAAATTGGGCTAACAAGTAGGTGAAGGGTTGCCTAAGGTGAGAGACTTGAACAAGTTCAAGGAAACCCCTCAAATTTAAGATTTTTGTTGCTTACAATAATCATATCTACGTTAAAATGTATTTTGGGGATTTCCATGTTAGGCAACCCTTTAACTACTTTTTAGCCCAATTTATAGACACACCATTTTTCCCCAGTTTTTGTTCTGTGGACATTCCGATCCTTTGTCTTCGTGTATAGTTGAGAAAACGTTGGCTAAATACTTATTTTTTGTGCTTCCCCCCAACAAATTTAACCTCAAAGTTTGATTCTGGGCCTCTCAGCTGTTCCTCTTACCTTTTCTTTATATAACCCTAACCTATAAAAGCTTCTTTTTAGAGAGGGCAAAACGAACTGTGGACCTGTCCAAGTCCACAAACCGTAACCTCTTCCCGCATCCTGTGGACGTCAATTGTTCGGAGGTACACAGTGCATATGAAATACTAACTCAGATTTACGCCACTGGAATTTGACAAAAACAATAATCACTTGCCTTTAAATTTAATGTCCCCTTTTGGTATAACCTTAATGCCCCCGGCCCTAGAAGTTTAATCCTAGTTACGTCGTTGTATACGAGTTTCTTGTTTCTGGCGAGTTTGGCAGTGCTTTTAGGTTCCAGCTTTCCTTTCGCCCAATTTTGCTTTGAAAATGATATTGTGTATTGACTTTGTCAAGCTTTGACCTGTTAATTCCATCATCACCTTCCCCCTACTTATCGACACGACACATAACGTCACCAGTAGCGTATACCCCCCCCCCCCCCCCCCAACAAAAAAAGGGGGGAGGGGAGGGGGGGGGGGGGGGGGTTGCGGGGGTTTCAACGTAACCGACAACGTAATAATCGACAACATTCACAAACATTCACAAACACGATTTCAGTACACCAAAATGATCATTTTAGCAGTTCACAACAATGTGATTCTTTACATACAACATCACGGGTCAGGCATCAACTTTGCCCCTTTAAGGAACGTGAGAAGTCACCGCCAAGACGACTGTAGGGCTATTCGCCGTGGCTCAACACCTTACCTCATCCATTATTTAAGACCGGGCCTAATAGAAGACCTATCCCGTGTAAGAGGAGCGCATTATCCTCACGAATTTAGGCCCATACGGTACGGGTCTCTAGATAATACCACCGCGCTAACATCATATCAACACATGATATCATACAGCTGCATAACACACATAAACTAGGCACAGTTATTGGCCTCATAACAGTTTCCCATCGTCGTATAGGAGAGAAAATAAGGTTTCTATCGATGTCCTTCAATCGCCTCCACGAGTGTGAAACAGCCGAAGCGATAGTATTGGCTGGCATACGAAGGCCGTTTTAAATTATGCATGTCCTCTAATTAATGAAAACAATTAAAGAATAATAAGGCAGCCGTTCATATTTCATCGGCGGTGACGCGAGATGTGAAATTGGTGGCCGTTTCGAAGCGGTCGCAGTTTTGATTTATAGATGTGAATTGACACGTTTCCGTCCATTGGAGATGGTTCATGGAATAAATGAATGGGTCTCTGAAACGAGAAGTCTTGAAGAACTCGGCCCGACGTCATTTACACACTCAAGAAAGAAACGCTTCGGGAAAGAAACGCCTTTTAACCGGTCGTTGCCAATTTTAAGGCTCAATAATTAGTCTGACATTAATTTTGCTAAAGGAAGGGTCTATCAAAAAGTAGGTGCCAGAGTTACACATCGCGTTGGTGATGTCGTGGTCAGAATAGTTTCCTTCCAAGCAATTGACCTGGGTTCGGCTCCCAGCCAACTCAATGTTTTTTTTCTAATTAAAGCATTTCTTTACTTTCGTCTTTATTTAAATTTTAATTCAAAAATTTCATTCATGCATGACTTTACTTAAAGGTAGGACACACCATTGGTAATTTATTGCATTATTATGAATGGGTTGATTGGGGGGGGGGGGGTGTATTTTATAGTAAATATCGTTTAACTGGCCTGTTCGGGGTTTAACAATCATGGATGCTGAGGAAAGCAAGACAAACGGCGTTCTTCGTTTTCAACCGGCGTCGGGCAGTAGTTCTTATATTGTTCTTGTGCTTTTTTTGCGATCGCCGTCTGTCGATCGTGATTTTTTTAAATCAAATTCAATTTTTGTTATTAATTACTGGATATCTAGCGTAATCATTTTGCTGGATGCCTAGAATCAATATTTATTTTCAAATAAGTAGAACATTTCTTACTAATTCGGTAGTATTTTTTTTCCGTTATTTGCAAATGGTGTTCCTATTCTACTTTTAAATTGTCTTCGACTTCGTTTTAGTTTTACACAAACGTACAGTTTTCCAGTTCTCGGAGAATTTAACGTTGGGCATTTCCACCCGAAAAACCTTAGTTTCAATCGTGGTTTTTGTTCTTCATTTTATCTGAGATTTTCTATTCTGATAATGTCACAGCTCACAATTCATACACTTCGATCGAATAGGTATTGAATATTCAACAGAAATTTAAATTTTGTCGGTGTGTTTAAGCCAATGTTAAGGTCAGTGTTGATTCATGCATATTTATGGTCGCTGGAGATTGAGATCAAATATTGTATCGTCTATAATTCCCTGAATAAGACAAGTTTCATGTTTTGTCTTGTCTGCCTTGTTTAATTCATTAAAAATGGCCTTGTCTTAACTGAGACATTTGGTAATTATCTTCCAGGAAACGAGAGCATTATAAGAGAGATGGTTATTGGGGTAAGATGGGGTAGCTGGACAATTCAAACGATTTAAATATAAAACTGTGAATCGTTTGAGTAAACTAAACGTGCTAATCTTAACAGATAAGTTTATATGATCCGAGTATATAGGCCATATTCATTCAGTCATGTCCGCTTTAAACGTTTGGCTAACATTGATCCTGAAATTTTGGGAAAAGCCGTAGTGAACTTTTTCTTAGATTATTTAAATTCGAGTATATATACTCGAATTTAGATAATGTAAGAAAAAGTTCACTACGGCATTTTCCATAATTTAAGGTCAATGTTAGCCAAACGTTTAAAGCGGAACTGACTTAATGAATAGGACTATTTAACGTTTCTCCACCACGCATAGCCTCAAAGCTTGCCAAACATCACTATTCCAGTTCAAAGTGCAAGTTGTGCATAACTTAATTAAACCTTTATTTGTAATTAAGGGGACACGTTCAACGATGTATTAATTTTCAGTTTTTATATTAATTTAAGAAAATATAGGCTATATACAAATATTCTTTACTTTATTAACAAATACCAAATAATGGCAACAATACGACCTGGGCCAATTTCATAAAACTTGTAATAACACAATTTACTCAGCACAAAACAAGTCTTGCTCAGATAAAAAAAAATTGTTTTCCAAAACTCCATGTGCTTTTCATACTAAGCAAAAACTGGCTGGATACCATTCATCAAAAATAAACATCTCCTAAAAATTTGCTTTGTAACCCTGTGTTTACCAAGAAAGATATGTCATGCTAAGCAAATTTGTGTGCTTACATGTTTTATGAAATTGGCCCCAGTATTTATTCCGTAGGCCTACGAGTTATTACGGCAACAAAAATAACCATGTTTAGTAAAACAAACAAATATAAAATAATAATAATAATTATAATAACGGTGTGGTATTTTCTTTTACTGACAATTACCGTGATAAAATTTGAAGGTTTGCACGGCGAAAAGGCAATAAGATAAGTAGTTATCTTCATTACCGTAATGAATACCAAAGTTAAAACAGTAGTAACAATTAAATTAAAAGGAAATATACATGGTACGTTACCTATTGGGATTTGTGGTACAGCACTGCAGCACGTGAACAAACAAATAGTCTGCCAGTATCCGAACAAACAAATCACACTGACGAATGAAGAGATTCGTCTCACGCCTAGACCGCCAGTCGGACCCATCCCAGCCACTAAAACTGCACTGCCTCCACGACGGGATAAAAAGGCTCTTTAGTTTGACACTTGAGACTTTAAAAACCCTGATATTTCAAATGAAAGTCACGGTGGTTTTTTGTTAAGACCACCGTGTGCTAGCACTGAACTGACCCCAGTTTTCTCCGTCCGTTTTCCGATCACATTGCGCTCGTTTTAGGCTCGTCCCGTGAATTGCAAAATAAGGCGCGTGAAAGATGGCCGTAAAAAGGGGACACAGCTCGGAGAAGATCTATCTCGGCGCGCGATGAGGGCTCATCACGCTCTGCCAGCTCCATTCGTTATTATCCGGGAACGTCCCTCGAGACTTGGTGTTATAACTCCGTCAAGAAGATTGGTAAGTTGGACGGGGGGAGCCGAGGCTGATGAGAGTCGATACCATTATCAAAAAAAGAATCGATACCCGTGTTAAGGCCGGTTCGCGTAATTTTTTTTCCTAGGAGGGTTAGGGGTAATTATCATAAATGGGCGGCTCTAGACCCCTCTCGTCATGATTATTCAGTAGTTTTAACAATGACGCTAATACATTGTTATTACTCAATCAACTACATGTAGTTACACATAGCCCAGAGGTACATCAAAGCACTTTGAAAAACGGCTTCTGTCGACCTCTCCCAGTAGCTATAGTGGATAATGGGTTAGGTTATAGATCGTTCGACTGGGGTTCGAATTCGCTCTCTGTCTATTTTTCATTGACTATTTTGGTCTCCAAGTTTGTTGTTGGAGTGAGTTTAATTTAAGGGAAAATAAGGATCTGAGAACCTAAGTGTCTTCCACTCAGTGTGGTGTAGAAACGCCCATTTATGATAATTACCCCTAATACCCCCGTCAGCGTGATTTTTTTTCCCAACATGGTAAAGGCCAATTATCATAACTGGGCGTGTCTAGACCACACTGAATGGAAGACACTTAGGTTCTTAGAACCTTGCTTCCCCTCAAATTAAACTCATCCCACAATAAACTTACAATACAAAAATAGTCAATGAAAAATGAGCACAATCGAACCCATGAGAACTCGAACCCCAATCTTACGATCTATAACCTAACCCATTATCTACTTGGCTACTGGGAGAGGTCGACAGAAGCCGTTTTTCTAAGTGCTTTAATGTACCTCTGGCCTACGTGTAACTAGTCGACTGAGCAATAACAATATATTTTAGTATTATTGTTGAAACTACTGAATAATCATGACGCGAGGGGTATAGAAACGCCCATTTACCCTTTCCCATAGTGGGGAAAATAATTTCGCCCCCCGTCACACCGGACTGGCGTCCTTACTGCGTTCCTACGGCGACCCAGGACGCGGTAGGGACGCCATGGACGCCGCGGGGTCGTGGTGAGAACGCAGAAGGACGCCGTGGGGACCCCAAGGACGCCGAAGGTCGCAGAGCGACGGCGTTTACTTCGGACATGTTCAATTACGCGGCCGGTTCATACTTCACGCGGAAGCGATTGCGATACGAATTTAACGTCACAAAGCATTGAAATGTGTTCAACTTTTGCGATTTGAGTTCAGTAACAATTTACAACAAGTTGGGAAATTGTTCTGCATTGAACTTAATTGCGTTTCCAAAATATAATAACGGAACTCTTTACTTTAATCTGCAACAAATTAATGTTCTTACTATATTGCAGGTTGATTGTTGTACAAACTGAGTTTGATGTATTAAAGGGATCGTACACGTTTGGTAATTTGAACCCACTGTTTGTTTCAATCCTATATAGTTATAGACATATACCATAAAATTAACCTGTAAAAATTTCATTTCAAAAGGTCATAGCGATTTTGAGATATTGCCTAAAATCTGGAGCGGTTATGTCCACGCAGGAAGAATATTCTGCATTGGAATACACAATCTGAGAAACGTTACTGCAGTAACGCTTCTCAGATTTAAATTTGTGTTGATAAAAAGTGATATCTTTTTCCATAACCGTAGTACTTCGAAGTGAAAAGTTTCTAAAAATGCATTATACTATCCGAAGCTGCTGTACTTCTTACCCAGTAAGTTTTTATTGCCATTATTTTTTGGAGTAATTACCAAACGTATACGATCCCTTTAAGTGCAGACTCTGCATCCGCAAAATTTAAACAACCAAATCCAAGCCCATCTGAAATTTATATAACTGTCGATTTGGATGCGTTATTCAATATTGTTTTAATCGATAAGCATGCTGTCATTGATAAGTTC
Source organism: Crossaster papposus (assembly GCA_037893245.1). Taxonomy (NCBI): domain Eukaryota; kingdom Metazoa; phylum Echinodermata; class Asteroidea; order Velatida; family Solasteridae; genus Crossaster; species Crossaster papposus. The sequence goes on along the minus strand of JBAIAA010000074.1, from coordinate 3,299,199 downwards.
ATACACTACCACTCAGTAATCCTTTCCACCTGAAAGATTCGTATATCTCACACCTTTGATGGCGCAATGCAATGGTGATATCCTGCAAACTCTTCCTTTTTCTCCTTTCTTTCGCGGTCTTTCCCACTTCTCCCCGGCCCCCGCGCACCGGGGCGAGAGCCCGTGCTCGCCCGGCCGTTCGGCTTGGTCGCCCCTGCTACTTCTTGATGCATTCGCTGTTGGCACGATCTTGATTGATCTAGGTTTTTCCCTTTGTAGGCACGAATGTCATGATACTCATCCCTTGAGGGGAATTGTAGTTGTACACACAATAATTTATAACCTTTGTATTTCGTAACAACACCAGTCTAGAAAAAATATAATTTTGTTGAAGCCGTTGAAAAGAAAATACAATATCACGCCAGAAAAGTTTCGAGAAAAAATTCTTGACTCGAGCACACATCACAGTAATTTATTTAACATAAGTTTTTAATTTATTGATGGATTAAGACGAATTCGATAAGTAAATAGTGTCATTCTGTAACAGCTAATAGCGTTTGTTGATTTTGCTGTATCTCCAATAAACAAAATACTACTATTTTTGTATTTATAACTATTTTTCATTTTTGCAGTGTTGGGCCTTCCATACTAATTTACCAATCCTTGGTTGACAAAACTTCAATGTGCTATCCAACTTTATTTAAAAGTCGATATTATTATCAGTGATGCTGTTGACGCCCTCTCTGGGGACGAAGCATGCCCATCGCCTTGAAGAAACCTTCTTCTCCACCCACATCCGGCCCTTGCAGATTGAAATGCACAATGTTCAGGTTTCGTCGACAACGAACAGCTTAGATTATCGCAACTGTTCGTAGAAAACGAAACCCGCAGACTGAGCACTCACTCGTAAAAAGACGTCATCTGGCCTCGTCCAACCTCTGTTTTGGGCTTGCCACGTTGTATTATGCAACCCACCCATGTTCAGATGCAGATTCACGATTTTTAAGAAACTGACATATTTCATAAATTTTAAACAAATAATCGAGAAAAAATGTCTTGCCCCGTGAGCCAATGTTTTCCTCCTGTCTATTTTACCGTGCAACAGATCCAACAGAAGACCAGTTTACTAAAACAAAACAAAACTCCCCCATCCCCACCCCACCAGACTCACTGGCATGCCTTCTTCGGGGAGCTAATTCTCGTCAACGGGCCTTCCGACACCCGGAATAAAGGCCTACCGGCACCAGAACTTTCCAAAAGCCACAAACATTGACAAAAAAACTCCTGACTAGCGCCTTCGAAAAGATATTGACAATTATTTTGATAGCTCAGTTGGTAGAGCGCCGGTTCGGTATTCCAGAGGTCGCAGCGCAGGTTCAAGTCCCGCCTTGCCGATTTCTTTGTTCACTTATATAAAATATATTTCTAGCACATTCTCAAACTTAATCTCCATTAGTCAGAAAGTGCCGCCCCTGCTTTGGTCACAAAAAGAACTTTGGAGCCCACACACACGCCGTTTGCTAGTACAAAAAGCTTTAAAACAGCGTTCTCTCTCAACCGGCCGGTATTTTTCGTACCGCATGCTTTCCGAACCGCTGTTCCCTGGCCGGAGCATTCCGGCGGTGAACCCCAGTTTTGGCCGGAATTGTACGCGGTGCACCGGCGCGACGGCCATACATTTACCGCACAGTTCCGGCCGGTTGCGCTGTAAACAACAACGCCCATTTATCGGGTTACACTACGCGCGTAGTTCTTATGACTCGCACGCAGGAATACGCACACAGCGTTACAAGGTTCGCAACAAACACCAATCATATAATCTTCAACGTACGATAGCAGCATTTAGAAAACTATCCATTCGGGTGGTACGGGTACATATTATGTCCCCTATTATTACACGCGGGAATACACAAACAGCGTTACTAAGGTTTCAATGTTCGCATCATACACGTTTGTGCTATCTTCAACGTACGATAGCAGGATCTAGACAACTATTCATTCGGGCGTTTCCCGGCGCAGTTGAATCGATACACAGAGATGATTGTATTTTTTCGTTTTCAGAACGATAAGAAAAGCTTGTTGCATTCATTGCGGGTTTATTGTACAGGATTCGATACAAGCTGTTTTGGGCGATCCAGCCGTCTCTGGCAGGAATCGAATTTTTGCTACAATCAATAGATGCCGGATCTCTTCGTGACAAATAATGCTGCGCTATCTGGATGCAGGTTGATAAAACGGCTGCGTTATTTTAAGAATTATTGAATTTTATCGTGCAAGACTTTTGGAAATGGTGTAAATGTGATGTTTTGAATGTTACTAAGACAAAACCTAAGAATTTTCAGATAATTAATTGTCAATTTTATTGTATGTAAAAATGAAAAATGCATCATCTTTCTACAATTCTAATGGAGTTAGTTCATCGATACGTGGAAATTGTTAACGGAATTTCCGCCATGCTATGACTTTTTTTGTTTTCAGTTTGTAAGTCCTGTTTCCATGGAAACACGTCACTGTATAAAACTAAAATATTGTCAAGTTCGAACTTCATGGACCTACTTCTTAAAGAATCCCAAATACATGTGTAGGCCTACACAGTAAAAACAAATTGGAAATTTTGGAATGCAGGCAAAATTATTTACACTGAATTAAGGAAGTTAAATTACAAAGCCTTACCTGAAATATTGAGATACGCAAGGAATTCTACACACCTCCAGAGACTACGTCTACACTGTTCCCAGAGAAGTCTTACACTGATGAATCCCTTCATTAATGGCAGGGACCACCGCTGTTTATATATATATCCTAAGACAAAAGCCACCGGTGAAGGAAAGAATTGGCGGCACGGCACGCACCCAACCCAGCTCTATGCCGTGTCTGTCCCAAGGTCGGGCAACCATTGTCCCGGTCCGGCTTACGAACTGCGCATCCCCGTAAAAAAAAAAACACTTCAATATCCACACCATAGCAATGTTTAACAAAGAAAAAAGAGAAATTAATTTCGCTTGGCTGTGTTTTTAATTATGTCTTAATGACGATGAGACCACAAAGAGGCGATGGGATGTTAATATTGGTGTTTCGTTGTCAGACACGTGTCTCGAAACCGGGATAATTATAAACGACCGAAAAGAAGGACACGCCGGGGAAATTTAATTGACTGCGAAGCTATTAATCAACAAGTTGTGTTACGCCACTAGCATTCTCTCTATATTTAAACTGCATGGAACATAACAGTAATAAATATTTGGTATTTCATTAACTCGGGGGCTTGTATATTGTGGTTGCATTGTATACGGCAGGTGGCGGGTGACAATGACGGAATAAACAAACGGAGAATCTGATAGGCCTATTCCTACGGAATGTATTACAACTCCGATCGCGACCAAGTTTTCTATTCCAATCAATTTGTATATAATTTCCTTTTTTTACCTCCCTGCTTTTATTACCACAATCTGTGCAGACCATTTTTGTAAGACATTGACGCAAACTTAAAGGTAGGATACACCTTGGGTAATTGCTTGAATTATCATGAATGGGTGGATTTGGGTGGTTGTGTTTTATAGTAAATATTGTTTAACTGACCTGTACGAAGCTTTACAATCATGGATGCTAGGAAAAGCAAGAAAAACGGCGTTCGTTTTCAACCAACGTCAGGTCAGGCAGTGATTCTTGTTTTTTTCGCGATCGCCGTCGGGCGATGGTGACTTTTAAAAATATAATTACATTATATTTTACCTATTTGAAAGTAAATAACGAATGTAGGCATCCAGCTAAAGCATTGCGCTAGATATCCTGTAATTGTTTTGAATAATTTTTTTTTCTCAGAACAACAGGATATCTAGCGCAATGCTTTAGCTATAGATGCCTACATTCGTTATTTACTTTCCAATAGGTAAAATATTTCCTAAAACTGTAACTTCTTTTCAATGTCATCCTGAGCCACGCAGAGTTTAACGGGCTCTTGATTTGTCGCCCTCAAACCCTGCGGACATTCGCAGCAATCATTAAACAAGTTGACCATTACATGATATGAACGTCCACCCCTGGTAAAATGACAATTTCTACCACTATATTTAATTTTATTGGCGTTTACGTAGCTTTTCGGTCGTTTATGTTTCTTATTCTGTATAATATATAATAGCAAAGCTTTATTTCACGTTCTGTACGTTAATTTCTACAATTTTTTCGATTAGTTTAGATTAGAACACCTCAGATGTCCAAGCGAATGGACCAATAGAAATGCGCCTTGCATGCCTTGCTTTGGGCTGTTTTCCGAACCCCAGCTTATTGTTTCGTCTCAGGCTTTATTCATACAGTTTAGCAATAGGCTGTAGCCGAAGACGGAGCCCAAGCCAGGGGTTTGGAAAACGGCCTTGGTCTGTTTGTAACGAAGGCTCTGATTGGGCGCATGAATCTTTGCGCTAATAACCACCGATCTTGCCGAATGTTTGAGCGCTATTACAGAAATCTCGTAAAAGCGCTGCGTGGCTCAGTATGTTTCAATGTCTTCTCTCTAGTCTTCAGGCTCACGACACAGTGCCGAGGGCGCTTTTGAGGGATCCTTGGTTTCATTACCAGAAATAAATAATAATAATAATAATAATAATAGCAGTAACATTTTTCGATATCTGTAGGCCTAAATGGTGCATCCTACCTTTAATGAAACCTTGTGCATCACTATCATCACAATATAAAACGTGCGTGCAGCCTTCAAACCATCCCAACAAAAGAGGCTAGATTTGCTAAGGAACGCCACCTAACAACAAAACTAGAATGAGGTAGGCATAATGACGCAATTACCTCGAAGAAAGTCGGAATTTCAATCAGAGACGGCCCTTTAGGCCTACCTTTTTAAACACAAATCCTCCTTCGCGTTATGACAAAAACATAATTTGTCTCTTCTATAGAAACAGACTTGGTTTTTGCAAGAACAGTTAGTGAGAATCCATAAGGGCGTCATCAATGATAATCATGTCCCCACGTAGACTGATGGGTTTGCACGCAAGTACATGTGAGGCAGTCTGAGTCTTTCCACACGTCACCTGCACCTGTCACTGTTTCATAGCCCAATCCGCGTCCGGTGCGTATATGCTGCATAAATGCCACACCCATATCGGAGACGGTTACTATAATGAGAACTATAGACGATGTTTCCTCTGACGTCACGTGCTTACATCTGTATTCAAATGTGCTCGGCAATATGCGCACACATCGTGTTTTGCATAAAATTTGGTTGAGGAGTGACGCCACAGGTCAGACCACCTTTGAATTATGCTATCTCTGATGTCGCCTCTTAACCAAATTTATGTAAAACACGATGCGTGCGCATATTGACGGGCACATTTTAATATAGATGAAAACAGAGGGCACATGGTCTATATGAGTTGTTGTAAGAGGGCGCTCTAGGCGAGCAGCAGTATAGTTGTTGCTATCAGCATCGGGCATCGTTTTACGCTTGCACAAAACTAGTTAGAATCACTTTCTGATTAAAGTTCTCTGTCGTCCTTATAGAACAAAACTCAATATAAATTGCCTTGGGGAGGGGGGGGGGGGGGGGGGGGGGTTCTGACCTCTGACCATCCCTAGTTTATAAAGTGCGCCCGCTAGTTTTGCACAAGCGTAAAACGATGCCTGGTGTTGATAGCAACAACTATACTGCTGCTCGTCTAGAGCGCCCTCTCACAACAACTCATGAGAATTTTTACAAGAAAAATGTAGGTCTAAATGTCCTGCAACATAGAACATTGATCGTAAAATGGTATGTTCATTAATTTCGTTAGGACCATCAAGAAGTGTAGACCATTAACGCCTCTTCAATTATGAACGTCTGTACATGACAGTCATTTATTGTTTGGATGTGCACATAATTATAGGCCGACAAGGCAAAATAATTACCCTGGCTTTAAATTTTCGAAATTTGAATGGAAAATCCAGTGAGATCCTATTAAATCATCCGCTCCAGTATACCACTCAATGTACCAACACAGGTGTGTTTTTCTCTCACATGTTTGATATTTTGGTAACACATTTCATTAGAAAGCTTGCGGCCAATGATTTAGAAGGTTATGTACAATTTGGCGCGGTGCTGATCAATAAAACCCGGTCGGGAGTCTATATCGAGCGTTTCTGTGTCAGATATTACAATTGGCCGACTTTCATGCCCCAAATCATCAATTTATTGCGCATGAATGTTCTTATGCCAAAATCAAACATGCAAGGCAAATGTGATTGGCGGGAAAATGTTGCAAATTGTAATGAAAAAACTTAATGTAACATACAGAGGGACTGTTTTGTGACCCAAATAGATGTATTAATATAGCATGTATAAGTATCCAGTCCCGAATTATGGTGTAAAACAAATCCATTTAGGCCTATAAGTTTAAAGGTAGGATACACCATTGGTAGTTGCTGGAATTATCATGAATGGGTAGATTTTGGGGGTTGTATTTTATAGTAAATATCGTTTAACTGACCTGTCTGAAGTTTTACAATCATGGATGCCGAGAAAAGCACGAAAAAACAGCGTTTATTTTCAACCGGCGTCGAGCAGTTATTCTTATGTTATCTTTGGTTTTTTCGCGATCGCTGTCCGAATAATTACAGAATATCTAGCGCAATCATTTTGCCGGATGCCTACAATCATTATTTACATTCAAATGAGTTAGATATTTCTTAATAATTCGGTAGTAAATATTTTCGATATCTGCAAATGGTGTGTTCAACCTTTAAAACCATTTCAAAAAAACAAAAACACCATAGCACAATTTCAAGCCAAACGTTTTGCACCGACATCTAAAAATCCTATTTTATTCCGGTCGGCTAATACAAAATTACTGCCATTCCAACTCAGAAGATGTATTCCCTCCCTCCTTTAGTTTGGAAAAAGGCGTTCAAAATATAATATCCTTGTCATTTGTAAGGTAATTTAATAAAGATCTATAAAAAAAATCCTAATACTGGACACGAAGGATGTGCTTTGTATTTGGTTTTTATAAGCACTCGTATCTGCGAGTCTCCAATGGACCAGACAAATCTAATACGATTAAAAGGAAATTTAATACGATTACGACTGGTTTGATATGAGAGGGAAAGATCATTTTAATGAATCAAGGGAAGTGATATGCAATCGTTCATCCAAAGTGAAGGTCAAGTGAGGTTCTGTTAGGGAATAATACCGGCCCTATTTACCGATGGTTAAACGGTCGATGACCGCTGTGTGTTTCATCCGAGAGCTGGTCAAAAACAAATACTCGGCTTAGCTATTAGTGAGAAACTGAATTTTGCTAAAATAATTGATAGAAAAATAAGTAAATTAATGATAGCCCTTGTTTGAACTGATGACGTAGTGGTCTGATTGGTACATTTGGAAGTGATCTTTGAGGGTTTGAGATTTTCAGCAAGAAAATATTGAAACAGTGAGAATTTTGTTCCTAGAACTACCACAAGTTTGCCTATTTGTCCTTTTTTTTTAATAAACATTTTTTTAGATTCGATAAAAATGAACAATCAAATCTAAACAGAAGACACTGAATCCTGAAGATTGAGTGAAATTGAAGTTGAAGTTGGGATTCGACCGTTCTACACGGTCGACGGCACATATTTGTTCCTTGTGGTTGATTTGTGTTATCGTATGAAATCCATGGCTATTCGGATAATGCCCACGCAGTCTTATCTTCGGTTTGTATTGTTCGCCTATTTTCTTTAGAATTGCGAATCAAATGTGACGGTGATGCTTTTCGTCTTGTTTTCCCCCAAACCACGTGTGCATTATTAAGCGGTCGGTTGTCAATCTTGGACAGGTAAACAAATTCAGGACGGCATTGCTTTGTCACCTTTGGTTTGGACTTAATTAAAATTCAGACTTTTTATTTTATTCGAATGATTGAAAGACCTTCGCTCGTTCTAATCTAATAGAACGCATGGAGCATGATGTATAGGGTCATCAACCGCTCGCAGCATTACCAGGCATCCTCCCAAGGGACAACCTTGTAGTAGATGGGATTTCTTTATAGTAAAGGTAACAAATACTACTTATACGAATGGAATTACATCGGCTTTTTATGAAGACGGGTGTAATTTAAGAATGGAACTTATTGAGGAGATTATAATTAAATTGATGAGGTACAATGAAGTATTCGTACACTGAACATGATTATTTAATATTGTGTTCAGATCTCCAGAGGTAGTGTTCAGGTCTCAATGGTTGTTTACACCCCCCCCCCCCCCCCCCCCACACACACACCCATCCAACCTCCCCCACCCCCTCCCCGTTACTGTGTTGTTCTAATCCTGGCAACGAATTAATTATTTTGTTATTGTTCATCGGTATTTGCATAAAAAATTAACAGCAGACGTTATGCTAAATCTTCATCAAGGACTGAATTGTGCGATATGTACGACAGATGCACGTACGTGTACAAACCATGCTACATTATCGTTTGAACCTTGGGTGTTTTGTATGCAATATTGATCATCAGTTGTGTCTCCATTGTTTGGCACTGGTGCTTATTTTTTTATTGCTCTATTCTTATGCTCGCCTAACAAACGAGTCATTAGGCAATGGCCTTTGCTATTGCATTGGCTGGCTGGTAGACCGAGGGGGGAAATACACATAAAGATACGGCACCCGACAGGGTACCATCTAAAGGTCGTGGATCTTAAACGATTATTGGAAATGGTCCCCTAATACATAAAATAACAAGTTACACTGGAGGTTTTTTGTTTTTGTTATTATACTGGAAATCGCCCATCACAAGGCCTAAAGGCCACTCAAAGGTGTGGGCTACAGAAGAAAGACGAATTTGTTTTAAAGAGAGACAAGATATCTATTGTTTGTCATCGTGCATACAAATAGTTTATTATTTTCGTTTGGAATAATCATCATTTCCAGAGGCGAAGCTAGTTCAGACGATTATGGTTTGTTTGGTATGATTCGAAAATGTACTCACACGCTGCACTGTTCTCAAGCATGATACTTTACCCAAATATTTATAACTCCACCTCATTATGACTGCGGATGAGTCACTACAAATGTTGCATTGTGTTAAACTCTATTAACTATAAGCACAGTCATGTTACCCCGCAAAGATTCAATAAAAAAAATGTAATGGCCAGTCGATCAGGAGTAATAGTGAGTGGTAATAATATTTCTTACACGTAGATTTTCATAAACCGTCGAGCCACACAGACGGAATTAATATCAGGGTCGTTCCTAGCATTGACCATGCCGTTACCTGACTATAAAACCCACTTATCCTCTTACATAGGCGGAGTGGACTTTAAATTAAAAGCAAATGCCAGACTACATCGCGTGAACTCAGGCATTCACATCACAAAATGTTACGCCAACTCAGATTGAATGTCATTATGCACAGGATCGAAGGATACAGGGACGTTAAGGGCCATTTTAGCGCTCGCAACGGTTGCAAACAGCCGAATTGCCTTCTTTCTCTTTGTGTTTTTTCCTCCGTGTATTCTCTTGTTGACCGAGGTGTTCCCGACTCGACTCCGGGGGAAAAATTTACTCAGCTGTCGGTCGGTGCGCGGTTCCAGCGCGGGGGACAGGTCTTGTTCCCGTACTGTATACCCGTAGTTGCCCCCGAGCTGTGTTGCTCGTGTCATTTTCGTAGCCAGTACGGTGGATAAAAGGCTTTATCGGACTTTTTGATTTGAAATTCGATCGACAGCAGGAGTACGAGCAAATTATACGAATACCTTTTTTTATGTTGTGTGTTTATGTAAAGTATCTTGGTTAAAGATAATTTTGATACCTTCTGTAATCAAGTGTTGACACGCGTTTTGGCATTTGTTTGTCTATACGTATTGCTCTACTCAAAATTAAACAACATCTTCATTAAAAAATATATAAAAAACAATTAAATTAACTAACAAATGTTAGGCAATTGGTTAATTGTCTTGGAACACGCCCCAAACGAGTGTCGTTTAGGGGTTTTAGCTCGTCAATTTACCCAGGTACTGAAAATAGCTTATCAGTTCGACTGATCCACTACAGATATGGTCGTTCGCGGTTCATCTAATGAACTGCCACCAAAACAACCCACAATGAGAAATTCCGTTTAGCTATTTTATCTAACTGACGTCACTACATGGGATAATTCACATGTCACTTATGTATTATCCTGAAAGTGCAATACATCAACATGATAACCCCGACTCGATTCTTAATAAATGACTGACAGTTCCCGAACAGGTCCATAAAGATAACAATTTAATAATTGATACAATAGATCTGCTTTTTAATTTTAATTTTATATATATATATATATATTCTTTTAATTTTTTGTGTTTGTTTTTGGTGGGGCATAACAGAAAAATGCTGGTATACAAACACGCCTCCGCTCTGCTGTACTTATACATTTTGTACATCAAAATATTGAACAAGTTAACGCATTCAATTCCCATGTGAAACATTAACGAGAAGACGATTAGTCAATGGAAAATATGAAAATACTCCGACACCTCCAAACTAATGTTAGTGATTGACTCGGTTTCAACCAGTTATCTATAGGCATTCCCGTACCGTACCTATTCCATGTTCACGGCAGTGGCGTGCAAGCAGCGTGCGCGTGAATATTTTATGGATTATTTTTTAACCCGTAGTGCTTGCGCTATGTGTTTATAATAGGTTGCATACGGTTGTATGGCGCGGTGTGTTCATTGTGCGTGTGTGATTGTTGGATTGGCGAGAACAGTACCCGGTATGAAGCGAAGCTTGATTGGGGGGAGAGTGAAGCAATCGCAGTGAGGTCGGGAAGGTTGGAGACGTGGTTTATCGTGAATGAGAAGGCACAGTACGGCGACGTCGACACACCCCCACTGAATTAAAAAAAGGACCAACACTTCAAGCAGTGGGGAAAAGGGGCTGCTGCACTATCTGACAAGTGTACACCTGCAACTGTAGCGGGTTGACAGGCATAAGACATCGACGGGTTAATCAGGGAATTCTCTCTTAGTACGTAATCAGGTTTTGAAGCCATCAGGCCAGAGAAAGAGAGAGAGAGAGGCCGAGAGTTTCTTGACGTGTGGAGTGAAGACTAAACATCTACTGCCCTTTTAGTTCAATTCCTGTTCAATCGTCAAATTAAATGTCACACAAGTCGCCCTGAACGGCAATAGTAGATTCGTCTCTTCCTCAAGAGGCTCAATTTCTTTGTATCTTTCTTCGAAAGCCAAGTTAGCGCCGTTTCCCTCACCCAGGAGCTAAGAAAGGGGAAATAAACTCAACCAAACCAGGCGCCGTGCCAGCGCATGGGTTGCTATTGCGTTTGTCTACAGTAGATAGCAGGTGCAATTGATGAGTTCGGTGACAGCCGGTTGAAGAGTCCTCCTGCCAGCGATATTGGCCGGAGGAAAGGGGCTACACAATTCATCTTCCAGGCTGGCGCATGACCGAGGTGCTGTCGACGAGTGATACAGTGAAGTGAGTGACATCGTCGCTCGTTGGTGGTGGACCGCGACGCGCGCGTTTATACCGGCGCGTGGTGGTACGCGCGCCGCGATTTGGTGGCCATCCGGCGCTTTAGTCTGATTCGACTCCAGCCACCTACGCGAATGGTCGGACTTCCAACTCAAGTGGCGATAGGAACTTTAACAGTTTAAAATGCCTCGAATAATAGGCAACTGGATTTACTTTTCTGGATGTACTGTACTCTTGGCGCTTGCCAAAGTCTGGATTTCGCTTGGAGAAATATCAGACCCTCTATATACCCGTGGAGATACCGCCGATTGCTGTCAGACTAGCAGCGGCCCATTGCGGGGCTTGGACGAACGCTCCACGTACTGCGGAGTTTCCTCGATCAGGAGAGATTCCAACGGAGATTATATCGGCCCTGACTCGTCCAGAATTATCTTCATTGGTGGGTTGTTTCCTCTATCGGGGACCTCCTTCTCCCGAAACGGGAAGATTGATGTTGAGGCAGCGTGTATGGCCATTGAGCACGTCAACAAGCAGAATTTTATCAAGGGGCATCAGCTCGTCATGTACTACAACGATACACAGGTAAATTGTAGCTTTGAAAGCTTTTCAAATTGATTCATGTAATACTTGAATTATGTTCCTAATTGAATTACATTGTGTTTTTACAACAAGTAACCACAGGTTTTTAAAATACTCTTTGACAATGCAATTTTTCGCAACGGGTGTTCGAAGCTCTCACAATTTTTTTAACTGTTATCTGTTCAAAAATTCCCGGACACAACAAACGTTTTCGGTTATACAGAACCTTAGGTTTTGTTTTATCTCAGGGTGCCTCAATTTGGGCGTCTATACCAGTGTTAATATGGGCCTATGTATACAACAAATGCAAACTCCATGAGACTGCATGAAACAAACCAAAAATAAGAATCTGCCCAATGAAAATAAACCTGTAATTTCTGTATTTTATCCCGGAGCACAACACCTGATTGTAATCTTCTCTGAAAGGTGCAATTTCCGTCGGCCTTTTCTTCAAAGTGCCAAAGCAAAGCCGCCACAAAAGACAACATGTTCCTTTTAGCGTTCGGGGCAAGGAAATAAAGCTAAGGTTGTGACAGTTCAGGATAATAATTGGTCACAGAAACAACGTCCATTTATGACAGATTGATACCGTTCCGAGGTGAAGCTGGTTATAGCAAATTGCTCTTCCTGGCTTTCGCGCGGTTGAAGTTCCATTGCGTAAAATGACCAGCATTGCAGCCGGACATCTCCATCAATTACGCCTAGTTGCTTTTTTTACTCCTTTAAAGGTAGAATACATTTTGCAGATATCGAAACATTTTACTACCAAATTATTAAGAAATATCTTACTAATCTAAAAGTAAATAATGATTCTAGACACCCAGCAACATTATTGCGCTAGATATCTTGTAATTGTTCTGAAAAATTGAATTTTATAAAAAGAAATTGCGCGAAAAAACAACAACAATTAAAAACAACTGCCCGACACCGGTTAAAAACGAACGCCTTTTTTTTCTCGGCATCCGTGATTGTAAAACTTTACACAGGTCAGTTAATTAAACAATATTTACTATAAAATACAACCCCCAAATCCACCCATTCCTGATAATTCAAGCAATTACCAATGGTGAGTGACCTTTAAAGGGATAATATACCATTTGTCAGTTGTGCATTTTTAGAGTTTGAATTAGCAAAAGTGCTTGACAAACAACCTGATGAGGTTTTTAGCTCTGTGAAAGCTACAAATTCTGAGAATACCATATTCTAAGATTTCGATTTTAATTCAAAATTAGCTGATTCACAATTTAAATTGCGTTATGGGCGCGTTCTTAGCCAGCGGATTGCAGCTACGCGTGTGTCAAACACTGAATAGACCAGCGCCAACGCATGCGCCACGCGTCGATTGAACAATTGCGCGCACTTCTTGCGAACATTTTCAAATGTGCGTCTCTGAGACGCACATTTGGAAATGGCATTCTTTTGTTAATTTCTTCAAAATGACGGAATTCCAGACGGAATAATTTCACAGAGAGTTTATTAGAATCATTAATATATTTACAAGTAAGCTTTTCAACAGTATTTTGTTTGCTAAATTTTTGGATAGCTCCAAAAGGTATATTTTACCCTTTAAGAGATAAATCGTTAGTAAGACGTATCAGTTTCCGCGCGTGAAACATTGACAGACTAAAATGAAGACCGTGACGTTAGTAGTGCAGTTTGTTCGTTTGTTTTCATTGTTTGTTTGTTTGGTTAAAAAAAAAAAACATTATCAAGTAGCACATGCTAAAATAGGACAACCAATACTAAATGAAGACGAGAATGTTATAGGTTATAAACATACCAGTGCCTAAAATGTCAAACCATTTGCTATAATAATGCCTTGCAGTTGAAATAAGAGTACATTGAAATGTAGAACTAATACCTTTAGTTAGCTGTTAAATTTGCAGTAGATGTTGAAATATATTTTGTGTGTTAAAATCCCTGGATCGCGCTGAGACTGGGATTTCCAAGTTGGCTTTTGGATAATTGTAGATTGGAAAGTTTAAAAAGCACATAATAGACTTCGCACAGTAAAAAAGGGAGATTCACAAAGAATGCACGCCCTTCATAAAGTTTATTACGATTAAAGAATTATTATAATTATAAAGATGACTCCAATAGACGGGGCGTGCGCACAGTACCGTAATAAATAACTATCCGTATAACTAAACCGTTCTGAACTTATATGCATACCTGCTATGAAAATAACGCGTCGAAGGTTTAATTTCCAGGATAAATTATGCTGATGCAGTTGAAAACATTTAGATAGAAATAAGCAACATTGAAGCACCAGATCGTTCAAAAAAACAAACTGCCGACAAATTAAGTTCTCTCTTCTCACTTAAACGTCCTGGGTCACGTAAATGAATCAATCTCCGCGCGCTATCTTGTTATTGTCGGGGAATTGTAGTTGAAGCTCGTCAATAAATCGCCGTCTGGAGCCAATGGTCACGTCGGTATTCGCCAATTCAAGGATACAGACAACATACCGGATAGTCTCAAAGGCTTTCAAATTAAATAAAGAAGCTGCGGAAATGTCTCATACGGAATGTATGTCTAAAAAATAAGGGTATTCAATAAATATTATGAAAGTTCCAACCTTCATCGCAACAAAATAATAACTCAGAAATAACTGAGGGAAAACTGAAAGATATTCACGTTCTGTCTGGGACTTTATGTCCGAACCCTCCAAGTACAAGTAGATTAGGTAGCTGTCTTTTCGGGAACGACAAAAACAATAGAGATCTTTAAGGTAAGGCTGTTGCATCATGAAGACGTTGGCCTAATTTAGTCTCCTCGCATCAACATCGTTAAACGCATTTTAGACGAGGACAGCTCGTGTTTAAGGATATCTTGAACATCAGCCACAAAGTCGGAGCAAACAGAGAGTTCGTGCACTTAAGAAAAGAGAAACGACCATTTTTTTTTTTAGAAAACAGGGGGAAAAGGGTACAGAGGGTGAAAAGACATTTGTACGTGAGAGGCGCTGCGGCCGGCCGGCCGTGTCCTTTTGTGTTTGGCTAGTAAGTTGATACACGTGTTGCTGATAGCGCACGCGTGTTTTTATTACATAGAGCGCAGAGCATTTGATGTGATTACGAGGCAGGTGAAAATGACGCACAGGCGCTCGCTTTAATTTCAAGAATAGCGGGAATGGGAGAGGCCATCTTGCCATTCTATTGCCATATACATGTACGTGTTCTAACTCTTAGCTCGGAAGACAATCTTCATTACAAGGATCTAATATACTGTCCAACACCATACCTGAATTCTGCCCCGGGACAAATATCCCCTGATCGGTTATGATTATGGTTGGGGGAATTCGAGAGCATTTTGTTTGTATCGAGTGTTCATGCTCTGAGATATTGACCTGTTGTGTTAGGGCTACCTACCGTTGGCCGTTTGGTACTCGCAGAGCAAAGTGCAGGCACTTCTCCGCACTGCGCAAGAGAATGAATGATTTCATTTTGATTGGGAAAAAAACCCTCGTCTACGTGATATCAACTTGAAACTAAAGTGGGTATGGAGGCGGGTTGAATGCATTGTACCAAACGTAATTATGAAGGTTGATAAACAGGCAATTGTGGCGTGGTCAGATGCAACGACATGTACCTGGGAATTTTGTTTCAGGAAGTTTATTAATCAACGATGGTATATTGGTTACCAAAAGATTACAAGACAGTAACAACAATTCATAAAACAATCAAAATACAAGGAAAGTCCACAGCATAAGTTGATGCATCTGTCTTTTGTGACATTGCCGAATGTTTCAGCTTCGGGCGCAGGATGAAATAGAATCTTGCGGTAAGCTCCACGTGGGATTATTTTTCTTTAGACTGACTCAAATCTGTATGTCGAAGGAATTTAGGATGTTGAATCCTTCGGCGTGGCTGGAATCTTAAAACAGCAACCTTTAGGGACACCCAGTTATCCTGACGGGGGCTTTAAGCCTGACAGGTTCGCGCGCGAGAGGTAAACGCTATAATCAGCACCATGCGCGTGTGTCGTCAGCGCGCGTCATGCGCTCTCGAGGGCTTTCAAACGCGGGCCTGTTGATTGGTGGGCGGATTTTCCCTGGCCGAAATCCCTATGCTGAATGGTTAAACAGATGGCGTCGTGCCAACTAGATTTCATCGTTTTGCCCAGCGAAACGAGAAATCTGCGATAAATATCACCCTGGTATTTTGTTTTATTTGAAAGGGCCCATCCAACAACTTTCAACATTAATTTTCATATATTAGAATTCGATATAACAAACAACAACAACAACATATTTAGCACTGCACACATTCTGTAACATTAAAACAGATTTCAGTACTAAATTATCAGTGCTGTTTTAAATTATAATTGAATTATGCAATTACATGACAAATCGCAGAAAGATGTTATCGGATACAGAAGCGTAATCAATAGTTGAATTTTGCCCGCTTTAATTATGCTCACCGATATGCTAGACTTGGAATCAAGTCGTTAGTCACTGCCGTCTTTGTCCGTGTACCGAAATGTACGTACCAGCACTGAGCGCCCATCATTCAACATTCCCTGATCGACAGCTCTAACGACTTGACCTATTATGAATCCGGGCTGATACACTCAAAGTGCTAATTTAGCACTTGAAGATCTAAACAAGTTGCACTTTGATGTTCTTGTATGTAGTGACTGCACGCAAGGTGCTGAATCAGCACCTCTATGAGTGCTACAACAACAGCACTCAGAAAAAGCTACTCATATCACACTTCAGGTGCAATGTGGTGATTCAATAGGAGCACTCGCAAAGAGCTAAAATAAACACTAGTGCTACCTTTCTATAATTCCAAAACACAATAATTCAATCAATGAAGTATGATGTGTGTTGTTTGTTTGTTGCATCAAAGCGCGAAGTGTAGACACTTAACTTGTCAATAAAAACGGGACCAAACTCTTAATTAGGTTTCAAAAAAAAATAATGAATTTTCACTTATTTTGCGGTGCAGATTTTAAAAATGTGGTTAGAAAACCTAAAAAAAGTATTTATATGTCCACACGTCCAGGCACACAAGTGGGTAAATGCCGTCAATCGGGGACGGGGCATTGTCCGACCGTCTTACCTCTTTTGTACTAACGTTTTCGGATGATCGCCATAGGATTTGCACACGAGTCGGAATCGGGGACCTTGGCGAAATAGGGAACCCTATTGTCCTCTATTATTATACGTCCCCTAGTTCAATCAAAAACAAACTCACGATGTTCTCGTACACGTCGTCTAGGATGTCCAGGATTACCCGCGGCGAACGCGCGATTGCACGTACTTCGGAAAGAACAAGCCCAGACATGTCAAAACAATCACATGACACAATAGACCAGTCGAAATTGTGTCTCTTGTACTTTAGGTGAACCATAGGCAGCCATCACCCATTTTCAGCACATCACTCACCTTTTAGCAATTATGCTATAGACACATTTTGTCCCCGTGGTGCTGGTTTAGGCACGTGACGGGCATGTCATTGCGTATAGCACTCACTTTTTAGCACTTTTGTTTTGAGTGTATGTGTAGATAGTACTTTTGAATAAAAAGAACCAATATTATAATAGAATTGAACTACATGTACTAGGATTAACGAAACGGCCACACCCCTTCAAAGAACGAGCGTGTGCCTAGTTGTAAATCTATCTGGAAGTATAAGGTGTCGTTATCCAGAAAACGTGTGATAGTCTTCGTTTGTTCATGTTTGGATTTCAGAGCACTCAAAATCCCCAGTTTTGGCAATCTATAATCAACGGAACATGATCTTTACTCGCGCGCACGTACATCAATATGCTTATCGCATATCGTTTTGTATTGTGTACGTAAATCACATTTTCTATAAAAGCATGTAACATGGATATTATATTCTCTTTATTCGTAACCAATCAAACTGTGCCGTTAATAAATATTCATATTTTCTTGATTCTTAGCCAAATCAGAGTGCTCCGTCCAAACTCAGTGTAGCAGACACCATGCCCTTGTGTACAACGAAAATTACAGATGGTTCAAGTCGGTAATTAGGGATCGACGCACATGCATCTTGGAACCGAGGTTCCACAGGACGTTACCATTTTTTTAATTATACCGCTCGCTACACGTAACCCAGTGGAAGTGCGCTGGATGTGCAGTAGATGTGCAGTGTCAGTCGCGGCGGCGCAGACAGACCAATTAATTAACGACTTGATTTCAAGTCTACACCGATGCCTCAAAATGTCAATTTAGCTGCCTAGTGTCACTGCAATATAATTGTAAGATATCTTCGTAGAGAAACAAGTGCAAATGGCGTTTTGGTTTCCCCTATCCACCGTATATAACGACACCGTGTGTCATATTCCCTTAACGCCTACTGGAACGAGCTTGTATAATACACACACGTGCCGCAAATATTGACTGGTCCCGCGTATTTGTAAAGGAATACGTGTTGTCAACTTCTTGTGATGCGGTGAAATCTCTATGTGTTTGCTGAAATAATGAGAGACCGGCACAAAAGGTGCCGGATTTGCCTTTCAAACTTGCTTTCATGCAAGATTTTATGTAGGCTCAGGGAACAAAAATAAACAGGAACCGAAGTCACAAGGTTCACCGTGGTGACATTTTTATCTTACTGAGGCGCGGATTGGCCTAAGACAAATTGGAAAATTGGAAAGGCTCAATCCCATGACAGAAATCTTTAGTCAGGCGGATTTGCATATAAAACGAAATTCAAGTGTGTTATTCACCAAACTGGATGTAAAACGTGTCCCCTCTGATTCGGTCTCGTGGCCTTCTATACACGATCCTCGGGAATCATCATGAAATACAATACAATGTATATTATACCTTATAGTCTCCGTTATATTATGACTGTTAGATATCGATCTGCCATCCTCATCAGTCGGAGAAGAACCCTTCAGTCAGTTTAGCCCTAATGCAATATTGTTTGACATGACGTGTGAACGGGTGAAGCTTTTTGAGAGCTTTCCAGAATGATGTAGTAGCTAGATTGTCTGGACAAATATGGTAATAACACCTGAATTGAATTGATTCCGTCGATATGAGGAGGATCAGTCAAAAGAAAGTTTGAATATACATTCGATTGGTTTAAATCAATATTTTGGAAGCTTGCTTGAAATCGGAGATGATGTCCATTTTCAATTTTCCCCGAATCGCACCAGGCTAAGCAAACACGAGTTTGGTCTCGGCTTTCCATTTTCCGAATCCCGTTTTGTGGTAAACATGCTCAAGTTATCTTTCAGATTGCATCCGGCGGAAGTTTGCGAAATTCAACGGAAACCTCTGCAGGCGAACCTAGCAGCGAATGTACAAACAATCAGTTACAAAATCCACTAGAAAAAGAGAACTGGTTTATTGAAAGTCTTCCCACGGGGCGGTACCGTTCAAGTGGGTGTATATAATAGCATTCGGCCCGCGGTGCCGGGTGTCCTACACATAATAAGGCATTGACGAGTTTCCTCCTCATTTGCGGAGTTTTGTTGGGTTCCCTGCGGTAGCATCCGTGGTAATGAGAAAATATACCCGGAGTAAGTAAAAGAAGCGGCTTCTTGATGCTTATACAAAAAAATACCTTGTCTACTTCTTGCGTGCGGCTTTAGGCACTAAGGTTGATAAGTGCTCCGCTCAGCGAAACGGATGTGCAATTTCATGCAGGCCTTCGCCGAGAATGTTTCTTTATCGGCAATTTTTGGAGCAAGTATTATTGATCGCTTAGAGAACTAGGAGAGATAGTACATTACGGAATAGGCGGTTGCCGATAACAATTATTAGAAAGCACCATACTTGCTCAGTTGTCTGGCGTTGCTTTTCCTTGGTCTCCAATGTAAGATAGTATGTGACTGTGTGTGACTGTAATGTTCAATTTGGTTTCCACCTAATACGCCCACACTTTTATCACAGTCGCGATAAAAGGTTCCAATAAATAACAACTTACACATTTACTATTATGGTGTGTTACCGACTTGTAGCAAATTCTTTATAGGAAGCAGCAAAGAAGCCGTGTCACGTGGCCTCATAACTAACTTTGTTGAAACTACAAGATTCCTCAACAATAAATCAAGACATCATAATATTTTTCGAAATTAATCGAGTCGACCCAAATTGAAAGTAAACTAAATGCAGTAGTAAGTTTATCGAAGTTGCTGGCATTTCGAACGTACTCCATTATTGTTTTCTTCTTCTGTTGCCAATCATCTCCAAGGCTAGCGGTATCTCGAAGCCACGATCAAGTATCGGTTTCCAGAAGGTACAGCACCGTATACACATAATGAACCAGACAAGAGAATGGCCCACGAGATAACTCCAGGATCGGCCCGGAGTGGGGCGTTCCTTTCCCGCCTCAAGGACCGACGCGCGGTATACGAACCAAGGGACCATGGGCTTGCACAGCGTGGGCTGGTAAGCGATCGCGTGCCACGTATCGTGTTACGGTAACCGATTTCTCTGTGCAAGATTATTAAAGCTAGGACCCTCTTGATTCATTCTGAAATGATTTGTTAAGAGAACACTTTGACCTGTTGATACGCAGAAAGATGGACATTTTTTAAACCCTTCGCCGAAAGGTGAACAGTAATTAAGAAAATGTATTATTCGTGTTTATAACCTCTTAATTTTTTTCACTTTTTAGCAATTTATGTAACTATGTAACAGATGTAATAAATGTAATTTATGTAACAGATGATTCAGGACGCAGGAAGCTCAGGCTGTATCGTTCCCACACAATTCGCCCAAGCATCAACAAGGGGGTAACATTATGCACACAAAACCAGTCGAAAAAAACCTCTCTATTTGCAACATCTACGCTAACGCAAATATAAAAAAAAAAAAAAAAAAAAGCGGGCGAGAAACAGGGTTCTCTATTTTGCAAACCTTCCGCCGCAGAGCAAACGAATACAATTTGCTTTTGGTAGACACTACACGGCCGCGTGTCTATTTGTTTTAGGTCCGCAGTGACAGACGAGTTAACATCAGCCGGGAATATTTGCACATCTCGATATAGATTTATTGGGTAACTTAACATTTGGCAGCAAATTTGTCAATCACAACTCTTATGATATTGCATGAGTGAGACATGATAAACCGGAACACCAATACCCGAACAGTTGGTGTTTTTTAAACTGATAAAACAATTGTACCAGATTGAAAAAAAGTGAAAAACATAACATTTGCTACTTTCCTTTTATAATAAGATGACGAAATTGTCAAGCCTAGTTGTTTAGGTCCTATATTCCGGGTTCGTTTTTAATGCGTGCAGCCTTGAATATTAAATACCGATACACCGATCTATTTCTGATACCTATTCCCTTTATGTGTTTATTTATTTATTACATTTCTTTACCCAGGGTGTGCCAAAACAGTTTAAAATCTGGTTTCCATTTGTGCCCTGTATACATACTTAAATTAAAAAAACAGTACATTTACACAAAAATACAAACATAATATTTACAGACGTACCAGGATATTTACAAAGATGTAGTGGTGAATATTGTTCTTTCTGTTGCATTTACTTTCTATTCTCCAGGGGTTTCGGTTTTCATATTGGATGATAAATGACCGTACTCTCCTTCTAGGTATTTCAGCATAACTTAATAATAAATGAATGATAAATGATAAATAAAGTCTCGGTTCCGTAGTACAAAAAAAAAAGCCTGAGAAAACGAATAATAATCGAATCTTGCATGGCTCAAAAAGATACTCGTCTCAGACACGGCAGGAATGCAGCCAATCCATTGAAATTGCTTTTGCACGAGTTTAGCGGCTATTAAACTACTCTTGTGACGTCACTCTATTCAGAAAAGTGTCGATTATTTTAAAGAATGTACAGTTAACTGTACATTCTTTTAAGAATTAACAGAAAAAGAACGACTCAGAGGACACAGAAATTGCTATTGTTATATTTATTACAACTTAGTAAGAGCTATGTTGACAGTTTCTTTAGAGCTTTCAACAGTTAATTGTCTTGGAGGTCTCTTTGCCGTGTCGATGCGCTTATGCGGTTTCAGCCCGGCTGACTGCTCTCCTATGATCCTCACTGGTTCTGGCCACCGAAGCCCTTGTTGTAGAGGCGAGATGCTGCCATGCTCGATCGTATGGAGTGGTTCGTCCAAAAGCCTTGTTGCACAGATTTGCCACAACCTGGGATATCAACAATAACAACAATAACATAAATTGGATGCGCCAAACCGCATGTAACAAATTGCATCAAGGTTTGTCTAAAACATTCGAAAATGAAAATGGCCCAAGAACTTATTACGACTAAGAAAACAAATGGAGGATAAACCTTTTTATTAGCAAGGTCGAAGCGATGGTTTGCAATTTAAAATATGTACATTTCTTGTAAATGGGAATAATTTTCGACGGAGATAGGTCATAGTTATGTCATACGTTCGAAGGTCCTAAAAAGTACCGGTACTACTAATGCACAACTTTAAAAGGGCTGGTATACATATAACACGTACATGTACTTTACATTCGCTAACTCGCCCATGTTGTCCTGTCCTGTCGTATACCTGTGTAGCAAAAACGGCAGAAAAACCAACAGAAATTAGTTTTGTTCCGAGTCTGGTTTGACGTGTGATAATGAAACCGTTCAGGGTTTAACAAAAGGCTGGTATACTTTCGACACGGAATAATGACTACTGACGATATTGTTACACCATAAAAAGGGCTAAAATTTGTAAAAATATTAAGCCAAAATGAGCTGCTGATGAGAGCTAAGCCAAATGTTGGGAATAACAAGTTCTTGTTTCCTTTTCTTGCTTATTTTCCATCATTACCTGATCCGTTAGGGGTCCAAATCAGCCACGAGTAGTAGGAAGTTTCTTCACCTCTGAATTTGCCGCTTTAGTATAAATCCTCATTGGAGTATAAATCCTCATCGAATATGTCCCAAAATACTGGTGTAAATCACCATCAAAATAAATTGGCGAGTCAGTTCTTGAAGTGACACAACATATCTCCCAACGTATTCCTACTCAAAAATATGTACGGATCCTCACTGGAAGACATGTTAACAGAGACACACCCGCCGCACAACAATGTATGGCATCAAATGACTTCGAAGTCGAATGTACTGGGCATTTTAAACACCCTCATTTTACCCAACCTTTATTCACTTGTTTGGTTACGCAACACGGAGACCAGACAGGACAAAGCTTTCACATTCCTTAGTAGCTTGCACCACTGAACAATGGAATTAAATCGTCTCATACTTTAAAGCATTAGTAAGAATTGACACTTGTTGTTCCTTTTAAATATTGACAATGGGTGTAAAAGGGACGTAGTTTAAGTCGGAGAAACGACTCAAAAGGTGGACATTCTTTGATTCAAATTGGGCTCGGACGCTGCGCGTCCTCGCCCATTCGAATCAAAGAATGTCCACTTTTTCGTCATTTCTCCTTAACGTATTTCACAGAACGTCATTTTATTCCCGCCAAAAACATTTCCATGCACACAAAAGGGGCTTCCGCGTATACGATGCAGCGCTGTAGCGTCCCAGTTATGTCATTGTGTGTGTGTGTTACGAAAAAGAAAAAAATAGGTGTTTGTCAGATTATATATTTTCGTTTTCATCGCGGCTTTGATTTCGTTTGACTCTAGAACCGCGCCTGGATTAGATGTCTATGGAAAATGTCTATGGAAAGGGTAGAACGTCCTCTGTCCAATGATAAGATGTAGTATGTCTCGTAATAGTACACTCAACAAACAAGACAGAACGGCACGGAAATCAGCACTGTGACAAGTTGTTTACTTGAGTGACGAAACTCCGGCAGGTGTTCTTAAGGACACATTCTTTTGCTGTTATATAGTGTTACACGTGTACGGTCAAGCCTGTCTGGATCTAATGTAATGCACCAACAATTGATTCATCGCCCCTGTCATCACTTTTCCAATGTGTTCAAACAGCAAAAGAATGTGTCCTTAAAAACACCTGCTTTGAGCTTTGTCACTCAAGTAAACTACGGTGTTGATTTCAGTATACCTTTCATAGCAGTCTTGTTTGTTCAGTCATCGTATATAATACGTTACCTTTAAAATTACTCTGAACACTCCACATTAACATGAACGTTCCTGATCCTCCGTATATACCGCGCCTCAAACTACATTAAATCCGAGACTATTAAATGGTTATTACAAATTCCAAAGATTACTCTAAATCCGTTTACAACAAAATATTTTGGCGACTTTTGAATTCCGGTTTCTAGTATTACGATCAATGCTGGTAGATCTGCTTAGTATCACTCCGCGCGGTGACACCAAACGTGCGAACCGAGCTGATAGGCGCACTTAACCTAGAGAGTCAGCAAAAAGTACTTGAAAACCATAGAGAAAGGAACAGAAAACATAACATCGCGAGGAAGATAATGAAAACGAAGCCCGGAACATCGACTTCTCTCCCTTTCTATCTCTCTCGGATGATGACGATGCTTGGGACATTGATTTTACGTGCTTCGCATGTCTGTCTT
Source organism: Crossaster papposus (assembly GCA_037893245.1). Classification (NCBI taxonomy): domain Eukaryota; kingdom Metazoa; phylum Echinodermata; class Asteroidea; order Velatida; family Solasteridae; genus Crossaster; species Crossaster papposus. The sequence goes on along the minus strand of JBAIAA010000074.1, from coordinate 3,274,766 downwards.
AACGGGCAAGATGCGCCGCGGCCCGGCAAATGTTTATAAACCATCGCAAAGACGTAAAGTGATAATGCCGGCCGTTATGGATTAGATTTGCTTTGATGTCTACTTCATCAGCTATTCCGCCATTCGAGTTTGAATTTTTTTTTGGTTTGCCGTGAAGCGCCAGTTATCAAAGTGAATTAAAGGCAGTCAGCTGTCAGGTGCCTGTATGACGGTATTGAGTGGTCACTTCTGGTGGGGAAAAAAGACACCAATAACATATCTTGACCCTGAAAATGTGACTAAAACGCTTCGATGCAATTAAGACCGTAACACCTGTTGGCAGAAGCCATTAAACAAAAGTCAAATTGTGAATACAGTCATGAGTCATTGTGTAGTCATTGAACATTAAGTATCACAATCGGTTCTTACAGAGCCGTATTTTAGTAGAGCGATTTGTGAAATGGAAATTAGTACCCATTTTAGACGCAATTCTGGGGTAAATATTGTAATGGTATTGTCAAAATTAGTAACAGAAAATTCGAGAAACCGCGCAACAGTGTACGACCCACAGCGTTTACGGACCGTTTACGCGTTATTTCATTAATGAGACCGCGCCTTATACAGATCACATATTACCCACAAAACCCGAGAGTAAATTTCTAAAATTAAAAGTGTCCTAGGAACTGATTTAAAATTATTATTCACACTGTACATGTACATACATGTACATGTACATGAACAATATTCATGATGCTTGTTTACCAGGCCTTCAGAAAGCCCAGCCGTATTGATCTGCATTCCTTGTCTCCTCAGTGATATACGACCCTGTCGGTCTCTCAGAGAAATTCCTCTGTGTTGAGTCGATTTTACTCAACAATACACTTCCAACAAAGGTCCCGAGATAATGAGCTACGCTTGGATGGGCTGTACATGCACAAAAGGCATATGAAGCAATATATGAGACGGAGAGAACACCCCCCCCCCCCCCCCCAGAAAACCTACCGTGACGTTACAAATTGGCGTTCGTGTTCACTTTCGCGCCGTGTATTTACTGTTAACATAATTTGGCCCACAAAAGGAAAATTGCAGCCAAGTTTGAAGCGAAACGGGGAAAGTCAATTAATTAATATTCATCAACCGTGTAGGCTGTCAACAGCTGTCTTATGAATGAGACACAACAGATTATATAAACACTGTGTTTAAGTTCCACTCCAGCGCGCGGCTCTGTTTGTATTAGTGAGCGGAGACGTAAATAATTCGCTACTTTGCGGACCAGGACGGATAAACAAAGTTTCCTTTTAGTTGGCCGGCCGCGTGTCAGTATGCCCGATTAGGTTACAGTTTTATGGGGTTTTCTTCAATAATAAGACCCTAGCGTAATTTCATTTAAAATAGGTGACGGGACCGCCAAGCGGTCCCGTCTCCGTTGACTGCGGAAGTCGTAAAATTTGCAGTCGTAAAGAAGGATAGTTAAAAAAACACAAATTTACGTCAGCGTTTCGCGTTGGGAAATGATTGGAATTCGTCATTAAAAGAAGAATCCAGTTTAGATCGCGATTTGTTTGGTTTCATAGTGTACAAAGAACTCTAAGGTCAACCTCGTTTCCATGGTGTCGAGCAGTATATACGCTCCCACCACTCGTGCACATGTATGCAAATTAGGAATAGTCTGGTGCCTGCCTGTGCTTCAAATCACAAGCTGTATCGGGACTAGATACATAAAGCAAATTTTCTTCCCAGAGCAATGGTATATTAGAAAGGAGATTGGAAACAAAGTAAACCTCAATTTGGTCTAAAATTCCATGCAATAGAAATAATTCTCATTGCAGTGCGGTGTGTTTCAAAGGTGTTTCAAAGGAAGATGACTATAGTGTGGGACTCGAAGTAGGATATAGGTGCGGTTCGCTGTAATTGTAATTGATTGGATTTGCTTATCCTCTGTAAGTGAATTATTCGAAAGGGCAAGTGAGTTATTAACATAAACGTCACATGCATTATGGTGTTCAAGACATCGATTTATTTTTTTACATAAAGTCAATACGTCTCACAGTCTCCAGTGTTACATGTTTGCATATTATACGCGCTATAATAATCCAATCACGTATCGCATACACGAGCAAGAGACGGCCCATGTAAAATGAAAGGTCTGTCGTGTAATGGTTTAATTCATCAATGAGCGCCATTGATCTGTCAAACTATAAAAATGGAAGACATTGGAGAGTCGTGGCGTTGCCTAGCAACGTGGCGTCAATGGTCTCGGGGATGAGCGCTGGAGGGCGTGTTAGATTGGGGTAAATGCACTCGAATTTTGAGCGAACGAGCTTTTTTAAAGTCAGCTTGGCTAGGTTTTAAACTGTTGGTTTGTTTTAGACACGTGACATTTTAATAATAAGAATTTCAAAATTCCCGGTCTCGGAAAATCTGGTTTTATTTATCTGTGAGTTATATTTGTAAGACATTTCGCATGTGCGCCTTCCAACGACACTACATAATAACTTTCACTGGAACAAAATACATGTTTTGAAAAACTCAAATTCAAGTGACAGTAGTCTCCCACGACATTACATAATAGCAGTGACTAATGACAGTAGTCTTCTATGACATTACATAATAGTAGTGACTAATGACAGTAGTCTCCCACGACATTACAAAATAGCAGTGACTAATGACAGTAGTCTCCCACGACAATACATAATAGAAGTGACTAAGGACAGTAGTCTCCCACGACATTACATAATAGCAGTGACTTATGACAGTAGTCTCCCATGACAATACATAATAGCATTGACTAATGACAGTAGTCTCCCACGACACTACATAATAGCAGTGACTTATGACAGTAGTCTCCCATGACAATACATAATAGCATTGACTAATGACAGTAGTCTCCCACGACATTACATAATAGCAGTGAATGATGAAACCTCATTTAAATGACAAAATAAAATAGACTTATATATGAACAGCTGTGTCCTTCATCTTTCATTTTTTTTTTTTAAACGTCACATTGGAATCAGCAGCCCATAAATGTTCATATATCGACTGCTTTTTGTATTTTGTAGTCAATAGCTAACAAACACAATGGAACATTTTGACGCGACAGTATCGCACGCTCCTCGTGCCGGTGCTGTGTCGATATTAATAAGAATTGTATAAAGGATATCGATGTCACGTTCTTGGGGTAGAAACGTCAATATCATATATGTGTGACTCCATTGTAATAACGACATAGGTTCAGTGGTATATGGTACTGTTTTAATCATATCGTCGGTTTGACGGTGTTGGCTATAATTATGACCTTCATTCAAAATTAACGAAATCCAACACCTAACAACAATGGGACGTGTGAACATAAATGTGTTTTATAAAGCAATTCGGTGAAAATACCACTTCATATTGGTTATGCACATGTAATACTATTTTGCTATACCTTTTGTGCTATACCTTAATTTTATACCTTTTGTTATACCTTTATGTTATACCTTTTGTAATACCTTTTGTGCTATACCTTTATGTTATACCTTTTTATACCTTTATGTGATACATTTTGTTATACCTGTATGTTATACTATTTTGTTATACCTTTTGGGTTATACCTTTATGTTATACCTTAATGCACATTATAGTCGAGCTTTTATAGCTTTAAGTGTTACATGTTCTTCTTTACGGCTTAGTTTCTCTTGATCGTCGGGCAAACTGGTTCCTTACAATACTTACTCCCTAAACATTCTTAAAGCACTGTCTTTGGAGGCTCTGTGTCGTATTAGGGCATAGACCAGTTCAAAAGGATCGTATACATCATGTTGTCAGTTGTGCATTGTTATCGTTGGAAGCACCACAAAAAGTGCTTAAAATCTAAAGAAAGGTGCCTGACAACTAACCTGATAAAGCTTTAGCATATATTCCAAACAACAAAAGATAAATTTAAATTTCATTTCCTTGCCGAGTCACAATTTGAATTCTGACCACAATAAGCGTTCGGGACGCGTTCTCATAAACAAACTAACTACCGGTGGAAATTTCGAATTATGCATCTTTGAGACTTTTTGAAATGACATTCTTGTATTATTTTCTTAAAAATGACAGAATGTTTCACAGGCAGTTTAGAGTCCTTAATATCTTCACACGTAAGATCTTCAACAGTATTTTGGTTGGTTACATTTGGATAGCTGCAAAAGAATATCTATATATTGATATCTATATGTTTCTTCGGATCTAAAGTCGTGTTTGATCAATTATTTGCATAGTTTTCAACATGCAGGTTTTGTACAGTGACCGTACTTTTATCAGCCCTGACTTTTATCGCTGCACTCCCGTCAATTATACCTCAAGATTATACCGCGCGTTCTGTCGATATTTTTCGAGGACGCAAAAAAATGAAATTGCAATTCCGTACGGTCCAGTTGACGTGGCCGGGAGACCGAAGTCTGTGCCGTGCGGCCACCACAGTCCGTCGGTGGGTCGATTTCCCCTTTAACATCTGGGGAAATGAGACCGGTCTATTTACCTGAATTCACCATTAATGTTTGGCTCCATGCTTACTGCCTGACATGAGGGATCAATAACGATAAGGGTTTGGAGGGAATATGACGGTAAAGTGCCAATAGTTCACGAAGAAATATGCTGCGTTCCAATCGCGTCGTATTTATCGTGTTCACCGTGAATTTCACCATATTCACGAGTAGGTTGCATCTACCTCGAGTTCACCACTGGTGAACACGAGTTACCAGGCGATTAGAACGCCATTATACGACTCGTGAACTCGTGAACACGATAAACACGACGCGATTGGAACGCAGCATATTATGACGATTATGAAGCGCCCTCAGTCGACGTGATGAGGGACCTGCAGGCAACACTTCGGAGAGTTTTGATGGATAAGTTTGCTCTTGTCAGTGGTGTAAGTGAAAATTGGTAGGTCGTGCATAATAAGTGTATATTGCCATCCTCCGCCCTTTCTACACGCAGATCTGCTGACATACCACGTGCTTAATAAGCGCATATGGTATAAGAAACCAATCACATTCTAGGCTGATTATGAATCAAAGAACGGCGTCACATCACAGTTCTCCAGATTGACTGGTTGGATGTTCGGGCTTTGTAATTTACAGCCTAGGTCTATTATGTTTGTTATAAATTTCGTATATGGTACAAAAGGCAAACTAAGAGGTTTATTGTGTGCATTATTGTTTGAGGTTTACAATGCTGGACAAGGTAGGCTATATGACCCGAGTACAAGTCCAGTTGTCAGAGATGCCTACGTTGAAGCATCTTATTTAGGTTCCTGCCTCTTAGGACTACCCTTTAAGATGCACCCTCTCCGGAGCTAGCCTGCTGACATTGAGACGTGTGGGACGGAAATTGCTTCTCCATTACACCCCTCTACTTCCCCCATCTTCCCCCGCCTAGGCTATGCCGTGTCCGTAGCTCATTATAGCCGGCTTAGATCGTAATGTCCGCAGGCAGCCCAAGTTGTCTGGCGCCTGACTGTCTCAGATCCTCAACACTGGCGTTGATCTCAGCGGCCTAATCAAGGCAAGGGAAAATTCCTCTGAATACATATTTTTCTTCCGCAGTATCAACCGAAATAATATAGCCGGGAGCTGGGCGGTCACGTGATGCCATCAAGGCGGGAAAATAAATAATTCCCATCAAGTTCAATATCGCGGGAATCCATATTTCGCATTGCCCAATATTGACATTGCACATTTCGCATCTGCCATGCTGTCATATTTTCTTTTTTCTAAATCTGAAATTTAAGCCATTTAAAGACGTGAATCTAAAATGTGCTGATAATTAATTTAAACAAATAGATGACGTTGTTTACTTATGGCTATGTTGTAGAGAAGTTTCATTAGCCTCATGAAACATCGACTAGGACCATGGAGCAATCAATTTAGTTTATTGCTCCATGCTAGGATAAAGCTTTTAAACAAAGAAGCAGGTCGATTAATTCTTTATAATCAATTTAGGTGATGCAAAGAATAGATAACGCTGTCGAAGGACCTTCTCCAACCTGCTAATTGCCGAACGTTTGACAGCACCCTTTTTAAATGCCACATTTCAGGAGGACAATTGAAATGTCGTACTGCAGGGTTAAGTTACCAGCACAGCCACTCTGTCAGCGAGCGAGGCTCTCAACACGTCGTAACTTCACCTCTTAAAAAACTTCAAGAAATAATGGCATAGATAACGAGTATCATCGCCGGCAAAAGCTCAAGGCACCGGGGAGTCTAAAAAGGAAGGAAGGGACTGTCCGAAATTTAGTGTCCCAATTAAATGAAGTTTCGTCATGGCGGGCTTCTCAGTCCTTTCATTTCTTTTACAAGAAGATATATGCATGATCTTGTGTATACAATAGATTATGGCAGAGGTTTACGTCTACTGACGATAAGTGCTGAAGTGTCCGATCAATGTCCACGTATTTTGTTTAAAATACCAAAATGTTATGTGTGACCTTTATTTGTCTTTATTTTAATTAACATTCTAAACTACAATGGAAGCTTCTTCATAAATGTACCTTTTATTACACATAGGTGGGGGGGGGGGGGGGGCTACATGCTCCGACTTAGTTTATTTGTGGTATTAAGTGTTTAACAAACGAGCAAAACAAAACTAATATACGAAATCAAAACATGAAATCAGGCCACGATTACTCCGCGATAGCTTATCGCATTGACCTCGATTGCGCCAACGTGACAGTCCAATAAACCCTCGATTTAAAGCTCTATCCTTCATTTCCTGCACCGAATGAGAGAAAAATAGAGAAGGGGGGAGGGAAAGAGGGGACTACTATTAAGTTGTAAATCTCCCAGATTTGAATCCGGAGCTCTCCGAATGGTTCATGTTTCTACTGCAGTAGAAACATCTGGGGCGCAGCTATATCTTCGTAGGTAATATCTTCGTAGGCTGGCGATTTACCAACCAAGACCCTGGGACATTGTTGCTCGCTATAGCGAATGATGGTAGGAAAAGGTAACAGGGGATCAAAAGAAAAGTGTTTTGAGGGGACCATTCCTGATGCTGATATAACTGCCTGTCAGTGGAGCTACTTGTCCAATATATACTGGCCCACCTGTATGGGGATTTGGCCGAAAATAATGAATAGAGATCGGTCATTAAAAGTGTAGAACCGTTCCCATTAGGCACTTGCCATCATCGCTACTGCCCCTCTTCTTTCCTTTCCTAAAGTGCGGCAAAACCCAACTGACGATTTTAAGTTAATGTGTTTAATTGCCATACATGCCGCCGTTTTAAATATCAATATCACCAAGTTTCGCAAGAATACAAGGTTTCATCCCCATGTGTGTGTCTTTTGCCTCGGGGACATCAAGAATTCGATTTATTTCCAAGCCCATGCATGATTCAGGTTAATAATGGTAACCGAGAGAGAAAGTGCAACCTTTTCTTTCATTCACCCGTTGGTTCAGATTACATCAGTGAATAGAAAGAAAAAACATAAATCGAGGAGTCCCTGTCCGTAGTGGCAAGCGGTCTGGGGTACTTTGTATCGCCTTCTCCAAAAGACCGTTGAAACGAACATCGGTGTCGTCTTTCTAGTCGATCGACAGCCCTCCCAGATGCCGGATGGCCATTAAAGTAGCGCGACAACGTTCGATACCCTGATATTATAATGATGTGCCAGTTCAAGAAGTCACTTCGTCGAGAATTAGCCGCACAGAACTGCGCGGTGTTTTAAGAGAGCTGATATTAATTAAGCGCCTTGGGTTCCATATCGCAGATCTGTTTAGTTCGCTAACGGCAAACGATGTAGGTACCCGCGATAGACTGGGAATGTTCCAATAACCTCCGTTTTTTATTTAACCGCTTTATAGGACGCATTTCCTCAAATTATCGACGATGCCTCTCTTTCACCGAGCTTAAAATGCTTAAAGTTATTAGAATTTGATAATTATTTGAGTAATGCATATTAAACCAATAGCAATGTATGTACGTCTTAGAGTTAATATTACCCCTTTAAGTTAATGAAAACAGTGCTTGACGTTTCGACGAAAGGTTGGTATAGTAAGTGTTGTGAAAGGGTTGACGACAAAGTTCGCGCTAATAGAATTAGATATTAACTCACTTCAACCTCGATGACGGATATACCACTGGCTTTTAGCATGTCACTGTAGGAATACAACTGTGGTATCTCTCCTTCGGCTATAGCGGAGAAGAAAGTCACCCAGAAATATCAGCTTTGCAAACAGCCAGAGTAAAGACTCGTGGCGGTCATTCTACTCTGAGTGTTGGCAAATTGGCGCCTTGGGTTCCATCTTGAGAAATAAGAAATTTATAAGAAATTAAAATGTATAATTTTCGGCAATATTTGCGTTCCCAATCTTGAGCTAAATGCGATGTTTTGTCTTCAAATATTGACGCCAACAGTTATGTTCGAGCAGCATTGTGTATCGGGTAAGGGGGTATTTTACGTTACTTAAAAAAAACTTGAATATTTCTTTAGGATCCCCCTTAATATGGCGGCATAATTTTGTACTATATTTTGGTTTCTCTGCTAAATCCAGTTGATGTTTCTTATCCTGTATGCCACTTTTGTCTGATTTACAGAACTGTAAACCCGGTCGTTCCCAGTCCACCTTAATTTGTCAGTGCAATAAAGAATTTCTACAGCCGAAGTGACAGTACAACTAGTCGGTGTCTGTGCATTGATATGGGCTTATAACATAAATCTGTGTAGAATTCCTCGGCGTGGGTTAACAGCTTGGCAACGCGGGGCCCGACAGCAGTCAAATTAGATTCATTATAGCTTGCTGGATTCCGCTTGACCCGTTCAATTCACGGGGGCAATCGTGGGAAAGAGGGAGAGTTGACGATGGCGGGAGATTTATCATTTCATCAAATTAGATTTGAGCAGTTGGTAAAGAAGAAAGAGAGGGAGTAAGGAGGAAAGAGAGGCGAGAACGATTGGGGTGAGATTGAGTAGGATTGAGCATTGAGTGACTTCAGGGAAGGGTTCAAGGATTTTCTTTCCTCGGTTATGCAAGGCCCGCCATGGCCACGGGCACGCACGAGGAGGGCCGGTGAAGCATGAATTTCAGACTAGAAATCCGGGATCCTTGGTATAGTATTGCGCATAATTGAGGACAGTAACCAGTCACGTGAGAGGGTTTAACCAATAAGAGGAAAAATAAGTCCAATGTTCATAGGAGTCTGATATTCATGTGACACCAGTTACTAAGGGATCGAGACACTTCAGCACTTATCTTCAGTAGACGAGTTAATTAATGACGCTTGTGTTATCAGCGTCCCGTTGCAGCGTGCGTGGTTTTCTTGATTTATCGCAACACACACACAGGAATATAACCGTCACTCTAATAAATGTAATATAGACGACTTTGCAATCCTTAAACTAATTTGTAACAAATAAAATCTTATTCTAGAACCTTTAAAATCGTGTTGGCAATGTTCATAAAAACTCCTAGCGGAATCACGCATCTATGAACTGGTGGGATGATACGTGTGGTTTTACACGTATCCTGGGTGGAATAGCCACACCGATTCAGCCAGCCTGCCCATTTCACCTTCGTGTATTGATTAAACCCGCCAAAAAAGTATCAACACTGTCAAGTGAGAAGATATAAATATTTACTCCGAAGTCCACTTGCTTATAATTTCGCCCTATGTTTCACTGCAGTCGGTTCTCCGAAGGAGGGATACCTTTTAGCCTGCGTGCGGGTTTGATTAATTTTTATCCCGTCGGTACTTCCAGACAGCGTTAACGGTGGTTTAGGATTTCTTGATTGATCTGAAGTGGTCATGTGGCTGATAGTACACTGTATCGCATTACTTTGCTAAACTCTCCAATACAACTCCACAACTCCACCAAAACCACAATATTTGCAAGTTTTGCAAGTTAACGGGCTGAAGACAGCAATGTTTTAGCTGTGCGTTGTATACTCCAAGTCGGATAAGTAACTATTTTAACTTGGTTTTAGGTATCTGACTATTGCGTGAATTCAAAAACTTTTGAACTTTGGTTGTTTTGTTGTTTTTCTTCACATATAAATTTGGCCGCGAAAGCAATTTGGGGTCCGTGCACAACGACGTTGTAACCTGACCCAGTTCACCCAGAGTCGAGAATACTGTCTGATCAGAATACTATCTGATCAACGATTTCAACCAATCTTGAATAACAGTCAGTCCAAAAATATTAACTAAAAACACCAGAGCTATTATCCTACAACATCAACTTTCATTCGCCTTCACTTGAAATGCGTGATATAGAGTCATTCTCGCCTCCTTCTCCCCCGACTCCACGGGGTTAATGCCCGATCCTGGGCCATCCGCACGCACCACATCTCATGCAGATTTGTATTTCATAATTTGATTTTCTTTTCTGGGATCCAGACGGTGTGGCGGGGTAGTTACAATACGATGATGACAGTGATGGTTTGGTAACCATAAACTGGGGCTTTTTAATTAAATTGCTCGGGTGGTGGTTTTTACAAAGAAATATCGAGATAATATGTGACATAAGGTGGACACGTGGAGTCGTGACAAGAATGAAACACGAAAAGCGGTTTTGTGAAAGATTTACTGATTTTTGTTAATTAAAGATTGTTATTATTGAGGTGGTTTGTAAATTTAACGATGATGTGCAGATAAAAACATGATGTGAATTCTTAACAAAATAAGTCTCGTATAGGCTGAGAGTTTTTGATGTTTTAACGTGTACAACTATAACAATTTCATTTGGGATGAGGTAATCGAGGAATTCTGGTAGTCGATCAAGACAGGCTTGGTATAGTGTCGAGAAAGTCCAAATCGCCTTCTTTTTGAAGTACATTGTAACAAGAATGTTTAGTCAAGCTCAGTTGAACATAATTATCATGATAAGAGTCAAAAAAGTAAAGTTGTTTGGTTGTTCCTATCAAATTTATTCCGGTATTATAAAGGACGGCAAAAAAATCCAACAATATCATCAATTCAGTCACGAACCTTACATCTTTATATTTACGGAATATGTTATGCCTATACACAAACTATTTTTCTACAAACTAAACATTTATGAAAGTCTGAATTAAATCCAGATAGAATCGCTGCCTCAATCGTGCATGTTATTATTGTCTTTCTGATGCAACAATACATCTTCTAAATCCAAACTCTCTTTCGTGCGATACATGTACACTGTGTTTATTACTTTGCGACAGTTAAGCCCTATAAACAGGGAATGACAAACATTCCAATCGTGTTCACTGTATAGGTATAGCGAGTAAAACTGAGGTATTGTTACTATTCTGAAGAAAATGACCAAAATTGATACAATTGTTTATTTTACTATCCTGAACCCTCTGTAATCGGGATGGGTTTATTTTCACTATTCCAAGAACTGATAACAGTACACGAATGGGAACGCATCTATTTGTTGTCTCTCTAGAGAGCCTAGCAGTTGTCACAGTCACGTCTTGTCATGGTTCGGTGATCTAAGAGTCGTTCTTGCGAGCTTGATTATTTTCTTACTGCGGTTTTGCGGGGGCGTGCGTGGTGGGTGGTCCTTCAGGATTTATACAGATTTTTTTCCTCGGAATTATTGCAAACAAGGAAATCTGGTACACACTACAAGGTGATTAAACTTATTTTTCTACGATTTTTTTCACATGAATAGATACGATCGTTCCTTTGGGATTCATTGTTTGTTGACGCGACGATTTTCTTCATCGGAAGAAAATGTTACCCAAAAATGTTTACATTAGCCGCCATTTTAACTGCGCATGCGCACAATCCGGGTCACGGGTCATTTGGGGCAACCTAACGCTCATCGAACGCGTATAAACGCGCAAGGGGACGGGCGCACGGCGTTAATTACACGTCAGCGGTTATCCCGAATAACCTTTGACCTAGACTCGGATACACCATCGAGATACCGAAGTGGCTTACTGAAAGGCAAAAATCTCAATTATAACATTAAAACAGAAGAGAGCTTTTAAAGTCAAAATAATTTGTAAAAAAAAAAATAGAAACAATTTTCGACACAATTAAAATTGCTGTAAACGGCATTTCATATCACTGGGTATTTAACAGAGCACTGGACGAACTATACTGCCTTGTTGTTCACGTAACCGATAATTGATTGTTACAAAAACACCCACCAAAAAATCTACGATCGAAAATAAATCAGTAACAACCGGGTATAATAAATCATCGAAAATTAAAATTGAGGTTTTAAATTCCACGTAGGAGGACGTTCTACACATGCCCTTATTGTCGCAATTAAGCATTGTGGTTTTTAAATGTCAACCACGTTTTCACAAGTTTTAATATGATGGATGATCAAAATGGTCCGTGCCTAACATTTGAAACATTTATTTATTTATTTATTTATTGTGTTAATATATAATCTCGAGACTTGGGCTTGAAATTAGATTTATCGTTTTATGCCGTGCTTTGCCTTATTAGCAAACATATTCCGAACGGGAATATATTGATGTTGCATGGCGTACCATAATAAAACAAATAGCGTATAGAAAAATGTACTCATTCTTCGATTTAAAAAAAATAAAACTACCGATTGAAATGTGAACTATTCGTTATTATTATATGTAATTAGTTCGGTTCTATTCTGTGTTATACTATACGGTTATAACATTCCCACTGAAGTATAGGAGATTAAAATTGGGAGATGTTATCGAAAGAATGACGTTCCCGCTACTTGACTAATTCCCTCACCCCTGTAATCACAATGCACTGGCGCGGAAAATTACTAGCCAGACGTTGCCAAGGGACACCCTTGAAAAAGGCGGGAAAGCGAGACGCGCCAAATGTATTCCAAAAAATGTGCGAATACAATATGTGTGAACGAGCCCTATACGTTGGAACCATTTGAATTGAACAAAATCTGCTTCACCTCAAATTACATTTTGACGTGTTGACATTTGTTTTCTCAAGTATTATAGGCCCTACCTTGATATCAATAGATGCCTAGAATGAACTATTCTTTTCTGTCCTCATCCTTTATGCCATAAACTTACTTTCTTCGTTCATTCTCCAGACGCGTACTAATTCATCGGTCGTTTATACTCTTCATTTTTAAGATTCGCTTAAAAGAAGAAAAAAAAACAGCGCACGAATGACCACAACCTAATTTTTAGTCGTTGCCAAATTAATTTGTGAATTTAGATATTGGTCCCAAAACAAAAGTCCAACTTGCTTCCGACCTCCGTCCCGAGTGACCGTTTCCGCTTTCAATTCAGGATGAATATCGAGACCAAGTCTGTTTCTCGGGGTGGGGGGTCGTAACGCTAGACGGGGCATTTGATTAATGCCACATAAATGAGTGATAGAGAGCGGATGGCCGCTTTCTTTTAACGAGAGAGACGATCGCCTTGCTGTCCAAACATCTTGGCGGAATACCGAGTCACCGGCCAAGCGTTTCTGTGTTTACACCGGTCCTGGTCACGGCGCACTTGACTTTCGCACGTCACTGGCCGGAATCTATCTCAATTGTTTGGTCATTCAGTATGTTTGCCAAAGTGGCCAACAGCTTAGAAGACGCTTACAAAAGCAAACGACAAATGACATCTACTATTTATTATGAAACAAGATCGCATGTGTAGTTTTTTTTCCTTCGAGAACTGAAAACATAAAATGGTCAAACTGGAGTAAACCTTGATTCCAAATATTATTACAAACAAAATCAGGTTTTGTTTAACTAGCGCATTTTAATTCTGAGATGAATAGTAAATCTTTGATCAAACTATATTTGGACTCGTTACAAACTGCTTTGGTTAAAAGTAGCATACACCATTGGTAATTGCTTGAATTATCACGAATGGGTGGATTTGGGGGGTTGTATTTTATAGTAAATACTGTTCAACTGATCTGTCCGGAGTTTTACAATTATGGATGCCGAGAAAAACATGAAAAACAGCGTTTGTTTTCAACCGGCGTCGAGCAGTTATTTCTATGTTAATTGTGTTTTTTTCGCGAAGCGATAATGTCGAACTCCAACTAATAAGATGCCTCCTTTACGACAATGGACATATTCCCCATACTGACATGCTTCATCAAGCGATAATGTTTTTTAATAAGTGGTGACAGTACTTATTGATCGCTCGGTTTTATTTTATTGCATTACGAAACTATTACACGGGACAGGGTCATTATTTGCGCAGTGTGTGGTTAATAACCCAGCCATCTGTACCCATTTCCATCAATCACTACCCATCATTCCGAGGGAGGATTGAGTGAATGCCACGGTATGCTGCGAACAGCTGGAGATGGTAAGAAGTCAAGGTTGTCATAACAGATAACTGGCCGGTGATTATGTTAACACGTTATTGGGTACGGTATGGTCTTGCTCTATTTCTTTTCTGAATAAGAACAATTCGAACTGCTTTGAATTACAATGTATACTGTTAAACTTGAGGGTCTGTGAAGTATTGGTTTTTGAGCTTGAGAAAAATGTGCGCCTATGTAGCCTCTTGGTATAAAACATTCACGAGTGGTTCTCACATCCAAATTTGTCCAAGGACATCATTAGTGATTTTAGGTAAAGTTTCATTGAACAGTAATAGATTGTATCGAGTGCCGTTGCCTCGTGGTCTGGAGCATTGAATTTGTAATCTGTAGGTAAAGCTACAGGTTGTGGGTTCAAGTCCGGCCTGGGACTATGGTGCTGTGCCCTTGGGCAAGGCACTTTATCACTCATTGCTTCTCTCCACCCAGGAGGACATGGGTACCTAGCCTGTGAGGGCATAGATGGTTATTGTGGTTGATTTAGCTGCTTAGCGCATATGGCAGCATCGGGCTGTATACTCCCCAAGAAGCTGAGATGGTATTTGGAATGTTTCGTGGGCCCAATGACCGGGGTAATAATGTGAAGCGCTTTGATACCATTGGTGATAAAGCGCTAAGCACCGCACAGTATTGTGGGCAATTTAACTTTTCCATGTAACCAAATATACCTGGCAGTCATGTTGTGGAAATATGATTGGCTAAAGATGATCACGAGGTCAATGTGAGCTATACACTGGAAAAGTACGTTTTGGGGGATATGATATCAAATATTAGACTAGGAACTACGAGCCATTCAAATTGCATGACATATCTCCCTGTCAGTAGTGCGGAATTCATCCCTTGGCGATCGATTGTGAATAATAAATTATATTTATTAAGTATAGGCCTATATGTCCTTGACCTTGACACATTTATGGCAGGAAAGGTGGTAATTTTATTTATTTTTGGCCGCTAAAAGGAACTCTGAGAGAATCAGCCGAAAGTCATAATGGCTTTCCAATGGTATGCACGTCAGAAATATGTTCCATGCTGTCATCTCAACGGAGATCCTTGTCCTCGTTACGAACATTACAATGCGATACCCATAAGGATACATGTCATTATACGAGCCGATTTAAGAGATGTAATCAGATTGGATTAGGTAAGCCTTGGTTGATAAGTATATCTCTGACATGAGGGATGGAGACGGTTCTGCTATATTCTTCTGCGATGTAAGAATACGATCCCTCCCTGTATTACTCGCTGTATGTTTTCTTTTCTTTTTACCAATGTCTATTTCTTAGTTAGGTGATGATCATGTGACTCAATAATATTCATGTACTTTGTTATATTTCACAAAAACATTCGCTAATAACATCCCTACTTTAAGTCACATGCACGGTTCTTTATTCATGTTTCATACGAAATTCCTGATCTTGCCACGAAGGCATAATTATTACGGGGTTCTTATTGTCAATATCCCAAATGTGTTGTCTTTTAACACTGTATTAAATGAGAGTTACAACGTTAAACAGCCTCTCTGAAAATATGGAAGTATATAGTTCTGCGCTGTGAAATTAGTCTTTGCGGCCGAACATTTTGCCCCTAAAACGCGTTCTATTGGAGTTTAATTGTGAGGAGTGGTATACTTTCTCATCTTTCCTCACCTTTCACCTCAGATTTAGACATTAGTTATCCTTTATGTATTCTATTAAATAATGGTATGTAAGTACCGGAATACCACTTGGCTTTTAGAACGTCGTTATTCATAATCACTGATATAATGCAAAGACCAGTCAGTCATCGGTCCGACCACAACAACACAAAGATCAGTTGGTTCGTCCAAACATCGCCATCAATATTCGTCCAAGTATTTAGGGTCCACTGACATTGATGAACTGGCCGGATCAAAATGAAAATAGCCTCCGGGTCGTATAGACTGTGGAATGCCAGGATTTCCATGAAGACATTACAAGTGTTGGCATCAGAACCGGAATTCCAACGAATATAATATGTCGTGAAGTCTGTGATAAATATTCCTGCAGTTTTAATAGCCCAGACCTAGATAAATTACATACGGTCATTTCTGGTTATACTCTCTTCAATTTGGGTCATCTAAACGCGAACAAGAGAGGGAGGGGGGGGGGGGGGGGTGGCGGGAACAGTCGGGTAAGATTAGCTGTTTGTTTGTTGGTGTGCTTTGGCACATGATGAATGCGTAATTACATTTAGAAAACGCGTGGATTACATTGTAGGGTATAAATGAATTACCTACCCTGAGCTAGAGCATAATTGATAAACATTAAGCCATGATACACCGCGTAATCATTTCCATTGGTGGCTCGTGGACAGACCTACATACAGCAGAAAACATACCTGATATATTACTAATATATTTTTACTATAATCAGTTTAAAAACTTTAGGTTTCAAATAGTTACATATTACATTTCCTGGTTTTAATCTTACAAACGTGTATTTTCATTTTCATTTTTTTCATTTATTAATTCGCAGGGCACAAAAAGAAAAACAGATATAAATTTACAATCATTAGAAAGTTAAGAATATTCATTTTTAACAGTTACAAGATATAAAGTAAGTAAACAAGTTACTACATGTACATGTAATATATATTTTCATTCAATTCAGGACCAAGACAAGACAAAATACAACGAGGAGACTGCACGCCCCTGCAGGATTGCTAAAAAGTGAACTTAATCACTATCAAGTAGCTCTCCGTATGCGCGACTAAATCACTAAAAGACAACCAGAGAGACAAACAAAGGACACAGACTAAGACAAAGAAAGGACACATACTGGCACGAACAGACGGACACCAAAAACAAAAATAAAAAAAGACAAGCACAGTTAGATCGACACAGACAGGTACGGACAGGCAAAGACGGCCAGAGCAAAATAACAAGTACATATAGACAGACAGACAGACACACACGTACAGACAAGCAGATCAATGAGATATAAATACAAACTAAAAAATACATGTACGTGTAAACGAATAAGCAAACGAGATAGTGTGTTGACAACAATGTATCTCAATTATATAATTCTTTTAACATGAACTATGTGTAATTGGCAAGGTTATTAAGATAACTCGTTGACATTACGCCTCGATCATTATATTTGTATGCGTTGGTAAACGAAAGATGACCCGACCTCGTTCCGTAACAAGACAACGCATGTTGTTGCTATCTTCAGTAGATTTCACATAGCTCTACGCCACAACATACCTCACTCGCTGTGCGGCACAGATATACTATACACGCTCCAGCGATAACCATACCAGGCAAGGCAAGGACAGGTATCCAGCCGAGACCAACAGCACATTAGCCGGTTCCCATTTACCCATTAACCGCTCTGCTGCCTTGATCAGCCGCCGGGGGAGTTGCCAAAGCGAGTCAGGCCAAGGGACCAAGAAGCTACTAATCCCAGCGGTCGCTCATCTGCGCAAAATAGAGCCACTGCTCACTCACACGAGTAATACCAAGAACAACTTCACCACCTCAATCAAGATACGTGTATAATTTGAGTTAATGAGGTGCGGCAGAAATGACCAGGTTTCGTTTTGCCTATTTTCTCTCATTTATCGGTTGGGATAGTTGACCATTTTACGTTTCTTGTTTCTGTATAGACCCGGCGGATATTTCCCTTAATTGTTAAAGTGGGGGCTTGTAGCACTGAGCCCAATTGTTGATGAATGTTGAAGACTTGGGATCCGCGCTGCAGGCGATACTGGCGATTATTAAACGAGACTCGATGGCCGAGATTGAACGATCCGAATTGACCTGTATGGCTACGGCTTTTACTCGGCTGACACCACTTTTAATAGAGTAGACTTGTGTTTACTGTCAAACCGGCGTAGCCAATTATATTTAACTTAGTTGCCTTTTTGTCTTTGTCAGTGTCATCCTGGGATAGCCGCAGACGCCCTCTTTGACCAACTCTATCGCAAGCCCCCGATGACTATGCTGCTGGGCAGCCAGTGCTCGGATGTATCCAAACACATCGCGCAGATCGTTCCCTACTGGAATCTCGTCATGGTAAGTTGCTTCGTGAAGTCACGAGATTGGTCGAAGCATGGCGTGAATAACGACATTAAGAAATACCAGATTTGTCTTTTACTTGTCTGGCACCTGGACGCAACATGCGTTGAACTTTTAGGCGTCACGCAGCTACAGGCTAAGACTAAAAACAAAGGACAAACAAACCAATTTGATTAGTGGGTAAATCAAACATTAATGCTCAGTGATTATTTCGTCTGCGTGGAAAGAACCCGCGTCAGAGTGTCTACCATTTCTTTCAGACGATTCTATTTGGTTCATGGTCTGGTGTATATTTCTTGTATAACATGCCACATGTTGTCCTTGTCAAACCCTGTTTAGTTTGGATCTCGAATTCATTCACTGCCTTTAGTGCTGATCGTTCCCAACGATCCATGGCCAACCGACCGCACTACACGGTTGAAGGAGACAATTTCCCGGCGAGGAGCTCTCCATGCGCTCAAATAGTTTGGACTCATGGCATCAGACGTTCCGCTGGTGCCCATTTTGCGGGTAATCTGCCGGCAAAAATGTCTTATCGCATCCAAGTTATGAACAGATACCGTTGTCTCTGTCCTCAGATCTGATTGCTTTTTCAATGTAACATTTGTTTGCCTGTCACATGTTTGATACACGCGATATCAACACATGCTTGCAAGCTTCCATATTTTTTCAAAACAAGAAAATACTCAAAATTCACTATCAAAGGAGTATGGCCGCAGTCAAAATTACAAAAATATGGTGAAAAATGAGACCAAACAGTTCATCCCAGAAACAATAAGTGTAGGGCCTATGTTACACACAAAAAGTCGCTTTTATATAGTTTTCCAAGATGGCAGGTAATCCTCTTTATGATCGTTTTGTATTTCGCGCATTCTAATACATTGCTGTCTTCAAAGGTATATCTTATTTTGCAATTACATTAATGTTCAAAAGCCTTTAAAAATAATTAATGACTCTAAATTCCTCGTAAAATTATTCCATCTGGCATGCTGTCATTTTTAAGAAAATAATAAAAGAAGCAACAAAAATGCGTTTTAGATTAGAGACGCATTTTTGAACGTTTCCATTAGTAGTTGGTTCAAAATCGGAATCCTAAAATATTGTTTTCTCGGAATAAACAATATAATACTTGTCAGGCTAGTTGTCAAGCACCATTCTTCATTTTTTTTTGTATAGAACTTTTGCTTCAAATGATGAAAATGCACAATGACCGATGATATATTACATTTGTGTGCGCGAGGAAGCTAGGGTACGAATTGCGCTCAGCTAGCAGTGTCCCGCTGGTGGAAACTGGTTTCCGTAACACGCACCCCGCGTCTTACCAAACAACATCAATCTGGTAATTGTACATCCACGCGCAATATATAAATGTACATTATAGTGGAATGTCCTTGGAGATCGTTACATAGGGCCTTTTCGAAACCGTTGCTTCGTCTTTGGCTTTTGCTTCGCCTCCGAATTCCGAAATACTGAGAAGCAAATAGAAATGGAAGAAAATTGAAATAGTCTTTTGGGTTCACATCAATCGAGTGAATGTTTCTGAAGCACAACAGGCGTCAGAATGTGGCTGGAGATCTTGCAGTTGGGAGTCAAAAATCGCCTTGAGCCAAAGACGAAGACGAAGCAACGGTTTCGAAAAGGCCTATAGGCGCGGGCCTGGCTGCAAGCTATGCTGCAGCAAGTAAGCAAAAAAGTTGTATCATGTCGTGCGCAGTGTGCATTTTATAACATTAAAGGAAACATGTAGTCTAACATCTTCATTACGCATTTTTTGTTTTAAATCAATAGATTTATGTGTATCAAATGTGAATAAAAAGCAAAACTGGTTCTAGTGTACGTTTAGTGTGGTAATTTGCCGTCCAGAAATTGACCCCCGCTTTTTAAATTTCGCGGCCACTCAAAATGAGTGACGTAAATCGAGTCAGGCCCGGACAAATTATCGATAGTCGGTACGCGACGTCTAGGTACGAGACGGGTTCGCGTGGCCACGTACGCACACATTGTTGTGTGTACGAGAGTGAACGAATCCCGTACGCCTTGTGCACACATGTATACATGTACATGTAAACGCGATCACCCACACGCACGCTGTCCAAAGCAAAGGATACCGTACAAAGTACATGTACATGTACAGTAATCGGCGCGGACTAAACATGGACGATTTCATTTATTATTTTCATTTCATTTATTATTTCGCAGGGCACACAAAGAAAAACAGATATAAATTTACAATCATTAGAAAGTTTTTAGTGAATCTGACGAAAACAGTACAGATTCGTCCGATTGGAATATCGTTAGGACAGCATCTGACTTCAGCATGTTTTTTAAGGGCATGCCAAAGTTGCTGTACAGACCAGTGTCGAAGCACGACCGCTCAAAATGGTCGCTGCAGATCGGGCCGAAAAATCACTAGGCCCAGCGGGACCACTTCGCTCTGGTAAGCTTTACTTTGGCTGTCCAAATCCTCCGATATTTAGGATCAGCCGGAAACAAATGAAGGCTTACTCTATCCTTGGTAGTTTTGCTACACCCAGCAGCTACACATCTAGTCGGCATGACTGAAAACAGTTGTATTTTTACCCTGATTTAGAATAAAAAACCGGCATGGTAAACTCGTAGACAAAGACTTGTTGCATGCAATGCGCGCATAATGCAAGCCAGGCCCGGGTAGCGCACCCCCGCAGCGAGGCAATTCTCTGCCTCGATTTTTGTCATACCCCACGCGAAGTTTTATGTTAATGAGGCTTCCCTTTGAGGGGCGGAGTGGTATGACTAAATATTTTCAAAAATTATTTTCTCCCATTTATCACAGAAAATAAACACAACCTCACACATAATGTTGTTGTCAATATGATACTTTATTGATTTAAGCAAAAAAAAACCTTATTACATGTTTCCTTTAACGATAGTATTGCAATGTTAAAGGTAGGATACACCATTGGTATAATCGCTTGAATTATCATGAATGGGTGGATTCGGGGATTGTATTTTATAGTAAATATCGTTTAACTGAACTGTTGGAAGTTTTACAATCATGGATGCTAAGAAAAGCACGAAAGCAGCGTTTATTTTCAACCGGCGTCGAGCAGTTAGTCGAGCAGTTAGTCTGGTTTTTTTGTGTTTTTTGCGATCGCCGTCCGGCAATCGCGATTTTTTTAAATAAAATTCTAGTTTTCAGAATAATTACAGGATATCTAACGCAATCATTTGCTGGATGCCTAGAATCATTATTTAATTTCAGATAAGTAAGATATTTCCTAATAATTCGGTAGTAAATATTTTCGATATCTGCAAATGGTGTATCCTACCTTTAACAAGGGGTTGTTTAAGATTTAGTCATATCTAAAATGTTGAAGTTGATTAGAAGATTTGTTTTATTGAATTCGTTAGGTCATACTAACAGTAATTAATAACGGAGATACAAAATATTATCGTCAAACACCTCCATGGTCAAACTATACTTTTGTGTGCTGTCTTGTGGCTCTACGTTGAAAGCTTTGTACCAGGGTTCTTTTTAACAGAATGGTCCCTGTTCTATGTTTCACAGGTGTCCTATGGCGCAACGTCGGTTACGCTCACCAATCGGGAGTTATACCCGACTTTCTTTAGGACGGTGGCCCCCGATTCGTCCCACAATGCAGCCAAGGCGGCCTTCATGGAGTACTTTGGATGGTACGAGATTGCAAGCCTTATAGAGGAAGAAGAGATGTTCTCGCTGGTGAGTCGGAGCACTGGAAAAGAGGGTGATTTTGCATTATTGGGGGAGGGGGGGGGGGGGTCGAAGTCGGTATAGCTCGTCTACTCAAAAAGGCTGTACAATGATATATATACTGCCATCGAATATTATATAATGAAAAACACTTTTTCGTCCTTTAATCTCACCCTGGTCTGTCTCCTTTTATTCCCTCTTGGTTTAATCTCTTCTTTGTTTAATCCCCACTTTGGTCTAACTCCTTATTCCGTTGAAATCCCATCGTCTTTGATCCTATAACATATTTTGGTTTAATCCTTCATTTGTTAGTCATTCCACTTCACTCCTTAATCCCCCCCCCCCCCCCCCCAACCCCCCCCCCCCCCCTCCCTTTGTGTTTCTCTTCTTAAACTCTACACGTTTGTGTGACCTCCTCGTGTTTGTTTCTTGTATCGCTGTCATGTTTGACTCTGCAAAAGATCTTGTTAAGATCGAAATATTCGGCCTCCCTAATTCATTTGTATTAATAGTTCTAGGTATATTATTAAACAAAATGAACCAACAGAAAAGCTTGCAAATTCTGCGGACTTAAACTGATCCGCATGGACCAAAATAATCAGGACAACCTTGACAGAGATATGTTGAGTTTGTTCTGCGGGGCTATTAGTGACTTCACGTTAGTGTTTATAGAAGATCGAGGATATTCCTGCGAGATCGAAGATATTCCTGCGAGACCGAGCAAGCATTTTAGCCATTTCAACAAACCCTCTCAACCCTCTCAACCCGTCCGCGCGCAATTTATAACCCCGCCGCCTTTTTATGGTTCTCTTCATATTGGCGCCGGGCCGGTACCGTGAGAAATCTTGATTGATCACCTCAGACGAGGCATTAATCTTGGAGAGAGAAAAAAACCATAATGTCGGTGATGATTCCTAATGCGTGACAACAACACGAGGTTTTTGTCAGATGAGGGTAAACCAAGGAAACGACAAAGCATTTTGGCGAGTACGTTATAGGCACTTACACGATATCTAAGCGTTCATCTTTAATACAACAATCTTCGCTCGGCTTTATCTGTGACGTATTAAACGTTCTGGTAATAGTGCAATGCGAATTAGAGAAATACACGAGAGCCTATGCAGATATCGGTACACTGTTTCTGGTAGCATATTATTGCATTATTAAAAATAAACCTCGTGTGCGCCCAACGTGCACTACACTGTACTCGCGCAGCGAGGACCACAGTGTTTGCTGCCACCAAGAGTTGAACTTAGCCCCAACTTCGTTCAAACTTGGCCTACGGTATGCAACAACTGGGATGTGATGTGCGTTCCTTATTTCATAGGTTTTTTTTAACCTTTGCTTCGTCTTCCGCTTTGGCTTCGCCACCGACTTCCGAATCACTGAGAAACAAACTACATGTAGAAATAAAAGCAACGAAATGCCGGGCTGAAGTTGGGAACCTAATATCGTCTTAAACCTAAGACAAAGACGAAGCCAGGGATTCGAAAAGGCCCGTACCTAAACGAAAACACAATATCAGTAAGCCCTCAATCCCAATCATATTCATTTTTTTTCAATTAGTACGAACCTCTACACCAGGCCTAGGGTTGGACTTGGGGTATCTATTAGCCTACTTTGCTGCATCGGAGAGTTTCTTTCTTCAGGTCTGTTGAGAGAACGATAATCTTTCATCCCGGTTTTTCATTTATTATTTTCTTTCTTTACCCTTTGTACCCGTTAGGCGCTTGGCCAAAGATCGCACGCGCTCCGATACAATGAACGAGCCAATTTCAGAATGATATTAAGCTGCTTCATGTAGTTTTGTCCTCGGGCGAGTATGATAGTTAACTTGTTGTTGCCGTCTGCTACGTCTTTCATTCCCGCGCTTTTTTCTGGCTTGTCTTCTATTTTTCATTTTCACCGGTATCGGTTTTTTTCTCCTCCTTATAGTGACCCAGTTTTCTGCGCGCGAGGCAAAATTAAATTAAGCAGGTTGCATTCAAAATGTTGTAACTAGAATGGATATTATCAAATTTTTAATTTTGTCGATGTCAGTAATGTTTAAATTCATGTAGCTTTACGCACTTCGATTTTCTCCTTCGTACTTTTCTTTACTTAAAATTATAGTATACCATTTTGTCAGTTGTAAATTGTCAGTTGTAAACAGCAAACGTTTTCAAAATCTAAAGAATGATGCTTGACAACTAACCTAGCGAAAATATTGCTCTATGAATGCTGTATATTCCGAGAAAATAATACTCTCTCTGACTTGGAGAGTTCAATTTTGAACCAACTTATTATGGATTGTTGTTTTAATTCTGTTATTATTTTCTTCAAAATGACAGCATTCCAAGGAATATTTTTACAAGAAGTTTAGAGTTATTAATATCTCAAGTAAGCTTGTTATGGTTATAACAGACGGATAACACCAATGGTACACACAAATGAATGGTTTGTTATCTTACAAATCAATCCCAACCATGGCCAGGTGATTTTAGGTGTCACGTCGTTCGATTGTTCATTCAGAACCTACAGCTTGCTAATCCTGTCCCAACCAACCACAATGGTTTGTGTTGTGACTAAAATCCCGGCTCTCAAAAGCAAAGATTATGACCGGATTCATCGCCAGGTGTTACATAGCGTTGCCCAGTTCGATTTTAACTGCTGTGGTTCGGATGAGACTGTCAACTTTAGCAGCAAACAAATCAATTTTCTTTTATTTTGAGGACGATTTGACGAAGTAGAAAAAGGTAAAAATATGATTCCTAAACTTGAGAAAAGACTTCAAAGAATTCAAACATTGCAGAAGAATATCTATCTGCGACATTAGCCATAGACAGCAAAATATACAATATCAGCCGTTTTAGGTCTAATCATGTAGATCGCATCCTACAAAAGTATATAGCAAAAAGCTGCAGGTACCAATACAATTAATATTGAGTATTAGGCCCGTATCAATAATACTCACACGTTGAAATGCATTGTTAGTTTAAACATATTTGTTTGAAGAGAGAACAACGAATTGTTTAAATTTTACATCGGATTATATTTAGGTTAAAACTGGTTTGAATTCGCCTCAAGTCTCGCTTGAATTCTCATCTAAATGTTAACTCAACAAAATTACGCGAGAAAAAAACAGTGAGTCAATCTAAACACCTTGTGAAGTTTAATTTTGTCCCTTAGCCCGAAAATATGCAGGCAATTCGAGCGATTCACAATACCTAGAAGCTGCCGTTGGAGGCGCAAATCCTGCTATACCCGCAGTGCATCATGGGAAAAGGTCGGCATCAGTTTGAAAAACGGTATTCATTTTGCATGAACTCATCAGTCTTTATAACAAATAACAATGTTTTAATCAACGACGCTTCCGGATACATTTTCGTTTGTGTTAAACCTCGCGTGAACAATAAAGAATAGATATTTCACTACAGTATGATATACAGAAGAAGTCGACCGTAAAGTTTAAAAGTGGCTCTTTTGAGTCAAACGCTTGATGGCGCACTGCATTGTGAATCGCCCGAATTGAAGGAGTTTTTCAGCAAGAAAACCTCAATCACAAGGATCATTACGGCATTTGGCTTAAAATAAAAAACGGCGATCAAAATGTCAGCAGCAATTGTATCCTGTCCCTACGAGTTCGAAATTCCAACACGTGGGGTGTTTTATCGAACAGTGTCCTACCTGGACAGATGTTGTGTAAGCTGGTGGTATTTTTGGGGTCCTTGGAAGGAATGCCTGAATGTGTTTAGGAGAACTACCTTTATGTTGTCTAAACTCAAGCCGTGTTTTCTCAAATGTTTTTCTTCTGAACGATGTTTTTTTCAATGGGATTTCTTCCATACGTTCTGCGGGCTTTGATAACATAAATGTTGCGCCTAATGGGGTACGAGAAGGCTTTTTTGCTCAGTGTCAGAATGATTAATGACCCTGGTTGGATAACGTTCGCATATGGTGCGGGCTTGAACAAGTCTGTCATCTCATAATGAAAAACGGATTCATTTTACTCAGCTTAGTGTTAAGTTCAGACAGATAAAAAATATCAAAGACAAAAGAGATTTGATTAAAACAAAGTAAGCTGATACAGAAATATCAGTGTTGGATTTCGTCATTAAATGTTATTTTACATTTAAAACCCAATGCTGTCTCGGTATAACAATTCACTTGTAATTGAACAGTCAGCATTTCGCAAAGGTATTATACATTTTACAAAATAACAGAAATTGACAAATCAAATCAAAACTCATTTAATGTCAAATTTGTCCAACAACCTCTCAGAAATTACATCAATAAAAGCTTCTTTCTTTCCTTTTAATGTTTTGATCGAATAATCTTCCCCGGCGAGTCTTTTAAAGCACTTCATACTGACATTGACAAACCTAAACTCCAAGGTGACGAGTGGTGCAAGAGGTTTTAACATGTCTATACTTTCGATCGTAAATGTTGCAGCCATTATAACACGGCATTGAGGTGAATAGCCTCACAGTGCAGTTGCCTATCATCGTTGGATTTCAACGAGATATGAATTTCTAAAGGTCGTTTCAGCTGCCTACTTGCAAAGATCACTGGTCTGAAAGGATGCGGCAAAAAATAAATGGACAGACACTGGGTTCGTGTCATTCACTCGCAGAATGTATCTTGACTTTTCTTTCTGTTTTCCCTTTCTTGAAGGCACTGTCCAAGTTGACACGCTACCTGCAGTCTGAGAGTAACATCACGTTCTCGACCTCACTTAACACGGAGGACGACTTGGCAGCTAAGATGCAACAACTGCAGGTGAGAAACCTAGATTCGTGCAGCCCGCTGCCCTGGGAAGAAGGCGGGTGTTGTCATAATAAAAAACGGGGACTCTTAAAACGTATGGACATGCGCAGTACAACCAATGTGTCCATAGAGTTAACATTTCACACAAATTATTCGTGTAGACCTTGGCCATGTGGTGACAAAAAAATGAATTTGTTTTATTAAAATGGTCAACGTAAAAAGCTGGTTAATGTTGTATAGCATCAATTAGGTACGTCGTGTTACTTTTGGGTCTAGCCCGCTCTAAAACAGTAAAGACATACACCAAAAATAAGGATTTCTATGAAATACCGAATAAAAAATGAGTGGTTTTGTTTAAAGATAACCACGTATCCCTCGCGTCTTGACTCGGAAGTCGGCACAATTTAACCGGAAGTTGCCATCGCCGAGTACCAGCGAACACACGTCATCAACCTTGTTCACAGACACCGCGTGGCAAGACCTCTTAATAATCACCTTGGCAATAAACCAAACGGACAATAATTACTCCCCGAGTGAGCTACCGTGTAAAACTGGAACACGCCGCCAAGCGGTGATACATGGTTGCCTGGTGTCGGCACGAAATCCCCCCTGTCGCTCGATTGAGCCATATCCGGTACCATTCGTAACACTTCTATAGTGCTCTCGTGTTTCGGAGAGGGTAGACCGTGCCCAAAGGCTCGCCGTGCGTGGCGTTATCAACCGTGCTTAACCATAAAGCAAATTATACCTGCGCTGTAGAAGGAAACTGAGTGCCGATGAAAACCACACAATCACCTTGTGTCGTTCTTAATTGGGTTCAGTTCTGCCGTGCTTTTTAGCTAAAAACAAAAAAAGAAGAAACATCCATCAACTTTGAAGAAAATATTGAAGCTGCAATATACCTAGCCGTGTACGCCTCATGGGATCGCCTGATGTGCTTGGGTAAAATTGCTCAAAAGAAAAACAGAATGTCGATTTGTGGATGATGGATGATACGATCAAAACGTACACACAATTTGATTGCATCTATACATAATGGCAAATCGTGAGCGAGCAGTTTCTATATATTAAAAGTGCAGTGGCAAAGCACTCAACAATCACAACGTGGATTGTGTATAATCTAAACTCATTACGCTATCACAATATCAGCTTTGTTATAGAATTTCGTCATTTGTCTTTGACTGTATACAGTTATTTGGTTTCTCCGTCGTTGGTGTTTCGCTGTTTTTATACCTTTTGTGTGGTCTTTGTTTACAGGAACTCGATGTACGCATTATCATCGGAAGCTTTCAGGAACGAACGGCAAGGGCCGTTTTCTGCGAGGTGGGAGGCAATATTTTTTTTGTAATTCGTACGAAACGCAAATTCCTAAAACAAATACTGGAGACAACTCTTTTAAACAGGGCAAATTTAATTGCTAGGAACAGGTTGCTAAATCGCCCACAGCGCTCAAAGGAAAATGGTATAACTATATTCCATCTACCTGAGACAGAAACGTACGTTGAGCAATAACACTGTATAGGGGAGGTTTATATTAAGATACATTTTTAGAACAAAACATAAACGTTTACAGTGAAGAACAAGTGTGAAAGTGCCGTGGCCTAGTCGTCTAGAGCATTGAATTCGTGGTCTGCAGGTTGGGGGTTCAAACGTGATTGCCAAATTCATGAGAAGTTATGTTTATTCATCAGAATAAAACATGACGTCACAGTATTGTTATTTAGTTAACTAGTTACATTAAATCACTTTAAAGAACAGCTGTTGTCAAGCTGCTATACGTAGTGTAGTGGATAGTGGGATGGGCTATGGATCAAAGATCCCTGGTTCGAATCATTCGAATCATGCTGTAGTAGGTCACCTCGTTTTTTCTAGTCAAATTGATATCTTTAGAGTATTTTTAATTTAAGGGGAAAATGAGACCTAGAACCTAAGTGAACGCAACTATACTGAATAATTCATGAAATTTATTTGGCAATCACGTTTGGGGAAAAAAATTCGCGCCCGGGCTATGGCACTTATACACATAATATGGGTACAGGCATTCATGTCTTACAATGGACTAGTTATTCATACTGCGAAAAGATCAGATTGTCTTGTTTCAGTGTGAGGAGCTGGCTCTTCCACACTTTTCTCGGTAGCCCACGCACATCAAGTGGCATTTGGCCGTGTGATGGGCGATTTGCAAACAAAAAAGGTTTTTATCGTTCTTTCCCGTGTGACTAGGCGTACAAGATTGACATGTACGGCTCCAAGTACGTATGGATATTACCTGGATGGTTCCAGAGGGAGTGGTGGCGGGCTGAGACCGACACCGAATGCACGGCAGAGGAGCTAGCCTCGGTGGTAGAGGGGTACTTCTCTATCGAGAGTCTGGATATCAATATCGATAACCGAAGCTCCATCTCTGGACTTGTGAGTTTGTTTGCTTTGTTGTTTTTGTTTGTTTCTTGAACAAACCTTAGCTTAACGTTGATACACTCTACATTTTGACTATGTACAGCACCCTTTTCAACTATCGATACTTAAAGGTAGGATACACCATTTGCAGATATCGAAAACATTTACTACCGAATTATTAGGAAATATCTTGCTAATCTGAAAGTAAATAATGATTCTAGGCATCCAGCAAAATGATTGTGCTAGATATCCTGTAATTCGGCGATCGCGAAAAAACAAAAATAACATAAGAATAACTGCTCGACGCCGGTTGAAAACAAACGCTGTTTTTCGTGCTTTTCTCGGCATCCATGATTGTAAAACTTCAGACAGGTCAGTTAAACGATATTTACTATGAAATACAACCCCCAAATCTACCCATTTATGATAATTCAAGCAATTACCAATGGTGTATACTACCTTTAAAGCTAAACACGTCAATACGAATTTTAACCATTAATTTCTCTGAACTCCACGTTTCGAAATATGTCCCAACGTGGGTTGACTCCTACTAGCACAATTTCGATTCCGAGTAGGATAACATTAATCGATACCTAAGTATATGTATCACTCGGGGCGCGTACGTGAAGTATTCGGTTTCGTGACCCAATTTGAAATCAAATTTGCCTAGTTTTGGGGGGTAAACACGATCTGCACTAGTTTTGACAAATTTCTCTCGGCGCATAAGAGATCAATTTACGGACAGTGCATTTATTATTAAACCGCGCGACCGAGCAGTAAGAAAAATCACATAAATAAACCACAAGGTGTCGCCTCAAACCGAATAACCGACTTTGTTACAATGTTCTTGCGATGCCATTCATAAGTAATGACTCCCGTCAAGGACAAAGATTCGGCAAGCTTTTAGTGATATAGATATCCTTTGCCGTTTTCTGCCCCCACCCCCCCCCCCCCCCCCCCCCCCCCTCTCCCCCACTCTGCCGTGGGGGGGGGGGGGGGGGGGGTAGTGGAATATACGAGCCTCATTTTTTCCACCATAGCATTTACAAGTGCGACACCGCTCGACCGTGCATGTTTTTCAGACGGGCACTTCAGCACTTCCCACGCTATTTCCGGCTTCGTCTACGTCCGTCGCCGCATCGTTCATGTGGACGTGAGACCGTATAACGACAGCCACTCAAGCACGAAGCTAAACCCATCGCGATGCCATCTCGAACGCTCTTGAAAATGTTTGGATTGTTTTAGCCTCGGCTCGTTAGATGTACAATTGGTATGATCCGGCGGCGGGGTAAAAAATAAAATAAAGAGGACACATTTTCTGTGATTCAACAAATTTCATTTCGCAATCAAATAGAATTACATCAATCATGTTGTAGGCTACATGTAATTATTTTCAGGATTTTTGTACTAAACCTTTGTTAAAATTGTATAGACGTTTTTGTTGTGTTACCTAATACTAGTTATGAACAGAACTTACACGCGCTATTGTTTATAGATGACACGTGCTATTGTTTATAGACGCTTCAATCGTCAAAAATATCACTCTTTTTTTCTATTCAATTTTGTATTCAACAGACATCATTTATATTATTTGTTATCATTTCATCAGACATCGCACGCATTTGAGATGGACATGCTAAAAAGGGGCGTGAGCTCGGCCGGTAGTCAGGCCCCGAACACGTACGACGCCATCTGGACCATGGCACTCACTATCAAGTCCGCAATGGAACATCTTAACAGAACGGAGGCGGCCAATCAGAACGCGAGCTCCGCCCACGCGGGCCGATGGGGGAGTGGCTTCACGTACGACAACCGGCCAATGAGAGAGCTATATACAAACATCGTGACGAATCTGCGATTTACTGGAGTGTCGGTGAGCTGAGAAAAATGATTTTATCTTTCAAACTATTGTATTTAACCATAATCTATAGTGTGTGCAAACTCTTATTAAAATTGGAGGATCCAGGACTTTTATTTAACCGATTATTATACAAATCTGCATAATCCTTATTTAATTCCCTTCGATCTTATCTTTTGGCTTATTTAGGGACCGATAAGGTTCAAAGGACCGGACCGTTACGGAGTTACGACATTTCGACAGAATCAAGGTAAATTGTCCCTTGGGAACAAAATAACTCATTGTACTATCTCACGAAACCAAGGGCCAAGTCCATGGAGCTGCTTAGCACACAAAAAGTGCTTAGCATAACAATGCTTCCTTGGTAAAAAAAACAGCGTTACAAACCAAACTTAAGGTGGTATAATTATATTGTTTATGACGGGTATTCTGCTGGTTTCTGCTTAGCATAAAAAGACAACCTGTTTTTACTAAGCAAAACATGTTGGTACTAAGCATTTCTTTGTGTTTAGCAGCTCTAATAAATTAACCCCTGGTTGTTTGTTAAATGAATCAAGTGCCAACTTGTACAACAGCAACACAATAAGACATCGTAAGCAAGTTTGTGCACATTTCGCATCAAGTGTTAAACAACTTTATGAAGATAAAACGTATAGGTTTTTACGCACTTTTCTCTATTTTATTCCCATTTTGGGTTTGTTCGCTTTGGGTAAAAAAACGTCTGTGCTCGTTTCAGGTGGAATCATGAAGTTGGTAGCGCTGTTCTTTCCTGAGGAGAAACGCCTTATTTTCGAAGGGAGGGATTTGACGCCCATCCATTGGGGAGGTAAGATTGTACGACCTTGCAGGCAACGAAACAAAATTAAAATATGCATAAATTGTGAACAAGGACGCATGCTAACTCAAAATCTTGTTAAACTGCCGTCCTGTGGTTCAATATATCCCTACAGGAACATTACTAAACAAAATTATGCAACAAGATATGAAATTCACTAAACAAACTGATATTACAATTAAAGGAAATTTTTTGCGTTCGAGTTTTCTATTAAATTAACACACCTATTTCTGTATATGTGCTGTCATAAAGCTTTACTATTTGTAGTTGTTCACCCTCTGATATGGCAAAGTTTTACACTGTGCAAACATTTACACTTTTACTCAATATTGTGTATACATTTGTGGTCAATTGGCAGCACTACCCAGGTGGTGTATGAGTTCACACACAGCGTTTACTTTGTACGAGGTTTGGGTTAACAGGAAATTACCTCGGTCTTATAGGGGTGATTTTGTTTTCTTCAGTTATAGATTTGTATTTGCGCAGCTGGTCTAGGGTTGTGTTATATCAGTCCAATGTATATTCAATCGATGTACAGTGAGCCCTCGGTAAATGACTGACGGTTGAGATTTTAACGCAAAAAAAATGAATTATAGAGTATCGTCAGAAAGAAATGTCAACAATGAACGGACATACAACACCTGCTATTACATACAAATGACAAAATGAGAACACGTCTGTCGTATATTATTTAACGTGGGACAGAGTACCTCTTTTATATATCGATATATATATCGCTCTGGTAATATTGTCCCCAATTTGTGACTATTATATTCCTAGGTTGTCACCCTCATTTCCAACACACCCTGCCAAGCAAGTATGCAGAGTATAGGCTTTATTACCACATTTACCTTTTTCTTCCGCGCAAATCACCATCGACCCAACCACACTCAAAATTCGGTCAGGTAGTAATCGAAGCAGGGATCAGGTCGTAATCGAAGCAGGGGTCAGTTCGTAATCGAAGCAGGGGTCAGGTCGTAATCGAAGCAGGGGTCAGTTCGTAATCGAAGCAGGGGTCAGGTAGTAATCGAAGCAGGGGTCAGGTAGTAATCGAAGCAGGGGTCAGGTAGTAATCGAAGCAGGGCTCAGGTAGTAATCGAAGCAGGGGTCAGGTAGTAATCGAAGCAGGGATCAGGTAGTAATCGAAGCAGGGATCAGGTAGTAATCGAAGCAGGGGTCAGGTAGTAATCGAAGCAGGGATCAGGTAGTAATCGAAGCAGGGGTCAGGTCGTAATCGAAGCAGGGGTCAGGTAGTAATCGAAGCAGGGATCAGGTAGTAATCGAAGCAGGGGTCAGGTAGTAATCGAAGCAGGGGTCAGGTAGTAATCGAAGCAGGGGTCAGGTAGTAATCGAAGCAGGGGTCAGGTAGTAATCGAAGCAGGGGTACGCCCGAGGACGCATTTTGTGAGTATATAGGCACAAGAAACAGGCGAAATCGGGAAAGAAAACTAGAATGTTGAAGTTATAAACTGATTTGTTTTCTTCTGAACAACCGAAACAGAACCCGAAGCACCAGACTAACTTAATAACGCATGTGTTATTGCCGCATGAGAGCAGATCAATTATGTGTCTGGTTACCTGAAGGCCTCAAAGCGTACACACACAGCTATATTATTTACTCGCCTGAGCAAATATTATTACGAATGCGTGGTTTTCAGAAGAAAAAAATACATTTCTCCGGCGACTGTGCCGGTTTTGTGTTATCGAGAAATTGATCAGTGTACCGCAAGAAGACGTAACGCTATAAAATAAATATCCATTCAATGGAATGTGGTTTCTCGTTGACACCTAATCTTAAAGCCCATGTATAGTGGCTGCCACAAAGGTAGAAACCCGGGTAAACATAAGTATGAAGAAACATCATTTGCATTCCACAAAACCGATACAAATTACTTCAATGGCAAAAAAGAGAGAAAAACAGTAATAAGTTGTGAAATACCATTGAACGCATAGACGATACGAGACATGGAAAGGAAACCCAAACCACTAAGCCAGCATGGTGACTATTATTCAAACTCTTCCGTGCATTTATTAGAAATGCAAATCACCCATTAAGTTCTAATCATTTTGATTGCGACCCACGAGATGTGTTCGTCCCAACGCTCTACGACATTAAACTAGACATCTCGCTCCCACATCATCACCATCTTAACTCGCATCCTCAAGATGCCCGAATGACCGGAGAGGATATAAGCCAAGAAGAAGGGGGGAAAATACCTCATCGAGATTTAGGCTGGACAAATATCACTCAAGAAGAAGATATTTAGAAGATGAGAGAGGGGGGAATTAAAGTCGGTTTTAATTCGATACAGGAATGCGTGGCATGCTGAATTTGGGCGAAGATTGATAGGTGTAGATGTATATATACACACAAATCTACCAGTTAAAGGGAAATTGTAATACTCTTAAATATATTCGACTTAGAGTGGTGGTTGTATTTGAGGTTCTACATTTTATTTCAATTGACGACTGTTATCTTTCTCGACATTTTCGCGACCTGGTATTTCAAGATCATCTCATTCCCGCCTTTCTAAACGCGTTTTCAGTCTGTCTGTGTCTGTTGTTATAGGGTGTTTGTGTTTTGTTTTGTGTTAATTTGTTTTGTTTTATGTTTAGATGTTTTGTGTTTATTTGTTTTGTCTGTTTCTTTGGTTTTGTTTTTTCTATTTGTTATGACTGTATAATATTTGTTTTATGTCAGCTTCTCTTGCCTTTGAAAAATAGATAAATTGCAAAACTCATTTGACCATCCGTTTATTGTTTTGTCTTGTTTTAATTTAAAGTTGTAATTCCTGTAAAGTTGTAATATTTATCTAGATTTTATTTATTTGTATGTTACCATTCGAGTAAGGATTGACAGGCTTTCGAGTCAGAGTGTTTAATTATACTTTTGTCAATCCTGGCCAGCTGGAATTAGATTGTTTTTGTTTAGTTAAATCTGTTGTTGTTTTGTGTTTGTGAATTGCTTGTTGTATGTTGCTATTTGGCCGAATAAATAATAATAATAATAATAATAAAGGCATTAATAAAGTCCTGTTGGCCTGAACAACAAACGGACTGGAAACACGGTTATAAACACTTGATTTCATTCGTTCGATATCGTCGAGGTGTATTGTTTCTTTTGTAGTAACAGAAATAAAGAAATAATCTATAATAAAGATGTTTTGGTATTCCTCTAGAACAAAAAAGCGCGTACCCCAAAGATTACTGTAATTGCAAACCATCTATATAATATATGACCTCCACATAAAGACCGCGTAATTAAAGGAACATGTAATAAGGATTTGTTTGCTTAAATCAATAAAGTATAGTGTTGACAACAACATTAATTTTTGAAAATGTTGGTCAAACCACTCCTCCCCTCGAAGGGAAGCCTCATTAACATAAAACTTCGCGTGGGGTATGACGGAAATCGAGGCAGAGACTCGCCGCGCTGCTACCCGGCCTATCGTATTCTGACTGCGCGCATTGCAACAAGTGTCCGTCTTTACATGGTTTTTCATTCTGAATGAGGGTAAAAATACAACAGTTTTCACTAGAACCAGTTTTGCTTTTTATTCACATTTAATACACAAAAATCTATTTAATTAAAACAAAAAATGCGTAATGAAAATGTTAGACTGAATGTTTCCTTTAACCCTGTGCCTTTTAAGTATTGCTGTTGGTAAAATTGAAATCAGTACATTTATATAATTTGTATACTTACTCTGTCCCACACTTTTCCCCACCGTTTTCTATAGGAGGCGTTGCACCTGTGGATAAACTACTCGTCTTTGACCAACGATTGCGCATTAACTTCGCTGCGTACGTCACTACTACGACATTAGCAGCATGCGGCATGCTGCTGGCGTTGTTGTTTCTACTATTCAATATCCGATATCGGAAAACAAAGTGAGAATGGAAAATTGATATTTTATGATATTTGTGTAGTTGAAATGATCAACATAAATTAGTATTTTAATTAACAATGGTTATCATCGTGTTACAGTACAAGACACATTTTTCAGCATTAATCTAAAATTCCAGACACACTTTTGTACATCTCTGTTGTTTTTGTGTATAGATTCATCAAGTTATCCAGCCCAAACCTTAACAACATTACCATAGTGGGTTGCATCATGGTGTATGTAGCGGTCATCATGCTGGGTCTAGAGTCGGAGCGAATCGGGATAGAGGCTTACAACCCCATGTGCACGGTGGGTACCAGACTATAATCTTAAGCCCCAATGGCCGCGTCTGAGGCTATGGCTAGGTGTTTGTCCATTATACTAACTAGCGGGATGTAAACATGTAGTAAACGACCGTTTGTGCCATTATACAAAACCTGAACCCTTAACTAAACAGCACATGCAGATCGCCTTGGTTTTATATCGGAAGTCACTATAAATTATCCCGTGTGACGGTTCTTGTTGTATTTTTCAAGGTACTTAGGTAAATCCTGTTTTCCCTTCAGCCTTGCTCTATGGTTAAAATAATCCACAAGAACATTTGGCGAAGAAAAAGATAAATGTTAACAACAGCCGGATTCGAACCACAGACCTTTCGATCCATAGCTCGCCTCTTTACCAACTAGGCTATTATTAGCGAGTTGGTCGAGGGCTTGGATACCAGTCTGTTAGTATAGTACCCTCAATCAAACGCATGTTTACCAATTTTGTTTTACCGGTGCTTTGTCGTGGTTTTAAAAACATCACAGTTAAGAATAATAGCGCTGTTATGGTTTAGTAAAGGATTACACAAGCATTTTACAACAAGGTATTTTAACTTTGTGATACTTGAGGGTGCATGTATTTCATTTTGTTTTTAAATTATCAAAGTTAAAGGCACAGTATAATTATCTTTTGCAACTATCCAACAATTAACCAACCGAATTATTGTTAAAAGCTTACTCGATGTAAAGATATTAATGTGCCAAAATTTCCTTAAATTATTTCTTTTGGCATGGTATATATTTTGAAGAAAATAATAAAAAAGAAGTCCAAATATGCGTCTCAGAGACGCGTTTTCGGAAATTTCCACGACTAGTTGATTCCAAATCGATATCTTAGAATATTGTTTTCTCGGGATATAGATGATGTGCCCTCTGACGTCACGTGTTTACATCTGTATTCAAAATGTGTCCGGCGGTATGCGCACACATCGTATTTTACATAAAAATTTGCTTAAAGAGTGACGTCGCAGGTCAGATCGCCTTTGAATTATTTGATCTCTGATGTCATCTCTTAATAAAATTTATGTAAAACATGATGCGTGCGCATACTGCCGGGCACATTTGAATACAGATGTAAACAGAGGGCACATCGTCTATACAGCATTCACAGAGCTAAAACTTCGCCAGGTTATATAGTTGTCAAGCGCCATAGTTACGATTTTAAGAAGCTTTGCTGCCGAACGATAAAAACACACAACCGACGGTATACGATAACTTTAATGTTACCACTTTTGTCTTTGTCAATATTCAAATCCTCAGATCCGCGCTGCGTTCCTTATGGTGGGGTTTTCCCTCGCCTTTGGTTCCATGTTCGTGAAGACCTATCGGGTGTACCACATCATCACGCACGCTACCAGCAGAGTCATTAAACGAAAGGTACCTTATAGTCACTGCTACAAAACAAATCGGATGCCTCATAAAAGTTAACACTTTATGAACAATACCAAAGCCGAACGTTTCTTTGACATTTTAGGCATCACTATTTAGACCTTGGAGTAAATTCAGTTACAAAAAAACCAGTAAATTGTACCAAATTCTACTTACATTCTACACCTATATCTTTCCATCCCATCAAAAGGGAAGGATATCATGGCCCAGTGTTACGGTGTTCGACTCGTGTGCGTGGGTGCAAACCCTGCCGAAACATGTTGTTTGTGCCCTTGGGCAAGACACTTAACTACAATTGCCGATTGAGGGCTGATATCGACTGCCGCGTGGTCCAGGGCCTGACGAATGGGGTGATAATCATTTGTAAAGCGCTTTGAGATCGTTGATACGGTGGAAAGCGCTATACAAGCCTGACAATTATGATTGCAACTATTATTACTCATTTTGCATATTTGTATTTGTTTCTTGGGGTCATCTGCTAGATGCTTCACGAGTCAACCTTATTCCTGATGATAGGCGTGTTGCTGATCATTGACATCATTATATTGACGCTTTGGAGCATCCTCGATCCCATGATCAGAATAGAAGAGCGACTACCGTTAGAGGTAATAAACTATACAGCGAATCGGAATCGGGGACCCTATTGTCCTCTATTGTTATACTTCCCCTATTTTAATCAAAAACAAACTCACACAGTCACACACACGCCATGATTCATTTAGCCTAATTGAACCCGTTGGAAAAGCCTATCAATTGCGAATTACGTATAACTAGTCAATATAAACAATGCGCACTTTGGCCCGGTACTATAGTCCACGTATACCTTAATTTGTCGTCGATTTATAAACAAAGCTCAAAGAACAACCGCCTCTGTAACTTGAGTTCCAATTATAGGAAATATGGTACTGTTTGCTTATTTCCCCTTTTACCAATATTGGACTCGCACTGGCACGGTCCAATACTTTGGCTCCATGCTACCCATTAGTCTTGGTTACATTTGTCAGGACTGGATAAGCGTCCTTTTGTAATAGGGGTTTCTGGCCGAAGCCGAGCCGATTTAGGTTTGTGTATAAGTAGATGTGGACAGTAAAGGTCATTTATTAGTTACTGCGCGAAGTATGGGCGATCGAAGATTAAAGGGAGACTAAACTTCGTGTATA
The DNA here is from genome assembly GCA_037893245.1 of Crossaster papposus. Taxonomy (NCBI): domain Eukaryota; kingdom Metazoa; phylum Echinodermata; class Asteroidea; order Velatida; family Solasteridae; genus Crossaster; species Crossaster papposus. The sequence continues at coordinate 3,236,188 of JBAIAA010000074.1, read as the reverse complement.
TATGTACATGTACATGTATATAGTGCGTCTGACACAGCCTTGATATATCTTTAACTATTCCCGTACATTTTTGTATAAGCCTAATTTTTTCACTCGGATTCTTGGAGAAGGCAATAACATAAAATGTACCAGTTCAGAGTACGACCCGTACTTATGGTATGGATTGTGTTCATCATACTCTCCAGGGTAACTGCCGCAAGAGGGCGTACTATAGGCTCAAAGACATCTGATAAGGCCATGTCGAAATTGCTTGGCCGGCTACGACTATGACAGAAGCTGTAGGCACTTCCCATAGACTCGTGTGTAGTTTCAAGCTGTAGTCTCGTAAATTCGGACACGGCCTAAGTCTAGACTTACCCCTGACGATTCCTCTCGTTTCGTATTCTCTTTCACCAGTCGTCAAATGATACCGTAGCCTTTGTCCCCATATTGGAAGTATGCAGATCTGAGAATCTAAGCATCTGGCTCGGCACGGTCTACGCCTACAAGGGACTTCTGTTACTCTTCGGTTTATTTCTGGGCTGGGAGACACGGAAAGTTAAAATACCGGCGTTAAACGATTCACACTACATAGCAGTAAGTCGGCTCACGAACACCTGTTTTATGGAACACTGTCAAAAATTACCCGTAAAGATTACGGTAGAAAGGCGTGTAGCAAGGTGCCACGCGTCTAACGTATTTTGTACGGTCGGACCGTAGTTGTATCACTGATAAACCGTAATTTTTTTCGGTAAAAAGTCTGTAAATTCGGCCACTTTACGGAATTTCCACCGTAAAAAAATACGGTTTATGAGTAAATACAACTACGGTCTGACCATAACAAAAAGACGGTCGGACGGGTGGCAAATTATTGCTTCGCGCCTTTCGACGGTAAATCTTACAGGTATTTGTTTACACTGTATGTAATTTTGAAACGCCAACTCAGTCTAAGCTTTGTCCTTGTTCATACTGTTTTGTGCAATTTGATCTTTAAAAAGCCAGCTTTATCATAGCATGCAATGAACTTGAAGTTTAAAGTAAAGATTTGTACATAAGATTATTTATGACATATGCATTGACAAGCCAACAATGTTCTAAACAAAAACAAAGTTTTACCTTTGAGTCTAAAACGCGTTTGTCAAATGGTTCTTGATTAATGACCAATCACGATAGGTGTGCGTGTACAACGTGACTATTATGAGCATCCTGGCCGTAGTGGTGTCTAACCTGGTCACTCGTGGGGATCAACTCACCACGTCCTTTGTTCTGGTCACCGTCTGCATCTGCATGACCACCACCATGACCCTGTGCTTCCTGTTCGTGCCCAAGGTAACTTTAAAAAAACCTTTTCCCCAAAAAAACAAAATAGCAACTACTAAAAGAATCTCAATATGGGATTTAAATAATTTTATTTTAATCGATTCTATATTTTCGATAGTAAGACGGGTGGATTTAAAAAATCTACTTATTTGAATCGATTAATAAAATCGACACAAATAGAAAAATATATATAATTGCATTATTCATAACATTTACATTGTAAAGTTGAAGATTGTGCGTGTTCGTTCCTTGCCACCATAATACATATATAGAAATATGTAAAATATGGATATTACACTGCATCTTTTAAACGTTGACAGGTGTACACCATCCACGCAGTGCGGCTGGGCAATGACCCCGTGACGAAATCCGTGGGGTTAGAGATCAAAGGTCGTACGCGACGCTTCGTGACGGACGAGACGACGGAGATGAAGGAGTCTTTGTACCGGGCCGAGGTGCAGGCCAGGGCCTTCCGGAAGGAGAAAAACAAGGTAAATCAGTCCCAGCACTTCATTTCATTTATTTATTTCATTTATTTATTTTAAACATTTAACAGCGACATAGCGCCAATTACTCGATGGATAAGTGGGAGAAGACAATGCATGTGAAGAATTTACAGTGTTAAAGGTGATTGAAGGAAAACCACAGAAGAATATTCGGGGGGGGGGGGGGGGGGGGGGTACGGATTCAGGCAGGTACTGAATTCATTAAAAACCTAATTCACTTTTTTGCCCAGGCGGGATTCGAACCCGGGTCATAGCGGTGGAAGGCGAGTAAAGAACCGCTGCGCCAACTTGCAAATTAGGCCTCTTTTCCAACTTCAGCTTACCTATTGGGTTCGGCTTTCTAGCTTTACGACCAATTTACTGCCTTAGGATGTAAACAAATACCCATCGCTTTTTTTGAATTTTTGATTTGTTTTTGTCTTAAGCTTAAGGTGATGTTAGGCTCTCAACTGCGATAACTTCAGCCAAATTCTGGTGCCAGTTGTGCTTCAGAAACATTCAATCGATTTATATGAGCCCAATTTTCTATTTTGATTTGTTTTTTGGTGATTCGAAGTCGGAGACGAAGGCTAAACCAAAGACGAAGCAAAGGTTTTGAGAAAAAAAACATTTGATCGATATATTTCACTGTAAAAACATGTTAGGCAATTTTCAAGACCTATTTGGTTTGAATATGTATTCCCCGTTGCAGCTGGACAATCGTATCGCCGAGTTAGAAACACAGCTGAGATTACTCAATACGTCAGACGATGTTGACAGCAGCGGGAGCGAGGCAGAATGGGTGGGTGGCCTGTGCCAGGAAAAAGATATGTACATGCTTTTGCATCTACCTGAGACGAGTATACAGGGTACCGAACCACCCGAGCCTTACCAGAACCACGTGAAGAATTTTGAGCACGAGGTTGAACTGCATTGCTTGCTGCAGAGGGACGACTCTGGTCGCCATTCGTTGGACTCGAGGAGCGTCAGCACCTACACGACCGATCTGAATGAGAACCAGTGTTCGGTCACTAACGAGGACCCGTTAACGGGTACCCCTTCTCCTGCGCGGTCAGCTAAACAGCAACACGCTGAATTGTGCCTCCAGAACTCCAGTAGGCCTTATCTCCAACACTTGCACGAGAATCCAGTTCTCACTAGGCCGTTAAGGCGACACCCGCCGTTGATCAAGAGCCTTTCGTCGGGCAGCTTGCCGAGGCGGCACACGCTGATCTCCTCAATCGACGGACCGAACCGATGCATTAAGAACGACGCCATCACCCGCTACTCCCCAATGAGAACTGTTGGCGGCACGTCGAGACGCTCCCGTAGTACCAGTGAAAGGCGAGAGAGGGCGCGCTTTCACACCGAAGTGCGCAGACTCGTTGTGGAAATGCGCAGCGTCCAAATGCGCCTACTGCAACTCAACGAAAAACCCGAGATGATCTACTACGTTTGACATGGGTTCCATTCACCATTCTGTGACCAATAATACTAAGGAAAAACCAGCGCGCATTAAAGGTCTACCTCCTTTCTCTCAGCTCGTTGTCTTTCACACCCAGAATTTCGCTACTGGTGAAGTAGAAATTAACCGCTTCACTTATTGGTAGCAACATTCTGCAGATCCACAAACTTGCCACTTAGAAATTAAATGGCATTATGTAAATCTTCTTGGTATAACATGTACAATTATTGTCGAATCCTTGGTAACACCAACTTCTTTTCTGCCCTCTTCCGTTTACATTGTAGTCGAGCTTCATTCCTAAAAACATCGATCAATAATTACGCGAGGTATTTTGTAGCAAGAAAAAGCACAATAAAAGCTTATACTTTTACATCTCTGTCCACTGGCGTATAAATTACACAGAATTGAACGCCTATCGTGTCATTACATATAAAGTTGTTTATTTACAAATTGTAAAAGCAGAACTTTCTTTATTGTAAGGAAATGCTCCAATATGTCCCAATATTACAATTATAATAAAACGGGAGGGAACATTTACTTTGGAGACAATGATTTTACCAAGAATAGTTATCAGACATTAACTCTGGGTGGCGGTGTTTAATCTTCTCACGTGACCGCGAGGACAAACTTTGAACATTGCGCCCGAGTGTCATCCATTTTAATAATGATATTTTACATTTTCCAGTACAAAACTATCAAGTAAAGTAAATATATTCATCAAGAAAAAGTGTTTAAAAAGAATCAGGATAAAATAAATGCCAAAGTGGTAAAACAAAAAAACCTAGAAAATTCACAGCGATTAAAATTGCTCACTTAATTGAAAAATGTCAACATGAAATGTTGACAACAATATTATGAATAGATACACGAGTATAATAAAAAACGCATAAGCATACAAATTCATCAAATGCACTGTCACGTCCTTATTCGACCGTATAGCCTGGACTGGTTGGCGGTCACCTAGTATTCTTTGCAGCAAACGGTATATGACAGCACTTGGTATATTTTAGTCATTTTATTTACATTTGAAAACTTAGATTTTTGTTTGTTACCATAAAAAAATATAGAATGCACAATCTAGACTTTCATATTTTCCAAAATCACAGCCTTCGTTAAATATGACAAGTACTATTTTGCACATGCTACATTCTACGTTAGAATATTTTGTCTATACACGTCGGTGGTTAAGAGCGTTACTCAACGCCCAAACCTGGAACTGCTCGCTCTTCCTTTTCCAGAGAAGGCGTTCCGTCTTGGGTTGCATGCTATTCGATCGTTGTGACGTTTATATTCGCCCACGCCGGAAAATTGCCTACATCGAAGATCCACACGCCGAATGTGTTGACGCAGGCGTTAGCAACGAGGACGCAGATGACGTTCAGTATGAAACCCGTCTTCACCTGGGAAGAAGGTTGAAAAATGAAACAAATTAAAAATGTCATAGTAACATTTTCGTTACGTATTGTTTCAATGTAATTACAATTTGCATATTTAAATTTTTTGTATAAAGCCTAATTGCACTATATTTCAGAGAAGCAACCCAAAGGTTACTTTCTAGCATAACTCAAATAAAAGACAAAATTAACAAACGGGAATGTGTGTTAAGTAGTTATTGTCTACAGAAAGTCTAGTCAATTAAAATACATTAGACATGTTTCTATTTCAGACCAGCATTATTCTAGAAGAATTGTCAGCGAGGGAAAAGTGCTAATTAGTTACCATGTCCATAACGGTGACTTGATCGTAGGCGAACGCGATGGCATTGGGAGGCGTGGCCACGGGAAGCATGAAGGCGAAGGAGCATGCCACAGTAGCTGGTAGCATCAGGAACAGAGGGTTGACGCCGATACTTGAACCCTGACACCAAGAGAAGGGTCACAGATAATCAACCCATTAAATACTGGAACTCAATTAAACAAGACTTCTCCATATATTCACGCCGAGGGAAAATAAGATATAATAGTATGTCCGTTCTACGGCGACATAGTCTGATACAATCAACGAAGTGTATCAGGTGACGATTTAAGCACAGCTGATTATAATGTAGGCAGGCGCGGTTCTATTTGTCTAGCCCCCTCTCCCCCCCCCCCCCCAAAAAAAAACCAAAAAAAAACAACACCAACAATAAAAAATACATTCTGGAAAATACGTATACTGGATCTGCGAAAGTTAGAAGTTGACGTCACGTGCGAAGGCTCTAGCCCCCCTTAAATATGGGCTCTAGAACCGCGCCTGGATGTAGGCCTACATTATTACGAACCAGCTTTAACCCTGAAGTAACCTAATACTACAAAGTACTTGTATGAGTACTTGTAATAGTACAGTGTACGTACACCCAATTCATGACTAGGACGGGAGGGTTAATGGGACGGGAGGGTTAATGGGACGATAGAGTTAATGTCACAATACCCGTTAGTTCCGCACATGTTATAATCTAGATCATGAATCTAAGGGATCATGCAAATAAAGTGGATCAGCGCAAGATTCAAAATGGCGACATTTACTTTTGGCTTTTCACGTTACTGAATATCCGGTTTCATATTAAATTGTTGACGTCTTTGAAATCAGGTCTCTTTTATCTAGCTTATATTAACTCAACCTTCACACTAAAGTCTTTCATTTTACACCTCGATCACCTGATATCAAGTGCAGTTTTGTTATATCACAGTAGTACATAGTTCCAAGGATCTGGTTTTGGTTCCAAGGATCTGGTTTGTGTTTCAAAAATCAGGGAGTTCCAAGGATCCGGATTTGGTTCCAAGGATCTGGGTTTGGTTTTTAGGATCCGAATTTGGTTTTAAGGATCTGGTTTTGGTTTCAAAGATCCTGATTTGGTTCCAAGGATCCGGGTTTGGTTCCAAGAATCTGGGTTTGGTTCCAATTAAGGATCCAGATTTGGTTACAAGGATCTGGGTTTGGTTCCAAAGATCCGGATTTGGTTCCGTACTAGAACAAACTAGCTCCAATTGCTCAACTCCCCCCCCCCCCCCCCCCCCCCCCCCCAACGTACCAGTCCACCGAGTATAGGGAGGAAGATAGTTGCCGTGGCGGTATTGCTCGTGACCTCGGTGAACCCTGCTATGACGACAGAGACTACCAGGGCGATAGCGAAGGGAGGGAAATTGTCCAGAATGGTGAACTTGCCACCTATCCAATTAGACAGTCCGGACACCTGATTGGTTGGGGAAAGGAATCAAAATCTTGCAAACTTGTACTGTTTTAGTCTCTTAAATTGTATGGTGGACCTGTATTAGGAGGGCATAGACATCTAATAAAATGTTAACCAGTTCGCGCCGGGATTATTTTAACATCGCCGAGCCGAGGGGCGGAATTATTTTAAACGAAACTCGATCCGAAGCGGGTTCAGGCTGATAGTGCCGGGAAGCACACCCACGCATTTCCGGCCTTGCGCGCTGCTGACATACATTTCCAAACTTAAACTTGGCGTGTTTATGCGTCATCCGTTTTGAATTTAGGAAAATGTTTGCGTTTATATACGTCATTCGGCGCGAACTGGTTAACAACGCAGCTGTGATACTCTGACTAGGCCGATCGGTGCGGCCACAAATTTGGACAAATCTCGTTAGTCACCATGGAAACGAAGGGCGCGTTTCCTACCTTGCACGCTTCTGCCAATGCAAACCCTCCTCCCAGAAGGATGATGACCAGCCAGGACATCTTTTGATGGACAACTGGCCATTCTAGTAGGGCTGGACACGGGCCCGACTTTTCCTTTAAATCCTCTGCAATGAGCCCAACAAAGGTATCTTGAACAAAAACACTACAAACAATGCTTAGTGGTGAATGCTCGAATCACATAACCACCGGTTACTTTACTTGATCTCAAGTCGATTGTCTGAAGTCGGCGAAATGAAAACAAAATTGAGAAATGTAACCAACCTTTAGAACTTCGACCACAAAGGAATTTGGGCATGCGGGACGGGAACAGGAAGAGCAGTATGGAGACAAACAAAGCTGCGGTTGAGTCTGTCACGTACCTGCAGAAGAAAATCGCTGGCTTTACAATTATTTGCAGGCCTAAGTGTTTGATTTTGGCAGACTACTTCCGGGGGTAGCCATAGACCAAGGCCTATATTAACTTACTAGAGCGTTAACTCCTTGTTTTACGCGCAAAGATAGGGCGTTTACAAAACGGAGGCTAGAGGCTAGGCTTGGGCTAGATTTTTGCGGCGCCATTTTGAAGCCTCATACCAAACGACGGGCTAGGCTACGCGAAGTAAGCCCGGGGCTATATTTCAGGCTGTATTCCGAAGCCTCACCAAGCCTCGCGAAAGCTGGCTAACGCCGGGCTTGATGACGTCACGGTGTAAAAACTTTCAGCGAATCGCCATCTTGAAAAACACTGTGTGCGGCATTTATTTTCTCTTTTGTGCCGACATTGAGGGAGTCTGACGGCGATGGAACAACCTTTTAGCCCACATGAGCCGAGCCAGGCAAAGCGAAATTCCAGTGTACAATGTAAGTGACTTGCCATGTTAATTTTGCCAATATTCTGGGCCAAAACTTGGATGTTTTTGTCGGTGTGTCTGATTCCACTGCCGTACGCTATTGCATTTACTAAGCAGAGCTGGGAACATTGTTGCGGATAGGAGGGGGGGGGGGGGGGGTCCACTGCATGCGTTAGTGTACGGTGTAGTTTAACCTAACGTAGGAATAAGCCAATAGTACAAAAAAGGCAATTTTATGAGGAATTTGACAATGATACAAATAGGAAAAGTCATGATTTGGAATCCTGCAAGTATTTACCAGCAAGCAAAACTTTGTGGAAAGAGGGTTGGGCCTATAATTTATAAACGTTTAAGTCTCGGGTTTGGGGAATAAAACCGTCATGACACAAAAACACAAGATGGCAATACACAAGACCGTGCAAAAAGGGTAAGACGCTGCGTCACGTTTTCTTCAAAACCTGACTTATCAAAAATACAAAAAATTATGGGTTCAAATCTGAAGAACATTGAATGCTTGAAGCAAAGTCACTTTTGAATTGGCTTTCAAATGCAAAACAATTTTAGAATGGAAGTTGTTAAAAATGGGGGTGAAACTACACGATTGCCATCCACGCACTAGACTAGTAGTCTGAATAAACTGCTGTGTAAATTTTTGATTTGTTTGTGTTAACTGAACTTAACTTGAGTTCACTTTCCCTCTTTAAGAAATGCGGAAGATGGACTTTGGAGTGGATACGGCCAGCACTTCAGAATGTTGGTGACAGACCGGGCTATGCACTATGACTACAGGTATGACCTGTAACAACTATCATTAGTTAATGTAATTTTGCATCAGAATAAAGCAAATTAGGTAATGGGCTCTGCCCTTCAGCGATATGCTTACTGTATGTCAGCTGTGTATACATGCTTTCTGTGAGAAGAAACAAATTCACAATTATAAACCCACCTGTGGCAGATACCTCAGCAAGGTAAAAATTATAGTCATTGTGGCATTTTTTAATTAACATATTAAACAATTTCATCACCCCCCCCACCCTCCACCCCCCCCTCCACCCCCCCCCCCCCCCCCCCCTTCCCAATTTGTTTTTAAAAACATGTATATCTACTGATTTATCAGAATCATTCGACTAGTGACGCAAAAAATTCCCCTTTGAAAAGAGCAATGATGATTATGTTTTGTTGAAGATTGAAAACTAGACTGCTAACAAACAGCCATTGTATTAATTTGTTTATATTAATTTGTAATTATTTAAACATTTCACTTGTATATTGTTTTCAGAAATCAAGAGTCGTAAACTAGGCACCACTGAAGTCCTCCTGGCTGGCAGCTGTATGAGGCTACATAATGGAGAGACATGCTACAATGGTACCTCTGTTTGCTCAAGGGAGAAATGACACAAGTAATGGTTATTCCATCAGTCTCCAGCAACTCCAAAACACTCAAATCTTTGGAAATCTCAACTCAAACAAAAGATCATTATTTGTTGAGGGTTTAAAAAAGCACCACAATACTTGCATGGTTGTCACATTGCTTACATTTCATAGCCTATTATAATAGATTGAGCTTAAAAATGCAAGTTAACAGGAATATTTTAATACACAAATATACCACAAGGTATATTTTAGGGCGGACAACATAAATGTTTACAGTTTAGCCAATATAAGGGCCAACACTGCAGCACAACTTCAAAGACTGTACTGGAGATTGGAGGGGGTGGGGGGCCCACAGGGTCACCCCAAGATTTTTGTTAACTTGAATTCTACACCCTCAACAATTACATTATATATGACGGGTCATTCCTTTTCTCCACCTCTGACAAGCGATTAGCATCACACCTTAATGTCTTCTTGTTCAAGGAGTAAAGCAAACGGTCCGCAAACAAGTAAACGACAGTCATTGCCAATACTACTTGAATGGTAAAATGTATATTTAAACAGTTTACAACATGCTCCTATCTGTTATTTCTATGTGGTAATTTTGGACTCATGTTTGCACAATTGGCATACATTTGTATTTATGTTTTTATCTTATTATTCTTTACATGTATAGAACTCCGCTCGAAAGTAAAAACATATATATCTACTGGTTTGGACTGGTGTTCATCACATTGCTAAATTTCCTGTCCCTTGTCATTTTAAAGATGAAAATATTGTTTAATGTGAAATGAGAATGCACTACTTGCATTAAATAATGAATATCTTGCATCACACTTTGGACCCATGAATGAACCATGATGACTTTGAAGATTCTAAAAATGAACAACGTATGTTCTTATTTGTAACTGTACATGTATGTACAGTAAAAATGCACTTTATTGGAACGCCTTTCCTAAACTTCAGGATAAACAAAACCCATTGGGAAGATATATATATGATAATTTACCTCATAATGAAGTATTCCTTTAACAAAAAATTAATTCATTACCATGTCATGCTCAAACAACCTTTGTCTCCCACATTAATATGTAATTGAAATTTTATTTATTGAATAAAACACCATTAATTTAAAAGTGAAATACAAAATGTTGAAATTGGCATTGAAAATGTTATTCTGTACTGCCGTAATTAATAATTTTTTTATTAATTAATGCACACAAGCCTGCATCAGTAAAATGCAGTACTGTTAACTGAGAATTCTTAATATAGGGGTTTGTTTTATTAATTGGTGCCTCAGACCAAATTTCCTATCACCAGCGATAAAAATCAACACGCACATTGCAAAAAAGTTGTTGTTTTTTCAGTTTCAGCGACGCGCGCCGAGCCGAGTATCGATAACCGAAGCCATACGCCAGCCGAAGCCTCCCGAAGCCTAACCGTACAAATCGTTTTGGCCGCCATTTTGCTTTGTGATGAAGCCCGAGCCTAGCCAAGCCCAAGCCAAGCCCGAGCCTAGCCCCAAGCCCCAAGCCTCAAGCCCCATTTGGTAAACGCCCCTACTTTGAATCCATCCTGTACGCAGACATTTGGAATTCATGTGCGTGTTGTAGAACATAATAACAAATAGATGTACTCTAAATGCAACGCGCGTGCAAGTAGAACAAACGCAAACAACTTATGCGCTCATGATGCTCACGGCAAAATCATCTGCAGTGGATACGTACGCGCACGCAAATGATTTGCGCTGTTTGCGCAGAAAACAAAAAATGAAACGCTCATTTGCTGGGCCCAATTTCTTGGCTCTGCTAACCCCAGAATTCCGCGCTTACGGTCACCATTTTCCGCTCACCGCGCTAGCAGAAAAATTATGTGCTTACCATGATCGTGTGTTTCAGTTTTGAGCGTATCGTCTTCGGTAACGCACTGTATAGAATACAAACGCAGATATGCAAATACCGTACAAAAGCCGTACAAAGTTTTTAATAGGTTTGTGCACAAACATGGATGCGCCCAGCAGGCATCACTTTGTACATCGAGCCAGCGCTCTAGTAATTTAATATAGCTCTATAGGTGTAGCTTATTAGATTAACTAAGTTTGTACATTTCATTCAAGTTAAGCCGTGTTACCAATATTAGATTTTTTTGGTCACTCTACCGCGATTGTTTTGTGGATCGACAAAATGTAATCCAATGGGGACGTGTGGTAGACTAACGTCTCTGTCATCGCTAGGTAAAATCTGGACTTTTTATTTCACGAGGCGAAGCCACTTATTGTTTGTTTCATATCAATGACATACACGGATCCGCGAACGTTAGCTCATCTGTTGACGTCGCCGGCGCCGGACGTCATTATTCTGCGTGAGCAAAGCAAATCGCCAACATTCTTCCCTGGGTTTCGGAGTTGGGGGGGCTAGCGCTGTTCAATATAGCCGTGGAAACGAGGATGATCATAATAATTATTGTTGAATAGTAAATCCCATTCACCATGGGCGATTGTACGAAGCTGTCTAAGGGACATTTTCACCATGTCCCTAATACAGCTTCGTACGATTGGGACTGTTTGAGCGGCGTGAATGGGAGTACATGTAATAATAAGGGAATAAATGTGTGTTCGAGAGGTTTTAATCATTCTGTTTAATACCGCTTGGAGTCTGGGTGCTGATAATTACCCTCGCCTTCAGCTCGGGTAATTATCAGCACCCAGACTCCAATCGGTATAAAACAGAGTGATTAATACCAATCGAACACACATTTATTCCCATTCATAAATACCTTTTTTTTTAGAATTCAGCCAAAAAAGCCCCGAAAATCACGGAAAACTGTCGTAAGTACATTTCGGTGTTTCGCCATTCTGTGTGTTTTTCCCTATCCATGTTCACGGGCCACTGTCAAATGAAATGTTTGCGACTCTGTCCGACGATATTTTCGCATGAACTTTTCAGGCTCGTTCAAGAGGTTTGCATTTATTGCTTTTTTTTTAATGGTTTTAAATTACAATTTATTTAAAAATGGTTTTAAATATAATTATTTTCTCACCCCAGATCTCCGAATCCCACTTTTTTTGGGGGAAAAACAATTTATCATCTTTCACAAAAGTAAATAACTCTAGAAATTATGACGTCACAACAAAAATAGCGCCGAGAAAGCAGACGATATTTTTACATGAACTTTTCAGGCTTTGCCAAGAAGATTATATTTATTAATCCATCTCCTATATAGATTTAAATTACAACTCATTTAAAAAAGGGTTTAAACATAATTATTTTCTTTACCCCAAATTTCCCTGAGCTTCATAACCCACCCACTTTCGGGGCAACAATTTAGCTTCTTTGATTAAAATAAATATTTATCGAAAATGTGACGTCACTCCAAGTACGGAAAGACGCGCAACCAGTCGCGCAGCCAGTCGCGCAACGCCGAGGTAGGAATAATGTTGTCCATGTGCAGAGGCAACTTTTGTTGCCAGCTGGTTTTAAACACGTCCAGCCATGTCTTTATCGTCTGTTTAATACCGGCCACGTGACGGGCTCTCGACCAATAGGAACTGTCCCAGGTATTTATGAATGAACGTTAAGTGATGCGAGTTCCAGCTCTTAAATTACAAAGACCTGTATGTCAGTTGTATAAAACATATATTTTCATACCAGGCCGAAAGTGGTCGCGGTAGCCGCGTAGCTGCGGACGGTTATCAGTTATGCTGCGCCAGTAATGTGTACGTACCATTCTACTAGCTTCGCGACGCAACGCCAATAAACATACTGTCGTACTAGACACAGTCCAAGTGCATGCAGTGAGAACGCCCCGTATAGAGAAGTTACGCGACGAAGGCGTGTCGCGGTCAAAGTTTCCGAGAGGGAACGGAAGAAAAATCCATGGGAACACGAATTTAAAATAATTGCAAATGGCAAACAGGAACAAATGGCATTCGTGCAGAATTGCAAGACTTGATGACTAGTACGTGCAGGTGTAACGGTTTTTGGTCAGATCGGTGGATATTACTAGTTGCTACGACAACCTATTAGAATACTGTGAGAAACAAACAACCTGTAGACTCACCCCTCTGGGAAGAGAACAGACCAGCCGGTTACGAAGCCCGGCTTGCGCGTCACCCACAGTACGATCAACAAGACGAAATGCCCAAGGACTCCTTTCTCGGCAAACCTTCGAGAGACGAGAATTAAAAGTTGCGTGAACATTCCAGATTTTCCGGATAACTGAGAATTATGCAAAATGAAATACAATAGGGGCGGGGCTTGAGTGGCGGGGCGGGGCTTGAGTGGCGGGGCGGGGCTTGAGTGGCGGGGCGGGGCTTGAGTGGCGGGGCGGGGCTTGAGTGGCGGGGCGGGGCTTGAGTGGCGGGGCGGGGCTTGAGTGGCGGGGCGGGGCTTGAGTGGCGGGGCGGGGCTTGAGTGGCGGGGCGGGGCGGGGCTTGAGTGTATTCCATTTTGCGTAATTCGTTCAGTTATCCGGAAAATCTGGAATGTCATGGATAATGTCAAGCAGTCATATTCTCTTATCAACTGAAACTTGACTTGCTCAATGATGATAATTAATTCATTTATTATTTGGCCTGATCTCCTGTGGGTGTAATTGTTTATTGTAGTCCTTGTATGTTGTCCGTAGCTTATGTGTCTGGGGTTGAGGAAAGCGTGGGGGGGGGGGGGGGGGGGGGTAGGAAAAGGAATACAAGCTTCGGCTTCTTCTTTTTCCTCAATGTTGACATGTTCTTTTTTTCTTACACAATAACATTTCAATGAATGAATGAATTAATGTAGTTTTGGCCTCAGGGTAGAGGAAGTGTGTTAATTTGTTTGCAGGGCCACCCTGTATATTATGATACACGTATAAAAAAAAGGAAAGAAAGTGCAAAGTTTAAAAAGAAGGTATAAATCTTACGACATTGGTCCAAGGTCCTTGTACGCTTGTCGTATGACCTTGGCGATACCCCTGTGGTCGAGTTCAGGACCAAGCTTCTTGCAGCACCTATAAAATAAAAAAATAAAAAAATAAAAAAAGGAAAATGATAATAATAATAATACAATATTTAAAAAAATTAAAAAAACTTTTAAGTAATCAAAGGTAAACAAGACATCGCCACTTTGTCACTGTCTTTAAGACGCCATGCAGATAGCTCAACAATAACAAAGGGTTACATCTAGAACTGGCCAACAAAATATGTTGCACTTTAATAACTTGGGCAGCTCGTCTATAGTATAAACAGCGCAACAATTCGATAAAGTTTAAAATGAATCTTCACATGAGACTGGCACAACGGCTGATATTGATGATCAAGGGAAAGACTGACAGCACGTACCATCGATCCACGTAAACTATTTGCAACCAAATCCAAGTTAGTAGAAGACAGAGCAACATAGCGGGCGTGGCGTATAGCATCCACTCACCAAAGGTCACCTCAGCCTCCGGACCAAACAAACTAGGGATTCAACAACCATTATATTAGAAAATACACGCACTGTGTGTTCATGGCCGAGGGTCTATTGCTTCTAAATGGGAAACTAATCAGCCATAAAGATAAGTCTAGGCCTAACTCTAAATAATGTCACAGTGGTAATTGTTTTGTGGGGTTACCATCTTATCAGCTGGTATTAGCAATGAAATCAATCGGTTTGTTGCGCTTTTAATTCTCTAAGCCTAACCTCAACAACATATCAATCGTGCAATTTGTAGACGTATAATAGTGACCTACTAATTCGCTAATTAATAAGCCTAGCTTGCCTTCTTAATCAGAAACCCGCATCAAATTTGTGTGTCTGTTATTTTATTTCTTATTTGCCAAAAAGTTCCATTTCCAGCTGTATTAGGTTAACTTAAAGACGATCTTAAAAAAGCATAAAAACCCTCAAAAGATGCCACTCGCTTTTCTTGTTCATTGTACACTAATTTGTAGAACACAACTTTTATTCGAAGTAAATGGAATACAGACTAAATAACAACGACCACACCTCTGTTTCGATATGCCAGTCTCGCACCATTTTCTTACCTGGTTATTTGTCGTAGTACGAGGTTTGGACCCGAGCCAGTCAGCGTGGCCGTCCCGCCGATGTTGGCGGCGTACGGTATGCACAGGACGATGCCTTTACACATGATATTGTAGCGGGCTTCCTGTTGAGACTTGCCAAATAGGTCACGGTTGCTACTATGCTGGGGTTTCCCCTCCGTCCTGAAAAGGTTGTTTTTAAAACTAAAATCAATAAATGTGTTTGTGTCTGTCAGCACCGAGAGCGAAACAAATGTAAACTCCAAGATTGCGGTGAAAACGAGGTTAAATATCAAGAGCTATAGAAAGCGCAGCTAGCATATCGCTTAGCAATAACCATATGCTAAGAAACAAATAGGCCGAGAATCAGTTAGCATCACGCATTGTACGAGGTTTAGCTGATAACTGGTTGTCGCTACATGACCGTGTCCGAATCTACTGTGGCTATCGTCTATGTTCGCCCAATACAACTACGTGGGATATAGGCCGACAATAGACGTAGCAGCTGGAAGCCCGTTTCTGACACGGCCTAATCATTGAATTAATTCCTCTGTACCTCATGCCTTCTATTTTTCTTATTCGTTTTCTTAAACCTACCCTCCATTAGACTGGATCTCTTCCATAGCAATAGCATCCTCCTCCTCCTCCGCCTTCTCGCCGAGTCTCCGCCTATAATCAACGGCTTCCTCAATGTCCACTGCCTTCTCGTGTTTCTACAAGGAGTTTATGCAGCAATAACGTTATAGGGATACCACATGTACGCTAATGCAGGGTTAATGTCAGTTTCATACAAACAAAAAAACTCGGCCGAAGTGATTTAACCAATTAACGAGTACCTGTTCAAAGTTGTCCTGCTTAAGTTGCTGCAACACAGCCTGGGCAATAGGTAGCATCATGGCAGTGGTGGCGGTGTTGCTAATCCACATTGACAAAAAAGCGGTAATAATCATGAAACCAAACATCATCCTGTTGGGAAAAAAGCGAGACAAATAATAGCGACTTATTTTGTGGGTAACTTGCAGACTTGTTTCAGTCTAATTCGTATACGTCCTAGACGTTATTGTGACGTCATAGAGACTTTACGCGCAAGGCAGCCAATGGCAGGCGCGTTACTAAAAATAGCGCAGCGGCAGCCTATATCAACGCTCGACACCAAACAAACGCCGTCATTTTGTGTTATGTAAAATTTCTCTCGGACAGCGATTGAGGATCTCTCGAAAGCTATGCGAATCCTAGCGAAGAAACAGCCCACAAGAACACCTGTGGTTGACTTGTCGGATGACGAAGGCCCCGTGAAACCATCCTGCGGGTTCTGCCGACTTTGGAAGCGCCTCTTCTGGAAGCACAGACCCCGAGTGTCTCCGGCCGTAACACCTTCGGTCTTGGGGATAAGCAGACTGCCCGGTCGTCGGCGGTCTATGTGGTCTGTCGACCGGCTGGCTGGAGGGCGAGGTGAGTCCGGACAGGGGGACTACTTCGTGACCCAGTGGCCCAAGAGCACTTTCAACATCGGTGGAGAGTTTGGAAGTCATTGACATCACTGACAAGGAGAATGTGACCGTCGAGCAGGAGGTAGATCTGATGCTTGACCGGCCTACTACTCCGTCAAACCTCTACCTGCGAGGCGCCAAGATCTGCCCGCCAACACCGCCGATGACTGCCAGCGACGAGACCCTGCAGGCACTCGGCAAACCGGAGAGCCAGCTCTCGATGGACGAGGTCAATCAGATGATCCACATCGGGAAGGAGCTCAACGGCTTACTGGCTGAAGTCAAAGGCATGTCTCGCCAGATGGATAACATCATCCTGGAGCAAGAGCTTATTAAGGACAACTACGGCAGGCTCCAGCGTGACACCTGTCGTCTGGCTGTGAAGGACGAAGACGACTCCGTGGACTTCAGCGACCACGAGGACGAGGACAACGACGACAAACGAAACGACGGCGACGAGTCCGATACCATCTCCTGGGCATCTGTAGCTGCACTCAAGCGACGGCGAGCTGACAAGAAGACCATGTCTGCCCGCCCTCGTGTCATCAAGCAGGCTTGGGTCAACTGAACCATCTATGCTCAGACAGAGGATCGGCAAATCAGGACAGGGACAATATAACATTCTCTTGTGAGCAGTCCATTGGTCGCAGCAAGCGGGATAGAGGCTTCTCATCCCTCCACTGATCTCGGCTTGTCTTCAAGATCAGCTGGCCAAGGACTGAATATTTGAGAAAGGTGACAAACGGACTCTAGGACCACAAACGCGACAACAACAAGGACGACAAGGAATCTGGAATCATCTGAGCATTATCAGTTCCCTTCTTGGCGATGCGACTACAAGATCAAGTCGATCTGACCGCTAAAGGAGAACCTAACACCAAGTGTTCAGCACCAGAATCCATACTGGACTTTGACTTTTTTCAAAGCAAATGGGTGAAAATCATTTTTCCTGTAACCGTATAGTCAGGGCAGGGTCGGGGCTGGAGGGGGCCAGGACACGACATAACCATTTATATGGTCTTTCTGTCGTGACCGCTTCCTCTCTCCACCTTGGCTCTGCCCGCCGACTACTTCAGGATTCCATCTTGAATGAGGAAGACTGATTTTTGTCTCAAGCGTCTCTGCTTTAATTGTGACAAACGGACTCTAGGACCACGAACGCGACCACGACAAGGACGTCAAGGAATCTGGAATCACATGAGCATAATCAGTTCCCCTCTTGGCGGTGTGACTACAAGATCAAGTCGATCTGACCGCTAAAGGAGAACCTAACACCAAGTGTTCAGCACCAGAATCCATACTGGACTTTGACTTTTTTCATAGACAAATGGGTGAAAATCATTTTTCCTGTAACCGTATAGTCAGGGCAGGGTCGGGGCTGGAGGGGGCCAGGACACGACATAACCATTTATATGGTCTTTCTGTCGTGACCGCTTCCTCTCTCCACCTTGGCTCTGCCCGCCGACTACTTCAGGATTCCATCTTGAATGAGGAAGACTGATTTTTGTCTCAAGCGTCTCTGCTTTAATTGTGACAAACGGACTCTAGGACCACGAACGCGACCACGACAAGGACGTCAAGGAATCTGGAATCACATGAGCATAATCAGTTCCCCTCTTGGCGGTGTGACTACAAGATCAAGTCGATCTAACCGCTAAAGGGGAACCTAACACCTAGTGTTCAGCACCAGAATCCAAGACTGGACTTTGACGTTTTTCATAGACAAATGAGTGAAAATCATTTTTCCTGTAACAGTAGTCAGGGCAGGGTCGGGCTGGAGGGGGTCGGGCTGGAGGGGGCCAGGACACGACATAACCACTTGTATGGTCTTTCTGTCGTGACCGCTTCCTCTCTCCACCTTGGCTCTGCCCGTCGACTACTTCAGGATTCCATCTTGAATGAGGAAGACTGATTTTTGTCTCAAGCGTCTCTGCTTTCATTGTGTCACTTATACGAAAAAAATTGGTTTGTCAATAAAAATGTTAGCAGTGCTGCTTAACTGTGCGAGTTTGTTTGTTTTATTAAAATAGGAGACGGGCAACAATAGAGGCAAATAGGGTCTCCTATTTGAAAAAAGGTCCCCGATTCAAAACATTTGGGAGGTCTTCTGAAAAAAAGTACAAACAATAGGGGGTAGACAAATATGGGTCCCTGATTGGAGGCGTACACACTTGTGTGCGTATCGATGTGTGTGACTTACAACGCGTTGCTTTAAGTTAAGACTGTAAGTGCAATATGGACACTAAAGACAATGAACTAATTTATTCCAAGAATTGGGAGATTTTAACAAAGAAAAACATTTGGACTTGTCAAGTTTGTATGCTTCGAAGGATTTATAGGATAACAGCGCGCGTCGTTAGAGTAACAATGAAAATCCAATTGTGACGTCATGAAAATTGCTCCACTCTCGTATCAAGAATAAAGGAATACGAGGGAAATATACTGTTCCCTCTTTATTATTTTTCAAATTACTCGCTAGCGTGAATGTTAGGCAATAAGGCAGAAATTCTGCTGTTTTTGCGATACAAGAAAACGAGCTAATGACTTAAATCTCTATCGCTTCAACAAACGTACACATACGAATCTAATCGCAATTGTTTATAACACAAATTCAAGTATAAGAACTGAAACAAACTTAATACTAGGATACTTACAATTTTACTCTTTTTACTCTGTTCTGAACTTTATATCCCGTTTCATGAAATTGATTCAGCACATTAAGTCACACTGTGGAGCCAATCCTTAACCTTTGCTTTGGTTAATTGTGATGAATTTGCCTGGGTATTCAAGACCAAAGTTTTCTATTTGACTCACACGAGACATGGGTACGAACAGGTGAAACTTTAACACTTTAAAATCATTGATAGTCGACCCCCCCCCCCCCCCCTCCCCCCCCCCCCCCCCCCCCCCCCCCCTCCCCTCCCCAACGCCCCCACCCCACCCAAACTGGCCACACCCACATTCCCGTTCTCACCATCTGGGCTTAGATCCCACCAGCATAAGCACGCCCAGCGCGATCCTCCGGTGCAGATTGCAATCATCGATAGCCACTGCCACCATCAAGCCACCGAAGAAGAGCAGGTTGATGTCCTTGAAGTACTGGGCCGCCACATCCTTGGCAGGCATGACGCCGAAGGCCGGGAACAAGACCAGGGGTAGGAGAGCGGTCACGGCTAGGGATATGGCTTCTGTGCACCAGTATATGGCCATGATCATGATGGTGTAAGCTGTGAAACCAATCTACGGGGGAATAAAACAAAACAATAAAAAATCCGAGTTTCCATTGTCATTGTTTTAATGAAAAGAAGAATGGGTTATGCCAGGGTTGGTTTAGAAGTGACCGGGCGCATATTAATCATGTATGCCGTTTGACAAATAAGGGCTGGAAATGACCAAATATCCGGAGGTCAAATGTGTTATCCGAGTAAGTCGGGGCCGATTAGGAATCGGTTGATCAACCCTTTAGTTGATTTTATATTATTAAGGGTCGGTTCATAGCTCACTCTATTAAGAATGTAAAGTAACCCCCTAGTTATTCATTGAGAAGGTCAAATCATTTAATTCTAGGTGAAAGTTCATTTTGATTTTGCTTGTGATGTTTTAAAGTTTCGGCTAGGGTTGAAATGTTTAAGTATTGTTTTGTTTTCATCTCGGCTCAAAGCCATTTTATTCTAAAGATTGCTAATTTTGTATAGACTTTCTACAAAGTGTGGAAACTATGTGATACCTTTGGTAGGTTTCCAAAGAAAGGTTTGTTTCTGCTGGAGATTTGTTGAATTTAAAAGATTCCTGTTGAAGTTTTTGTTGCACTTGAATAATCTTGATTTTGCTTTAACTTGTTGAACTTCTCTAATTAAGTATAATACCTTATTCTTCAAGGATTATTGTATACTCTAACATTTTGCATTCCTGGTTTTTATATGTATTTCCGCTATTGTCTTAGTTTGGAGGCACTGTTATCAGTACATGCAGTGGCCAAACTTTTGCCTCTTCATAGCTCCATGGTGTAAGCATGGAGCTATGAAGGATGGTTCAGTGACCTTGCCCTGCTAGCATATGGCTAGTGCAACTTTAAGATGTTTATTAGGGATTTACATATCTAATGAGCCCCATAGGGTTGTGCAGTGTCTGGAAGTTTTATTACTTTAAGTCCCAGCTCACTCTGCCACTTCTTTTGTTATTCAAATTTCTTTGAGTTCTTGGAGCATAGATTTTGTTTTAAGTGTCCCCCTTGGTAAGTTCGTACATGCATGTTACTTTGGTTATTTTTGGTATATCCTCTTAATTTCAATTTAGTATGTACTCTTAATCAGTTTTCTTTTATTTGTTTGATTTACAGGTAGATGTTTGATTGTCTGTAGATTATATTTCACTTTAGTGCTGTGTTGGTTTTCGTTAGGCGAAAGTAATTTTTTTTTTAAAGTTTGTTATCTGGATCTCATCAGGTTTGTTTGAGAAATTAAATAAGTCATTTTGTCTTTGAAGGTAAACCAATTTTCTTTTCTTGTTGTCCCTATTTGTTTAAGAATAGTTCGCGACCTTTTGCTATCGATCCTGGTTTTCTCTCATTTTTAACAAGCGAGTTCCCCAACTCTAAGCGGTTTTCTTATTTCTTATTCATTTATTCAACTGTGCCATTTTTCCGGGTTACATGTACACGAAACAAACATAGGGCAGCATGCAGCATGATCATGCACATCATAGCTGACGGGAGAAACACAAAAGAAAAGCCTGTACAGAGTTCTGTGGAACAACAAAAGGAGGATTAGGCTGAAGGGTTAACCAACTTATAATGGTTAGGCTACAACCAATATGTATTGGTTTCTACGTTGACAAATTGCGTAATGAAATAATACCAATGGAATTAACTTATCACACATAGCAATTAAGCATACATACAATAATAACATATTAGATATTACCTACTGAACACTTACTACAAACTTAGCTAGTGTCGTTGTTAGTTTTATAGTGCGCTTTTTTTGGCCACGACGAAGTCACAGCTAGTTTTTATGAATAATGTCAAAATTTAAATACGAATGAAATGTAATGTGAATTTTTCACTATGTTTGCACAAAAATCTAAATTCAATCATGGAATCGTTTGAATAATTACATATTATGGTCCAAAAAATGCATTTTGGGCTAAATACTACAATTTAACATCGAATATTGTCAAAACAAATTTCCTCACTTTTGATTGGTCAGTTGCTGTAGGTACATTTCCTACAAGCTCAACCAATATGACTGGTTGAAGGCCAACCAATCTATTGGTTATTAATAACCAATAGATTGGTGAATACCTTGGTTACAAGCTCAACCAATATAACTGGTTGAAGGACAACTAATATATTGGTTATAAATGACCAATAGATTGGTTGATACTTACAACCAATATGACTGGTTGACGGACAACCGACGCATTGGTTATAAATGACCAATAGATTGGTTGATTTTTCAACCAATATGACTGGTTGACGGACAACCGACGCATTGGTTACGAGTCGCTTTAACCAACACATTGGTTACAAACAACCAATATGGGGTCAACCAATTAGATTGGTTGGTCTTTTAACCAATCTGTTTTTAGAGTGTAGAGCAAGGATTAGCTAGATTAACATTTCTACATTTCACATTTTCATCGAAAGCTGAAACCCGTTTTCTTCAGTGCAATGTGCTTGGTTTGCTCTCAATTCGTTTATATCTTATTATTATTATTATTATTATTATTTCTGGTAATGAAACCAAGGATCCTTCAAAAGCGCTCAAGGCACTGTAGCTCGTAAGCCAGAAGAAACCCGTAGACAGAGGCTGTGTCAGCCAGGAACACCGGGGCAAACCCCTTCTCTTAGCGATAAGTGTTCTGGGTTCTTTTACGTGCATTATACAATTTTTATAATGTTATAATGGGAAAGATATATACACACATTATAAATTAGTTTATTCAGGCTTCACCTCTCATGTATTTTATGTACCACAGCGTTTCCTATAGTTCGAATGTTGAACGTGTTTTGGGGTCACTGCTAAGTTCAATACGACGTCACAAGTTGAAAAGGCACACACAACACAAACTAAATCTATACAGCTTGGTGTAGGCCTAGGTAGCGCCGACAATGTATAACTCCACAAGCGCATACAATGGTCTGTTGGCCTTGAATTTTTCCCATGAACTTATTTGCCTATTAGCATAATCTGCCAAGTACATAGTTCAGCACTACGAAAATTCGACTACATAAACAGATTATACCTCATCTGTACATGTTTAAGGGAGCATCATACCCCATTATAAACTATATAGGGTACACTGTTCACCCAGGGGCATGCATTTTTAATGGGTGGGGGACGAGTTTATCAATGTTTGTTTCAAGATCACAACAAGTGGGGCGGAAAGTTTGATATTTGATAAGCGGTGCTTTATATGTAAGCAACCAGTGTATTTGTTTGAGCAACCAGTGTATTTGTCCATTCAATTGAGTCAAATTAAATTAATAACGCGATCTGTACGCAATAATTCAGACACGAATACCGTGATTTAGGCCATGGTTGAAATAGATTTAGAGGTTTATCATTTGACGTGTACACACTGTTTTGAATCCTACAAACTGGAGTATTTAATAAACAGAAATGACAATGTTCATAATACCCCAAGGCCATCTATGCGCATGCTGGTATTTTCTCTCCCTAACCCTATTCACCCCTGAGAAAATCAAATCATTCAATTAAATCTCACCGAATTGTTGAAGACAATGGGGATCGGGCATAGGATGAGAGGCGTTAGAACCACAATGAAATATCGCCGGTTTCTCCAAGCCAATGCCCGATGGCTGGGTGGGGTCGGGGTCTGTGTTGGCCCTGCCCCTGGCTCGTCCGCCGCTACAATTTGACCAACCGCTTCTTCCCACGTTGGAGGCGGTGGTTCGTTGTTGAAACTCATCTCTACATTGAACATGACAAGAAACTCAGTTGAAAATTGCAGAAATACGCCAGACGTATAGGCCTAATCAACAGCTTATAATATGCAAGCATAAAACGTACGAAAACGCGCAAATTGTACCAAAACCGAGTTGTAGATTTCTTACTCCATGTACGGTTGACAATATACAATGTATATTAGTATGTGTACCCTATAGCTGGACGTATGCATATAGTTATGGTAATTTGCAACAATAACGTTTTCCTGGATGTAAAGTATAGTCCATAAAACAAAATAAAGAAGTACAAACCAATTTATCAGGAGTGAAATACTGGAGAGAAACGTGGCGAGGAAAGCACCCGGAAACTCCACCTAACCCTGAAGTCTGTCTAGTCTGCCTAGGCACGAGCACTGAGTCCGTCCGACCGGACGTCACCGGTTTAGTATACGTGGTCTTTGTCCTTTGAGTATGCAGTCAACTTATGGTCCAGCTCTATTATATAATTTAACAATTAAACGAAAGAAATGAAGTTTAATTATAATTCTACCGAGTCTACCACTGGCACTGAAGGGCTTACGTGAGATTGCACCTATCACCGGAATGTATCGTCACACTTGTGAGCACCTATTGTAAAAGAACAATGGTGGTCTCCCTATATAACCACGCACGAGGCTCAAGTTCCTCAGTGCATTTTGATGTGTACTCTGAATTTGCCGTCAATTTAATTAAGGGATGGGATTCCTTGACATGATTCATGCATCTTGGCAATCGGACCCTGGGCGGGTACGTAAGCCCTTCAGTGCCAGTGGTAGACTCGGTAGAATTATAATTAAACTTCATTTCTTTCGTTTAATTGTTAAATTCTACCTCGCTGTCTAGGGATGTCCGGGCTTTAATGTTCTTTAAACATTCATCAATTGTTCTGCCCAATAGTAGGGAATCGTCGATATAGTCACAGGATTCGTGACCCATGTTTCCAAGTGTGGCAATTAAAGGCTTCATTACCTTAGTGAACACTCGCGGGGCGCTTGAAAGCCCAAAAGGCATGCAGGTAAATTCATATATTTTCCCTTGCCAAATGAATCTTAGGAACTTTCTGTGTTCTTGGGCAATGGGAATAGTAAAATATGCGTCTTTCAAATCAATAGACGCCATGAAGCAGTTTGTTGTGATCAAATGCATTGCGTAATGTATTGTCTCCATTTTGAAATGGGAATATGCAACAAAAGCATTAAGCCCACGCAGGTTAATAATGGGCCGAAACGACCCGTCTTTCTTCGGTCGGATAAATATATTTGACAAGAATTGTCCTTTCGCATAGCTTGTTTCAACAATGGCGCCTTTTCCAAGCATTTTGTCTATCTCATCACGGACAAGACAAGTTTCATGAAGTGAAAATGTGATTTCACCAGGAGGGTTACGCTGTGAAGGCCATTTGGCAAATTCAATTTGATAGTGTTGAACTGCGTTAAGAACCCAATTATCAGACGTGATTTCATACCATTTTGATACAAATTTAGCAAGCCTGCCTGCCACATTATTTGCACTATCACATATGTGCTTGTGCATTATGTCATTAAAGACCATTTTGCTTGCCATAGTATTTGCATTACCACATTTGTGCTCATGCCTTGCGGTAATTAAGGTGGTTTTTGGGTGAGCGTTCTCAAATTGTTGCTCGCTCATGAAACCATGCCTATGATTCCCAGATTCATTGAGTAACTCAGTTTTGTTAGTGTACATGTACTCACTTACCGAAGTGCACGGATCTACTTGGTTGGTGCACTCCACTGTCTTGTGGGAGCGTATGGGGCCTTCTTCTCCCGCCAGTTGGTGTCTCTGCGCTTGTAGTTTAAAGGGCCCTGGCGAAAGCTCCCCCGGTACGACTGGTATGGTCGTGCGTCCCTTCGGCGTTGGAATTGTCCATAGCCAGGTCTGCTCATGGAGCCTCTATATCGTTGACCGACTTTCTGCCCTAAATTTGTTAGTTTCTTGTATGTCCTTACATTGTTGGGTAAGGTTGTCCCCAAATAACTGTCCAGTTATGGGTACGTGGGCAGAGCAAAGTCCCCCGAATTTAGATCGGGTTTGATCAGATCTCGTCTTCTGAGATTCATTTCGCGATTGGCATGTCCAATCATGGAAACTGCGTCCAGTAGTCGGCTAATTTCGACTCTTGTATTGTCCAATTTATCGGACGCAGATGGGGCGTTGGCCATGTCCATTAGAGACTCAACTGCCCGTACAATTGGCACCGCACCTGCTAACATATATTGTTGGACCTTTTGCATTTTAATGTCCAGTGAACGGGTCTTTGGTTTCAGGGTATTCCATACCTCAGGGTTTACCCTGGTAACTCCCAGCGCCTCCACATTTGAGAATTTTAAGTTTTTCGATGACTTTGTCATCGGCCAGCTTTTGACGCATCATTTTGGTTATGAGCCCAGCCAATTTCTCGTTTATTGGGGCTCCAGTTGCACTCTCGTCATCGTACTGTTGTTCGTAGTTCTGAAGTACGGTAATGTCGGACTCCCCTTGCTCAGCTCGCTGCTTGTTTTGCAGAAGATCGTCGACAGCCTTGTCGACATTCAGGGTAGAGTCCGAATCGTCATCAGATGTCGGGTCACACTTGGCCCGTTTGGGGAGTGGCCCAGATAAAATGAAATTCTGGACCTCTTCCATAGCATTAGCCATAGAGGAAAGCTGGCACTGAAGGGTTTCAAACTCTTTACGACTGACAGATTCGTTAGACTTGCGTTTTACTTTGCTCGGGGCTTTAGTTTTACCCGATGGTCTATCCAGCGGATTGCCGCTGAAGGAGTTAGAGGGGCCGGACTCGTCTAGTCGAGTCCCTAGAGTTGTCCCCTCGTCTGAGGCCCCGCCTAGCAGTTCTAGTATATCGACCTGGTCGGTCATTGTAGTGATATAAAATGTACGCAACGATACACTCCGGTCACAAAAAATGCACTGAGGAACTTGAGCCTCGTGCGTGGTTATATAGGGAGACCACCATTGTTCTTTTACAATAGGTGCTCTCAAGTGTGACGATACATTCCGGTGATAGGTGCAATCTCACGTAAGTCCGAAGTGCCATGTGGTAGCGAGGTAGAATAATATTTGGTGATCTAGAAAAACCCTTCACATGGCGACTCAGGTGCGCTGCATGCATACGATTCGCAAGACTGGTATACGCTACCCAGAATGCCGTACGTTCCTTTCACATAAATCTGTAAAGCCCATATAGCGCCGCAGCTCAAATGCGCTGCATACAATTCAAAAGGTAAACAACAAGTACAAGGGTTTTCCCAGATCACATCACTTTAATTTGCATAACCAGATCCTGTCAAAATATAAATACAATGGCGATACCAGCATTTGGTGCGTGCTGCACTATAACATTAGACTCAACTTTGACAAGATCGATGTTCGTATTTATTTTATTACAGTGTAAACCCAGGGTTTTTAGTCGTTACTTTTGTAAGTTCGTTATTTACACTTTTTTTATTATCGCATTGTCCAGGTTTGTTGTTCAAGTTCCGTATACAGAGCTTTGAATGATAACAAAACTGGAACGGTTTATTTGTTTTTATTATTATTATTATTATTTATTCGGCCAATAGCAACATACAACAAACAATTCACAAAATAATAAACAGATTTAACTAAACAAAAACAATCCAATTCCAGCTGGCCAGGACTGACAAAAGTATAATTAAACACTCTGACTCGAAAGCCTGTCAATCCTTACTCGAATGGTAACATACATGTACAAGAGAATTTGCGAATACAATTCTTTCCTCGTACCCCCAATAAAATCACATTTGATTTATCTTATACCAACAACGGTCATCTAGTCTTTCGTGTTCGCCCATTCCATTTATTTCGGACATAACGGGCCTAGACTAATTCGCGCTTAATTAAGCCATACAAGTCACAGAGAGAGAAATGTCACTGGATGGGAAAGCGCCATCGTCTTCTTAACCAAAGAAAGAGATTCCTTAGCCAACAAAAATCAAACCTTTTTCTCTGGCAAATGCAAAAGCAAAAAAAGCCAAATCCAATCAACAACAACAACAATTAGCAGAACAATGCGAATCATTTATAACCAACCTATCCAAAGCAACATTATCGCATACCGAGAAAATTGCTTGAGGAAAAGGCCTCAACTTCGTTCCCACTCCTGCTAAACCACACCGAACATCACTCGTGAGTGAAATAAAGATATTCAATCGAAAACTTCGAGTTGCTTTCCTAATGCGTAACAAACGCAAAATTGAAAAAGGAACAACCAAAATATCGCATTCCGATATAACCAGATTGATACACGGAACCGTAGTGAAAGACAAATCCAAACAAATTCCACTTGTCTTCTCCACTACATACAATCCAGCCATCAACCACCGTGCTTTACATCAAGCAGTTAACACACAGAGGAACTTGATCCAAGGAAATGAAATACTCTCGAAAATATTTCCTAAACCCCCGTTCATTGCCTTCCGAAAAGCCAAAAACATCCGGGAAAAACTAATACGAGCCAAGTTACCACAAGTGCTCAAACCACTCCCATTCAACTCCGGCTTTGAAGAACCTATTGAACATGATCAAACCCTCAACATACTGCTCTCTTTACCAGAGGAACAACACGGAACCAATTAAAAGTACATGGCTTTGTTCCAAACACTTAAAATTCACGATCATTGATTGGACCACACCTAACCCACACACCCTGCGAGTAAAAACCGATTCCTCACCATGGAATCAACTACCTGCAACTGATGAGTGTCATAACAGTAAAGACACGAAAGCATGCTATTGCTAACACAAGAGAATTTGCGAATATAATTCTCTCCTCGTACCCCCAATAAAATCACATTTGATTTATCTTATACCAACAACGGTCATCTAGTCTTTCGTGTTCGCCCATTCCATTTATTTCGGACATAACGGGCCTAGACTAATTCGCGCTTAATTAAGCCATACAAGTCACAGAGAGAGAAATGTCACTGGAAAGCGCCATCATCTTCTTAACCAATAATTACAGGATATCTAGCGCAATCATTTTGCTGAATGCCTAGAATCATTATTTACTTTCAAATGAGTAAGATATTTCTTAATAATTTGGTAGTAAATATTTTCGATATCTGCAAATGGTGTATACTACCTTTAAACCGCCGTCATGTGGTTAAACATATCCCTACAGCAGCGGTTCTTAACCTTTTTGGCCCCACGACCCCAACAGACATTTCTTGGTCAGTACCGTGACCCCAAAAAATTTAAGAAAAAAAAGCCAATACTCAATGGGATGGATTCTTGGCAGACATGGTTCACAACCTGTGAAGCAAAATAAGACATGAGAGAAAGGTGATGAGAATGTGACGGAATTCCAAAATCATGACCCCCTGGAAAACCACAAACGACCACCCATGGGGTCACGACCCCCAGGTTAAAAAAAGCTGCCCTACAGGAACATTTACTAAACAGAATTACGCAACAAGATATGAAATTCATCAAACAAACTGATACTATATAATTAACGTATTCTGTTCGTTCGAGATTCCTATGAAGAAAAAACTATCATGAACCTTTACTATTGGTAGTTTTACGCCCTCTGATGTGGCAAAGTTTTACACTGTACAAACATTTACACTTTAACTCAATATTGTGTATAGGCCTACATGGTCAATTGGCAGCACTACCCAGGTGGTGTATGAGTTCACACACAGCGTTTACTTTGTACGAGGTTTGGGTTAACAGGTAATTACCTCGGTCTTATAGGGGTGATTTTGTTTTCCTCAGTTATAGATTTGTATTTGCGCAGCTGGTCTAGTCTTGTGTTATATCAGTCCAATGTATAGTCAATCGATGTACAGTGAGCCCTCAGTAAATGACTGACGGTTGAGATTTTAACGCAAAAAAAATGAATTACAGAGTATCGTCAGAAAGAATTGTCAACATTGAACGGCTTATTCCTCCATGATGAACGGACATAGAGCACCTGCTATTACATACAAATGTATATATATACAAATATATATCGCTCTGGTAATATCGTCCGCAATTTGTGACTATTATATTCCTAGGTTGTCACCATCATTTCCAACCCACCCTGCCAAGCAAGTATGCAGAGAATAGGCTTTATTACCACATTACCTTTTTCTCCCGCGCAAATCCTTAATGCATTGCGCTGCCAACTATCACTAAACCTTCGACCCAACCACACTCAAAATGCAGTCAGGTAGTAATCGAAGCACGGGGTCAGGTAGTAACCGCAGCAGGGGTCATGTAGTAATCGAAGCAGGGGTCAGGTAGTAATCGAAGCAGGGGTCAGGTAGTAATCGAAGCAGGGATCAGGTAGTAATCGAAGCAGGGATCAGGTCGTAATCGAAGCAGGGGTCAGGTCGTAATCGAAGCAGGTGTCAGGTCGTAATCGCAGCAGGGGTCAGGTAGTAATCGAAGCAGGGGTCAGGTAGTAATCGCAGCAGGGGTCAGGTAGTAATCGAAGCAGGGGTCAGGTAGTAATCGAAGCAGGGGTCAGGTAGTAATCGCAGCAGGGGTCAGGTAGTAATCGAAGCAGGGGTCAGGTAGTAATCGCAGCAGGGGTACGCCCGAGGACGCATTTTGTGAGTAGGCACAGGAAACAGGCGAAATCGGGAAAGAAAACTAGAATGCGGAGGTTATAAACTGATTTGTTTTCTTCTGAACAACCGAAACAGAACCCGAAGCACCAGACTAACTTAATAACGCGTGTGTTATTGCCGCATGAGAGCAGATCACCTGATTATGTGTCTGGTTACCTGAAGGCCTCAAAGCGCACACACACACAGCTATATTATTTACTCGCCTGAGCAAATATTATTACGAATGCGTGGTTTTCAGAAGAAAAAAAAATACATTTCTCCGGCGACTGTGCCGGTTTTGTGTTATCGAGAAATTGATCAGTGTACCGCAAGAAGACGTAACGCTATAAAATAAATATCCATTCATTGGAATGTGTTTTCTCGTTGACACCTATAGCTACATATTGTAAGCCCATTTATAGTGGCTGCCACAAAAGGTAGAAACCCGGGTAAACATTAAGTATGAAGAAACATCATTTGTATTACACAAACCCGATACAAATTACTTTAATGGCAAAAACGAGAGAACAACAGTAATACGTTGTGAAATACCATTGAACGCATACGATACGAGACATGAAAAGGAAACCTAAACCACTAAGCCTGCATGGTGACTATTATTCAAACTCTTCCGTGCATTTATTAGAAATGCAAATCACCCATTCAGTTCTAATCATTTTGATTGCGACCCACGAGATGTGTTCGTCCCACTCGCTCTATGACATTAAACTAGACATCTCGCCCCCACATCATCACCATCTTAACTCGCATCCTCAAGATGCCCGAATGACCGGAGAGGATATAAGCCAAGAAGAAGGGGGGGAAATACCTCATCGAGATTTAGGCTGGACAAATATCACTCAAGAAGAAGATATTTAGAAGATGAGAGAGGAGGAATTAAAGTCGGTTTTAATTCGATACAGGAATGCGTGGCATGCTGAATTTGGGCGCAGACTGACAGGTGCAGATGTATATACACGGTTATGAAGCCTCGATGATAGAAACACAAAAATACCTGTTAAAGGGAAATTGTAATACTCTCAAATATATTCGACTTAAAGTGGTGGTTGTATTTGAGGTTCTACATTTTATTTCAATTCACGACTGTTAATTTTCTAAACATTTTCGCGACCTGTTATTTCAAGATCATCTCATTCCCGCCTTTCTAAACGCGTTTTCAGTCTGTCTGTGTCTGTTGTTAGGGTGTTTGTGTTTTGTTTTGTGTTAATTTGTTTTGTTTTATGTTTAGATGTTTTGTGTTTAGTTGTTTTGTCTGTTTCTTTGGTTTTGTTTTTTCTATTTGTTATGACTGTATAATATTTGTTTTACGTCAGCTTCTCTTGCCTTTGAAAAATAGATAAATTGCAAAACTCATTTGATCATCCGTTTATTGTTTTGTCTTGTTTTAATTTAAAGTTGTAATTCCTGTAAAGTTGTAATATTTATCTAGATTTTATTTATTTGTATGTTACCATTCGAGTAAGGATTGACAGGCTTTCGAGTCAGAGTGTTTAATTATACTTTTGTCAATCCTGGCCAGCTGGAATTAGATTGTTTTTGTTTAGTTAAATCTGTTGTTGTTTTGTGTTTGTGAATTGCTTGTTGTATGTTGCTATTTGGCCGAATAAATAATAATAATAATAATAATAATAAAGGCATTAATAAAGTCCTGTTGGCCTGAACAACAAACGGACTGGAAACACGGTTATAAACACTTGATTTCATTCGTTCGATATCGTCGAGGTGTATTGTTTCTTTTGTAGTAACAGAAATAAAGAAATAATCTATAATAAAGATGTTTTGGTATTCCTCTAGAACAAAAAAGCGCGTACCCCAAAGATTACTGTAATTGCAAACCATCTATATAATATATGACCTCCACATAAAGACCGCGTAATTAAAGGAACATGTAATAAGGATTTGTTTGCTTAAATCAATAAAGTATAGTGTTGACAACAACATTAATTTTTGAAAATGTTGGTCAAACCACTCCTCCCCTCGAAGGGAAGCCTCATTAACATAAAACTTCGCGTGGGGTATGACGGAAATCGAGGCAGAGACTCGCCGCGCTGCTACCCGGCCTATCGTATTCCGACTGCGCGCATTGCAACAAGTGTCCGTCTTTACATGGTTTTTCATTCTGAATGAGGGTAAAAATACAACAGTTTTCACTAGAACCAGTTTTGCTTTTTATTCACATTTAATACACAAAAATCTATTTAATTAAAACAAAAAATGCGTAATGAAAATGTTAGACTGAATGTTTCCTTTAACCCTGTGCCTTTTAAGTATTGCTGTTGGTAAAATTGAAATCAGTACATTTATATAATTTGTATACTTACTCTGTCCCACACTTTTCCCCACCGTTTTCTATAGGAGGCGTTGCACCTGTGGATAAACTACTCGTCTTTGACCAACGATTGCGCATTAACTTCGCTGCGTACGTCACTACTACGACATTAGCAGCATGCGGCATGCTGCTGGCGTTGTTGTTTCTACTATTCAATATCCGATATCGGAAAACAAAGTAAGAATGGAAAATTGATATTCTATGATATTTGTGTCGTTAAAATGATCAACATAAAGTATTGTTTTAATCGACGATGGTTATCATCGTGTTAAGGTACAAGACACATTTTTTTAGCATTAATCTAAAATTCCAGACACACTTTCGTACTACTCCGTTGTTTTTGTGTATAGATTCATCAAGTTATCCAGCCCAAACCTTAACAACATTACCATAGTGGGTTGCATCATGGTGTATGTAGCGGTCATCATGCTGGGTCTAGAGTCGGAGCGAATCGGGATAGAGGCTTACAACCCCATGTGCACGGTGGGTACCAGACTATAATCTTAAGCCCCAATGGCCGCGTCTGAGGCTATGGCTAGGTGTTTGTCCATTATACTAACTAGCGGGATGTAAACATGTAGTAAACGACCGTTTGTGCCCATTATACAAAACCTGAACCCTTAACTAAACAGCACATGCAGATCGCCTTGGTTATATATCGAAAGTCACTATAAACTATCCCCTGTGACGGTTCTTGTTGTATTTTTCAAGGTACTTAGGTAAATCCTGTTTTCCATTCAGCCTTGCTCCATGGTTAAAATAATCCACAAGAACATTTGGCGAAGAAAAAGATAAATGTTAACAACAGCCTAATTCGAACCACAGACATTTCGATCCATAGCTCACCTCTATACCAACTAAGCTATTAGCGAGTTCGTTGAGGGCTTGGATACCAGTCTTTCAGTATAGTATACCCTCATTCAAACGCATGTTTACCAATTTTGTTTTACCGGTGCTATGTCGTGGTTTTAAAAACATCACAGTTAAGAATAATAGCGCTGTTATGGTTTAGTAAAGGATTACACAAGCATTTTACAACAAGGTATTTTAACTTTGTGATACTTGAGGGTACATGTATTTCATTTTGTTTTTTATCAAAGTTAAAGGGGTAGTATAATTATCTTTTGCAACTATCCAACAATTAACCAACCGAATTATTGTTAAAAGCTTACTCGAAGTAAAAATATTATAATGTGCCAACATTAATTGTTTTCCTTAAAAAAAAAATGTTGGCATGGTATATATTTTGAAGAAAATAATAAAAAAGAAGTCCAAATATGCGTCTCAGAGACGCGTTTTCGGAAATTTCCACGACTAGTTGATTCCAAATCGATATCTTAGAATATTGTTTTCTCGGAATATAGACAATGTGCCCTCTGACGTCACGTGTTTACATCTGTATTCAAATGTGTCCGGCAGTATGCGCACACATCGTATTTTACATACAATTTGCTTAAAGAGTGACGTCGCAGGTCAGATCGCCTTTGAATTATTTGATCTCTGATGTCATCTCTTAATAAAATTTATGTAAAACATGATGCGTGCGCATACTGCCGGGCACATTTGAATACAGATGTAAACAGAGGGCACATCGTCTATACAGCATTCACAGAGCTAAAACTTCGCCAGGTTATAGTTGTCAAGCGCCATAATTACGTTTTGCCGCTTCAAACGATAGAAACACACGGTATACGATATCTTTAATGTTACCACTTTTGACTTTGTCATTATTCAAATCCTCAGATCCGCGCTGCGTTCCTTATGGTGGGGTTTTCCCTCGCCTTTGGTTCCATGTTCGTGAAGACCTATCGGGTGTACCACATCATCACGCACGCTACCAGCAGAGTCATTAAACGAAAGGTATTTTATAGTGACTGCTACCAAACAAATCTAGATTGGGTGCCTCATAAAAGTTAACACTTTATGGACAATACCAAAGCCGAACGTTTCTTTGACATTTTAGGCATCACTATTTAGACCCTGGAGTAAATTCAGTTACAAAAAAACAGTAAATTGTACCAAATTCTACTTACATTCTACACCTATATCTTTCCATCCCATCAAAAGGGAAGGATATCATGGCCCAGTGTTACGGTGTTCGACTCGTGTGCGTGGGTGCAAACCCTGCCGAAACATGTTGTTTGTGCCCTTGGGCAAGACACTTGACTACAATTGCCGATTGAGGGCTGATATCGACTGCCGCGTGGTCCAGGGCCTGACGAATGGGGTGATAATCATTTGTAAAGCGCTTTGAGATACGATGGAAAGCGATATACAAGCCTGACAATTATTATTGCAACTATTATTACTCATTTTGCATATTTGTATTTGTTTCTTGGGGTCATCTGCTAGATGCTTCACGAGTCAACCTTGTTCCTCATGATAGGCGTGTTGCTGATCATTGACATCATTATCTTGACGCTTTGGAGCATCCTCGATCCCATGATCAGAATAGAAGAGCGACTACCGTTAGAGGTAATAAACTATACAGCGAATCGGAATCGGGGACCCTATTGTCCTCTATTGTTATACTTCCCCTTTTTTAATCAAAAACAAACTCACACAGTCACACACACGCAATGATTTAGCCTAATTGAACCCGTTGGAAAAGCCTATCAATTGCGAATTACGTATGACTAGTCAATAGAAACAATGCGCACTTTGGCCCGTTACTATAGTCCACGTATACCTTAATTTGTCGTCGATTTATAAACAAAGCTCAAAGAACAACCGCCTCTGTGACTTGAGTGCCAATTATAAGAAATGTGGTACTGTTTGCTCATTTCTCCTTTTACCAATATTGGACCCGCACTCGCACGGTCCAATACTTTGGCTTCATTCTACCCATTAGTCTTGGTTACATTTGTCAGGACTGGATAAGCGTCCTTGTGTAATAGGGGTTTCTGGCCGAAGCCGAGCCGATTTAGGTTTGTGTATAAGTAGATGTGCAGAGTGGAGGTCATTTATTACTGCGCGAAGTATAGGCGATTGAAGATTAACTTCAGGGAGACTAAACTTCGTATATATGTACATGTACATGTATATAGTGCGTCTGACACAGCCTTGGTATATCTTTAACTATTCCCGTACATTTTTGTATCAGCCTAATTTTTCCACTCGGATTCTTGGAGAAGGCAATAACATAAAATGTACCAGTTCAGAGTACGACCCGTACTAAATGGT
Organism: Crossaster papposus; assembly: GCA_037893245.1. Taxonomy (NCBI): domain Eukaryota; kingdom Metazoa; phylum Echinodermata; class Asteroidea; order Velatida; family Solasteridae; genus Crossaster; species Crossaster papposus. The sequence continues at coordinate 3,200,542 of JBAIAA010000074.1, read as the reverse complement.
ATGGATTGTGTTCATCGTACTCTCCAGAGTAACTGCCGCAAGAGGGCGTACTATAGGCTCAAAGACATCTGATAAGGCCATGTCGAAATTGCTTGGCTACGACTATGACAGAGGCTGTAGCCACTTTCCATAGACTCATGTGTAATTTCTCGTGATGATTCCTCTCGTTTCGTATTCTCTTTCACCAGTCGTCGAATGATACCGTAGCCTTTGTCCCCATATTGGAAGTATGCAGATCTGAGAATCTAAGCATCTGGCTCGGCACGGTCTACGCCTACAAGGGACTTCTGTTACTCTTTGGTTTATTTCTGGGCTGGGAGACACGGAAAGTTAAAATACCGGCGTTAAACGATTCACACTACATAGCAGTAAGTCGGCTCACGAACACCTGTTTTATGGAACACTGCAAAAAATTACCTGTAAAGATTACGGTAGAAGGGCGTGTAGCAAGGTACCACGCGTCTACCGTATTTTGTATGGTCGGACCGTAGTTGTATCACTGATAAACGGTAATTTTTTCGGTAAAAAGTCTGTAAATTCGGCTACTTTACGGAATTTCCACCGTAAAAAAATACGGTTTATGAGTAAATACAACTACGGTCTGACCATAACAAAAATACGGTCGGACGGGTGGCAAATTATTGCTTCGCGCCTTTCGACGGTAAATCTTACAGGTATTTTTTACACTGTATGTAATTTTGAAACGCCAACTCAGTCTAAGCTTTGTCCTTTTTCATACTGTTTTGTGCAATTTGATCTTTAAAAAGCCATCTTTATCATAGCATGCATTGAACTTGAAGTTTAAAGTAAGGATTTGTACAGAAGATTATTGATGACATATGCATTGACAAGCCAACAATGTTCTAAGCAAAAACAAAGTTTAACCTTTGAGTCTAAAACGCGTTTGCCAATTGGTTCTTGATTAATGACCAACCACGATAGGTGTGCGTGTACAACGTGACTATTATGAGCATCCTGGCTGTGGTGGTATCCAACCTGGTCACTCGTGGGGATCAACTCACCACGTCCTTTGTTCTGGTCACCGTCTGCATCTGCATGACCACCACCATGACCCTGTGCTTCCTGTTCGTGCCCAAGGTAACTTCAAAAAAAAATTCCCCCCCAAAAAAACCCAAAATAGCAACAACTAAAAGAATCTCAATATGGGATTTATATAATTTTATTTTAATCGATTCTATATTTTCGATAGTAAGACGGGTGGATTTTAAAAATCTACTTATATGAATCGATTAATAAAATCGACACAAATAGAAAAATAATATATAATTGCATTATTCATAACATTTCTATTGTAAAGTTGAAGATAGTGCGAGTTCGTTCCTTGCCACCATAATACATATATAGAAATATGTAAAATATGGATATTACACTGCAACTTTTTAACGTTGACAGGTTTACACCATCCACGCAGTGCGGCTGGGCAATGACCCCGTGACGAAATCCGTGGGGTTAGAGATCAAAGGTCGTACGCGACGCTTCGTGACGGACGAGACGACGGAGATGAAGGAGTCTTTGTACCGGGCCGAGGTGCAGGCCAGGGCCTTCCGGAAGGAGAAAAACAAGGTAAATCAGTCTCAGCACTTCATTTTATTTATTTATTTATTTTAAACATCCAACAGCGACATAGCGCCAATTACTCGATGGATAAGTGAGAAAAGACAATGTGAAGAAGTGTTAAAAGGTGATTGGAGAAAAAAACCAGAAGAATATTCTGGTGGGGGGGTGGGGGGGTGACCCGACGGAATCAGGCAGGTACTGAATTCACCGACAACCCAATTCACATATTGGCCCAGGTGGGATTCGAACCCGGGTCATAGCGGTGAAAGGTAATGAACCATTGCACCAACCGGACGCCCCAAATGGTGATTTGACTTGCAAAGTAAGCCTCTTTTCTAAACTTCGGCTTACCTCCCGGGTTCGGCTTTCTAGCTCTACGCCCAATTTTAGTGCTTTATGATCTAAAGAAATGCTCACCTCTTTTTTGAATCTTTGGCGATTTTAGGCTTCCAACTGCGAGAATTCCAGCCACATTCTGGTGCCAGTTGTGCTTCAGAAACATTCAATCGATTTATTTTGAGCCCAATTTTATATTTCGATTTGCTTTTTGGTGATTCGAAGTCGGAGACGAAGACGAAGGCGAAACCAAAGATAAAGCAACATTTTTGAAAAAAAATGTTTTTGAAAAACATGTTAGACAATTTTCAACACCTAATTGGTTTGAATATGTATTCCCCGTTGCAGCTTGATAACCGTATTGCCGAGTTAGAAACACAGCTGAGATTACTCAATACGTCAGACGATGTTGACAGCAGCGGGAGCGAGGCAGAATGGGTGGGTGGCCTGTGCCAGGAAAAAGATATGTACATGCTTTTGCATCTACCCGAGACGAGTATACAGGGTACCGAACCACCCGAGCCTTACCAGAACCACGTGAAGAATTTTGAGCACGAGGTTGAACTGCATTGCTTGCTGCAGAGGGACGACTCTGGTCGTCATTCGTTGGACTCGAGGAGCGTCAGCACCTACACGACCGATCTGAATGAGAACCAGTGTTCGGTCACCGACGAGGACCCGTTAACGGGTACCCCTTCTCCTGCGCGGTCAGCTAAACAGCAACACGCTGAATTGTGCCTCCAGAACTCCAGTAGGCCTTATCTCCAACACTTGCACGAGAATCCAGTTCTCACTAGGCCGTTAAGGCGACACCCGCCGTTGATCAAGAGCCTTTCGTCGGGCAGCTTGCCGAGGCGGCACACGCTGATCTCCTCAATCGACGGACCGAACCGATGCATTAAGAACGACGCCATCACCCGCTACTCCCCAATGAGAACTGTTGGCGGCACGTCGAGACGCTCCCGTAGTACCAGTGAAAGGCGAGAGAGGGCGCGCTTTCACACCGAAGTGCGCAGACTCGTTGTGGAAATGCGCAGCGTCCAAATGCGCCTACTGCAACTCAACGAAAAACCCGAGATGATCTACTACGTTTGACATGGGTTCCATTCACCATTCTGTGACCAATAATACTAAGGGAAAACCAGCGCGCATTAAAGGTTACCTCCTTTCTCTCAGCTCGTTGTCTTTCACACCCAGAATTTCGCTACTGGTGAAGTAGAAATTAACCGCTTCACTTATTGGTAGCAACATTCTGCAGATCCACAAACTTGCCACGTAGAAATTAAATGGCATTATGTAAATCTTCTTGGTATAACATGTACAATTATTGTCGAATCCTTGGTAACACCAACTTCTTTTCTGCCCTCTTCCGTTTACATTGTAGTCGGGCTTCATTCCTGAAAACATCGATCAATAATTACGCGAGGTATTTCTTAGCGAAAAAAAGCACGATAAAAGCTTACACTTTTACATCTCTGTCCACTGGCGTATAAATTACACAGAATTGAACGCCTATCGTGTCATTACATATAAAGTTGTTTATTTACAAATTGTAAAAGCAGAACTTTCTTTCTTGTAAAGACAAGCTCCAATATGTCCCAATATTACAATATAATAAAACGGGAGGAAACATTTACTTTGGAGACAATGATTTTACCAAGAATAGTTATCAGACATTAACTCTGGGTGGCGGTGTTTAATCTCCTCACGTGACCGCGAGGACAAACTTTGAACATGGCGCCCGAGTGTCATCCATTTTAATAATGATATTTTACATTTTCCAGTACAAAACTATCAAGTAAAGTAAATATATTCATCAAGAAAAAGTGTTTAAAAAGAATCAGGATAAAATAAATGCCAAAGTGGTAAAAAGAAAAAAACCTAGAAAATTCACAGCGATTAAAATTGCTCACTTAATTGAAAAATGTTAACATGAAATGTTGACAACAATATTATGAACTAGGCGGTCACCCGGGGTTTGTCGGTTCTCGGGTTTGTAGCTACTTCCCTGGATGGAGATAGTTAAGCCATTTGAAACATAACTGAAATATGTTGCTTCAGAATCTCAAGATTGTCTGCCTGATTTCAAAAGCACCATCATACTTGCATAAATCGTGCAATATTGCTGTCTATTAACCCTGGGAGACACCACTTTTTTTTTTTTTTGTCGAGGCACCTCGTGCCTCCAAAGGGGGGACGTTTTATGTTGGGGGTAATGAACTGTGTTTGGGGGTACAAATCTTTTTCTCACGGTCTCAACAGATGGATATAAGGACCCTGGACACACATATCAAAGATTTAAACATTCTGGCTATTTTATGTATTTTTTTAAGGACATCCATTGCAAGCATGTAAACATTGAAATCAGTATTGCGCAATACAGACATGAAACAGCCATATGATACAAATAACAAAGACCAACAGCTCTAACTACCCCCCAGGGGATATCTGGGTGGCGATTGATAACAGCTGTGTTTGTTCTCTACCAAGGCCGCTCAAAGAGATGTCAGAGACTTTTTTTGACAGCGGCTAAACACAAAGGGATCAGATTTCGATTTGTCTGCACAACTCTATGGCTTTTGGCCCAAACCATTATTTTGAAGGGATGTTTCACCCCCTGAATGACCTCCTGGGTTAGAATTTTTTCCCAGTCCATTAGCCCGATAGGACAAACTTTGAAAATTCGACCCTTAGACGACCTTTGACCCCGGAAGACCCGAAAAACGCTAACCCGTTTTATTTCGCATCGAGCATTGCGATCACCGAGTTTAAGCACGATCCGACCAACTTCAAAAAGGTGACCCCTAGATGACCTTTGACCTCGCACGCCCTAGCGAATGCAAACTGGTTCTTGCGGGGACCGAGCCGGACCCACCCACCGAGTTTGAACGCCGCACGACCCCGGGAAGGGGACGAAAAAGCGCGCACAGACAGACAGACACACAGACAGACAGAGAGTAGCGTATTATTATATAGATAGATACACGAGTATAATAAAAAACGCATAAGCATACAAATTCATCAAATGCACTGTCACGTCCTTATTCGACCGTATAGCCTGGACTGGTTGGCGGTCACCTAGTATTCTTTGCAGCAAACGGTATATGACAGCACTTGGTATATTTTAGTCATTTTATTTACATTTGAAAACTTAGATTTTTGTTTGTTACCATAAAAAAATATAGAATGCACAATCTAGACTTTCATATTTTCCAAAATCACAGCCTTCGTTAAATATGACAAGTACTATTTTGCACATGCTACATTCTACGTTAGAATATTTTGTCTATACACGTCGGTGGTTAAGAGCGTTACTCAACGCCCAAACCTGGAACTGCTCGCTCTTCCTTTTCCAGAGAAGGCGTTCCGTCTTGGGTTGCATGCTATTCGATCGTTGTGACGTTTATATTCGCCCACGCCGGAAAATTGCCCACATCGAAGATCCACACGCCGAATGTGTTGACGCAGGCGTTAGCAACGAGGACGCAGATGACGTTCAGTATGAAACCCGTCTTCACCTGGGAAGAAGGTTGACAAATGAAACAAATTAAACAAATTAAAAATGTCATAGTAACATTTTCGTTACGTATTGTTTCAATGTAATTACAATTTGCATATTTAAAAAATAATAAATTTTGTATAAAGCTTAATTGCACTATATTTCAGAGAAGCAACTTGAAGGTTACTTTATAGGAAGCATAACTCAAATAAAAGACAAAATTAACAAACGGGGATGTGTGTTAAGTAGTTATTGTCTACAGAAAGTCTAGTCAATTAAAATACATTAGACATGTTTCTATTTCAGACCAGCAATATTCTAGAAGAATTGTCAGCGAGGAAAAAGTGCTTAGTTACCATGTCCATAACGGTGACTTGATCGTAGGCGAACGCGATGGCATTGGGAGGCGTGGCCACGGGAAGCATGAAGGCGAAGGAGCATGCCACAGTAGCTGGTAGCATCAGGAACAGAGGGTTGACGCCGATACTTGAACCCTGACACCAAGAGAAGGGTCACAGATAATCAACCCATTAAATACTGGAACTGAATTAAACAAGACTTCTCCCTATATTCACGCCGAGGGAAAATAGTAATAGTATGTCCGTTCTACGGCGACATAGTCTGATACAATCCACGAAGTGTATCAGATGACGATTTAAGAACAGCTGATTATAATGTAGGCAGGCGCGGTTCTATTTGTCTAGCCCCCTCCCCCCAAAAAAAAAAATAAAAATAAAAAAATAAAAAAATAAACCAATAAAAAATACATTCTACTGGAAAATACGTATACTGGATCTGCGAAAGTTAGAAGTTGATGTCACATGCGAAGGCTCCAGCCCCCCCTAATATTGGCCCTAGAACCGCGCCTGGATGTAGGCCTACATTATTACGAACCAGCTTTAACCCTAACGCAACCTAATACTACAGATTACTTGTATGAGTACTTGTAATAGTACAGTGTACGTACACCCAATGCATGCCTAGGACGATAGGGTTAATGTCACGATACCCGTTAGTTCCGCACATATTATGATCTAGATCATGAATCTAAGGGATCATGCAAATAAAGTGGATCAGCGCAAGATTCAAAACGGCGACATTCCCTTTTGGCTTTTCACGTTACTGAATATCCGGTTTCATATTAAATTGTTGACTCCTTTGAAATCAGGTCTCTTTTACCTTATATTGACTTAACCTTCACACTATAATTCTTTCATTTCACACCTCGATCACCTGATATCAAGTGCAGTTTTGTTATATCACAGTAGTACATAGTTCCAAGGATCAAGGATCCTGATTTGGTTCTAAAGATCCGGATTTGGTTCCAAGTATCTGGATTTGGTTCCAAGGATCCGGGTTTGGTTCCAAAGATCCGGGTTTGGTTCCAAAGATCCGGGTTTGGTTCCAAAGATCCGGGTTTGGTTCCAAAGATCCGGATTTGGTTCCAAAGATCCGGATTTGGTTCCAAAGATCCGGATTTAGTTCCGTACTAGAACAAACTAGCTCCAATTGCTCAACTTTCCCCCCCCCCCCCAACATACCAGTCCACCGAGTATAGGGAGGAAGATAGTTGCCGTGGCGGTATTGCTCGTGACCTCGGTGAACCCTGCTATGACGACGGAGACTACCAGGGCAATAGCGAAGGGAGGGAAATTTTCCAGAATGGTGAACTTGCCACCTATCCAATTAGACAGTCCGGACACCTGATTGGTTGGGGAAAGGAATCGAAATCTTGCAAACATTTACTGTTTTATGTTTTAGTCTCTTAAAAACGCAGCTGTGATACTCTGACTAGGCCGATTCGGTGCAGCCACAAATTTGGATAAATCTCGTTAGACATCATGGAAACGAAGGGCGTCTTTCCTACCTTGCACGCTTCTGCCAATGCAAACCCTCCTCCCAGAAGGATGATGACCAGCCAGGACATCTTTTGATGGACAACTGGCCATTCTAGTAGGGCTGGACACGGGCCCGACTTTTCCTTTAAATCCTCTTCAATAAGCCCAACAAAGGTACCTTGAACAAAAACACTACAATCAATGCTTAGTGGTGAATGCGCGAATCACATAACCACCGGTTACTTGATGCTAGGAGTCCACTGGGCCGCGCTAGTTGGCGCCAGTTTGCGCCAATGCAATTTGCCGTGGCGCCTAGCGTCGCCAATAAGGTGCCTAGTGGCGTGTAGTGGCTCAAACTGCCTCCCAACTGGCTCGTGGTGGCCCGTAACGGCACAAAATTTGAATGTGGCGGCAAGAAAATTTCAAAATGTTTGAAATTTTCGTCGCGCCACTTGCATCGAGCAATCAGCGCCAAGTGTCCGCCAAGTGGCACCAAATGGCGCGAACATATCGCCCTTTGGCGCAAACAATCCGCCTATTGGAATCCACTGGAATGTAATGGCGCGCGCCCAGTTGCGCCATATTTAGTAGAGATGTTGTTCATACATGCTAGGAGTCCACTGGGCCAGCGCCAGTTGGTGCCAGTTCGCGCCAAAGATTATGTGATTGGCGCGTAGTGGCTCGCTGTGGCGCCGAATTAATGTCCGCTCGGCATGTGTCGCCAAGTGGAATAAACTGGGTGCCATATGGCGTGCGCCAAATGCCACCCGGCTTGCTCCAAAATGTTGCGCCAGTTTGCGCCAGTTCGCACCATTACATGGCCATTTGATTCCAAAATTCACCCTGTTGGCGCCATTCGCGCCAATAGACGGCTACTTTGCGCAACTTGGTGATTAGTTTGTGCCAAAGGTCGCCAAATTGGTTTGAACTTGCCGCCGCTTGGCGCTACTTGCCGACTATATAAATACCGGCCATCGGCTACCTGGTTCAGACCCTCCTCAGCTGCTGTTGCTAGGAGTCCACTGGGCCAGCGCCAGTTGGTGCCAGTTTGCGCCAATGCAATTTGCTGTGGCGCCTAGTGTCGCCAATAAGGTGCCTAGTGGCGTGTAGTGGTTCAAACTGCCTCCCAACTGGCTCGTGGTGGCCCGTAACGGCACCAAATTTGAATGTGGCGGCAAGAAAATTTCAAAATGTTTGAAATTTTTGTCGCGCCACTTGCATCGAGCAATCAGCGCCAAGTGTCCGCCAAGTGGCACCAAATGGCGCGAACATATCGCCCTTTGGCGCAAACAATCCGCCTATTGGAATCCACTGGAATGTAATGGCGCGCGCCAAATAATTTCAACAGAGGCGGATAGCCCGCCAAAGCGCGCCAAATGTGCAGTGGCGCGAGCCAAACGGCACCCGATTGGTGACTACTTCGCGCCAAATGCCACCTGGTTGCCCGCCATTCGGCGCTACTTGCCGCCTATAAAAGCAGCTGAGGAGGGTCTGAACCAGGTAGCCGATGGCCGGTATTTATATAGTCGGCAAGTAGCGCCAAGCGGCGGCAAGTTCAAACCAATTTGGCGACCTTTGGCACAAACTAATCACTAAGTGGCGCAAAGTAGCCGTCTATTGGCGCGAATGGCGCCAACAGGGTGAATTTTGGAATCAAATGGCCGTGTAATGGCGCGAACTGGCGCAAACTGGCGCAACATTTTGGAGTAAGCCGGGTGGCATTTGGCGCACGCCATATGGCACCCAGTTTATTCCACTTGGCGACACATGCCGAGCGGACATTAATTCGGCGCCACAGCGAGCCACTACGCGCCAATCACATAATCTTTGGCGCGAACTGGCACCAACTGGCGCTGGCCCAGTGGACTCCTAGCATGTATGAACAACATCTCTACTAAATATGGCGCAACTGGGCGCGCGCCATTACATTCCAGTGGATTCCAATTGGCGGATTGTTTGCGCCAAAGGGCGATATGTTCGCGCCATTTGGTGCCACTTGGCGGACACTTGGCGCTGATTGCTCGATGCAAGTGGCGCGACGAAAATTTCAAACATTTTGAAATTTTCTTGCCGCCACATTCAAATTTTGTGCCGTTACGGGCCACCACGAGCCAGTTGGGAGGCAGTTTGAGCCACTACACGCCACTAGGCACCTTATTGGCGACGCTAGGCGCCACGGCAAATTGCATTGGCGCAAACTGGCGCCAACTGGCGCGGCCCAGTGGACTCCTAGCATCAAGTCAATTTTCTTAAGTCAGCGAAATGAAAAAAAATTGAGAAGTGTAACCAACCTTTAGAACTTCGACCACAAAGGAATTTGGGCATCCGGGACGGGAAAAGGAAGAGCAGTATGGCGACAAACAAAGCTGTGGTTGAGTCGGTCACGTACCTGCAGAAGCAAATCGCTGGCTTTAAAATTATTTGCAGGCCTAAGTGTTTGATTTTGGCAGACTACATGTACTTCCGGGTGTAGCCATAGACCTATATTAACTTACCAGGGGCCAATTTCACGGAGCTGCTAAGCACAACAATTTGCTTAGCATGAAAAGTTGTCATTGGTAAAAACAAGGTTACAGACCAAATTTCCACGTGATCTTTATTGTTTTTGATTGATAATCAGCTTTTTTTGTTGCTTAGCATGAAAAGAAAAAAAAACGTAGAATTTTGGCTGATAATTTGTTTTTAATGAGCAAGACGATTTTGTGCTAAGCAAATTTTTGTGCTTAGCAGCTCCGTGAAATTGGCCCCAGAGTGCTAACTCCTTATTTTACGCGCAAAGATACTTTGAATCCATCCTGTACGCAGACATTTGGAATTCATGTGCGTGTTGTAGAACATAATAACAAATAGATGTACTCTAAATGCAACGCGCGTGCAAGTAGAACAAACGCAAACAACTTATGCGCCTCATGCCAGTTAAGTCACGGCAAAATCATCTGTAGTGGATACGTACGCGCACGCAAATGATTTGCGCTGTTTGCGCAGAAAACAAAAAATGAAACGCTCATTTGCTGGGCCCAATTTCTTGGCTCTTCTAACCCCAGAATTCCGCGCTTACGGTCACCATTTTCCGCTAACCGCGCTAGCAGAAAAATTATGTGCTTACCATGATCGTGTGTTTCAGTTTTGAGCGTATCGGCTTCGGTAACGCACTGTATAGAATACAAACGCAGATGCAAATAGCCGTACAAAAGCCGTACAAAGTTTCAAGTTTTCATTAGGTTTGTGCACAAACATGGATGCGCCCAGCAGGCATCACTTTGTACATCGAGCCAGTGCTCTAGTAATTTAATATAGCTCTATAGGTGTAGCTTATTAGATTAACTAAGTTTGTACATTTCATTCAAGTTAAGACGTGTTACCATTATTTGATTTTTTTTGGTCACTCTACCGCGATTGTTTACAGTGGAATGACAAAATTAAATCCGATGGGGACGCGTGGTAGACTAACGTCTTTGTCATCGCTAAGTAAAATCTGGACTTTTTATTTCACAAGGCGAAGCCATTATTCTGCGTGAGCAGGGCCTAATTTCTTGGCTCTGCTAACCACAGAATTCCTCGCTTACGGTCACCATTTTCCGCTAACCGCGCTAGCAGAAACATTTTGCGCTCACCCTGTAAGCACAGAATCCTTAGTTACGGGATGTACGCATGCTCAGAGACCAAAATTCCTCGCTATCGCGTGAAATACGTTTACCGTAAGCACCGAATTTCTGCTATAGTAAGCAGGGATTTTTCGCTAACGGTAAGCAGAGCCAAGAAATTGGGCCCAGAACAAATCGCCAACCTTCTTTCCTGTGTTTCGGAGTGAGGGCCCAGCGCTGTTCAAAATAGCCGTGGAAACGAGGATGATCATAATTGTTAAATCGTAAATCCCATTCACCATGGGCGATTGTACGAAGCTGTCTAAGGGACATGGTGAAAATAATTATTTTCACCATGTCCCTAATACATACTGTTTGAGCGGCGTGATTGGGAGTACAACGAACGTTAAGTGATGCGAGTTTTTGTCAGTTGTATAAAAAGTGGTCGCGGTAGCCGCGTAGCTGCGGACGGTTATCAGTGTAGCTGCGCAAACAATGTGTACCATTCTACTAGCTTCGCAACGCAACGCCAATAAACATACTGTCGCAGTAGACACAGGGGGAGTGCATGCAGTGAGAACGCACGGTAGGCCTATAGAGTAAGTTACGCGACGAAGGCGTGTCGCGGTCAAAGTTTCAAAGAGGGCGCGGAAGAAAAATCCATGGGAACACGAATTTAAAATATTTGCAAATGGCAAACAGGAACAAATGGCATTTGTGCAGAATTGCAAGACTTGATGACTAGTACGTACAGGTGTAACGGTCTTTGGTCAGATCAGTGGATATTACTATTTAACAGTTGCTACGACAACCTATTAGAATATTGTGAGAAACAAACAACCTGTAGACTCACCCCTCTGGGAAGAGAACATACCAGCCGGTTACGAAGCCCGGCTTCCGGGTCACCCACAGTACGATCAACAAGACGAAATGCCCAAGTACTCCTTTCTCGGCAAACCTTCGAGAGACGAGAATTAACAGTTGCGTGAACATTCCAGATTTTCCGGATAACTGTGAGAATTATGCAAAATGGAACACAGTAGGGGCGGGGCTTGAGTGACGAGGCGGGGCTTGAGTGACGAGGCGGGGCTTGAGTGACGAGGCGGGGCTTGAGTCACGAGGCGGGGCTTGAGTCACGAGGCGGGGCTTGAGTGACGAGGCGGGGCTTGAGTGACGAGGCGGGGCTTGAGTGACGAGGCGGGGCTTGAGTGACGAGGCGGGGCTTGAGTGACGAGGCGGGGCTTGAGTGGCGGGGCGGGGCTTGAGTGGCGGGGCGGGGCTTGAGTGGCGGGGCGGGGCTTGAGTGGCGGGGCGGGGCTTGAGTGGCGGGGCGGGGCTTGAGTGGCGGGGCGGGGCTTGAGTGGCGGGGCGGGGCTTGAGTGGCGGGGCGGGGCTTGAGTGTATTCAATTTTGCATAATTCGTTCAGTTATCCGGAAAATCTGGAATGTCATGGATAATGTCAAGCAGTCATGTTCTCTTCAATTTATTTGAAAAAACTGAAACTTGACTTGCTCAATGATGATAATTAATTCATTTATTACTTGGCCTGATCCCCTGTGGGTGTAATTGTTTGTTGTAGTCCTTGTTTGTTGTCCGTAGCTTATGTGTCTGGGGTTGGGGAAAGGGTGGGGGATATAGGGAAAGAAATAAAAGCTTCGGCTTCTTCTTTTTCCTCAATCTTCTTTTTTACTTACACTTAGTTTAATTTTCATATTATTATTTGAACCGTTTGTATTTATGTTGTGCTTACTTGATCGATTTCCATTTTCGATGGACAATAACATTTGAATGAATGAATGAATGAATGTAGTTTTGGCCGCGGGATAGAGGAAGTGTGTTAATTTTTTTTGCAGGGCCACCCTGTATATTATGATACTCGTAAACAATTCGAAAGAAAGAAAGTTTAAAAAGAAGGTATAAATCTTACGACATTGGTCCAAGGTCCTTGTACGCTTGTCGTATGACCTTGGCGGTACCCCTGTAGTCGAGTTCATGACCAAGCTTCTTGCAGCACCTAACACCCCCAAAAAATTAAATTAAATAAAAAATTAAATACAAAAAATAAATACAAAAAATAAATAATAATAATAATAATAATAATTATGGGGCATTTGGGAGACATCTCCATAGAGACGTACACAAAAATTTTCATTCTTTATTGTAACCTAACCCGTTTTTACCTGGAGCTTTTTTTACTAAATTTCATATTTAAGCATTTTGGACCCTACTCTATCCATCAAAAATATAAAAAATCTACAAAATATTTTTTTATAAGGTAGCTGTGGAATTAGGGAGACACTAAAATGTCTCCCTAATTCCAATGTCTCCCAACTACCCAAAAAATAACGCTAAAATGTCCCCCGAAGGTGCTCATTGTAAATATAATTAATAACATATTTAAAAAAATGAAAACAACTTAGTAATCAAAGGTAAAAAAGACATCGCCACTTTGTCACTGTCTTTAAGACGCCATGCAGATAGCTCAACATAAGAAAGAGTTACATCCAGATATGTTGCACTTTAATAACTTAGGCAACTCGTCTATAGTATAAACAGCGCAACAATTCGAAAATGTATTGAGTTTGACACTTTTTGGCTGACTGAGTCGAGAAAGTTTAGAATGAATCTTCACATGAGACTGGCACAACCTCTTTCATGACAACGGCTGATATTTATGATCAAGGGAAAGACTGACAGCACGTACCATCGATCCACGTAAACTATTTGCAACCAGATCCACGTTAGAAGAAGACAGAGCAACATAGCGGGCGTGGCATATAGCATCCACTCACCAAAGGTCACCTCAGCCTCCGGACCAAACAAACTAGGGATTCAACAACCATTATATTAGAAAATACACGCACTGTGTGTACATAGCCGAGGGTCATATGCTTCAAAATGGGAAACTAAACAGCCATAAAGATAAGTCTAGGCCTAACTCTAAATAATGCCACAGTGGTAGTTTTTGTGTGGGGTTACCATCTTTAACCAGCTGGCATTAGAAATGAAATCAATCGGTTTGTTGCGCTTTTAATTCTCTAAGCCTAACCTCAACTAAGGCTGTCAGTTTGCGGTTATTAAAGTATCCGTGTAACCGTTCGTTTTACGGTTACGGTTAACCGTAACCGTAGCAATATAAAAAAAATAAAAATTAAAAAAAAAATATTAAAAAACAATTTAAAAAAAAAATTAAAAAAAAAAAATTAAATAAAAAAAAAATGCACGGGCCTGTAATGCATATCTAATAAGCAGTTCTGCGATTGCCAATTGTCTGCATCAATTTGTGTAATGTAGGCCGACTATTATGTTAGATAAGTCCATACACAATCAGTTGTACTATTTGTGACCTGCTCCAACGAAACCATCCCTTTTCCCAACCAAAGCTCCAACGAAACCCGGACAAAGTTGACAATTGGTAGGTTTTTTTTATAAAAAAAATAATAATAAAAAAAAAATAAAAAAAAAAAAAGGTTAACCGAATCGGAAAAATGTAACCGTGTAACCGTTTGAACGGTCGGTTAACCGTGTAACCGTGTAACCGTTGCAGCAACTTAACCTCAACATATCAATCGTACAAATTGTAGACGTATAATAGTGATCTACTAACTAATTAATAAGCTTCGCTTGCCTTCTTTATTAGAAACCCGCATCAGATTTGTGTGTCTGTTATTTTATTGCTTATTTGCCAACAAGTTCCATTTTCAGCTGTATTATTAAAGTTAACTTAAAGACGATCTTAAAAAAAGCATAAAATCCCTTTAAAAGATGCCACTCGCTTTTCTTGTTCATTGTACACTAATTTGTAGAACACAACTTTTATTCGAAGTAAATAGAATACAGACGACCACACCTCTGTTACGACCACAACGACCACACCTCTGTTACGATATGCCAGTCCCGCACCATTCTCTTACCTGGTTATTTGGCCGGCCAGTACGAGGTTTGGACCTGTGCCAGTCAGCGCGGCCGTCCCGCCGATGTTGGCGGCGTACGGTATGCACAGGACGATGCCTTTACACATGATATTGTAGCGGGCTTCCTGTTGAGTGTTGCCAGATAGGTCACGGTTGCTATGCTGGGGTTTCCCCTCCTTCCTAAAAAAAGGTTGTTTTTAAAACTAAAATCAATAAATGTGTTTGTGTCTGCAGCCCCGAGAACGAGAGAAATTTAAACCCCAAGATCGCGGTGAAAAACGGGGTTAAATATCAAGAGCTAGTATGCACAGCTAGCATATCGCTTAGCAATAACCATATGCTAAGCAAATAATAGGCCAAAAACCAGTTACCAGTAGGCATTGTACGAGGCTTAGCTGATAACTGGTTGTCGCTACATGACCGTGTCCAAATGTATTGTGGCTATCGTCTATGTTCGCCAATTACAACTACGTGGGAGTAGGCCGACAATAGACGTAGCAGCTGGACGCCCGTTTCGGACACGGCCTAATCATTGAAATAATTCCTCTGTACCACATGCCTTCTATTTTTCTTAATCGTTTTCTTAAACCTACCCTCCCTTAGACTGAATCCCCTCCATAGCAATAGCATCCTCCTCCTCCTCCGCCTTCTCGCCGAGTCTCCGCCTATAATCACCGGCTTCCTCAATGTCCACTGCCTTCTCGTGTTTCTACAAGGAGTTTATGCAGCAATAACGTTATAGAGATACAACATGTACGCTAATGCAGGGTTAATGTCAGTTTCATACAAACAAAACAACTCGGCTGAAGTGATTTAACCAATTAACGAGTACCTGTTCCAAGTTATCCTGCTTGAGTTGCTGCAACACAGCCTGGGCAATAGGTAGCATCATGGCAGTGGTGGCGGTGTTGCTAATCCACATTGACAAAAAAGCGGTAATAATCATGAAACCAAACATCATCCTGTGGCGAAAAAGCGAGACAAAAAATAGCGACTTATTTTGTGGGTAACTTGCAGACTTGTTCCAGTCTAATTCGTATACGTCCTGGACGTTTTTGTGACGTCATAGAGACTTTACGCGCAAGGCAGCCAATGGCAGGCGCGTTACTAAAAATAGCGCAGCGGCAGCCTATATCAACGCTCGACACCAAACAAACGCCGTCATTTTGTGTTATGCAAAATTTCTTTTGGACAGCGATTTAGGATCTCTCGAAAGCGATGCGAATCCTAGCGAAGAAACAGCCCACAAGAACACCTGTGGTTGACTTGTCGGATGACGAAGGCCCCGTGAAACCATCTTGCGGGGTCTGCCGACTTTGGAAGCGGCTCTTCTGGAAGCACAGACCCCGAGTGGCCCCGGCCGTAACACCTTCGGTCGTGGGGATAAGCAGACTGCCTGGTCGTCGGCGGTCCATGTGGTCTGTCGACCGGCTGGCTGGAGGGCGAGGTGAGTCCGGACAGGGGGACTACTTCGTGACCCACTTGCCCAAGAGCCCTTCAACATCGGTGGAGAGTTTGGAAGTCATTGACATCACTGACAAGGAGAATGTGACCGTCGAGCAGGAGGTAGATCTGATGCTTGACCGGCCCGCTACTCCGCCAAACCTCTACCTGCGAGGCACCAAGATCTGCCCGCCAACACCGCCGATGACTGCCAGCGACGAGACCCTGTTGGCACTCGGCAAACCGGAAAGCCAGCTCTCGATGGACGAGGTCAACCAGATGATCCACATCGGGACAGAGCTCAACGGCTTACTGGCTGAAGTCAAAGGCATGTCGCGCCAGATGGATAACATCATCCTGGAGCAAGAGCTTAAAGACAACTAGGCAGGCTCCAGCGTGACACCTGTCCTCTGGCTGTGAAGGACGACGACGACTCCGTGGACTTCAGCGACCACGAGGACGAGGACAACGACGACAAACGCAACGACGGCGACGAGTCCGATACCATCTCCTGGGCATCTGTAGCTGCACTCAAGCGACGGCGAGCTGACAAGAAGACCATGTCTGCCCGCCCTCGTGTCATCAAGCAGGCTTGGGTCAACTGAACCATCTATGCTCAGACAGAGGATCGGCAAATCAGGACAGGGACAATTATAACATTCTCTTGTGAGCAGTCCATTGGTCACAGCAAGCGGGATAGAGGCTTCCCACCCCTCCACTGATCTCGGCTTGTCTTCAAGATCAACAGCTGGCCAAGGACTGAATATTTGAGAAAGGTGACAAACGGACTCTAGGACCACGAACGCGACCACGAAAAGGACGACAAGGAATCTGGAATCATCTGAGCATCACCGGTTCTCCTCTTGGCGGTGTGACTACAAGATCAAGTCGATCTAACCGCTAAAGGAGAACCTAACACCAAGTGTTCAGCACCAGAATCTATGACTAGACTTTGACGTTTTTCATAGACAAATGAGTGAAAATCATTTTTCCTGTAACAGATAGTCAGGGCAGGGTTGAGGCTGGAGAGGGCCAGGACACGACATAACCATTTGTATGGTCTTTCTGTCGTGACCGCTTCCTCTCTCCACCTTGGCTCTGCCCGCTGACAACTTCAGGATTCCATCTTGGATGAGCAAGACCGATTTTTGTCTCAAGCGTCTCTGCTTTCATTGTGACAAACGTACTCTAGGACCACGAACGCGACCACGACAAGGACGACAAGGAATCCGGAATCATGAGCATCTCCGGTTCTCCTCTTGGCGGTTCGACTACAAGATCAAGTCGATCTGACCGCTAAAGGGGAACCTAACACCAAGTGTTCAGCACCAGAATCCATGACTGGCCTTTGACGTTTTCCATAGGCAAATGAGTGAAAATCATTTTTCCTGTATCCGTAGTCAGGGCAGGGTCGGGGCTGGAGGGGGCCAGGACACGACATAACCATTTATATGGTCTTTCTGTCGTGACCGCTTCCTCTCTCCACCTTGGCTCTGCCCGCTGACAACTTCAGGATTCCATCTTGAATGAGGAAGACTGATTTTTTGTCTCAAGCGTCTCTGCTTTCATTGTGTCACTTATACAAAAAAAATTGGTTCGTCAATAAAAATGTTAGCAGTGCTGCTTAACTGTGCGAGTTTGGTTTTTTTTTATTAAAATAGGAGACATGCAACAATAGAGGCCAATAGGGTCTCCTATTTGGAAAAGGTCCCCGATTCAGATTTGTGTACAAAACATACGGGAGGTCTTCTGGAAAAGTTAAAGTTAAAGTACAAACAAAAGATGGACAATAGGGGGTAGAAGAAATAGGGACAATAGGGGTCCCTGATTGGAGGCGTACATGTGCGTTTGTATTGACCGGCAATCGTGGTCGTCGGACAAAAGAATTGGGAGTCAAACAATGGGTCCACGATTGACAAAACGTCCACGATCTTTTCCCGTGTACAAATCCTATGGCGATCATCAAAAAACGTTAGAGTATAAACAAAAGAGGGAAGACGGTCGGACAATACCCCGTCCACGATCGAAGGCCTTTACACACTTGTGTGTGTGTGCGTATGTGAGTTTGTTTTTGATTGAAATAGGGGACGTATGACAAAGGGAACAATGGGGTCCCCTATTCCGCAAAGGTCCCCGATTCAGACTCGTGTGCAAATCCTATGGCGATCATCCGAAAACGTTAGAGTACAAACAAAAGAGGGAAGACGGTCGGACAATGCCCCGTCCCCTATTGACGGCATTTACCCACTTGTGTGTGTGTGTGACTTACAACGCGTTGCTTTAATTTAAGACTGTAAGTGTAATATGGACACTAAAGACAATGAACTAATTTATTTCAAAAATTTTAACAAAGTAAAACATTTGGACTTGTCAAGTTTGTATGCTTCGAAGGATTTATAGGATACCAGCGCGCGTCGTTAGAGTAACAATGAAAATCCAATTGTGACGTCAAGAAAATTGCTCCTCTCGTATCAAGAATAAAGGATTATGAGGGGTCGGGAAACTGTTCCCTCCTTATTATTTTTCAAATTACTCGCTAGCGTGAATGTTGGGCAATAAGGCAGAAATTCTGCTGTTTGTGCGATACAAGGAAACGAGCTAATGACTTAAATGTCTATCGCTGCAACACACGTACACATACGAATATAATCGCAAAAGTATAAGAACTGATACAAACTTAATACTAGGATACTTAAAAGTTAACCCTTTTTACCATGTTCTAAACTTTATATCCCGTTTCAGAAAATTGATTCAGCACATTAAGTCACACTGTGGAGCCAATCCTTAACCTTTGCTGTGGTTAATTGTGATGAACTTGCCTGGCTATTCAAGACCAAAGTTTTCTATTTGACTCACACGAGACATGAGTACGGACAGGTGAAACTTTAACACTTTAAAATCATTGATAGTCCAGCCCTCCCACCCCACCCAAACTGGTCATACCCACATTCCCGTTCTCACCATCTGGGCTTAGATCCCACCAGCATAAACACGCCCAGCGCGATCCTCCGGTGCAGATTGCAATCCTCGATAGCCAATGCCACCATCAAGCCACCGAATAAGAGCAGGTTGATGTCTTTGAAGTACTGGGCCGCCACATCCTTGGCAGGCATGACACCGAAGGCTGGGAACAAGACCAGGGGTAGGAGAGCGGTCACGGCTAGGGATATGGCTTCTGTGCACCAGTATATGGCCATGATCATGATGGTGTAAGCTGTGAAACCAATCTACGGGGGAATAAAACAAAACAATAAAAACATCCGAGTTTTCATTGTTATTGTTTTAATGAAAAGTAAAATGGATTATGCCAGGGTTGGTTTGGAAGTGACCGGGCGCATGTAACTTATGTATGCCGTTTTACCAATAAGGGCTGCAAATGACCAAATTTCCGGAGGTCAAATGTGTTATCCGAGTGAGTCAGGGCAGATTGGGAATGGTTGACAACTCCTTTAATTTGTTTTTATAAGGGCCGGTTCATACATAGCTCGCTCTATTACGAATATAAAGACAGTAACCCCCCCCCCCCCCCCCCAAAAAAAAAACAAAAAAAACAAACAAACAAACAAAAAACCCAAAACCATTCGACAAATGATCGCGTTCGCTTTGGTGCCGAGTATCTTTCTTCAATGGGAAACTAAGAAAACCAACAAGTACTTCATAAGTATAGCTTTAACTAGATACCAGATAAATAAAACTGCATAATACAGGCATTGGACACTGACAGGTATTTACCAAAAGTAATTAAAGACGTTGGACAATCAGAATATTGTATAAACTATAAGCTTTTGAAACAAAAAGCACGGTACTCGATGAGTACATTATGAGCAAGTATTTTAGCTTATTGTTTTCTCTAACACTGACTTCATTTGCTATCTTTGTTCTCTCGCTTTGTTTACACATCTTAAAATTTTGAATAAGATTAAAACTGCTGCAAACTACTGGCTGAAATGACCTGAAATATACAAATCAAATAAGTTAAGAGGGCCTAATATTTCGATCTTAACAAGATCTTCTTCAGAGACATAATGACATGTGTACAAGAAACAAACATATAGGGCAACATGCAGCATGATGCACATCATAATAGCTGACAGGAGAAACACAAAAGAAAAGCCTGTACAGAGTTCTATGAAACAACAAAAGGAGGATTAGGCTGAAGGGTTAAAGGAAAAGGTCAGTGTGGGTAGGATCAAAGAAAGAACTAAGGAAGAAGTGTTGATAGGAGAAATGTGGAGGGGGGGGGGGGGGACAATAAACAAAGGGAAACCAGAGGGGTTAGAACAAATAAGAACAAACTGCTCAATATTTTGGCAGTAAACATTACTCTCAAAGTACTCGACGACATGTGGCTATACCACTAAGAGGTGATGAAATAAGTTGAGAATGGAATGCGCACATTAAATAATACTTTCAACCTTGTAATATGCATTGAATTAGCTCGATTAACATTTCTGCATTCTCATTTTCATCGAAAGCTGAAACTCCTTTTCTTCAGTGCAATGTGCTTGGTTCATATGAAGCGCGATATGTGGCAGAGAAAACCCCCCCTCTTTTGTGTTGACCATTGTGTTCCCGTAATCTCAGGAATTCCTTTCAGGTTTCAAGGGGGGATGGGTTAGGTTACAATAGTTTTGAGTGCGTATAAAGTATAGGGATAAGAGGAGGGGTACCCCTCTGCCACATATCGTGCTGGGTATAGCTTGGTTTGCTCTCAATTTATTATCTTGTTCAGTTTATTCAGGCTTCACCTCTCACGTATTTTATGTACCACAACGTTTCCTATAGTTCGAATGTTGAACGTGTTTTGGGGTCACTGCTATTGTTCAATACGACGTCACAGATTGAAAGGCACACACAACACATACTCAATCTATACTCAAACAGCTTGGTATATGCATGGAGGAATAAGAAGGAAGCGCCGACAATGTATAACTCAACAAGCGCATACATTGATCTGTTGGCCTTGAATGTTTCCTGTTGGAACTAAAGTTTACACTGCGAGAGGGCGCTCGTGTGCTCAACAGAGGGCGCTGTTCAGCGTGCTGCCGCTTTCGCGCCAGTTTTATCTCTGCGTTTAATGTTTGAGGAATTCTGAAATTGTTGTTCCAATCTGTCCATTTTGGACTGTCCTTTATGGGGCCATCGTTGCCTGACTGGCATAAGCAAGCAACTAAGAAAGACAAATAGGACTACAGTGTGAACTTACACCTCCATCAACAATCGTTTGTAGTTACAGCTTTTGTTAAATGCTGTTCACTGGTGTTTTATCTGGAACTGGAAGAGTTCATTAAATTCCAAGCCTGGATATTCCCTTCAAGTGAATGCCGTCTGGTGTATTCCTGAGTGTCCTCCTTTCATCTAGTTCTAGCCCTTATCAGCCAGCAGTAACACCCCCAGTACACGCCACCACTCGATCGCAAGTGCCTAATCGGACTTGTTGGAAGCAGTCACGACCAAATAAATCCAAACCACAGTTATCCCCTTAACAATCCTACAAAATTTGGTCCTTCGAGCCGGATTATTTGGAAAACTGACTGTCTCTGTGCTAGATCGTCATGTCATCGGTGTCTACCAATGCCCCCGTGGAACAAGCAGTCGTTTCAACTGCACAGTCTGGGATCACTACAGTTGTAAACAGTGATTCCCCCGCTACGAGTAATTGCGTCAGACATCAAGTCTGCCCCACCTCACCAGCTCCATTAGCAGCTTTGTCCCTGGTTCCCGTCAAGCTGACGATTCTCACCTTGCGCGACCTATGGATTCCAAAAGAGCAGCATCATGCAGTGGAAGCAGGAGTTCAAGGTCAGTCACCTCTCGCTCCGCATCAGAACTTGGAAGACGGTTGAATGAACAGCAATCTCGTCAGAAGCTTCTGGTGCTGGCTGCAGCAGCAGAGAATGAGCGTACAATGATTCGTAAAGAGGCAATTCAGCGTGAGGCAAGCCAGAGGTTAGCCAGCCTTGAAGATGAAGAACGTGTTCGTAAAATTGACTTCGAGTACAGAAAGGCAGAAAGCCAGCTCGAATCAGATTTGCTCCTACAGGAACTCCAGGAGACGCATGATACAGGTCTCCAGCAAAGGGAACTTGAGAGTGACCGTGGCAGCAGAACTTTGGACTGGGTTAATGACAGTGTAGCCTCTGAACATGACCGTTCTGAGGTTGTTGGCAATAACTCCCCCAGCATTGTGCCCATTTTGCAAACATCTGATGAACCCGTAAGTGTGAGTTTCAGTGGATCTGTTCAATCAACTCATAGTTTAGTGGGGGGTACGGTTTCTCGTTTCAGTGAGATTAGTTCCTCAAGCATTGCGCCTAGATTGAATACAGCGAGCTATACCATTGCTTGCCAGCCAGCATCCGTGCCGTTGGTGCAGCGTGCGTTAAATTCCACATTCTTGTATGGTGATGCAGGGATAGCGAATACAAATGTTAGGTCGGTACCCATAGCACTTAATCCAATGTCAGTTCCATTCACTCCTGTTGTAGTTACCTCAGTCTCTCCACAGCCTGTAACAGATGGGTGGATACCGAGTGCCCAACTGAGTGCCCACTTGGGGACGATCTCGTCACCTGTTGAATCTTCCCAGATGCCAGGAGGTCCGAACACTAATCATGACCAGGTCCAGCTGACAGGTAACAATTTGCCAAGGTCACGTGAACATACGCAGCGGGATCAGTCTGGTTGTATTGAATCAGCTAATCCTAACCCGGGTGATTCAAGTGACGCTGGTACCTTATCTAACAATGACTCTAGTTGCAATTGCAGAAGGAAAGACCCCAAGTCCAGTAAGGTATCCCCTTCCCAAACCAACACAAGTCAAGCTCCAACTTCAAGTGTTCCTGCACCACCTACATATGGTTACGGTATGCTGCGAGACAGCCTACCTAAGCTTAACATACCCAAGTTCAACGACGAGCACGACGTGAAACAATACGTCACATTCAGGTCTCTTTGGGACAGTATTATGAACAGATCAGAGTGCGGTTTACCAGAAGCCACCAAGTTCGCTTATTTGCGTGGTCATCTTGGTGGGCGTCCATTGGCAATGGCAGACAGAAATCTTGTGCTTGGCGACGACGCTTATACAACAACAATGAAGCAATTTCAGAAGGTGTTCGGAGAACCGGGAAGGATTGTTCAAGGGTTGTTGAACCAGCTGGAAACACACTCCCAACTTTCATACAATGATTGGGAAAGCTTGCGAGATTTTTCAGATGAAGTTGTCACGATGGTTCAGACGTCCAAGAAATTTGGCTTCGAGGTGGAGCTGAAGCACCATAAGTACGCTGTTGAGTTGGCTAGTAAACTTCCCGAGCGACTACATACAGACTTTTTGTCTAAAATGTGGCATCAGGACCGTGGTCTGACATACACAGTAGAAGACCTCAGCAAATGGCTAGAAAAGAAGAGCGGTCCCGTTGGGCTCATTCTTTTAGAGAAGTCCCAGAAGGTCAAGTCCAGCAAGGGTTCAGTCCAAAAGCAGCAATATGGCAACAGTCACCGACAACCACCAAGAAGGCCTGCAGTCGGCACTCTGCCGTCAGCGAAGACATATGTAGCCAAGATGTACTCGCCCGAATCAGAGGGAGCTAGGGCTGGTAGCAATGGGTCACCATACTGGGCGGCCAAGAGGGCAACGTGTCTGTTCTGCCAGGTCAGTGAGTCAGGCCATTATCTTGAAACATGTGACAAGTTCCTAAAGTTAAACCTGGATCAAAAGATTAAGTGGTTGAAAGAAAATGACCGATGCTTCAAGTGTGGCAAGAAACACGGGAAAGACTGCCAATTCCCAAAAAAGTGCAAGGAGTGTGAAGGTGACCACCGAAGTAGCCTGCATGATGTGGCTACGAAGTCAGTTGCCAAGCAAAAGGGTGCTGCGCTCTGCACGGGAGTTGGTACTAAAACCCTGAGTCTCGACTATGAGCGTGATGTCTTAATAAAGGCTGTTCCTCTCACTGTGTATGGACCGGATGGAGAGTTGGAAACCTTTGGAATACTTGACGAGTGTGCAGAGAGAACCATGATTGTCCCTTGGGCTGTAAAAAGGTTAAACATTCCAGGGAAGGAGGAAACTCTAAAAGTTGAAACAGTCACGGGAGACACTAACTGGGAAGGCAAATGCGTTGACTTTGCCGTGTCGCCCCGAGGAGATCCTGGCCAATCGTTTCTGATCACATGTGGGTTCACCGCCGATAACATTCGGTTGACTGACTACAGTGTCTCAGCTGAAAGGTTGCAGTCCAAGTGGCCACATCTAAGGAACTTGCCTCTGTTCTCCGCGGATCGAGTAAAACCAGCGGTGTTGATCGGAGCAGATAACATTGAGTTGACCCTCTCCACTGAAGTACGCACCGGGGCCAAGTGCAGATCCCCAGTGGCAGTGAACACACTATTCGGTTGGACGGTTCAGGGCAGACAGGGCTTGCAGTATTCCGGAACCCTTCCTGAGAGCAAGCAAATTCTGTTTACGATGTGTCAAGACCCGGAGCACCAGCTTCACCGTATGATGGACCGGTTCATGAGCATTGATAAATTGCCGCATGTCAACCCAAAAGGGGTAACCTGCTCCAAGGAGGACAAACTGGCAGTCAAGATTCTGGAGGAAAGCACAGTTGGTGTGGAGGTGGATGGAGTCCAACGCCTTCAAACCCCGATGCTGAAGAAATCGGGGAGAGACCTTCCATCTGGTTCCCCAGAATCAGTTCGTGCGTTGGCGCGCTCTCATCGAAGGAAGATGCTAGCAAACCCAACCATGGCCGAATATTGTCAGACGTACATGCAGAAGTTAAAAGACAAAGGACATGTTCGATGCCTTGGCCCAGTGGAGGACATGACGCCTGATGCCCTGCAGGGGTGGTACATACCATATCATGTTGTCTACAGCAGTGGCAAACACCGGTTGGTTTTCAACTGCTCTTTCACATATGCCGGCCAGAATTTAAACGAAGTGTTGTTGGCAGGGCCAACTCTAGGACCATCATTGTTGGAAGTACTCCTGCGTTTTAGACAACGAAGAATAGCAGTCTCGGGCGATATAACTGCCATGTTCCACCAGGTCATGTTGGCTCCTGCTGAGCGACGGGCATTTAGGTTCTTGTGGTGGGATGAATCCTCAGAGAAATGGGTGGTTGTTGAATGGATGGTCTTGCCATTTGGAGCTGCCTGCAGCCCGTGCTGTGCAACGTTTGCCCTACAAAAGCATGCCGGGGATTTCAACCAACAGTACCCTCTTGTCCAGGACACAATCGAACAAGAAACATATGTCGACAACCAGCTTGCGAGTAGAGACACAGTGGAGCAAGCCAGGGATCTGGTCAACAGTACACGCCAGTGCCTACAGGAAGCTGGCTTCCAGATGGTAAAGTACGCGAGTAGCCATTCAGAGGCCGTCACGCACTTGCCACAAGAGGCCCGCTCGGATCGTCACGTTCGGTCCCTCTCCCTAGATCAGTGGGATGGGGATCCAGAACCGGCGTTAGGACTTCACTGGGATTGTAGAAGTGATGAGTTGTATCACCCAGCCAAACCTCCTCAGCTTGGACCGCTCACCAAGCGAACTGCACTTAGGTTGCTAGCGAGTCAGTTTGAACCCCTCGGGGATATTGCCCCATTTACTGCACGAGCAAAGTTGATCGTTCGGGAGTTATGGATGTCTAAACTTGACTGGGATGAAGAAGTGACCAGTGTAGACATCCAAAACAGGTGGCAAAAATGGTGTTCAGAACTAGAACACATTCCTTCGATTCGACTTCAGCGTTGCTACACTCCTAGTCAGGTTGACACGGCCAGTGTAAACAGGAGTCTCCATGTGTTCTGTGATGCTTCCGAAAGACTCTATGGGGCAGTCGCCTATCTACGCTCTACTGATGAAGGTGGTGATGTCTATCTGGGATTCGTACTTGCAAAGTGCCGAGTGGCTCCCAAGCGTCAAATGTCCATACCGCGCCTTGAACTAATGGCCGCCTTGCTAGGAGCACAACTTGCCAAAATTGTGCGTGATGCCCTCACAGTTGACATCAAAGACACAGTGATGTGGAGTGACTCTACGACAATACTTACCTGGATTAAGTCAGAGTCTTGTCGATACAAGGTCTTTGTAGGAACACGGATTGCAGAAATACAAACCCTCACCGAAGGTGACAAGTGGCGATATGTTAACACGAAGGAAAACCCTGCTGATGACATCACTCGCGGACTGGCTGTCTCTGAACTTGGCAAAGGCTCACGATGGACTGAAGGACCTCCTTGGTTAGTCCACCCCCCAGATACATGGCAGTGTGGCCATGTACCAGTAAGTGTACCTGATGAAATGTCGGTAGTAGATGAAAAGGAGATCAAGAAATCTCTGTTTTGTGGCTTGACCGGGGCTGATCCCGTGGTCAGTCCAGTTGCAGATGTGGACTTAAGTGCCTTTAAAAGCTGGACTGGGATGGTGGATGCAGTGGGAGAGCAGGTTTATGGCGAGGCCAATCAGGAGCATGGTGTACTTAACCCTGACCAGATCTCTGAAGTAGAGTGTCAGCTGCTTCGGCGTGCCCAGCAGGAAAGTTTTCAAGAAGATCTAGTTGCTCTCCGTGCTAGCAAGCAGGTACATCGTTCCAGTCGCTTACTTCAACTTGCTCCAGAACTTGACACCTCCAGCAAACTCATTCGAGTTGGTGGTAGACTTCGAAAGATGCCGCAAGATGACTCGGTACCCTTGGACCCACACCCAGTAGTCCTCGATCCTCACAATCCCATCACCAAGCTTCTCATCAAGCAGGTTGATAAACACTTCAACCATCAAGCCGGGACTGATCAGGTATTCGCCTACGTGAGGCGAAGATATTGGGTATTGCGTGGGCGGAGTGCAGTGAGAGGTATACTCCATAGTTGTGTTGAGTGCCAACGCTGGCGCAAAAAACCAGAAGTCCCTCGTATGGCAGATCTTCCGAAGTGTCGACTGAGGTTACACAAGCCACCTTTTTATTCAACTGGGATGGATTGCTTTGGTCCTATGACTGTCAAAGTTGGTAGGCGTAATGAGAAACGCTGGGGCCTAGTCTTCAAATGCATGACTACAAGGGCTGTCCATCTAGAATTGGTGGCCAACATGGATACCGATGAATTCCTCATGGCGTATCGGCGCTTTGCATCTCGTCGAGGTGTGCCCTATGAGTTGCTTAGTGATTGTGGCACCAACTTTAAGGGTGCGGACTCCGAGATCCAAAGGTCTCTGAAGGAGATGGAGCCATCTATGGTACAGAAACTCTCCAGGTACAAGGTTCGCTTTCGATTTAACCCTCCTAATGCTCCCCATTTTGGTGGAACCTGGGAGCGAGAAGTTCGCTCTGTGAAGGGGGCTCTGAAAGCTGTGCTGCAGGACCGTACCGTTCCGGAGTCAGTTCTACATACAGTCTTGGTGGAAGTGGAAGGTATTATGAACTCAAAACCATTAGGTTATGCCTCGACAGATATTGCCGATGCTGATCCCGTCACTCCCAACATGTTGTTGATGGGGCGGCGGGACCCTGCCCTGCCAATGGTTCTGTATGATGAGTCTGAATTACGTGGACGGCGCAGTTGGCGTCACAGTCAGATTTTGGCCGACCAGTTTTGGCGTCAGTTTATTCGATCTTATCTCCCTGCCATGCAAACGCGCCAAAAGTGGCAGCGGGAAGTAGAAAATCTTGCAGTGGGAGACGTTGTCATGATCGTGGACCCCCAGCTCACAAGGTCCCAATGGCCTGTGGGTAAAGTGTCTGAATTACTCCCATCTAGTGATGACCGTGTCAGGGCTGTTCGAGTTAAGGTAGGTAGCCGTGAATATGAGCGTCCAGTAGCCCGACTTGTCAGGTTGGGTAAATATGATACTGATGTCCTGCCCAATAAAGCCAACATAGAGCTCACTCGGTGCAGGGTTCCCTTCAGACTGGTACCCTAGGTACGCCAAAGGTAAAGTAAAGTTTGTTATTTGAATTTCACCCTTTCAGGTGTTTCTTCAAAGTTGTATTTCGAATTTTTCTTCCAAAATTCGAGGGCGGCTGTGTTGGAACTAAAGTTTACACTGCGAGAGGGCGCTCGTGTGCTCAACAGAGGGCGCTGTTCAGCGTGCTGCCGCTTTCGCGCCAGTTTTATCTCTGCGTTTAATGTTTGAGGAATTCTGAAATTGTTGTTCCAATCTGTCCATTTTGGACTGTCCTTTATGGGGCCATCGTTGCATAACTGGCATAAGCAAGCAACTAAGAAAAACAAATAGGACTACAGTGTGAACTTACACCTCCATCAACAATCGTTTGTAGTTACAGCGTTTGTTAAATGCTGTTCACTGGTGTTTTATCTGGAACTGGAAGAGTTCATTAAATTCCAAGCCTGGATATTCCCTTCAAGTGAATGCCGTCTAGTGTATTCCTGAGTGTCGTCCTTTCATCTAGTTCTAGCCCCCAGTACACGCCACCACTCGATCGCAAGTGCCTAATCGGACTTGTTGGAAGCAGTCACGACCAAATAAATCCAAACCACAGTACCCCTCTGCCACATATCGTGCTGGGTATAGCTTGGTTTGCTCTCAATTTATTATCTTGTTCAGTTTATTCAGGCTTCACCTCTCACGTATTTTATGTACCACAACGTTTCCTATAGTTCGAATGTTGAACGTGTTTTGGGGTCACTGCTATTGTTCAATACGACGTCACAGATTGAAAGGCACACACAACACATACTCAATCTATACTCAAACAGCTTGGTATATGCATGGAGGAATAAGAAGGAAGCGCCGACAATGTATAACTCAACAAGCGCATACATTGATCTGTTGGCCTTGAATGTTTCCCATGACCTTATTTTCCTATTAGCATAATCTGCGAAGTACATAGTTCAGCACTACGAAATATTCGACTACATAAACAGATTACACCTCATCTGCTGAA
This sequence comes from Crossaster papposus, assembly GCA_037893245.1. Taxonomy (NCBI): domain Eukaryota; kingdom Metazoa; phylum Echinodermata; class Asteroidea; order Velatida; family Solasteridae; genus Crossaster; species Crossaster papposus. The sequence continues at coordinate 3,171,438 of JBAIAA010000074.1, read as the reverse complement.
CTAAATGTACATTTGTACATGTTTATGGGAGCATCATACCCATAAACTATCGAGTACATTGTTCAACCAGGGGCATGCATTTTTAATGGGCCGAGACAAGTTTATCATTGTTTGTTTTTAATAGCACAAAGGGTGGCGCGAAAAGTTTGATATTTGATAAGCGGTGCTTTATATTGTAAGTGTATTTGTTTGAGCAGACTGAAGTCCATTCAGTTGAGTCAAATTAAATTAATAACACGTTCTGTACGCAATAATTCAGACACGAGTACCGTGAGTTAGGCCATGGTTGAAAACGATTTTGAGGTTTATCAGTTGACGTGTACACACGGTTTTCAATCCTACAAATCCGGAGTATTTAATACTCCAGATATGACAATGTTCTTATTTGTACCCCAAGGCCATCTATGCGCGTGCTAGGATTTTCTCTCCCTAACTTCATTCACCCCTGAGAAAATCAAATCAAATCAATTAAATCTCACCGAATTGTTGAAGACAATGGGGATCGGGCATAGGATGAGAGGCGCTAGAACCACAATGAAATATCGCCGGTTCCTCCATGCCAATGCTCGATGGCTGGGTGGGGTCGGGGTCTGTGTAGGCCCTGCCTCTGGCTCGTCCGCCGCTACAATTTGACCGACCGCTTCTTCCCACGTTGGAGGCGGTGGTTCGTTGTTGAAACTCATCTCTACATTGAACATGACAAAAACTCAGTTGAAAATTGCAGAAATATACCAAACGTATAGGTCTAACCAACAGCTTATAATATGCAAGCATAAAACGTACGAAAACGTAGCAAATTGTACCAAAACCGAGTTGTAGATTTCCTACTCCATGTACGGTTGACAATATACAATGTACATTGGTATGTGTACTGTGGCGGAACCGGCGGAGGACCTAGATGGGGACTGGTCTTATTATCCCAGGACTCCACCCAACTCTTATTATCCAACAAATATATTTATTAACCTCGCGCAAGGATGAGCGGCTATCCAGACGCAAGGGGGGGACAATAAACGAACGGCGGACTTAACCTAGGGGCAGCTCGTTTGGTGGAAATATACCACCGTTTTATGACTGCATGATCAACTTGATATAATAGCAGAGCACTAAATAATTATAATAAACCTCACAGTGATCCAAATAATCCTCACAGCGACAAGAATTTCCAAGGACAGTTATGATTCTTATTATTCTTCTCTTGTCAATGAATCAGTGTTAATTAACAATCAGTTAGTTTATACAGAAATAAAGTGGTCAACTGCACCACCTAATAATCCTTACGAAACTCAGTAAGCCTCACAAGGACATGTACACCACTATAAATGGTCTTTTGAATAACTGTGCCAAGAAACTGCCTGCATGTAGCTCTGACACCGAACTTGCGAATAACTTTTTGTCTTCCTTCATTGGTAAAGTTGAGCAAATTAGAACTGATGTCTCTCAAATTTCTATGTCCTCAGATTTTATTATGCCATGTCAGCATTTTTCTGATCCTTGCATTAATAATATGCACAATTTCAATCCCCTCACTAAATCTGATGTCGACAAACTTATAAGGCACTTTCCTAACAAGTCTTGTTCTCTTGACACACTACCCACATGGCTTATCAAGAGCTGTCTGCCCAGTCTGTTACCGATCATTACTAGAACTTCTCTTGCATCTGGTGTTTCCCTGAAACCTTCAAACAGTCCATCATTACCCCCATTCTAAAGAAGCCCGGACTAGATTCTAATGTTCTTAGGAGTTATCGTCCCATTTCCAACATCAAATTCATTGGCAAAGTTATCAAAAAGGCCGCTTCATGTCAAGTTACCAATCATGTTAATAACAATAATCTCGGTGATCCGTTCCAATCAGCATACAAAGCTCACCACAGTACCGAGACTGCTTTGCTCAAGGTGAAAAATGACATCCTGGAATCCCTTGACAAAAACAAAGTTATTCTCCTGGTATTACTTGACATGTCAGCTGCATTTGATACCGTTGACCATGGCATATTTATTGATAGAATAGAGACTTGTTTTGGCATTACAGGTACTGCTAAATCTTGGTTTAGGTCCTATCTCAATGAACGTCGTACCAGAGTGTCCATTAGGAATGCCAAATCTGTGGAGCATGTTCTCAGTTTCTCAGTACCTCAGGGATCCGTCATTGGACCACAGTGCTTTACCATGTATACTCATCCAGTTGGTGATATTATAAGAGAATACAATGTCAATTTTCATGTTTACGCTGATGACACCCAACTCTATACTGAATTTGATCCCAAAGTTGCAGGTGATTCCAATCGTGCTCTTTTTATTCTGTCCACGTGTATTTCTAAGATTAATAACTGGATGGTGCAAAACAAGCTGCAGCTTAATCAAAACAAAACTGAATTTTTTGTTTTTGGTTCCCCGAAGGTCATCAGTACTTTACCTAATCTTGTATTAAGAGTTGGAGACATTTGCATAAATCCTTCTACCACTGTAAACAATCTTGGGGTTACTCTTGACTCATCCTTGTTAATGAACAAACACATCAGTACAGTCTGCAGAAGTGTGCATTTTCATATTCGCAATTTGTGGCGTATACGCCGTTTCCTCACCAAGGATGCTTGTCATAATGCTGTCAGATCATTGGTTCTTTCACGCATTGATTATGCCAACTCATTGTTATACGGAGCCAGGGAAGAGGACCTCAGACGAGTACAGCGCCTTCAAAACAAAGCTGCGCGTCTTGTGTTTGCATGCGCTAGAGATCAATTCTCATCAGCTCAATTACTGTGCTCACTTCACTGGCTTCCCGTCAAGGAAAGAATCACTTTCAAAATTCTCCTGTTTGTTTATAATTTTTTCCAACGGCAATCTCCAAGTTACATTTCTGACGGTCTAAATGTATATAATACTAAGGGGCCTGGAGGTCGCAGGGGGCTTCGCTCTTCTTCTGATGTCACCCGGCTGATTGTTCCGCGATCCAAAAAGAAGGCTGGGGACAGTTCATTCTTTGTTGTTGCCCCTAAATTGTGGAACAGGCTGCCGTGTGCTATCAGGGAAGCGACATCTACTGCGACCTTCAAGCGCCAACTCAAAACTCACCTATTTCCCAGCTTATGATTTGTTTGTTTTACTGCATTTTCTGTATTTCATTGTCTTAATTCTGTTGTTGATGTGAGGCGCTGTGTTCTTTGTAGAGCGCCATATAAATGCCTTGTATTATTATTAAGGCTCGGTAAGCCTCACCAGGCTCGGTAAGCCTCACGTGGTCAACTGCACCACGTTAACTATACTTTAATACAATATAACCTTGTACAATATAAGCTATTTCTATACGGCGTAAGCCTCACACAGCTTATACAATTATAATATCTTTACAACAAGTTATCTTTATACAGTGTAAGCCTCACACAGCTTATACAATTATAATCCTTATATGTGTTATAGTAATATAAAGAAACACAAGGTAAAGCAGGGTAATGAAACACTTAACAGGCAACCTCATTAGATATTCACAGAGTAAGCCTCACGGGGTACCACGCACCTTGACCAGGTTCAGCTCACTGGCAGCGAACACAGGTAAACCTCGCAGGTTTCACCATACACCTGAATAACTACAGGTAATATCCAGGCGTGACGTATTCCTATTGTTCTTGCACGACAATACTAGCCGGTAATGGCTTGTTAGACAGAAACTCATCATTAACCAGCACAATAACTCATCGTTACCAACACAATAACTCGTCGTTACCAACACAATAACTCATCATTACCAATACAATGATTTTAAACACAATTGCTGTCCATTATCAAGTAAATAAACAGTACTGTATCACTGTGCCAACCAAATGAACATAATGTGTGTCATAGAATGGATACTCTATATAGTTCACACTGCGGCATTGTGCGGTGCCGTCGATAAGCCACACCGCAGGCACGTACGCAGGGGGGATGCGACGGGTACGTACGCACCCCCCAAAATTACCGAAAGGTCTACAATTTCCGGGGTAAATAATGGTATTTTGATGTAGAAATAACGGTATTGGCACCCAAAATGGACTTGGGTTAGGCGATAATGTTAACAACAAAAATCGCACCCCCAAAACAAATCCTGCGTACGGGCCTGTGTGATTGGCAGTGCACTTACATTGTAGCCTCATTGTACTCGGTCTTTGTTGTTCACATTCCCATTAACAATGGGAGTCTGGATATTACATAGGCTAATAGCTTCGGAACGCGCCAATACCAGCGATAATCGGTCTCGGCGCTGCGCGCCTCGCCCGATTATCCTGCTGGTATTGGCGTGTTCCTCAGCCATTACCCTTTATTGATCAACGAATAGCTCAAGGAAATCTGACTAGACCACACGGAACACTTAAACCGCTAACTCAGTAAACCTCTACGGGAACAACTAGCTCAACAACCAGGACTGCTCAGCCGACGCCACGCCAACAGGCATAAAACATACACCCAGCGTGCAAGCCCTCCGATCCCTCTAAGCTTCGCTAAATCCCCAAACTAAGCGGTCTACCTCGCCCGTTTAACCCTGCTCCCCAGTAATCTAACAAACAACTTCTACGCTGACTCACCGGTCAATCCCGTTCGCCAGCAATCCGCTACGGCAACACTCAGTTATAATTCTTCGGGTAATTCAGGTACTTGTTCTAGCATTGACGCCTTCTATGGAACTGACTGGAAACCGCGCGAAAGGCCCCAGAAGTCGCGACAATGCGCTACAGCGATTGGTCACCACGCGCTAATTATATGTGCATTACCCGGGCAGAAGCTACGCGCGCCGGTAATTGGTTGCTTAACCCCGATCATGCAGCCGCGCGTTGATGATTGGCCACTGCGCCAAGTATCACGCAGCATGAGCGCGTGATCCTGCATGAACAATATATATTTAGAATTTAGGATAACTAGACTCGAATACGAGTCGGCATATACCCTGTTCCGTTACACAGGCCCCAGCTAAGCTTGGTCCGTCTCGGACCAAATAGCTTAAATAAAATTTGAGGAACAGGGCGAACATTAAGTTTATACAATTTTTAAATATACAAGTTAAAAATAGTGCGTGGCTTACCCACACGACTACTTCCGTGTGAGGCTCATAGTAAACCTCAAAATGGTGAGGTTTACTCCTTACATACAATTATATCACTCTCGCGTAGTCGAATTGTCCTCGACTAAACTTACTACTATTTATCAAATCTAGATGTCCTTGGTTTTCTAAACAAACTTGATACTTATACAACTATATAAAACCTTTATAAAACTTACGGTAGCAAAAATAGACCAAACATGTACACGCGGACGGTATAAACTTTGAATACTGAGCTTAATCATTTCTTAGAAAAATCAAGAGTCATCATCTAGAATTACAAATATACACAATAATTGTTGGTTGATAAGCATATTTACGTAGTTATATTCGGCTAGGCGTGGAGGTTGTACTTGTTGGCATCGACGGCCTTCTGGAACTTGGTGTGGGTCTCCTCCTCCTGCACCAGCTTGCCGTCCAAATAGGTGTTACGGAAGACCCGTTCTTCGACGATGGCCAGCCGCATTCTCTTTGCCGGAGGTTCCTCGGCCACCTGTGGCACTGAAGCTTCACTCCTCACTGGGCTCAGTGGAGGCGGGGACCTGGACAGCTGCGGCGGTGACTCCCTAGGTTTTCTGTTCATCAGGGAGATGAAAGCTCTCGGTTTCCCGCCTGGCTGAGGGTGCCGAATCGGGGAGACGGCCATACTCACAAGCGGGGAGATCGGGCAGGGAGACAGCGAGATGACGGCGTCTCTAGATGGGCTTTCCGGTGCCTTACTCACAGTAGCCGGAGGATGTTCTCGTCCCCCGGGCCCGAGCCCCCACTTGCCGGTCAACAGCTGTCTACTGATGGAGATTGGAAGCGACATACCTTCCCCAGGTTCTCCTACTTCGACCCTCCCAAGGCCCTCACACTCTGTCGTCTCCTTAGGGTGGCTGTACTTATAGTGCCGGCGCAAGTTGTCACGGCGCTTGTCCCGATAGTTGCACTGGCCGCAGCAGAGATACAACGGAGGCCCGTGTACCAGCTGGCGGTGCCTTGCACAGCTCTGTCGGGTCGTAAACTCCTTTCAGCACTGCAGACACTTCACAGCCATCAATATGTCTGCACAAAACAAAATATATCAGTTCAAATGGTTAGCATAACCCTCACTTGACCGGTAACCAACCTAATCCCTATACCTTGCGGGAAGCCTATGTGTCTTCTGAGGATACCTCTTTGCAGGTTTCCTAGAGTTCACAACTTCAGGTTCCCTCACAATTTCCTGACCCATAACTGCATGAGCCTCCTCAGACTCTTGCCTAATTTCAGGCCCTACACCCAATTCTACATTTGGACTACTAGACGCGGTCTCAGGAACTTCTTCTCGCACATCGGCCAAGGGTTCCTCCACCATCTTGGGCTTGTACCCCCACGCCTTCAACGTCTTGCCGGCGTATGGCTTCAGTCGGTCGCCGTGAACTACAAAAGCCTTACCTCCAGGCTTTAACTGAATTCGGTAGGTCACATCGGAGAGTCTCTTGACCACCAAGTACGGTCCTACCCATCGAAGTTCTAGCTTCTGACATCTCCCCTTCTTCTTCGCCTTGTTATACAGCCAGGCGAACTGGCCTTCCTTTAGGCCTTCGCCATGTACCCTGCGATCGTAATTTCGCCTCTGGTTCCTGGCGCTCTGCTCCAGGCACTCTCTGGCCCTGCCATGTGCCTCTTGCAGATTCTGCCGTGACCTCTGGGCGAAATCCGTCGCTGTTGTGTCCTCCGCTGTAGGACACTCAACCAGCAAATCAACTGGGAGCCTCGTCTCCCTCCCAAGCATCATCATGTTTGGAGACTCGCCAGTTGACTCTTGGGGAGTGCACCGGTAAGCAAAACATGCATACGGTAAACACTCGTCCCAGTCACGCTGTCTCCTCCTTGGTTCAATCATCACAGCAACCATATTCACCAATGTCTTGTTGAAACGTTCAACCATTCCGTCGGACTTCGGGTTGTACGCTGTGGTCCTTGTCTTGGAAATTCCAAGGACCTTACACATCTCGCCAAACACTGCCGACTCAAAGTTTGTCCCCTGATCGGAATGCAATTCCAAGGGAATGCCAAACCGACAGACAAACTCACTGACAAACTTGTTCGCCACCGTCTCTGCCTTAGCATCAGGCAGAGCGTATGCCTCCATCCACTTGGAGCAGTAGTCACCAACTACCATGATCCAGACATTGCCATTGTCACTCCGAGGGAGTGGCCCCAGTAAGTCCACAGCCACTCTCTACATAGGCTCGCCCACTAAATACTGTTGGAGTGGGGAAACTCTCCTCTTCGCAGGAGATTTCCTTCTCCCACACAGCTCGCAACATCGGATGAATGACCTCACATCCGCGGTCATTCCCGGCCAATAATATCGCAACTTGACCTTGGCCAAAGTCTTATTGACCCCTAAATGGCCACTCGTCCGGCCACCATGCAGCTCCTGAAGTACGACCTCTCTAAATTCCCCAGGAAGTACTAGTCGCAACCTCACGGACTTCCCATCGTCGGACTCCCAACTTCTATAAAGGACACCGTCCTGCACCTTCATCTGATCCCAAGAGGACCAGAGGGTCTTGTGTGCCGAGGAGGCGGCTGACACAGTCTCCCAACTGGGACGACTGCCCGACTCCTTTGCCCTAATCATCCAACCAATACTTCCGTCACCAAGTTGACCCTCTCTGACTGCATCCTTAGGCAAGTGTGGTTGAGCAAAGATGCCCCTCACCCTCGCCTCTGGGATCTGCACGTCAGAGTCAACCTCGTGGCGACCATTATCAACCTCACTAGTCGTTGCCACCTGGGCCCCCTTCGATGCCTCAACGGTCTGTGGCGCTTCATCAGCGTCAGCACGACCACACTGTTTGCAGGCCTTTCGGGACAACCCATCAGCATTGCCATGCTTCCGCCCAGGTCTGTGTTGAATCGTCAAATCATACTCGCTGATCACTTCCAGCCACCTGGCAAGCTGACCCTCGGGGTCCTTGAAATTAAGCAACCACCGGAGAGCAGCATGGTCGGTTCGGAGTAGCACCTTTTGACCATACAGGTACTGTCTAAACTTTCTGAGGTAGACAACTCCCGCCAGAAGTTCTCTCCGAGTAACACAGTAGTTCCTCTCTGCCTTGCTGAGTTTACGGCTCGCAAAGGCCAGGACCTTCTCTTCCCCATCATGGATCTGAGACAAAACCGCCCCAATTCCATCCCCACTAGCATCTGTATCTAAGATGTAGTCACTGTCTGGAACGGGGTATGCCAACACCGGTGCTGTTTGCAGCCTCTGTTTCAACTCAACAAATGCCTGTTGGCAGGCATCCGTCCACTTGAACTCACGCGACTTTTCAGTCAGCGCATGCAACGGTGAAGCAACCTCAGCAAATCCCCGGACAAACTTCCGATAATAGGAAGCGAGGCCTAAAAAGCTTCGAACTTCCTTGACACACTTAGGGGTTGGCCAATCGGCCACGGCCCGAACCTTCTCAGGGTCGGTAGCCACACCCTCGGACGACACAATATGTCCCAAATAGCCCACTGACCTCTGAAACAGGAAGCACTTACTAGGCTTCAACTTCAAACCAGCTCGCCTCAACCTTGAGAAGACGACTCGCAGTCGTTCAATCTCCTCTTTCACAGTCTTGCCAAACACAATGACATCGTCCAGGTATATCAGCAGGACGTCCCACTGAAGACCGGCCATCACCTTCTCCATCAACCTTTCAAATGTCGCAGGAGCGTTGCAAAGACCAAAGGGCATGCAGCGCCACCTGTATAAACCGTTCCGCACCACAAAGGTTGACTTCTGGCTGGCGTCCTCATCGAGGTCGACCTGCCAATACCCGGACGCTAAATCGAGAGTGGAAAACCACTCTGCACCCTCCAACGCATCTAGTGTCTCTTCGATACGAGGGACAGGATAAGCATCTTTGATGGTTACCTTATTCAGACCCCGATAGTCGACACAAAATCGCTTAGTTCCGTCCTTCTTTCGAACTAACACAACATTTGCAGCCCAGGGACTATCAGATGGCTCGATAACCCCTCGCTTTTGCAAATCTCCAACCTGCCTCATTATTTCTTCCTAATTACACAGGGGATGGCGCCGAGGCCTCTGCTTGACAGGCCTCGCATCGCCCGTAGTGATGTGGTGCTTCACCACACCAGTCCGCCCTATGTCACCCTCACCAGACGAAAATACATCCTGAAATTTTACCAGGCATGCCTTCACCTCTTCATGATATTCCTCAGCGAGGTTGACCTTACTACGGTCGTATATATCATGCAGGTAACTTGGCAAGCCTCCATAAACCTCACACCCACGACTCTCACCCGGCACCACTACCGAGTCAACCTCAACTGTCGCAATTGTGCCCACCGTTGTTCCCTTTCGAACAACCCGTCTCTCCCCATTCGGATTAAGTATCCGCAGCGGGATATCCTCAGCTTGTGGCTCAACCAGTGACCGGGCTAGCAGTAAGCCTCGCTGTGCCAACTCGCCTCCACCTTCCACAGGCTCGATGATTGCCGGCTGTCCAAATGCCTCACTGATACCGCTTACTGTACCAGGCACAACAGCCTCATGGCCTGCCGGAATCTCGGTGGTTTCAGCCACTATCACTCTTCCGATAAACGGCTCACCGGCACCAGTCATACACCTCATTCGTTCCCCGTTTAACCTCAACTCGAGGGTACGGAAATCTAAGCTACCTTCAGTAGGTAACAAGAAATCCATGCCTAATATACCGTCATACTTGACATCAGCAAAAATCACTCGAAGTGGGTAAGCTGTCTTACCCATCTGTACGTCCACCCAGGCAACTCCCATCACAGCCAAAGGACTTCCGTCTACCTGCTGAATGTTGGATTCTTCTGCCTCAAGCACCGGCCTCTGTTCTTTGGCCATTCGGTGGTAGACTTTACTACTGATTAAAGTGTCTGTTGACCCAGAATCAACCAAAAACCTGCATTTCGCTCCTCTTACCACACCATTAACAAACAACCCGTACCTAGGACGAGGACCACTTATTGGCCGAGTGCCTACTGGCTCTCTGGCTTTTGGGTCTCGTTTCTTCCCGGTTGTGTCTGTCCTCGACTCTCGTTTGGACCCTAGGAAACGTCCAGCCTGCCCGCGGGCCCACCGGTCGGCTGGCTGGCGTTTCCCTGCTGCCATCTCTCTCTACGAGGTTTAGCACATTCCAGAGCGAAATGGCCAACCTCACCACACTTGAAACAGGTCAACCCACCAGGCGCTTTCCTCGCAGGCTTTGGCGACGGTCTCTCCGGGAACCTCGCCTGCCTCTCAGGAAACCTCGCCTGGTCAACCGAACTCAAACCTTGCTTGGTGAGCCCTTCCAGCAGCTCAACTACTTTGTATATTTTCTGTGACTGCTGACCGGCACTTTCTTCTAATTTTAGAAGCCGCCTCTCGGTGTCAGAGTCAACTGCTCTCGCAAACTTCACAGGTTTCCCCTCAACTCTTCGTTCGCACTCAACCTTCTCAAAATTGTCCGTCTCAAGGGCAGCACGTATTGCTTCGTCCAGTGTCTTTGGGCGATCGCGATACACGCCTTCCCTTACCACCTGACTTTCCACCGCCTCAATGAAATGGTTCTTCCCTAGGCGCTCTCGTGCCTCTTCGGGAATTTCAGGGTAGGCCTTCAACGTCAAGTCACGTATGGCTTGGCCCAACTCCTGCAGAGTTTCCTTAGGACCCTGACGTCGATGCCTCAACTCAACTAAATAATTTTCGGCCTGCCGACCAGGACCGAACCTCTTCGCCAACACCTTTACAAGTTCACTATAAGTGAACCTTTTTGACCCATCACCGAGAATTCGGAGTGCCTCGCCTTGGAGGCTAGCAGCCAAAAACTCGGTTGCTTGCTCCTCACTCCACTGATTCACCTGCTTACACGCCTCGAAGTGGCGATAATAGTCGTTCCAAAGAACTTTACCATTGTACCGGTCGAGGGTAATTGTAGGCCTGTGAGGCTTACCACCGTGAGGCTTACCGCACACCTCGTTACCCACGTTGCCTTCAACGAGGCATACCCTGTGGTATCCTCAGGCAACTTCCAACTAATATCAGAATCCACCTTAACCAGAGGTGTATCCCTTCTTTCAGGGGTACCCTCGTCGACCATTTTTGGCTGTTCCCCCTTCTTGACAGCCTCTAACTCCGAAGAAAGACGAGCTTTCTCCCATCTCAACCACTGAACCTCCATTCTAGAGCGGCTCAGTTCATCCAGGACAGAACCCGTGCCAGCCTCAGCTGAGGTGACACCCCCGTCCTCACTCATACTGATGTTTCCTCCTGACTAGGAAACTCGGTCTCAACCAAACTATCTACACTGGTCCAGTGACCAACTCGTCACTAATAATCCTCGCAGTGTACCTCAGCGAGGTTCACTGCCGACAATCAAAACGACTTTATTTCTAAACCAGTAACGACCCAGATCAGCACTACCTGCCAACCTCGTTACTAATTCACCCTCGCAGTGTACCTCACAGAGGTGCACCCACCAACAACAATCAAATGCAATTTTTATTTCTCTTTATTACACGTTCTCAAATTACACTATACAATCATAAAATATCCCACTTCTGACACCATTTGTGGCGGAACCGGCGGAGGACCTAGATGGGGACTGGTCTTATTATCCCAGGACTCCACCCAACTCTTATTATCCAACAAATATATTTATTAACCTCTCGCAAGGATGAGCGGCTATCCAGACGCAAGGGGGGGACAATAAACGAACGGCGGACTTAACCTAGGGGCAGCTCGTTTAGTGGAAATATACCACCGTTTTATGACTGCATGATCAACTTGATATAATAGCAGAGCACTAAATAATTATAATAAACCTCACAGTGATCCAAATAATCCTCACAGCGACAAGAATTTCCAAGGACAGTTATGATTCTTATTATTCTTCTCTTGTCAATGAATCAGTGTTAATTAACAATCAGTTAGTTTATACAGAAATAAAGTGGTCAACTGCACCACCTAATAATCCTTACGAAGCTCAGTAATCCTCACGAAGCTGCTCAGTAATCCTCACGAAGCTCGGTAATTCTCACGAAGCTCGGTAATCCTCACGAAGCTCGGTAATCCTCACGAAGCTCGGTAAGCCTCACGAAGCTCGGTAAGCCTCACGAAGCTCGGTAAGCCTCACCAGGCTCGGTAAGCCTCGCCAGGCTCGGTAAGCCTCGCCAGGCTCGGTAAGCCTCACCAGGCTCGGTAAGCCTCACCAGGCTCGGTAAGCCTCACCAGGCTCGGTAAGCCTCACCAGGCTCGGTAAGCCTCACCAGGCTCAGTACAGTCTGCAGAAGTGTGAATTTTCATATTCGCAATTTGTGGCGTATACGCCGTTTCCTCACCAAGGATGCTTGTCATAATGCTGTCAGATCATTGGTTCTTTCACGCATTGATTATGCCAACTCATTGTTATACGGAGCCAGGGAAGTGGACCTCAGACGAGTACAGCGCCTTCAAAACAAAGCTGCGCGTCTTGTGTTTGCATGCGCTAGAGATCAATTCTCATCAGCTCAATTACTGTGCTCACTTCACTGGCTTCCCGTCAAGGAAAGAATCACTTTCAAAATTCTCCTGTTTGTTTATAATTTTTTCCAACGGCAATCTCCAAGTTACATTTCTGACGGTCTAAATGTATATAATACTGAGGGGCCTGGAGGTCGCAGGGGGCTTCGCTCTTCTTCTGATGTCACCCGGCTGATTGTTCCGCGATCCAAAAAGAAGGCTGGGGACAGTTCATTCTTTGTTGTTGCCCCTAAATTGTGGAACAGGCTGCCGTGTGCTATCAGGGAAGCGACATCTACTGCGACCTTCAAGCGCCAACTCAAAACTCACCTATTTCCCAGCTTATGATTTGTTTGTTTTACTGCATTTTCTGTATTTCATTGTATTAATTCTGTTGTTGATGTGAGGCGCTGTGTTCTTTGTAGAGCGCCATATAAATGCCTTGTATTATTATTAAGGCTCGGTAAGCCTCACCAGGCTCGGTAAGCCTCACGTGGTCAACTGCACCACGTTAACTATACTTTAATACAATATAACCTTGTACAATATAAGCTATTTCTATACGGCGTAAGCCTCACACAGCTTATACAATTATAATATCTTTACAACAAGTTATCTTTATACAGTGTAAGCCTCACACAGCTTATACAATTATCGTCACCGTTTTTACGGAAAGAGGCGAATTTCATGAAAAATCGTCTATTTATCGAAATTATTTTTGTTGATGAAAACGATTAAATATTGCAATTTCTACAACTTGGTGAAGTTATACATCAAAAAAATCATTAAAATCCTAATTAACCTAATTAACGAATGGGCGATTTGGTCCTCAAGTGCCCTTTTGCGTTTTCACGAAGAGGCAAATTCGAAATAGCGTTGACTTCAACGTGTTTATGAAGGGGCGAATTGGTCCTCAGGTGCCCTTTTGCGTTTTCACGAAGAGGCGAATTGGGCGAATTGGGCTCGAAGTGGCTTTTAGCGTTTTCACGAAGAGACAAATTGGGGGCGCAATGGGGAAATGTATACATTCTGACTCTCACAGCCACGGGCGAATTTGCTAATGTATCGTTTTTTCGTTTTCACGAAGAGACAATTCTGTTAATTGATTAATTCTGCAAAACTAATCACCTATTTTTCTTAACGTTTGCTATATTTAAGAAGATTGAAATCTCTTCTTTCCCATGATACCTCAATCTTGTATATTCTATTGATATTTATGTTTTAAACTGCCAAACGAAAAAAGGACGAACTTTACAAGCGATTATCTCGAAAGTTTGTTCAGACCGTGAAAGGCTCAATTTGCCTCTTCGTGAAAACGGTGACGTTATAATCCTTATATGTGTTATAGTAATATAAAGAAACACAAGGTAAAGCAGGGTAATGAAACACTTAACAGGCAACCTCATTAGATATTCACAGAGTAAGCCTCACGGGGTACCACGCACCTTGACCAGGTTCAGCTCACTGGCAGCGAGCACAGGTAAACCTCGCAGGTTTCACCATACACCTGAATAACTACAGTGATCAACGAATAGCTCAAGGAAATCTGACTAGACCACACGGAACACTTAAACCGCTAACTCAGTAAACCTCTACGGGAACAACTAGCTCAACAACCAGGACTGCTCAGCCGACGCCACGCCAACAGGCATGAAACATACACCCAGCGTGCAAGCCCTCCGATCCCTCTAAGCTTCGCTAAATCCCCAAACTAAGCGGTCTACCTCGCTCGTTTAACCCTGGTCCCCAGTAATCTAACAAACAACTTCTACGCTGACTCACCGGTCAATCCCGTTCGCCAGCAATCCGCTACGGCAACACTCAGTTATAATTCTTCGGGTAATTCAGGTACTTGTTCTAGCATTGACGCCTTCTATGGAGCTGACTGGAAACCGCGCGAAAGGCCCCAGAAGTCGCGACAATGCGCTACAGCGATTGGTCACCACGCGCTAATTATATGTGCATTACCCGGGCAGAAGCTACGCGCGCCGGTAATTGGTTGCTTAACCCCGATCATGCAGCCGCGCGTTGATGATTGGCCACTGCGCCAAGTATCACGCAGCATGAGCGCGTGATCCTGCATAAACAATATATATTTAGAATAACTAGACTTGAATACGAGTCGGCATATACCCTGTTCCGTTACAGTACCCTATAGCTGACCGTATGCATATAGTTGTGGTCATTTGCAACAATAACTTATTCCTGGATGTAAAGTATAGTACATAAAACAAAATAAAGAAGTACAAACCAATTGATCAGGAGTGAAACACTGAAGAGAAACGTGGCGAGGAAAGCACCCGGAAACCACCAGAAACAGCCAGTGATTAACCTTGAAGTCTGCCTCGGCACGAGCACTGAGTCCGTCCGACCGGACGTAACCGGTTTAGTATACGTGGTCTTTGTCCTTTGATTTAGTATGCTGTTCCTCTCTCTATGAGTCAACTTATGGTCAAGCTCTATTATATTGTTTGGTGATCTAGAAAAAAACTTCACAAGGCGACTCAGATGCGCTGCGTACATACGATTCGCAATATTCTGGTACTACGCTACCCAGAATGCCGTACGTTCCTTTCACGTAAATCTGTAAAGTCCATATATAGCGCCGCGGCTCAAATGCGCTGCATACAATTCAAAAGGTACACAACAATTTCACGACTTTTTGTGAAGGGTTT
The DNA here is from genome assembly GCA_037893245.1 of Crossaster papposus. Taxonomy (NCBI): domain Eukaryota; kingdom Metazoa; phylum Echinodermata; class Asteroidea; order Velatida; family Solasteridae; genus Crossaster; species Crossaster papposus. The sequence continues at coordinate 3,156,182 of JBAIAA010000074.1, read as the reverse complement.
TACCGGATAACATCAATTTAATTTGCATAACCCGAGTTCCTGTCAAAATATAAATACAGTGGCGATACCAGCATTGACTCAACTCTGACAAGATCGATGTTCGTATTTATTTTAGTACAGTGTAAACCCAGGGTTTTTTAGTCGTCACTTTTGTAAGTTGATTATTTTCAAGATTTTTTAGGAACCTTTGTTTGAATTTTATAAACATTTTTGTTGTGTTAGCTAATGGTTATGAACAGAACTTACACCTGCTATTGTTTATAGCGCTTCAATCGTCAAAAATATCACTCTTGTTTGTATTCAATTATGTATTCAACATACATGTTTATATTATTTGTTATCATTTCATCAGACATCGCACGCATTTGAGATGGACATGCTAAAAAGGGGCGTGAGCTCAGCCGGTAGTCAGGCCCCGAACACGTACGACGCCATCTGGACTATGGCACTCACTATCAAGTCCGCAATGGAACATCTTAATAGAACGGAGGCGGCCAATCAGAACGCGAGCTCCGCCCACGCAGGCCGCTGGCGGGGGAGTGGCTTCACGTATGACAACCGGCCAATGAGGGAGCTATATACAAACATTGTGACGAATCTGCGATTTACTGGTGTATCGGTGAGCTGGGGAAAATGTTATCTTTCCAAACTATTGTATTTAACCTTAATCTATAGTGTGTGCAAACTCTTATTAAAATTGGAGGATCCAGGACTTTTATTTAACCGATTATTATACAAATCTGCATAATCCTTATTTAATTCCCTTCGATCTTATCTTTTGGCTTATTTAGGGACCGATAAGGTTCAAAGGACCAGACCGTTACGGAGTTACGACATTTCGACAGAATCAAGGTAAATTGTCCCTTGGGAACAAAATAACTCATTGTACTATCTCACGGAACCAAGGGCCAATTCCATGGAGCTGCTTAGCACACAAAAAGTGCTTAGCATAACAATTCGTCCTTGGTAAAAACAGCGTTACAAACCAAATTCAAGGTGGTATAATTATACTGTTTATGACTGGTATTCTGCTGGTTTCCGCTCAGCATAAAAAGAGTTTTGGCTGACAACCTGTTTTTACTAAGCAAAACATGTTGGTACTAAGCATTTCTTTGTGTTTAGCAGCTCTAATAAATTAACCCCTGGTTGTTTGTTAAATGAATCAAGTGCCAACTTGTACAACAGCAACACAACAAGACAGCGTAAGCAAGTTTGTGCACATTTCGCATCAAGTTTTAAACAAATTTATGAAGATAAAACGTATATAGGTTTTTACGCACTTTTCTCTATTTTATTCCCATTTTGGGTTTGTTCGCTTTGGGTTATAAAAAAACCGCCTGTGCTCGTTTCAGGTGGAATCATGAAGTTGGTAGCGCTGTTCTTTCCTGAGGAGAAACGCCTTATTTTCGAAGGGAGGGATTTGACGCCCATCCATTGGGGAGGTAAGATTTTACGACCTTGCAGGCAACGAAACAAAATTAAAATATGTATAAATAATTGTGAACGAGGACGAATGCTAACTCAAAATCCTGTTAAACTGCCGTCCTGTGGTTAAATATATCCCTACAGGAACATTACTAAACAAAATTATGCAACAAGATATGAAATTCACTAAACAAACTGACATTACAATTAAAGGAATTGTTTGCGTTCGAGTTTTCTATTAAATTAACACACCTAGTACTGTATATGTAGCTGTCATAAAGCTTTACTGTTTGTAGTTTTTCACCCTCTGATATGGCAAAGTTTTACACTGTGCAAACATTTACACTTTTACTCAATATTGTGTATACATGTGGTCAATATTGGCAGCACTACCCAGGTGGTGTATGAGTTCACACACAGCGTTTATTTTGTCCGAGGTTTGGGTTAACAGGAAATTACCCCGGTCTTATAGGGTTGATTTTGTTTTCTTCAGTTATAGATTTGTATTTGCGCAGCTGGTCTAGGGTTGTGTTATATCAGTCCAATGTATATTCAATCGATGTACAGTGAGCCCTCGGTAAATGACTGACGGTTGAGATTTTAACGCAAAAAAAAATGAATTATAGAGTATCGTCAGAAAGAAATGTCAACAATGAACGGACTTACAACACCTGCTATTACATACAAATGACAAAATGAGAACACGTCTGTCGTATATTATTTAACGTGGGACAGAGTACCTCTTTTATATATCGATATATATATCGCTCTGGTAATATTGTCCCCAATTTGTGACTATTATATTCCTAGGTTGTCACCCTCATTTCCAACACACCCTGCCAAGCAAGTATGCAGAGTATAGGCTTTATTACCACATTACCTTTTTCTTCCGCGCAAATCACCATCGACCCAACCACACTCAAAATTCGGTCAGGTAGTAATCGAAGCAGGGATCAGGTCGTAATCGAAGCAGGGGTCAGTTCGTAATCGAAGCAGGGGTCAGGTCGTAATCGAAGCAGGGGTCAGGTAGTAATCGAAGCAGGAGTCAGGTGGTAATCGAAGCAGGGGTCAGGTGGTAATCGAAGCAAGGGTCAGGTAGTAATCGAAGCAGGGGTCAGGTAGTAATCGAAGCAGGGGTCAGGTAGTAATCGAAGCAGGGGTCAGGTAGTAATCGAAGCAGGGGTCAGGTAGTAATCGAAGCAGGGGTCAGGAAGTAATCGAGGCAGGGGTCAGTTAGTAATCGAAGCAGGGGTCAGGTAGTAATCGAAGTAGGGGTCAGGTCGTAATCGAAGCAGGGGTCAGGTGGTAATCGAAGCAGGGGTCAGATAGTAATCGAAGCAGGGGTCAGGTAGTATTCGAAGCAGGAGTCAGGTAGTAATCGAAGCAGGGGTCGGGTAGTAATTGAAGCAGGGGTCGGGTAGTAATCGAAGCAGGGGTCAGGTAGTAATCGAAGCAGGGGTCAGGTAGTAATCGAAGCAGGAGTCAGGTAGTAATCGAAGCAGGGGTCATGTAGTAATTGAAGCAGTGGTCGGGTAGTAATCAAAGCAGGGGTCAGGTAGTAATCGAAGCAGGGGTCAGGTCGTAATCGAAGCAGGGGTCAGGTAGTAATCGAAGCAGGGGTCAGGTGGTAATCGAAGCAGGGGTCAGGTGGTAATCGAAGCAGGGGTCAGGTAGTAATCGAAGCAGGGGTCAGGTAGTAATCGAAGCAGGGGTCAGGTAGTAATCGAAGCAGGGGTCAGGTAGTAATCGAAGCAGGGGTCAGGTAGTAATCGAAGCAGGGGTCAGGAAGTAATCGAGGCAGGGGTCAGGTAGTAATCGAAGTAGGGGTCAGGTCGTAATCGAAGCAGGGGTCAGATAGTAATCGAAGCAGGGGTCAGGTAGTAATCGAAGCAGGAGTCAGGTAGTAATGGAAGCAGGGGTCAGGTAGTAATCGAAGCAGGGTGCATCGAGGGTGCTCCGAGGATGCATTTTGTGAGTAGGCACGAGAAACAGGCGAAATCGGGAAAGAAAACTAGAATGTTGAGGTTATAAATTGATTTCGCGACCTGTTATTTCAAGATCATCTCATTCCCGCCTTTCTAAACGCGTTTTCAGTCTGTCTGTGTCTGTTGCCGGGCAAGGCATTAATACAGTCCTGTTGGCCTGAACAACTAACGGACTGGAAACACGGTTATAGACACTTGATTTCATTCGTTCGACATCGTCGAGGTGTATCGTTTCTTTTGTAGTAACAGTAAATGCACAAAATAAAGAAATAATCTATAATAAAGATGTTTTGGTATTCCTCTAGAACAAAAAAGCGCGTACCTCAAAGATTACTGTAATTGCAAACCATCTATATAAAATATGGCCTCCACATAAAGACCGCGTAATTAAAGGAAACATGTAATAAGGATTTGTTTGCTTAAATCAATAAAGTATAGTGTTGACAACAACATTATGTGTGTGGTTGTGTTTATTTTCTGTGATAAATGGGAGAAAATAATTTTCGAAAATGTTGGTCAAACCACTCCTCCCCTCGAAGGGAAGCCTCATTAACATAAAACTTCGCTTGGGGTATGACGAAAATCGAGGCAGAGACTCGCCGCGCTGCTACCCGGCCTATCGTATTCTGACTGCGCGCATTGCAACAAGTGTCAGTCTTTAATGGTTTTTCATTCTGAATCAGGGTAAAAATACAACAGTTTTCACTAGAACCAGTTTTGCTTTTTATTCACATTTAATACACACAAATCTATTTATTTAAAACAAAAAATGCGTAATGAAAATGTTAGACTGCATGTTTCCTTTAACCCTGTGCCTTTTAAGTATTGCTGTTGGTAAAATTGAAATCAGTACATTTATATAATTTGTATACTTACTCTGTCCCACACTTTTCCCCACCGTTTTCTATAGGAGGCGTTGCACCCGTGGATAAACTACTCGTCTTTGACCAACGATTGCGCATTAACTTCGCTGCGTACGTCACTACTACGACATTAGCAGCATGCGGCATGCTGCTGGCGTTGTTGTTTCTACTATTCAATATCCGATATCGGAAAACAAAGTGAGAATGAAAAATTGATATTTTATGATATTTGATATACATGTAGGCCTATATTTGATATATGATATTTGTGTAGTTGAAATGATCAAGATAAAGTATTATCTTAATCGACGATGGTTATCATCGTGTTACAATACAAGACACATTTTTCAGCATTATCTAAAATTCCAGACACACTTTCGTACTACTCTGCTGTTTTTGTGTATAGATTCATCAAGTTATCCAGCCCAAACCTTAACAACATTACCATAGTGGGTTGCATCATGGTGTATGTAGCAGTCATCATGCTGGGTCTAGAGTCGGAGCGAATCGGGATAGAGGCTTACAACCCCATGTGCACGGTGGGTACCAGACTATAATCTTAAGCCGCAATGGCCGCGTCTGAGGCTATGGCTAGGTGTTTGTTCATTATACTAACTAGCGGGATGTAAACATGTAGTAAACGACCGTTTGTGACCATTATACAAAACCCCAACCCTTAACTAAACAGCACATGCAGATCGCCTTGGGTATATATCGGAGTATAAACTATCCCGTGTAGCAGTTTTTGTTGGATTTTTCAAGGCACTTAGGTAAACCTAAACCTGTTTTCCATTAAGCCTTGCTTAATGGTTAAAATAATCCACAAGAACATTTGGCGAAGAAAAAGATAAATGTTAACAACAGCTGGATTCGAACCACAGACCTTTCGATCCATAGCTCACCTCTATACCAACTAGGCTATTATTAGCGAGTTGGTCGAGGGCTTGGATACCAGTCTTTCAGTGTAGTACCCTCATTCAAACGCATGTTTACCAATTTTGTTTTACCGGTGTTATGTCTTGGTTTTAAAAACATAGTTAAAAATTATATCGCTATCATGGCTTAGTATAGGATTACACAACAAGGCATATTAACTGTGAAACTTGAGGGTACATGTATTTTATTTTGTTTTGAATTTATCGAAGTTAAAGGGAAAGTATACCTTTTGCAACTATCCCAAAATTAACCAACCATATTATTGTTAAAAGCTTACTCGATCTAAAGAAATTAATGTGCCAACAATTCCTGAAATTGTTCCTTTTGGCATGCTATCATTTGGAAGAAAATAATAAAAATATCCAAATAATAAAAAGGTCCAAATATGCGTCCCAGAGACGCATTTTAGGAAATGTCCACGAGTAGATGATTCCAAATTATTGTTTTCTCGGAATATACAGCATTCACAGAGCTAAAACTTTGCCAGGTTATAGTTGTCAAGCACCATAATTACGATAACTTTAATGTTACAACTTTTTCATTGTCAATGTTCAAATCCTTAGATCCGCGCTGCGTTCCTTATGGTGGGGTTTTCCCTCGCCTTTGGTTCCATGTTCGTGAAGACTTATCGGGTGTACCACATCATCACGCACGCTACCAGCAGAGTTATTAAACGAAAGGTACGTTATAGTGATTGCTACCAAACAAATCCAGATTGGGTGCCTAACACTTTATGAACAATACCGAACGTTTCTTTGACATTTAGGCATAATTATTAAGACCTTGGAGTAAATTCAGTTACAAAAACAAAAAATAAATTGTACCAAATTCTACTTACATTCTACACTTATCTTTCCATCCCATCAAAATGGAAGGATATCATGGCCCAGTGTGGCCGGTGTTCGACTCATGTGCGTGGGTGCAAACCCTGCCGAAACATGTTGTTTGTGCCCTTGGGCAAGACACTTAACTACAATTGCCGATTGAGGGCGGATATCGACTGCCGCGTGGTCCAGGGCCTGACGAATGGGGGTGATAATCATTTGTAAAGCGCTTTGAGATCGTTGATATACGATGGAAAGCGCTGTACAAGCCTGACAATTATGATTGCAACTATTATTACTCATTTTGCATATTTGTATTTGTTTCTTGGGGTCATCTGCTAGATGCTTCACGAGTCAACCTTGTTCCTCATGATAGGCGTGTTGCTGATCATTGACATCATTATCTTGACGCTTTGGAGCATCCTCGATCCCATGATCAGAATAAAAGAGCGACTACCGTTAGAGGTAATAAACTATACCGCGAATCGGAATCGGGGACTTTGTCGGTAATAGGGGACCCTATTGTCCTCTATTGTTATACTTCCCCTATTTTAATCAAAAACAAACTCACACAATAACACAGACGCAATGATTTAGCCCAATTGAACCCGTTGGAAAAGCCAATCAATTGCGAATTACGTATAACTAGTCAATAGAAACAATGTGCACTTTGGCCCGTTACTATAGTCCACGTATACCTTAATTTGTCGTCGATTTATAAACAATGCTCAAAGAACAACCGCCTCTGTGACTTGAGTGCCAATTATAAGAAATATGGTACTGTTTCAGAGGCGTGTGCAGGATTTTGTCCTGCGGGGGGCTGAATCAAAATCGTTTCGGTAGAGCGAAGCGAGCGGAGAGTCTAACAGCGTTTGGTCCAGGATCACTCTCTAAATGAAGGCCAAGAAAAGTATGCCTTATGTGAAAAATCTATCAGACGCTCAACTCTACAACATTGAACTGGTAGCATTGGGCAGGGGCCTTAACTTCATCCCGACCAACCCCCCCCCCCCCCCCCCCCCCCCCCCCCCCCCCCCAACAAAAAAAACCCCAAAAAGGTCGACCATCCTTCGCCATTCCCGATCCTTCTTCAGAAAGATGAGATTACGGTTAAGAATGGCAGGGAGAGTCAGACCTATAAGCTCACACCCGTTCAAACTACCTTCAACTTGGACTCCCCAACCTACCTTCAATCTAAACCTAGAGTCATATATTGAAGGCACTCTGAAGGAACTGTCCAGACTAAAAATTCAAAATGTCAAACTAAATATAACAAAAGCAGAACGTGTTGCGCTATCTGGCCTTAAGAAAAGACAGGATATTATCATCAAACAATTCGATAAAGGCCGCGGTGTGTGCGTCCTTAACAAACAAGACTACATACGTGAAGGGACACGACAATTAACAGGCCCCCACTATGAAGAAATTAACAGGGACCTGACCGATGAAACCGCGGAATTAGTCTCTCAAGCCATACGCCAACTCTACGTGGACGGACTCATATCGAAAGACATATCTGCTGAGTTTCTTAACCCCCGCAACCACGACATTAAAACGTTTGAATTCAATGGCAAGTTTTTCAGACAAAAAATTGGCGTGGCCATGGGCAGTGAATGCAGTCCGGAGATTTGTGACATAACCCTATTCAAATACGAACAAGACAAAATTATCCCTCACAATCCCTCAATTGTGAGCTACATGAGGTATAGAGACGATGTTCTTATAATCTTTAACGGAAATGAAAAGCAGGCTGCTCGAGATTCAGCACACCCTGAGTCGGTATTCGGCGGATTAATCAAGGGCGAAGTGACCAGATACAAACGTATATGTACCCATTCAAAAGACTTTGAGGAGAGGGTTGAATTCTTCAAAGACAAACTTCAAAAGCGCGGATACAAAAACGAAGACCTATCCCTCCTTTCTCAAAGGGGCAAGACTCCCGCGGACCCTACATGTAAGCGTGAAAAAAACCAAAAACAATATCCCACTGGTGTTCGTCCTACCATACTACCCACATGTCGCGCACCCAGCCCTCAAACGGGCTATCCTCAAACACTGGCCCATGATTAGCAAAAACGAATATCTGAATAGGCTAATTGATACCCAACCCATCCTGGCATACAAACGGCACAAAAACATAAAAGATGAACTTGTTCGATCTAGAACTAAAGCATCTCCACAATCCAACCAAGAGGAACAAAATCTTGATGAGGAGAATCTGCAAATTCTATTGGAACTATTGAAAGAACAAAACAATGATCAAAGAAATGGATCTCAAGACTAAAACAAAATAAATAAGTCAAACCCCACCCCCCCCCCCCCCCCCCCCCCCCCCCTTGTCCTTGCCATGCGTCATATAAACCGACACACAAATAAAAACAAGGAAAGCAAAATGAACTGTATAAGAGGTTGACTGATGAAGTGCATGATATAGCACAGAAAATATGCCCTGCTCCCCTTCCAAAAAAGGGGAAAAAAGAGGGGACGGCATATTATCACCGGTAATAATCAATCACTGTGTGAACTAAAAACAAAGGGACCACTGTGGCAATACAAAAACCAGAGACAGGGTTTGAAACTCCCGCTTTTAGGGAATGTCTAACCCAATTGGCCTGCAGACGTTTGATGTATTTGCCCGTCCATGAACTCCAACCACGGACTGTCATCTAGCAGAGATAATGTGGCTAAAACTGACCCCCAGATGCGTGTCTTACAGAAAAAAAAGAAAAAAAAGAGTTAAGAATGACGCTCTGGAGAGACCAGTCAAACAGCCACTTTCTAGCATACCCACTAGTTAACGTACATGTACAATTACAGATTTTTATCTCGGCAGAATAGTCACAAATACAATCCATATGATACTTGTCAGCAGAACCTTTTCCGCGTCTCAAAAAAAATAACGAAAAGCACGGAGGGGTTATCTTGAAACTTGTACACGAACCCCCCCCCCCCCCCCCCTATTTATACAGACTGCAATCTCGCAGAAAACAATGTGGCCTGAACTGACCTCCCATGAAGCGTATATCACTAGAAAAAAAACTTAAATTAAGAATTACGCTCTGGTCGGGATAGTTACGCAACCACACTGCTGGCATACCAGCACACAATAAATTATACGGATTTATCTCTGCAGACACCTAAAATACAATGATACTTCACACAGCAGAACTGCTTCAGCATCTCCACACAAAAAATAACGAAAACGATGAGAACAGGTTCTGACTTGTGAAAACTCCCTCCCCCTTCCCACATAGAATGAGTTCTGATTCACTGCAGCTTACTCTAGAATTGATCACCAAAAAAAAAAAAAAAAAATAACTGATCATTCCTTGAAGTATGCCTGCATAAACCGGTTTCTCTGTGCTATACCTTCTTGCAAAAGCACTCCATTAGAATTAAAAAACCTAATAGCCTCACAGAAAAAGAAAGTAAATTCCACAAAACCCAGTATTACACGTCCTTCACGTTAATGTCCTTCCCAGGTGACCGAGAATCGTTCTAAAGCACGTCGCCAATTAAAACTATCAACCAATTGGATCATCATGTTCAGTCAAAGCCGATTGTTTGATCACCAGTTTCTGCCGATTTAATAATTTTTCTTTCTTTCTCTCTCTCTCTCTTTCTTTCCTTTTTCGTTTATATATATATATTTATTTTTTTTCGTTTTTTCTTTCGTTTTTTCTTTCCTCCTTTCCTTCTTTTTTCTCTTTCATTTTTTTTTGGGGGATCCGCGCGTGCGGGGGGCTTCAGCCCCCAAAGCCCCCCCCCCCCCTGGACACGCCATAGTGTTTGCTCATTTCTCCCTTTACCAATATTGGACTCGCACTCGCACAGTCCAATACTTTGGCTTCATTCTACCATTTAGTCTTGGTTACATTTGTCAGGACTGGATAAGCGTCCTTGTGTAATAGGGGTTTCTGGCCGAAGCCGAGCCGATTTAGTGTTTAAGTAGATGTGGACAGTGGAGGTCATTTATTACTGCACGAATATAGGCGATTGAAGATTAAAGGGAGACTAAACTTCGTATATATGTACATGTACATGTATATAGTGCGTCTGACACAGAATTGATATATCTTTAACCATTCCCGTACATTTTTGTATTAGCCTAATTCTTCCACTCGGATTCTTGGAGAAGGCAATAAAATAAAAAAATACCAGTTCAGAGTACGACCCGTACTAAATGGTATGGATTGTGTTCATTATACTATCCAGGGTAACTGCCGCAAGAGGGCATACTATAGTCTACTGCGAAAGCCGCGTATTAAGGCTCAAAGACATCTAAATAAGGCCATGTCGAAATTGCTTGGCTATACGACTATGACAGAGGTTGTAGCCACTTTCCATAGACTCGTGTGTAGTTTCCAGCTGTAGTTCAGTAAATTCGGACACGGCCTAAGTCCAGGCTTACCCTTGATGATTCATCTCGTTTCGTATTCTCTTTCACCAGTCGTCAAATGATACCGTAGCCTTTGTCCCCATATTGGAAGTATGCAGATCTGAGAATCTAAGCATCTGGCTCGGCACGGTCTACGCCTACAAGGGACTTCTGTTACTCTTTGGTTTATTTCTGGGCTGGGAGACACGGAAAGTTAAAATACCGGCGTTAAACGATTCACACTACATAGCAGTAAGTCGGCTCACGAACACCTGTTTTATGGAACACTGTAAAAAATTACCCGTAAAGATTACGGTAGAAAGGCGTGTAGCAAGGTGCCAATCCGCTACCGTATTTGTTACGGTCGGACCGTAGTTGTATCATTCATAAACCGTATTTTTTTTCGGTAAAAAGTCTGTAAATTCGGCCACTTTACAGAATGTTCACCGTAAACAAATACGGTTTATGAGTAAATGCAACTACGGTCTGACCATAACAAAAAGATGGTCGGACGGGTGGCAAATTATTGTTTCGCGCCTTTCGACGGTAAATCTTATACAGGTATTTTGTTACAGTGTAGGCCTATGTAATTTTGAAACGCCAACTCAGTCTAAGATTTTCCCCCTTTTCATACTGTTTTGTGCAATTTGATCTTTAAAAAGCCAGCTTTATCATAGCATGCAATGAACTTGAAGTTTAAAGTAAGGATTTGTACATAAGATTATTTATGACATATGCATTGACAAGCCAACAATGTTCTAAGCAAAAACAAAGTTTTACCTTTGAGTCTAAAACGCGTTTGCCAATTGGTTCTTGATTAATGACCAATCACGATAGGTGTGCGTGTACAACGTGACTATTATGAGCATCCTGGCCGTGGTGGTGTCTAACCTGGTCACTCGTGGGGATCAACTCACCACGTCCTTTGTTCTGGTCACCGTCTGCATCTGCATCACCACCACCATGACCCTGTTTGTGCCCAAGGTAACTTTAAACAAAAACTTTTCCCAAAAGAAACCCCCCAAAAATAGCAACAACTAAAAGAATCTCAATATGGGATTTAAATAATTTTATTTTAATCGATTCTATATTTTCGATAGTAAGACGGGTGGATTTTAAAAATCTACTTATATGAATCCCGTGACCGATTGATAAAATCGACAAAAATGGAAAAAAATATATAATTGCATTATTCCTAACATTTACATTGTAAAGTTGAAGATGGTGCGTGTTCGTTCCTTGCCACCATAAAACATATATATAAATATGTAAAATATGGATATTACACTGCAACTTTTTAACGTTGACAGGTGTACACTATCCACGCAGTGCGGCTGGGCAATGACCCCGTGACAAAATCTGTGGGGTTAGAGATCAAAGGTCGTACGCGACGCTTCGTGACGGACGAGACGACGGAGATGAAGGAGTCTTTGTACCGGGCCGAGGTGCAGGCCAGGGCCTTCCGGAAGGAGAAAAACAAGGTAAATCAGTCCCAGCACTTAATTTCATTTATTTATTTAATTTATTTATTTTAAACATTTAACAGCGACATAGCGCCAATTACTCGATGGATAAGTGGGAGAAGACAATGTGAAGAAGTGTTAATTAAAGGTGATTGGAGAAAAAACCCAGAAGAATATTCTGGTGGGGGGGGGGGGGGGGGGCCGACGGAATCAGGCAGGTACTGAATTCACTGAAAACCCAATTCACATATTGGCCCAGGTGGGATTCGAACCTGGGTCATAGCGGTGAAAGGTAATGAACCATTGCACCAACCCGACAACCGAATGGTGATTTGACTTGCAAAGTAAGCCTCTTTTACAAACTTCGGCTTACTTCCCGGGTTCGGCTTTCTAGCTCTACGCCCAATTTATGATCTAAAGAAATGCCCACCTCTTTTTGAATCTTTGGCGATTTTAGGCTTCCAACTGCGAGAACTCCAGCCACATTCTGGTGCCAGTTGTGCTTCAGAAACATTAAATCAATTTATTTTGAGCCCAATTTTCTATTTTAATTTGCTTTTTGGTGATTCGAAGTCGGAGACGAAGGCGAAACCAAAGACGAAGCAAAAGTTTTGAAAAAAAAACATTTGATCGAAATATTTCACTGTAAAAACATGTTAGACAATTATTTTCAAGACCTAATTGGTTTGAATATGTATTTTCCGTTGCAGCTGGATAATCGTATCGCCGAGTTAGAAACCCAGCTGAGATTACTCAATACGTCAGACGATGTTGACAGCAGCGGGAGCGAGGCAGAATGGGTGGGTGGCCTGTGCCAGGAAAAAGATATGTACATGCTTTTGCATCTACCTGAGACGAGTATACAGGGTACCGAACCACCCGAGCCTTACCAGAACCACGTGAAGAATTTTGAGCACGAGGTTGAACTGCATTGCTTGCTGCAGAGGGACGACTCTGGTCGCCATTCGTTGGACTCGAGGAGCGTCAGCACCTACACGACCGATCTAAATGAGAACCAGTGTTCGGTCACCGACGAGGACCCGTTAACGGGTACCCCTTCTCCTGCGCGGTCAGCTAAACAGCAACACGCTGAATTGTGCCTCCAGAACTCCAGTAGGCCTTATCTCCAACACTTGCACGAGAATCCAGTTCTCACTAGGCCGTTAAGGCGACACCCGCCGTTGATCAAGAGCCTTTCGTCGGGCAGCTTGCCGAGGCGGCACACGCTGATCTCCTCAATCGACGGACCGAACCGATGCATTAAGAACGACGCCATCACCCGCTACTCCCCAATGAGAACTGTTGGCGGCACGTCGAGACGCTCCCGTAGTACCAGTGAAAGGCGAGAGAGGGCGCGCTTTCACACCGAAGTGCGCAGACTCGTTGTGGAAATGCGCAGCGTCCAAATGCGCCTACTGCAACTCAACGAAAAACCCGAGATGATCTACTACGTTTGACATGGGTTCCATTCACCATTCTGTGACCAATAATACTAAGGAAAAACCAGCGCGCATTAAAGGTCTACCTCCTTTGTCTCAGCTCGTTGTCTTTCACACCCAGAATTTCGCTACTGGTGAAGTAGAAATTAACCGCTTCACTATATTGGTAGCAACATTCTGCAGATCCACAAACTTGCCACGTAGAAATTAAATGGCATTATGTAAATCTTCTTGGTATAACATGTACAATTATTGTCGAATCCTTGGTAACACCAACTTCTTTTCTGCCCTCTTCCGTTTACATTGTAGTCGGGCTTCATTCCTGAAAACATCGATCGATAATTACGCGAGGTATTTTGTAGCAAGAAAAAGCACGATAAAAGCTTATACTTTTACATCTCTGTCCACTGGCGTATAAATTACACAGAATTTAACGCTTATCATGTCATCACATAATGTTGTTTATTTACAAATTGTAAAAGCAGATCTTTCTTTCTTGTAAGGACAAGCTCCAATATGTCCCAATATTACCATTATAATAAAACGGGAGGGAACATCTACTTTGGAGACAATAATTTTACCAAGAATAGTTATCAGACATTAACTCTGGGTGGCGGTGTTTAATCTCCTCACGTGACCGCGAGGACAAACTTTGAACATGGCGCCCGAGTGTCCGCCATTTTAATAATGATATTTTACATTTTCCAGTACAAGACTATCAAGTAAAGTAAATATATTCATCAAGAAAAAGTGTTTAAAAAGAATCAGGATAAAATAAATGCCAAAGTGGTAAAACAAAAAAACCTAGAAAATTCACAGCGATTAAAATTGCTCACTTAATTGAAAAATGTCAACATGAAATGTTGACAACAATATTATGAATAGATACACGAGTATAATAAAAAACGCATAAGCATACAAATTCATCAAATGCACTGTCACGTCCTTATTCGACCGTATAGCCTGGACTGGTTGGCGGTCACCCAGTATTCTTTGCAGCAAACGGTATATGACAGCACTTGGTATATTTTAGTCATTTTATTTACATTTGAAAACTGTATTTTTGTTTGTTACCATAAAAAAATATAGAATGCACAATCTAGACTTTCATATTTTTCAAACTCACAGCCTTCGTTAAATATGACAAGTACTATTTTGCACATGCTACATTCTACGTTATAATAGTTTGTCTATACACGTCGGTGGTTTAGAGCGTTGCTCAACGCCCAAACCTGGAACTGCTCGCTCTTCCTTTTCCAGAGGAGGCGTTCCGTCTTGGGTTGCATGCTATTCGATCGTTGTAACGTTTATATTCGCCCACGCCGGAAAATTGCCCACATCGAAGATCCACACGCCGAATGTGTTGACGCAGGCGTTAGCAACGAGGACGCAGATGACGTTCAGTATGAAACCCGTCTTCACCTGGGAAGAAGGTTGACAAATGAAACAAATTAAAAATGACATATTAACATTTTCGTTACGTATTGTTTCAATGTAATTACAATTTGCATATTTAAAAAATAATAAATTTTGTATAAAGCTTAATTGCACTATATTTCAGAGAAGCAACTTGAAGGTTACTTTATAGGAAGCATAACTCAAATAAAAGACAAAATTAACAAACGGGGATGTGTGTTAAGTAGTTATTGTCTACAGAAAGTCTAGTCAATTAAAATACATTAGACATGTTTCTATTTCAGACCAGCAATATTCTAGAAGAATTGTCAGCGAGGAAAAAGTGCTTAGTTACCATGTCCATAACGGTGACTTGATCGTAGGCGAACGCGATGGCATTGGGGGGCGTGGCCACGGGAAGCATGAAGGCGAAGGAGCATGCCACAGTAGCTGGTAGCATCAGGAACAGAGGGTTGACGCCGATACTTGAACCCTGACACCAAGAGAAGGGTCACAGATAATCAACCCATTAAATACTGGAACTGAATTAAACAAGACTTCTCCCTATATTCACGCCGAGGGAAAATAGTAATAGTATGTCCGTTCTACGGCGACATAGTCTGATACAATCCACGAAGTGTATCAGATGACGATTTAAGCACAGCTGATTATAATGTAGGCAGGCGCGGTTCTATTTGTCTAGCCCCCTCCCCCAAAAAAATTAAAAAAAAAAAATAAAAAATAAATAAAAAATACATTCTACTGGAAAATACGTATACTGGATCTGCGAAAGTTAGAAGTTGATGTCACATGCGAAGGCTCCAGCCCCCCTAATAATATTGGCCCTAGAACCGCGCCTGGATGTAGGCCTACATTATTACGAACCAGCTTTAACCCTAACGCAACCTAATACTACAGATTACTTGTATGAGTACTTGTAATAGTACAGTGTACGTACACCCAATGCATGCCTAGGACGATAGGGTTAATGTCACGATACCCGTTAGTTCCGCACATATTATGATCTAGATCATGAATCTAAGGGATCATGCAAATAAAGTGGATCAGCGCAAGATTCAAAACGGCGACATTCCCTTTTGGCTTTTCACGTTACTGAATATCCGGTTTCATATTAAATTGTTGACTCCTTTGAAATCAGGTCTCTTTTACCTTATATTGACTTAACCTTCACACTATAATTCTTTCATTTATTTATTTATTTATTATTTACCCTGGGGTAACCTCTCAGTGAAACACTGTTTTTCAGAGGGGCCCAGCAGTTATACAATTCGAATTGCGAAGGACGCGGCTACAGCGTAGTCGAGCCGCTGGCACGTAAAGGCGCCTCTGGCAGCCGGCCACATCGACTCATATATGACTACGGAGCACAGCCTGAGATAGAAAGTGATTTTATATATATTTTTATTTATTTTTCCCAATTGAGCCAGGAACACCGGGGCGAACCCCTTCTCTTAGCGATAAGTGTGACTGGGTTCTTTTACGTGCATTATAATGATTATTATTATACAATACACGGGACCTACAGCTTTACGTCTCATCCGAAAGACGAAGCAATAGTGGTTTCAGTGCCTTGCTTAAGGACACAGGTGTCGAGACCGAGATTCGAACTCACGCTCTGCGGAACAGAAAACCGGGTTCTTAACCGCTCGGCCACGACACTCCACACTCCATTTCACACCTCGATCACCTGATATCAAGTGCAGTTTTGTTATATCACAGTAGTACATAGTTCCAAGGATCAAGGATCCTGATTTGGTTCCAAGGATCCGGATTTGGTTCCAAGGATCCGGGTTTGGTTCCAAAGATCCGGGTTTGGTTCCAAAGATTCGGATTTGGTTCCAAAGATTCGGATTTGGTTCCAAAGATTCGGATTTGGTTCCAAAGATTCGGATTTGGTTCCAAAGATCCGGATTTGGTTCCAAAGATCCGGATTTGGTTCCGTACCAGAACAAACTAGCTCCAATTGCTCAACTTTCCCCTCCAACGTACCAGTCCACCGAGTATAGGGAGGAAGATAGTTGCTGTGGCGGTATTGCTCGTGACCTCGGTGAACCCTGCTATGACGACGGAGACTACCAGGGCGATAGCGAAGGGAGGGAAATTGTCCAGAATGGTGAACTTGCCACCTATCCAATTAGACAGTCCGGACACCTGATTGGTTGGAGAAAGGAATCGAAATCTTGCAAACATTTACTGTTTTATGTTTTAGTCTCTTAAAAACGCAGCTGCGATACTCTGACTAGGCCGATTCGGTGCGGCCACAAATTTGGATAAATCTCGTTAGACATCATGGAAACGAAGGGCGTCTTTCCTACCTTGCACGCTTCTGCCAATGCAAACCCTCCTCCCAGAAGGATGATGACCAGCCAGGACATCTTTTGATGGACAACTGGCCATTCTAGTAGGGCTGGACACGGGCCCGACTTTTCCTTTAAATCCTCTGCAATAAGCCCAATAAAGGTACCTTGAACAAAAACACTACAATCAATGCTTAGTGGTGAATGCGCGAATCACATAACCACCGGTTACTTTACTTGATCTTAAGTCAATTTTCTTAAGTCAGCGAAATGAAACAAAATTGAGAAGTGTAACCAACCTTTAGAACTTCGACCACAAAGGAATTTGGGCATGCGGGACGGGAAAAGGAAGAGCAGTATGGCGACAAACAAAGCTGTGGTTGAGTCGGTCACGTACCTGCAGAAGCAAATCGCTGGCTTTAAAATTATTTGCAGGCCTAAGTGTTTGATTTTGGCAGACTACATGTACTTCCGGGTGTAGCCATAGACCTATATTAACTTACCAGGGGCCAATTTCACGGAGCTGCTAAGCACAACAATTTGCTTAGCATGAAAAGTTGTCATTGGTAAAAACAAGGTTACAGACCAAATTTTCACGTGATCTTTATTGTTTTTGATTGATAATCAGCTTTTTTTGTTGCTTAGCATGAAAAGAAAAAAAAACGTAGAATTTTGGCTGATAATTTGTTTTTAATGAGCAAGACGATTTTGTGCTAAGCAAATTTTTTTGCTCCGTGAAATTGGCCCCAGAGTGCTAACTCCTTATTTTACGCGCAAAGATACTTTGAATCCATCCTGTACGCAGACGTTTGGAATTCATGTGCGTGTTGTAGAACATAATACAAACATAGATGTACTCTAAATGCAACGCGTGTGCAAGTAGAACAGACGCAAACAACTTACGCGCATCATGCCTGCAGTTAAGTCACGGCAAAATCATCTGCACGCAAATGATTTGCGCTGTTTGCGCAGAAAACAAAAAATGAAACGCTCATTTGCTGGGCCCAATTTCTTGGTTCTGCTAACCCCACAATTCCGCGCTTACGGTCACCATTTTCCGCTAACCGCGCTAGCAGAAAAATTATGTGCTTACCTAGCCTTGGTCAAGGCGAGTTCGTCGTTATCCGTCCGTCGTTATCCGTCCAGAAATACACTGTGCGCGCGCCCCGCATATAGGCCCTATATGCTGCTAGCTTGCGCCCCATGCAAAGATACAGCGCGAACAGCGACCTCATACGGCCACTATTTATGCAAATCTACTGAGGCTACTTTTTCGCCTTGGATCATTGGGTTTTTGAAATCTTATGTTTTTCCTATATTTTGCGCCACATTTGTGGCGCATGACCTCGTATGCGAATACAGATAAGTATAGGCGGGGCTAAGATGTGGAGTGTCCAATCACAACGCGGTTGAAACCCGACGTCATCAAATTTGATGCAGCATGACATTTAAGACAAAATGGCCGATATTCAGCGTCGTCTTTCGTCCGAAGATCTGTCGTGTTGTTTGAATTTTGCAGCGAAAATATTATCCCTCGAAGATTTTAGACCCGAGCAGCGAAAGGCCATTAGAATCCTTTCTTCGTGGTCTTTGTGAATTTGCCGACAGGTTATGGGAAATCCGTCATTTTTCAGGCAGCCTGAGCCCCATTTTGTTCAGAGCTCGCACGTACGGCCAGGTACTCAGCGTCAGTTTTCAGCGTGTTCGGTCAGTTTCTTATCGCCGCATAATCGGCATTAACCCAGGCATGCTGGTCTGTGCGGTATCGCCACATTGTGGTTCAAGCATGGTCCAACACTGTGGGGAGGGGGCATGTTTACGGCTGCAGAACCAACCTTCAAAGTGATCGCATTATCGTAATTTAAACAGGGACAAGTGTCTCCCCAATAACTCCTCAGATTATTTTCTTGGCAAAATTCAATTTAATTATCAGAGTTCCGCATTTTACCGAGCCACGGTTTTCAGATCAGCTGGATTAAATGTGTGCGACATAATGTAGGGCCGAGTTCGACACGTTTCAATCATGGAGGAATAAGAAGGAAGAGTCGCGGCCTTCTCCAGTCACCGTGGTTGAAAACTTAAAACTAAGCAGCTAAACACAACTAGTTTTGACCAAAACAATGTCAACATTCAAGAAAATACCCAGCAAAACGAGCGAAAATAACTGCGACCCTCACCAATCAAGCAAGACAGTTCAAATCTTCATGTCTAATTCCTACAAGCCTTCGTACAAATCACTCAACTTTCTCCGATAAAATATGTCAACGATGGCGGTGTTCGTAAACACTTGCGAGCTAGCTATGACCTTTCACCGCTAGCTCAAATTTTGCAGTTTCTACGCAACGATCGACCAATAAGAAAACGACTATAAAGGTCAGCTTAATCTATTAGCATAATGAGCACCGCCCCCAAAACCTAATGATCCAAGGCGTTCGAGTATCCTCAGTTAGTTTGCATATAATAGTGGCCGCGTGAGGTCGTTGTTTGAGCTCCGATTACCGCTGCGCTGTACGTACGGACGGGTAACGATGAACGCCTTGACCAAGGCTAGTGCTTACCATGATCGTGTGTTTCAGTTTTGAGCGTATCGGCTTCGGTAACGCACTGTATAGAATACAAACGCAGATATGCAAATAGCCGTACAAAAGCCGTACAAAATGTTGAGGTTTCCATAGGTTTGTGCACAAACAAACATGCCCGGCAGGCATCACTAGCTTTGTACATCGAGTCAGTGCTCTAGTAATTTAATATAGCTCTATAGGTGTAGCTTATTAGATTAACTAAGTTTGTACATTTCATTCAAGTTAAACCGTGTTACCATTATTTGATTTCTTTTGTCAATCTACCGCGATTGGAATGAAAAAATGTAATCCAATGGGGACGCGTGGTAGATTAACGTCTTTGTCATCCCTAAGTAAAATCTGGACTTTTTCATTTCACGAAGTGAAACCGAGTGAAATGGAAATGTCCAGATTTTACCGAGCAATAATATTCCTTCCATTTCACATCCACTCAATGTTTGTTTTATATCAATGACATACACGGATCCGCGAATGTTAGCTCATCTGTTGACGTCGCCGCCGACGCCGGACGTCATTATTCTGCGTTAGCAGAACAAATCGTCAACCTTCTTCCCCGTGTTTCGGAGTGAGGGCCTAGCGCTGTTCAATATAGCCGTGGAAACGAGGATGACCATAATTGTTGAATCGTAAATCCCATTCACCATGGGCGATTGTACGAAGCTGTCTAAGGGACATGGTGAAAATAATTATTTTCACCATGTCCCTAATATACTGTTTGAGCGGCGTGAATGGGAGTATATGTAACGATGAACGTTAAGTGATGCGAGTTTTTGTCAGTTGTATAAAAAGTAGTCGCGGTAGCCGCGTAGCTGCGGACGGTTATCAGTGTAGCTGCGCAAACAATGTGTACCATTCTACTAGCTTCGCAACACAACGCCAATAAACATACTGTCGCAGTAGACACAGGGGGAGTGCATGCAGTGAGAACGCACGGTAGGCCTATAGAGTAAGTTACGCGACGAAGGCGTGTCGCGGTCAAAGTTTCAAAGAGGGCGCGGAAGAAAAATCCATGGGAACACGAATTTAAAATATTTGCAAATGGCAAACAGGAACAAATGGCATTCGTGCAGAATTGCAAGACTTGATGACTAGTACGTACAGGTGTAACGGTCTTTGGTCAGATCGGTGGATATTACTATTTAACAGTTGCTACGACAACCTATTAGAATATTGTGAGAAACAAACAACCTGTAGACTCACCCCTCTGGGAAGAGAACAGACCAGCCGGTTACGAAGCCCGGCTTGCGGGTCACCCACAGTACGATCAACAAGACGAAATGTCCAAGGACTCCTTTCTCGGCAAACCTTCGAGAGACGAGAATTAACAGTTGCGTGAACATTCCAGATTTTCCGGATAACTGTGAGAATTATGTAAAATGGAACACAGTAGGGGCGGGGCTTGAGTGACGAGGCGGGGCTTGAGTGACGAGGCGGGGCTTGAGTGACGAGGCGGGGCTTGAGTGACGAGGCGGGGCTTGAGTGACGAGGCGGGGCTTGAGTGACGAGGCGGGGCTTGAGTGACGAGGCGGGGCTTGAGTGACGAGGCGGGGCTTGAGTGACGAGGCGGGGCTTGAGTGACGAGGCGGGGCTTGAGTGACGAGGCGGGGCTTGAGTGACGAGGCGGGGCTTGAGTGACGAGGCGGGGCTTGAGTGACGAGGCGGGGCTTGAGTGACGAGGCGGGGCTTGAGTGACGAGGCGGAGCTTGAGTGGCGAGGCGGGGCTTGAGTGGCGAGGCGGGGCTTGAGTGGCGAGGCGGGGCTTGAGTGGCGGGGCGGGGCTTGAGTGGCGGGGCGGGGCTTGCTCAATGATGATAATTAATTCATTTATTATTTGGCCTGATCTCCTGTAAGTGTAATTGTTTGTTGTATGCCTTGTTTGTTGTCCGTAGCTTATGTGTCTGGGTTGGGGAAAGGGTGGGGGATAGGGAAAGGCATACAAGCTTCGGCTTCTTCTTTTTCCTCAATGTTCTTTTTTTCTTACACTTAGTTTAATTTTCATATTTTTTTTTGAACCGTTTGTATTTATGTTGTGCTTACTTGATCGATTTCCATTTTCGATGGACAATAACATTTGAATGAATGAATGAATGAATGAATGTAGTTTTGGCCGCGGGATAGAGGAAGTGGGTTTTTTTCAGGGCCACCCTGTATATTATGATACTCGTAAACAATTCGAAAGAAAGAAGGTATACAAAAGTTTAAAAAGAAGGTATAAATCTTACGACATTGGTCCAAGGTCCTTGTACGCTTGTCGTATGACCTTGGCGGTACCCCTGTGGTCGAGTTCAGAACCCAGCTTCTTGCAGCACCTAAAAAAAATATTAAAAAAATTGTAAAAAAAAAAGATTTAAAAAAACAAAAAAAAAATTATTATAATAATAAATAATAATAATAATATTGAAATCAATTAAAAAAAATTAAAACAACTTAGTAATCAAAGGTAAAAAAGACATCGCCAATTTGTCACGGTCTTTAAGGCGCCATGCAGATAGCTCAACAATAAGAAAGGGTTACATCCAGAACTGGCCCCAACAAAATATGTTGCACTTTAATAACTTGGGCAGCTCGTCTATAGTATAAACAGCGCAACAATTCGTGAATGTATTGAGTTTTGACACTTTTTGGCTGACTGAGTTGAGAAAGTTTAGAATGAATCTTCACATGAGACTGGCACAACCTCTTTCATGACAACGGCTGGTATTGATGATCAAGGGAAAGACCGACAGCACGTACCATCGATCCACGTAAACTATTTGCAACCAGATCCACGTTAGAAGAAGACAGAGCAACATAGCGGGCGTGGCATATAGCATCCACTCACCAAAGGTCACCTCAGCCTCTGGACCAAACAAACTAGGGATTCAACAACCATTATATTAGAAAATACACGCACTGTGTGTACATAGCCGAGGGTCATATGCTTCAAAATGGGGAATTAACCAGCCATAAAGATAAGTCTATAGGCCTAACTCTAAATAATGCCCCAGTGGTAGTTTTTGTGTGGGGTTACCATCTTTAACCAGCTGGTATTAGCATTGAAGTAAATCGGTTTGTTGTGCTTTTAATTCTCTAAGCCTAACCTCAACAACATATCAATAGTGCAAATTGTAGACGTATAATACTAGTGATCCACTAATTCGCTAATTAATAAGCTTCACTTGTCTTCTTTATCAGAAACCCGCATCAAATTTGTGTGTCTGTTATTTTATTTCTTATTTGCCAAAAAGTTCCATTTTCAGCTGTATTAAGTTAACTTAAAGACGATCTTAAAAAAAACATAAAAACCCTTTAAAATATGCCACTCGCTTTTCTTGTTCATTGTACACTAATTTGTAGAACACAACTTTAATTTGAAGTAAATAGAATACAGACTAAAATCACAACGACCACACCTCTGTTACGATATGCCAGTCCCGCACCATTTTCTTACCTGGTTATTTGGCCGGCCAGTACGAGGTTTGGACCCGTGCCAGTCAGCGTGGCCGTCCCGCCGATGTTGGCGGCGTACGGTATGCACAGGACGATGCCTTTACACATGATATTGTAGCGGGCTTCCTGTTGAGTGTTGCCAGATAGGTCACGGTTGCTATGCTGGGGTTTCCCCTCCTTCCTAAAAAAAGGTTGTTTTTAAAACTAAAATCAATAAATGTGTTTGTGTCTGTCAGCCCCGAGAACGAGAGAAATTTAAACCCCAAGATCGCGGTGAAAAACGGGGTTAAATATCAAGAGCTAGTATGCACAGCTAGCATATCGCTTAGCAATAACCATATGCTAAGCAAAAAATAGGCCAAAAACCAGTTACCAGTAGGCATTGTACGAGGCTTAGCTGATAACTGGTTGTCGCTACATGACCGTGTCCAAATGTATTGTGGCTATCGTCTATGTTCGCCAATTACAACTACGTGGGAGTAGGCCGACAATAGATGTAGCAGCTGGACGCCCGTTTCGGACACGGCCTAATCATTGAATTAATTCCTCTGTACCACATGCCTTCTATTTTTCTTAATCGTTTTCTTAAACCTACCCTCCCTTAGACTGAATCTCCTCCATAGCAATAGCATCCTCCTCCTCCTCCGCCTTCTCGCCGAGTCTCCGCCTATAATCAACGGTTTCCTCACTGTCCACTGCCTTCTCGTGTTTCTACAAGGAGTTTATGCAGCAATAACGTTATAGAGATACAACATGTACGCTAATGCAGGGTTAATGTCAGTTTCATACAAACAAAACAACTCGGCTGAAGTGATTTAACCAATTAACGAGTACCTGTTCCAAGTTATCCTGCTTGAGTTGCTGCAACACAGCCTGGGCAATAGGTAGCATCATGGCAGTGGTGGCGGTGTTGCTAATCCACATTGACAAAAAAGCGGTAATAATCATGAAACCAAACATCATCCTGTGGAGAAAAAGCGAGACAAAAAATAGCGACTTATTTTGTGGGTAACTTGCAGACTTGTTCCAGTCTAATTCGTATACGTCCTGGACGTTTTTGTGACGTCATAGAGACTTTACGCGCAAGGCAGCCAATGGCAGGCGCGTTACTACAAATAGCGCAGCGGTAGCCTATATCAACGCTCGACACCAAACAAACGCCGTCATTTTGTGTTATGCAAAATTTCTTTTGGACAGCGATTTAGGATCTCTCGAAAGCGATGCGAATCCTAGCGAAGAAACAGCCCACAAGAACACCTGTGGTTGACTTGTCGGATGACGAAGGCCCCGTGAAACCATCTTGCGGGGTCTGCCGACTTTGGAAGCGGCTCTTCTGGAAGCACAGACCCCGAGTGGCCCCGGCCGTAACACCTTCGGTCGTGGGGATAAGCAGACTGCCTGGTCGTCGGCGGTCTATGTGGTCTGTCGACCGGCTGGCTGGAGGGCGAGGTGAGTCCGGACAGGGGGACTACTTCGTGACCCACTTGCCCAAGAGCCCTTCAACATCGGTGGAGAGTTTGGAAGTCATTGACATCACTGACAAGGAGAATGTGACCGTCGAGCAGGAGGTAGATCTGATGCTTGACCGGCCCGCTACTCCGTCAAACCTCTACCTGCGAGGCACCAAGATCTGCCCGCCAACACCGCCGATGACTGCCAGCGACGAGACCCTGCTGGCACTCGGCAAACCGGAAAGCCAGCTCTCGATGGACGAGGTCAACCAGATGATCCACATCGGGACAGAGCTCAACGGCTTACTGGCTGAAGTCAAAGGCATGTCGCGCCAGATGGATAACATCATCCTGGAGCAAGAGCTTAAAGACAACTACGGCAGGCTCCAGCGTGACACCTGTCCTCTGGCTGTGAAGGACGACGACGACTCCGTGGACTTCAGCGACCACGAGGACGAGGACAACGACGACAAACACAACGACGGCGACGAGTCCGATACCATCTCCTGGGCATCTGTAGCTGCACTCAAGCGACGGCGAGCTGACAAGAAGACCATGTCTGCCCGCCCTCGTGTCATCAAGCAGGCTTGGGTCAACTGAACCATCTATGCTCAGACAGAGGATCGGAAAATCAAGACAGGGACAATTATAACATTCTCTTGTGAGCAGTCCACTGGTCGCAGCAAGCGGGATAGAGGTTTCTCATCCCTCCACTGATCTCGGCTTGTCTTCAAGATCAACAGCTGGCCAAGGACTGAATATTTGAGAAAGGTGACAAACGGACTCTAGGACCACGACCGTGACCACGACAAGGACGACAAGGAATCTGGAATCATCTTAGCATCATCGGTTCTCCTCTTGGCGATGCGACTACAAGATCAAGTCGATCTAACCGCTAAAGGAGGACCTACCACCTAGTGTTCAGCACCAGAATCCAAGACTGGACTTTGACGTTTTTCATAGACAAATGAGTGAAAATCATTTTTCCTGTAACCGTAGTCAGGGCAGGGTTGGGGCTGGAGGGGGCCAGGACACGACATAACCATTTGTATGGTCTTTCTGTCGTGACCGCTTCCTCTCTCCACCTTGGCTCTGCCCGCCGACTACTTCAGGATTCCATCTTGAATGAGGAAGACTGATTTTTGTCTCAAGCGTCTCTGCTTTCATTGTGACAAACGGACTCTAGGACCACGAACGCAACCACGACAAGGACGACAAGGAATCTGGAATCATGAGCATCTCCGGTTCTCCCCTTGGCGGTTCGACTACAAGATCAAGTCGATCTAACCGCTAAAGGAGAACCTAACACCAAGTGTTCAGCACCAGAATCCAAGACTGGACTTTGACGTTTTTTATAGACAAATGAGTGAAAATCATTTTTCCTGTAACCGTATAGTCAGGGCAGGGTCGGGGCTGGAGGGGGCCAGGACACGACATAACCATTTATATGGTCTTTCTGTCGTGACCGCTTCCTCTCTCCACCTTGGCTCTGCCCGCTGACAACTTCAAGATTCCATCTTGGATGAGGAAGACTGATTTTTTGTCTCAAGCGTCTCTGCTTTCATCGTGTCACTTATACAAAAAAATTGGTTCGTCAATAAAAATGTTAGCAGTGCTGCTTAACTATGCGAGTTTGTTTTTTTATTAAAATAGGAGACGGGCAACAATAGTCTAGAGGCCAATAGGGTCTCCCATTTGGAAAAGGTTCTCGATTCAGACGTTTACAAAACATATGGGAGGTCTTCTGGAAAAGTTAAAGTTAAAGTACAAACAAAAGATGGACAATAGGGGGCAGAAGAGATAGGGACAATAGGGGGTCCCTGATTGGAGGCGTACACACCTGTGTGCGTATCAATGTGTGTGACTTACAACGCTTGCTTTAATTTAAGACTGTAAGTGCAATATGGACACTAAAGACAATGAACTAATTTATTTCAAAAATTGGGAGATTTTAACAAAGTAAAACATTTGGACTTGTCAAGTTTGTATGCTTCGAAGGATTTATAGGATACCAGCGCGCGTCGTTATAGAGTAACAATGAAAATCCAATTGTGACGTCATGAAAATTACTCCACTCTCGTATCAAGAATGAGGGATTATGAGGGGTCGGGAAACTGTTCCCTCTTTATTATTTTTCAAATTACTCGCTAGCGCGAATGTTAGGCATTAAGGCAGAAATTCTGCTGTTTTTGCGATACAAGGAAACGAGCTAATGACTTAAATGTCTATCGCTGCAACACACGTACACATACGAATATAATCGCAAAAGTATAAGAACTGATACAAACTTAATACTAGGATACTTAGAAGTTAACCCTTTTTACCATGTTCTAAACTTTATATCCCCTTTCATGAAATTGATTCAGCACATTAAGTCACACTGTGGAGCCAATCCTTAACCTTTGCTTTGGTTAATTGTGATGAACTTGCCTGGCTATTCAAGACCAAAGTTTTATATTTGACTCACACGAGACATGAGTACGGACAGGTGAAACTTTAACACTTTAAAATCATTGATAGTCCAGCCCTCCCACCCCACCCAAACTGGCCATACCCACATTCCCGTTCTCACCATCTGGGCTTAGATCCCACCAGCATAAGCACGCCCAGCGCGATCCTCCGGTGCAGATTGCAATCCTCGATAGCCACTGCCACCATCAAGCCACCGAAGAAGAGCAGGTTGATGTCTTTGAAGTACTGGGCCGCCACATCCTTGGCAGGCATGACGCCGAAGGCTGGGAACAAGACCAGGGGTAGGAGAGCGGTCACGGCTAGGGATATGGCTTCTGTGCACCAGTATATGGCCATGATCATGATGGTGTAAGCTGTGAAACCAATCTACGGAGGAATAAAACAAAACAATAAAAACATCCGAGTTCCCATTGTCATTGTTTTAATGAAAAGTAAAATGGATTATGCCAGGGTTGGTTTGGAAGTGAAAGGGCGCATGTGATTTATGTATGCCGTTTGACCAATAAGGGCTGGAAATGACCAAATATCCGGAGGTCAAATGTGTTATCCGAGTGAGTCAGGGCAGATTGGGAATGGTTGACAACTCCTTTAATTTGTTTTTTTATAAGGGCCGGTTCATAGCTCGCTCTATTAAGAATATAAAGTACCCCCCCGCCCCCCCCCCCCCCCCCAAAAAAAAAAAAACCAAAAAAACATTCGACAAATGATCGCGTTCGCTTTGGTGCCGAGTATCTTTCTTCAAAGGGAAGCTAAGAAAACCAACAAGTACTTCCCAAGTATAGCTTTAACTAGACACCAGATAAATAAAACTGCATAATACAGGCATTGGACACTGACAGGTATTTACCAAAAGTAATTAAAGACGTTGGACAATCAGAATATTGTATAAACTATAAGCTTTTGAAACAAAAAAGCACGGTACTCGCCGAGTACATTATGAGCAAGTGTTTCAGCTTATTGTTTTCTCTAACACTGACTTCATTTGCTATCTTTTTTCTCTCGCTTTGTTTACACAACTCAAAATTTTGAATAAGATTAAAACTGCTGCAAACTGCTTACTGGCTGAAATGACCTGAAATATACAAATCAAATAAGTTAAGAGGGCCTAATATTTCGATCTTAACAAGATCTTCTTCAGAGACATAATGACTGTGTACACGAAACAAACATATATAGGGCAACACAAAAGAAAGGAGAAACACAAAAGAAAAGCCTGTACAGAGTTCTATGGAACAACAAAAGGAGGATTAGGCTGAAGGGTTAAAGGAAAGGTCAGTGTGGGTAGGATCAAAGAAAGAACTAACAAAGAAGTGTTTATAGGAGAAATGTGGAGGGGGGGGGGGGACAATACAAAAAGGGAAACCAGAGGGGTTAAAACAAATAAGAACAAACTGCTCAATATTTTGGCAGTAAACATTACTCTCAAAGTACTCGAGGACATGTGTCTATTAAGTACCACTAAGAGGTGATGAAATAAGTTGAGAATGGAATGCGCACATTAAATAATACTTTCAACCTTGTAATATGCATTGAATTAGCTCGATTAACATTTCTGCATTCACATTTTCATCGAAAGCTGAAACTCCTTTTCTTCAGTGCAATGTGCTTGGTTCATATGAAGCGCGATATGTAGCAGAGAAACCCCCCCCCCCCCCTCTTTTGTGTTGACCATTGTGTTCCCGTAATCTCAGGAATTCCTTTCAGGTGGATGGGTTAGGTTACAATAGTTTTGAGTGCGTATAAAGTATAGGGATAAGAGGAGGGGTACCCCTCTGCCACAAATCGTGCTGGGTATAGCTTGGTTTGCTCTCAATTTATTATCTTGTTCAGTTTATTCAGGCTTCACCTTTCACGTATTTTATGTACCACAACGTTTCCTATATAGTTCGAATGTTGAACGTGTTTTGGGGTCACTGCTATTGTTCAATACGACGTCACAGATTGAAAGGCACACACAACACATACTCAATCTATACTCAAACAGCTTGGTATATGCATGGAGGAATAAGAAGGAAGCGCCGACAATGTATAACTCAACAAGCGCATACAATGATTTGTTGGCCTTGAATTTTTCCCCTGAACATATTTTTCTATTAGCATAATCTGCCAAGTACATAGTTCAGCACTACGAAATATTCGACTACATAAACAGATTATACCTCATCTGCTGAACTAAATGTACATTTGTACATGTTTATGTGAGCATCATACCCCATATAAACTACATTGTTCACCCATGGGCATGCATTTTTAATGGGCCGGGACGAGTTTATCATTGTTGTTTCAAGAGCACAAAGGGTGGCGCGAAAAGTTTGATATTTGATAAGCGGTGCTTTATATTGTAAGTGTATTTGTTTGAGCAGACTGAAGTCCATTCAATTGAGTCAAATTAAATTAATAACACGTTCTGTACGCAATAATTCAGACACGAGTACCGTGAGTTAGGCCATGGTTGAACAAGATTTTGAGGTTTATCAGTTGACGTGTACACACTGTTTTCAATCCTACAAATCCGGAGTATTTAATACTCCAGATATGACAATGTTCTTATTTGTACCCCAAGGCCATCTATGCGCGTGCTAGGATTTTCTCTCCCTAACTTCATTCACCCCTGAGAAAATCAAATCAAATCAATTAAATCTCACCGAATTGTTGAAGACAATGGGGATCGGGCATAGGATGAGAGGCGTTAGAACCACAATGAAATATCGCCGGTTTCTCCATGCTAATGCTCGATGGCTGGGTGGGGTCGGGGTCTGTGTAGGCCCTGCCCCTGGCTCGTCCGCCGCTACAATTTGACCGACCGCTTCTTCCCACGTTGAAGGCGGTGGTTCGTTGTTGAAACTCATGTCTACATTGAACATGACAAAAACTCAGTTGAAAATTGCAGAAATATACCAAACGTATAGGTCTAACCAACAGCTTATAATATGCAAGCATAAAACGTACGAAAACGTACGTAGCAAATTGTACCAAAACCGAGTTGTAGATTTCCTACTCCATGTACGGTTGACAATATACAATGTACATTGGTATGTGTACCCTATAGCTGACCGTATGCATATAGTTGTGGTCATTTGCATGTAAAGTATAGTACATAAAACAAAATAAAGAAGTACAAACCAATTGATCAGGAGTGAAACACTGAAGGGAAACGTGGCGAGGAAAGCACCCGGAAACCACCAGAAACAGCCAGTGATTAACCTTGAAGTCTGCCTAGCCTCGGCACGAGCACTGAGTCCGTCCGACCGGACGTAACCGGTTTAGTATACGTGGTCTTTGTCCTTTGATTTAGTATGTTGTTCCTCTCTCTATGAGTCAACTTATGGACAAGCTCTATTATATTGTTTGGTGATCTAGAAACAAACTTCACAAGGCGACTCAGATGCGCTGCGTACATACGATTCGCAATATTCTGGTACTACGCTACCCAGAATGCCGTACGTTCCTTTCACGTAAATCTGTAAAGTCCATATATAGCGCCGCGGCTCAAATGCGCTGCATACAATTCAAAAGGTACACAACAATTTCACGACTTTTTGTGAAGGGTTTTACCGGATAACATCAATTTAATTTGCATAACCCGAGTTCCTGTCAAAATATAAATACAGTGGCGATACCAGCATATTGACTCAACTCTGACAAGATCGATGTTCGTATTTATTTTAGTACAGTGTAAACCCAGGGTTTTTTAGTCGTCACTTTTGTAAGTTCGTTATTTACACTTTTCTTATCGCATTGTCCAGGTTTGTTGTTCAAGTTCCGTATAGGCTGCAGATTTTTGAATGATAAAATAACTGGAACGGCTTAATTGTTAGTTTCTTCAGTCCCGTAGTTTTCATTCTATGAGGGGCATTTTGCTATAACAAAGTGGACAGGCGCGGGCGGAGGGGGAAGGGAATAAAATATGGGAATAATGCGCATGGCGATTTTTGGCAAGGGATATAGTTAGAAAATAATAGATAGCCCACCAACTAACTGTTCACTAAATATTAAAACTTTTGCGTGGTTTTTTTTGGGTAGTTTTTCGATGGTTTTCCACGACACGAGGAAGAAATAATATAATAAATAAATTTTCTAACGCAAGAATGAAAGAAGAAAAGCTTCAATACACATTTCTTTATAGACAGGCGTTTTCTTTCAAGCACGACAATAAAAACAACAATCAATATTTAAGGAAAATCCAGTTTGAAATATGCTGATGCTAGTTTAGTACACGTATTGGAATGATGTTTGCCATTTCGCGCCGGGATTATTTTAACATCGCCGAGCCCACGGGCGGGATTATTTTTAACGAAACTCAATCTGAAGCGTGTTTAGGCTGATAGTGCCGGGAAGCACACCCACGCATTTCCGGCCTTGCGCGCTGCTCATTTACATTTCCGAACTTGAACTTGGCGTGTTTATGCGTCATCCGTTTTGAATCTGGGGAAATATTTGCGTTTATATACGTCATCCGGCGCGAACTGGTTAAAGGTAGATAGGCCTACACCATTTGCTGATATAAACACAATCTTACTACCGAATAATTAAGAAATATGATCTTACTTAATTGAAAATAAATAATGCTCGTACGCATTCAGCAAAATGATTGCGCTAGATATCTTGTAATTGTTACGAAAAAAGTAATCGTATTAAAAAGAAAATCGCGATTGCCGTCTGACGATCGCAAAACAACAACCACTGCCGGACGCCGGTTAAAAACTAACTAACTCTCAGTATCCATGATTTTAAAAATTTAGACAGATCAGTTAAACAATATTTACTATGAAATACCACCCCCAATTTCATAATAGGCTAATTCAAGCAATTACCATTTATGTATTCTACCTTTAATTACAATGGTGTAATTAATTATTTTAATCTGTAGCTAATATTTTATTTATTTTGATACCAAATTGTATTTTGTTTTTAATTTTGATTTTTAACTGATGCCTGTTAGTGGCGGTTCACCGCTGTTGGTTTTCAGAAATGAATAAATAAATAAATAAATGATCTTGGTTACAACAGAAAATAACGCATGGGCGTTTCAAAGCGGCCGAATCAACATCGCATAACATTCGCTCGTCACTCACTGCGCGGGCACCAGCGGTAGCCATAATAATGCGCATGCAACTTACTAATACACAAAAAGAACTAGAGCTAATGTGCTTCAGGAAGCACGGATATCAGCCTAAAATAGTCTTTTGTAAGGCTTGTGTGAACCGCCTCGCACTAACCACTTGGTGATGACTACCACTCCCAAATTGCAAAAGCATCTAACCAAGTTTGACTGAAATCGGCTAAAGAATATAGAAGAAAATACATTTGATATGCTTCAATATAATGACCTCTACTGACCATTAGTTGACCAGTGGCCAAATTAATTAGATCAAGGCTGT
This sequence comes from Crossaster papposus, assembly GCA_037893245.1. NCBI lineage: Eukaryota > Metazoa > Echinodermata > Asteroidea > Velatida > Solasteridae > Crossaster > Crossaster papposus. The sequence goes on along the minus strand of JBAIAA010000074.1, from coordinate 3,123,841 downwards.
GGGAGAAGCATTTCGTTATTTTGACAAAAAATGACCCCTACTGACCATTAGGTGACCACTGGTCAAATTCTGTGAACAACTTTTACGAGTTAATTAGATCAAGGCTGTGGGAGAATCATTTCGTTATTTTGAAAAGAAAATTACCCCTACTGACCATTAGGTGACCAATGGCCATATTTTGACCCCTACTGACCATTAGGTGACCATTGGCCAAATTAATTAAACCAAGACTGTGGGAGAAGAAACATTTCGTAATTTTGAAGAAAATGACCCCTGCTGACCATTAGGTGACCACTGGCCAAATTCTGTGAACAACTTTTACGAGTTAATTAAATCAAGGCTGTGGGAGAAGAATTTCGTTATTTTGAAAGGAAAATGACCCCTACTGACCATTAGGTGACCAATGGTCAAATTCTGACCCTACTGACCATTAGGTGACCATTGGCCAAATTAATTGGACCAAGACTGTGGGAGAAGAAGCATTTCGTAATTTTAAAGAAAATGACCCCTGCTGACCATTAGGTGACCATTGGCCAAATTATCGGTGTACACCCTATATGAGGCTTGGTCCAGAGATATAACTGACCAAGTTTGACATGAATTGGATCAGAGATATAACTGACCAAGTTTGACATGAATTGGATCAACACTTTGGGAGAAGCAGCATTTCCTAATTTTGAAGAAAATGACCCCTACTGACCATCTGGTGACCACTGGCCTAATTCTGTGAACAACTTTTATGAGGCATGGTCCAGAGATGTAACTGGTCAAGTTTGACAATAATTGGACCAAGACTGTGGAAGAAGTAGCATTTTGTATTTTTAAAGAAAATGACCACTAGTGACCACTAGGTGACGTTTGACCACACCTGCTGATCACTACAGATAGAACTCGGGTCAAGGAAGATCCTGTCCAAATTTGGTTGAAATCGGTCAAAGAATTTGGCAGATATTGAATTTGGCAGATTTTTTTGTGAGCGTTTGCCCGAAGAAAGAAAGAAAGAAAGAAAGAAAGAAAGAAAGAAAGAAAGAAAGAAAGAAAGAAAGGCGACGAATACAATATATCAGCCTGCTTCGCACGGCTGATATAAAGAGCATACGATATAATTATATTGACTGCTGAACTAAGGAGTGGTGCCGTCAGAAAGCGTTTATTTTACACCACTTTAATGCTTGATAACAAGGGTGCCGCACACGGCCGCGACAGCGACCAAGAGGTTGAAGGTCAGTGCGACTGCGCTGTTGCAGAGACTGGCGGTGCAGCAGTGCTGCGAGACGTAGTTGCCCTCGCTCCCTTGGATCTGATATTTGTAGAGTTCTTCGCAACTGCCTTCTAGGGTAGTAAAGCAAGTGCGCATGGTGGCGGGAACTTCGCCCTCCAGAACACGTTTCTAGGGAGGAAAAAAGAGAGGCCAATGTATGTGCGGTTCCGCTCTGTCCTACCGCTCACTAAACTTAAATTAACCTATCCCAGTAGAATCGCGCGACTGGAGCGTAGCTTGTGAAATATTGTCCAATCAAATGGATTAGAAATCGACGCAGACTGCGCAAAATCTACGACATTGTTACCAAAGGGGCATGGCTACGTGCCAACAAGCAATAGGTCTTTTCTAGAACTGTCATAAATTTGAATAAACCCTTTTCAAACCTCTCTTGAAACCCAAATAACGTAGGGCCAACCAACAGAGGGCGACGATCTAATCTTTGAAACACCGAATAGCACATTACTTGTCCGTTGTACGGTTGTTATCGCTCCAAAAATATTGGTAAATAATTATGTTTTTAATCAGCATGTAGTTTCTCTAAACTCATTTTATACTCAAAATATAGAACAATTTTTGTTGCATAATTACATTTGTTTAAAAAAGGCCTTGAATGTATGCTTTAAGGCGTTGTTGTTTTTAAGATGCGAGATATTCAGTTCCTACATTTGAATAGCTTGGATTATGTTTTAGTAATATGTTGCGTGTATAGCTCGAATTGTACAGCTTGCAACGGCCAACGAACCATCTAGATAATTATATTACATGGCCTATATTATGGTGAAATATACAGGACCTACCACGCATGAGCCATCGCAGGCGACCTTGCTAATGCCAGCAGCGTTAAATGGATCTGCGCAACCCTCTTCTCCCAATCGGGTACCCACAAAGGTGATGACACTGCAGTTGTAGCACATCGGACTCTCGGTGCTTTGGGTGCTTTGGGTGTTGGCTCCATTCAGAGTGAATGCTGTAGAAATCAAAATACACAAAAAGGTTACAAACGTATATATATCCCAGCTTGCAGACGTATCCTAGCTTACAGACGTACCCTAGCTTACAGACGTGTCCTAGCTTGCAGACGTGTCCTAGCTTGCAGACGTGTCCTAGCTTACAGGCGTGTCCTAGCTTACATACGTGTCCTAGCTTACAGGCGTGGCTAGCTTGCAGACGTATTCTAGCTTTCAGGCGTATCGTAGCTCGCAGACGTATCCTAGCTCACAGACGTATCCTAGCTCGCAGACGTATTCTAGCTCGCAGACGTATCCTAGCTTGCAGACGCCTGCAGACGTATCCTAGCTTACAGACGTATTCTAGCTTACAGACGTATCCTAGCTTGCAGACGTATTCTAGCTTGCAGACGTATCCTAGCTCACAGACGTATCCTAGCTCACAGACGTATCCTAGCTCACAGACGTTCCCTAGCTCACAGACGTATTCTAGCTTGCAGACGTATCCTAGCTCACAGACGTATTCTAGCTTACAGACGTATCCTAGCTCGCAGACGTATCCTAGCTTGCAGACGTATCCTAGCTCACAGACGTATTCTAGCTCGCATACGTATTCTAGCTCGCAGACGTATCCTAGCTTGCAGACGTATCCTAGCTCACAGACGTATTCTAGCTCACAGACGTATCCTAGCTTACAGACGTATCCTAGGTCACAGACGTATTCTAGCTCGCAGACGTATTCTAGCTCACAGACGTATCCTAGCTTGTAGACTTATCCTAGCCCACAGACGTATCTTAGCTTACAGACGTATCCTAGCTTACAGACGTATCCTAGCTCACAGACGTATTCTAGCTCGCAGACGTATTCTAGCTCACAGACGTATCCTAGCTTGCAGACTTATCCTAGCTCACAGAGGTATCTTAGCTTACAGACGTATCCTAGCTCACAGACGTATCTTAGCTTACAGACGTATCTTAGCTTACAGAAGTATCCTAGCTCGCAGACGTATTCTAGCTCGCAGACGTATCCTAGCTCACAGACGTATTCTAGCTTGCAGACGTATCCTAGCTCACAGACGTATCCTAGCTCGCAGACGTATTCTAGCTCACGTATCCTAACTCGCAGACGTATTCTAGCTCGCCGACGTATCCTAGCTCGCAGACGTATCCTAGCTCGCAGACGTATTCTAGCTCACAGACGTATCCTAGCTCACAGCCGTATCTTAGCTTACAGACGTATCCTAGCTCGCAGACGTATTCTAGCTCGCAGACGTATTCTAGCTCACAGACGTATTCTAGCTTGCAGACGTATTCTAGCTTAAAGACGTATCCTAGCTTGCAGACGTATTCTAGCTCACAGACGTATCCTAGCTCACAGACGTATCCTAGCTTGAAGACGTATCCTATAGCTAACAGACGTATCCTAGCTTGCAGACGTATCCTAGCTCACAGACGTATCCTATCGTATCCTAGCTCACAGACGTATTCTAGCTTGCAGACGTATCCTAGCTCACAGACGTATCCTAGCTCACAGACGTATTCTAGCTTGCAGACGTATTCTAGCTTGCAGACGTATCCTAGCTCACAGACGTATTCTAGCTTGCAGACGTATCCTAGCTCACAGACGTATCCTAGCTCACAGACGTATCCTAGCTCACAGACGTATTCTAGCTTGCAGACGTATCCTAGCTCACAGACGTATCCTAGCTCACAGACGTATCCTAGCTCACAGACGTATTCTAGCTTGCAGACGTATTCTAGCTTGCAGACGTATCCTAGCTCACAGACGTATCCTAGCTCACAGACGTATCCTAGCTCACAGACGTATTCTAGCTTGCAGACGTATCCTAGCTCACAGACGTATCCTAGCTCACAGACGTATTCTAGCTTGCAGACGTATCCTAGCTCACAGACGTATTCTAGCTTACAGACGTATCCTAGCTCGCAGACGTATCCTAGCTTGCAGACGTATCCTAGCTCAAAGACGTATTCTAGCTCGCATACGTATTCTAGCTCGCAGACGTATCCTAGCTTGCAGACGTATCCTAGCTCACAGACGTATTCTAGCTCACAGACGTATCCTAGCTTACAGACGTATCCTAGGTCACAGACGTATTCTAGCTCGCAGACGTATTCTAGCTCACAGACGTATCCTAGCTTGTAGACTTATCCTAGCCCACAGACGTATCTTAGCTTACAGACGTATCCTAGCTTACAGACGTATCCTAGCTCACAGACGTATTCTAGCTCGCAGACGTATTCTAGCTCACAGACGTATCCTAGCTTGCAGACTTATCCTAGCTCACAGAGGTATCTTAGCTTACAGACGTATCCTAGCTCACAGACGTATCTTAGCTTACAGACGTATCTTAGCTTACAGAAGTATCCTAGCTCGCAGACGTATTCTAGCTCGCAGACGTATCCTAGCTCACAGACGTATTCTAGCTTGCAGACGTATCCTAGCTCACAGACGTATCCTAGCTCGCAGACGTATTCTAGCTCACGTATCCTAGCTCGCAGACGTATTCTAGCTCGCCGACGTATCCTAGCTCGCAGACGTATCCTAGCTCGCAGACGTATTCTAGCTCACAGACGTATCCTAGCTCACAGCCGTATCTTAGCTTACAGACGTATCCTAGCTCGCAGACGTATTCTAGCTCGCAGACGTATTCTAGCTCACAGACGTATTCTAGCTTGCAGACGTATTCTAGCTTAAAGACGTATCCTAGCTTGCAGACGTATTCTAGCTCACAGACGTATCCTAGCTCACAGACGTATCCTAGCTTGAAGACGTATCCTATAGCTAACAGACGTATCCTAGCTTGCAGACGTATCCTAGCTCACAGACGTATCCTATCGTATCCTAGCTCACAGACGTATTCTAGCTTGCAGACGTATCCTAGCTCACAGACGTATCCTAGCTCACAGACGTATTCTAGCTTGCAGACGTATTCTAGCTTGCAGACGTATCCTAGCTCACAGACGTATTCTAGCTTGCAGACGTATCCTAGCTCACAGACGTATCCTAGCTCACAGACGTATCCTAGCTCACAGACGTATTCTAGCTTGCAGACGTATCCTAGCTCACAGACGTATCCTAGCTCACAGACGTATCCTAGCTCACAGACGTATTCTAGCTTGCAGACGTATTCTAGCTTGCAGACGTATCCTAGCTCACAGACGTATCCTAGCTCACAGACGTATCCTAGCTCACAGACGTATTCTAGCTTGCAGACGTATCCTAGCTCACAGACGTATCCTAGCTCACAGACGTATTCTAGCTTGCAGACGTATCCTAGCTCACAGACGTATCCTAGCTCACAGACGTATTCTAGCTTGCAGACGTATTCTAGCTCACAGACGTATTCCAGCTCACAGACGTATTCTAGCTCACAGACGTATTCTAGCCCACAGACGTATTCTAGCTCACAGACGTATCCTAGCTCGCAGACGTATTGTAGCTTACAGACGTATTCTAGCTCGCAGACGTATTCTAGCTCGCAGACGTATCCTAGCTTACAGACGTATCCTAGCTCATAGACGTATTCTAGCTCACAGACGTATCCTAGCTCGCAGACGTATTCTAGCTCACGTATCCTAGCTCGCAGACGTATTCTAGCTCGCAGACGTATCCTAGCTCACAGACGTATCCTAGCTCACAGACGTATTCTAGCTTGCAGACGTATTCTAGCTTGCAGACGTATCCTAGCTTACAGACGTATCCTAGCTCATAGACGTATTCTAGCTCACAGACGTATCCTAGCTCACAGACGTATCCTAGCTTACGTATCCTAGCTCGCAGACGTAGCCTAGCTCGCAGACGTATTCTAGCTCACAGACGTATCCTAGCTCGCAGACGTATTCTAGCTCGCAAATGTATCCTAGCTTACAGACGTATCCTAGCTCGCAGACGTATCCTAGCTCGCAGACGTATCCTAGCTTACAGACGTATCCTAGCTCGCAGACGTATCCTAGCTCGCAGACGTATCCTAGCTCGCAGACGTATCCTAGCTCGCAGACGTATCCTAGCTTACAGACGTATCCTAGCTCGCAGACGTATCCTAGCTCGCAGACGTATCCTAGCTTACAGACGTATCCTAGCTCGCAGACGTATTCTAGCTCGCAGACGTATCCTAGCTCGCAGACGTATCCTAGCTTACAGACGTATCCTAGCTCGCAGACGTATCCTAGCTCGCAGACGTATCCTAGCTCACAGACGTATTCTAGCTCACAGACGTACCCTAGCCCACAGACGTATTCTAGCTCATAGACGGATTCTAGCTCACAGACGTATTCTAGCCCACATACGTATTCTAGCTCACAGACGTATCCTAGCTCGCAGACGTATTCTAGCTTACAGACGTATTCTAGTATCCTAGCTCACAGACGTATCCTAGCTTACAGACGTATCCTAGCTCACAGACGTATCCTAGCTCGCAGACGTATCCTAGCTCACAGACGTATCCTAGCTTGCAGACGTATCCTATAGCTCACAGACGTATCCTAGCTCATAGACGTATCCTAGATCATAGACGTATCCTAGCTCATAGACGTATCCTAGCTTACAAACATATTCTATCTCACAGACGTATTCTAGCTCACAGACGTATTCTAGCTCGCAGACGTATCCTAGTTTACAGACGTATCCTAGCTCACAGACGTATTCCGGTGGGAGTAAGTCAAACAGTTGATGTGGTGCTTTTGAAGGAACATCGCAAATCGTAAATATTGACGTCCATGTCCCTTCACCGAGAGCCACCACAGCAAGCTTAAGAAAGGTTCCATGATTTTTTCCTCTGTATTGCTTATTAATTATGTAACGTTAATAAAAAAGCAAAAACTAAATTGATTTGAACCAGTACCTGCAACAATGCACACAACTGCGGCAATGACAAGGTGATTCATGGCGACAGAGGGCGTTCTTTACGGGCTACAGGTACGCTGTCGGATAGAAAGACACGATTTCAATTAACAGTGTATGTGGACAAGATTTTATAGTGTCGCGCTATGAAATACGAAATATCACAGACAAAGGAGTTGACAAGAACAAATATCTTCGAGTACAGTTGGACTTTTTTAAGCTGAATTTATTGCTGTTTTGTGAAACGATTGCGATCGCTTATTGATCATTTTCTTGGTGGCTTCTAGTCGATGTTTTCACAGGCATTTGGTCAAGGGCCATTTTTTGCTCCCACGCGGTCTCTGCTCTCGAGGTTTAAGTGCAGCGTGACAGGATTGTCCCCAGGATGAGTTTGTGCAGTGGTCGAGACCCTTGTTCAGAATACAAGGAAGACGACTCTGTTTAAAAGCATGTGCGCTTGCGCAAATCGCAAGAATGAAAGGTTGACATGGAAAATTGAGCACATGGTCAACACGTGGTCTAGTGGTAGGCTGCTGACCAAATGTCAATGATGCCCATACTGGGAAATTAAGGGAATATTTTAATATGTCTAGTGTAAAACAAATATAGAAAAAACCATTGCGTTAACCTGAGAACAATTTGACAACATTTTAGCCGAGAAAAGCATTCGGTTTTTGCACATTATATCTAACTGCATATAGAGGCCTGTGTAGCATGTTTTTTTTTGTTTACTGAACTTGGTACGCAACGGTAAATATTCCAGCACTTTCGAAGGTGGGACATTTTCCACAATAAAAAGTCTGCAATATAATGCAGTGCAAATGACGCATGCTTATTTACTTAGCAAGTTTATACGGTGCAACGCCATTTTTTTTTCTTTAATTCCTTTTTATTATTTTTCGGAAAAATAAAAACACAAATAGTGGATAACAATTTTTTGGAAACTATCGGTCGAAAAGCGTGCACTTTTGGTAATAAAATTATTGCGAGGTGTAGACAGGTTGAACTCGGTTACAATGATAATGGAGGGGGGACTGTTGCACATCTATGCAATGACCGTATCACAGGACACGGTGGAAAAATCATGCAATTGCTGAAAATATGCTAAATTATGCTAAATTAGTGCGAGTGGTGGTCGGGTCTTATCAGTTAAGTACACCGATTAAAAAAGATTTTATATCTTAACATTCTACGATATAAAAAAAAAACTATCCCTTCCCTTTTATTCATACATTTCTTCAACCGTCTTTCAATTTCCTAAGCCAATTTAACCAGAGAATCCCAGCTAGCTTTACGATTGAAAGGTAGGATACACCATTTTTGTAATTCTTGAATTATCATGAATTGGTGGATTTGGGGGGTTGTATTTTATAGTAGATATCGTTTAACTGGCCTATCATTATTATTTATTATTTATTTCTTCTTTATACTGGGTAACCCATTCAGTCCTTTTATTAGGACTGATCTCCCATTGGTCCCAGTAGGATACAATAAAACTTCATTTGAACATTCATAAATTAAAACCAAATTTATAGTACATGTATAAATGCACATTGCACAGTACAAAACAGACATTATTTTAAAATTAAGGACTAAAAAATATTTTAAAAATGCAACAAATTACGATTTCAAGACAAGCGTAAAAAATAATATAACAAACATTTAAAAACTCATGTAATCCAGCAGTTAGGCACATTATTCAATCCCTCCGTAATTGTTATCACAGTATTTGTGACGGTCAAGGTCCAGGAGAATCAATTAAAAGATAAATAGAAAATTGCAATAATAGTGTACATTATGTACATGTACATTGTAATAAAGTGTACATTGCTGGTTACTGTTTAAAGTGGTTAATAATGGTCTGGACAGTTGTGGGAAGTGGATTTTTCAACCTTGTTGGTATTCAAGGCTTGGAGCACCCCGGTATTGAAAAGTTTTCTTGCCCGATTCAGTTTTGGGACGTGGCAGAATAGCATTCCCCGCAGTACTAGATCTTGTGCGATGTGAATGCTGTTCATTAATTATTTAATGAATTTGTCAACAAGGTAACTTGGAACTAATCCAGCTAAACACTTTATAGACAATGGTATTGAGATGTAATTCCCTACGTGCTAGTAATCATTGATGCTGGGGACAGTAATTTCGGAACAATTACAAAATATCTAGCGCAATCCTTTTGCCGGATGCCTACACTCATTATTTGTGATGCGATCTGTGAAAACCCGCCACATGGTGGAAAAATATAAAAAATGAGTTATGTACATCCACTTAAAGCTGAGATCATTATCTTTCTAATGCTTTTTCAATCAGGTCTCTAGGACCTCTACATCAAAAGTTACGTTAACGTCGATTATTGGCGATGCGAAGTTCTGAGAAAACAGCGTTTAACGATAGGGTACCAGAATAGCAATAAAAAATCAATTACCAAAACAAACAAAAAATAGATTTTTTTATTTTTTTTTATTTATTTTTAATTTTTTTATTTTTGCTTTTATGGGACTTGCAACTTTGCGACATCCGACGCGTTTTCACAGATCGCATCACATTTACTTTCAAATAAGTATGATATTTCTTAATAATTCGGTAGTAAATAGTATCCTACCTTTAACACCCCACCCCCCCCCCCCCCCCCCCCCCCCCCCCCCCCCCCCCCCCCCACCCCCTTCTTTCCTCTCCACCGACTATACATGGATTTCTTGGTTAATTATCGGCTCGACGGAACATGCAATACTCGACGGTAGGTAAAATATACATGATTTGTAATTGGCGGTTCCTCCGCTGTTGGAAGTGGTTAATAAATAAATAAAAATAAATAAATAAAACTACGAGGAAAACTATCGCTGCACTGCGAAAGTTTTATTCGGTAAACTTTTCTACTACTTGTGTACAGTTGAAATGCTTCATCGATTGAGCGAGTATTGCAAAATCGTTTCACTCAAAAATAATCAGGCACGGGCATTTCGAAGAACAATTCAGACACTTACCAACTGAGATGGTTTCACCGTCGTTGTCTTCTATCTGTCGTCGGACCACCGCGTTAGATAAGCGACGACCCCGCTTCGTATACGGACAATATGCGCGAGCTTGACGGACGTGGCATGCAAATCACTCCACGTTGTATAAAATCGATTCCTAATACTTTTGGCTCTAAACCGTAGTGTCGCAGGGTGATTGAAAGCGAACATAATTATGATTTTCTACGTTAATAATCGTCGGCAAAAATTGAAATAGATATGGTCAAGCCCAGAAAATTTACTGATAAAAGTCTGAAGTCATTTTCAGTTTTTTTAATTTTTAGTATTCGATACCAAGATGTCTACACTCGATCCACAGGAATCGATACCGATGGGTGCGATTGAACGACCTTTTAATAATTGGCTCATAACTGTATACCCAGCACGATATGAGACCAAGGTACTCCCTCCTTATGCCCCCATCACCGTCAAACTAGTTCTCACTACGTTCTTAAAAATGTTACCGAACGGGCTCAAACTGTGTGCGAACGGAGTGGACGTAGTAGCAACTGTTTTATACAAACTTCATGGACGAGCTCAGACGGGAAGGGTACTCCAGAACTTCGAGTCTATTCAACATTTTCGGGTGATCATCCCGTTCTGCAATTGGACAGAGTGACAACGTACTTAAAACTAGATGGACGTACTACAAACCATCCTGAGCCATGCAGCGCTTTTACGCGCTTTCTGCTAATACCGCTCAAACCCCTGTGGACATTCGGCCAGATCCGTGATTATTAGCGCAAAAAATCACGAGCCCAATCAGAGCCTCCGTTACAAACAGACCAAGGCCATTTCCCAAACCCTGGCTTTGGATCCGTCTCCGGCTACAGCCTATTGCTAATGAAGCCTGTATGAATGTATGAATGAAGCCTGAGACGAAGACAAAGCTGGGGTTCGAAAAACAGCCAAAGGCATGCGAACCAGCGTAAAAATTTAAATTAATCGGAAAAATTGTAGAAATTAACGTACAGAACTTGAAATAAAGCTTTGCTATTATTTATTATACAGAATAAGAAACACAAAAGACTGAAAAGCTACGTAAACGCCAATAAAATTATAGTGATAGAAATTGTCATATTACCAGAGGTGGACGTTCATATCATGTATTGGCCAACCTGTTTAATAATTGCTGTGAATGTTTGCAGGGTTTGAGGGCGACAATTCAAGAGCTCGTTAAACTCTGCGTGGCTCAGGATGCTGAAGTCAAAGTACGGTGCCTAAGTCATTACTTAAGTATAAAGTAGTATACTTAAGTGGGATTCTCCAAGCTACTTATCTAAAGTATCCTACTCAAATCACCCCTAAATCGAAGACACCTCTCGGGGTGTCTTAAGTCCAAGTGTGTAAATTCTGCTCATTTCGTAAATTAAAGGGAGCTACTCGAAGATGGCTGTGTAAATGCTGTTGGCGCAAATTGACATAAATCAGCGGCGCGCAATGAGGCGGGAACGTGTATTTCGGGACAGGATGCATCCATTGGATTCCTACAATGACATTGAACTTTATTAAAGATATGGGTTTGATCGTCGTACCATTTTAGACTTTAAAAACGTTGTCAGGGAAACTTTGGAACCGGATGAACCCATACATTGCCAAGTGAACGAAGTTTAATTGGTTTCCTTTTTGGCTTTTTCATGACCGTTGTTCTACACTATAGTGGATACAGGTCCGGTCATGCACAGTTGTTTCCAACGCAAGAAGGTATTAGGGTTGTAGTCGAGTCCCTGCAAGTCCTTTCACAAGTCCTTTCGTGAAGCCAGTCACAAGTCCCTTCATAAAGGCAGTCACAAGTAACTGGATGAACAATGACAAAGGAATGCCTTTGTCAAAGCTGATTTGAATAGCTTGTGATTTAAATTGGAACTGAAAGACTTGTGATGGACTTGCAGACTTGCAGGGACTTACAGGGACTTGCAGGGACTTGTGATGGACTCGACTACATCCCTGGAAGGTATAGGTCTACAACCAACGCATTACCCAGGATGAATGTATTATTATCAGTCATTATTCTTACACAATGTGTCATCAGTGGTCATTTTGACGCATGAGCCGACCCATCGCCAAACCGCACAAATCTACATTAAAACAATGTGAAATGTGACATAAATCCTTGGGCCAGGGCCGGTATTTACCAAGCAACTTAAGTTAGGTATGCCTATAAGCGGTAAGTACCCTACTAAGCTAAATACCATACTCATGTTGGAATTAACAACTTAGGGCCAATTTCACGGAGCTGCTAAGCACAACAATTTGCTTAGCACAAAAACGTCTTGCTCATTAAAAACAAGTTATTAGCCAAAATTCTACGTGTTTTTTATGCTAAGCAAAAACCAGCTGATTATCAATCAAAAACAATAAAGATCACGTGAAAATTTGGTCTGTAACCTTGTTTTTGCCAAGGACAAATTTTCATGCTAAGCAAATTGTTGTGCTTAGCAGCTCCGTGAAATTGGCCCCTGGTCGTTTGCTTATACCTTTTTGCACTGGACACAGCTGTCATGGAAAAGCCCAAGGAAAACCAAACTCCGTTTACACGGTAATGCACGAGTTCTGTGAGTATCCGGTTCCAAGGTTTCCCTGACAACGTTGACAAGGTCTAAAATGGTACGACTATCAATCCAATATCTTCGATAAAGTTCAATGTCATTGTAGGTATCCAATGTATGCATCCTGTTCCCGCCTCATTGCGCGCCGCTGATGTATCAATTTGCGCCAACAGCATTAATTAATTAACACAGCCATCTCAAAAAAGCTCTCTTTACGAAATGATTAGAGTTTATGTTTAAAAAGCCAACACACTTGGACTTAAGACACCCCGAGATGCGTCTTAGATTCATGGGTGAATTTGAGTAGGATACTTTAGTTAAGTAGCTTGGAGAATCCCACTTAAGTAAAGTACTTTAATTAAGTACCGACTTAGGCACTGGCACTTTGACTTAATTAAGGAATCGTATACGTTTGGTAATTAGAACCCACTATTTGTTTCAATCCTATATAGTTATAGATATATACCATAAAACTAACCTGTAAAAATTTCATTTCAAAAGGTGGTAGCAATTTTAAGATATTGCCGAAAATCTGGAGCGGTTATGTCCACGCAGGAATAATACAGTCTGAGAAACGTCACTGCAGTAACGCTTCTCAGATTCAAATTTTTGCGTATGAAAAGTGATATCTTTTTCCATAACCGCAGTACTTCGAAGTGAAGGTTTCTCAAAATGCATTATACTATCCAAAGCTGCTCTACTTCTTACCAAGTAATTTTTTATTGCCATTAATTTTTGGAATAATTACCAAACGTATACGACCTCTTTGAGTTGCTTGATAAATACCGGCCCAGAACTATAGTTGTGAAAATTCCCGCCAAAATATATTCTGATGTGTAAATGATAGCTTTGTTAATTTGGCTACAAGCTACAAAGGCAAACGAAATACTAGGAAGAGCCCTGGGATAACCGAACTCAATCTTTTAAAATCTAACTGCATGTTTTGCTTGAATGTTAGGACTGGTACTAAACCCTTGAACCATGGAGGTAGGACCATGGTTGTCATCTACAATGGGTTAGTTGTTCGACTAGAATCGGAGTTAGAGTTCGAGCATGGTTCGAGTGTACAAGTTTACCACGGTGTGGGAATTTAAACAATTGGTACGGCTCCTAGTTCAAAATCATAGAGGCAAGGAGTTTAGTCTTTGATAAATGGTACTTAAACAATCAAGTGAACTGTGGGGGATATAAAAACTTGGAGTCGGAAGGAACAATTATCACACAGGAAAATGAGAACGTTTCAAAAGAATGAAAAAACCATTGTATAGAAGTGTAATGATAGACCGATTCTATGCAGTTTTTCAGGAGAATCCCGTGGGAGGCGGGACATGGTGAATCCCTGGAGCAATTACAACTGGTGATCAGGGGTAACAATGTACATGTATTTTCACGGAGGGAGGTCATTTGCAACACTAAAAACCAAGCAAATGAACTTCTTGTGCAGTGAAATTGTGACTTTATTACAAGTTCGATTGATCAATGCACACAGAATATCTACATATTTACAAGCTTTATACAATTGTATACACAAGTCATAAACTCAATCTGATAAAATACAAATAGACAAAGGTATTTGCCACAAAATGTAAAACATGAATCCCTGTCATTTTGTGGTGAGAAATTATATAATTATCATGAATACCTAGCGAATACAAGTTTGCTTCGTGCGAAATCTAGTCGACAGGACGTTTTTTTCATTTGAATGACATTGAAGTTTACAACCGTGTCAGTATCATATCCAACACACTTATTTACAGAACCAAAGACTAGGTTTTTAGGGGTGCACTATTACGTAAATGGCAGTGAATTGTCCCATAGTTTGAAGACATAGCACTGACTGGTTTAGTTAAAGTAGAAAAATGCAATATATGAACTGATTACAACTTGAAAGACTGAATTCTTTGATTGCAGACAGAGAAACTTTAATTAAAATCGACTCAAAAGTATATTTTTTTTAAATGGTGATTCATTCCATTGTTTGTTTTTTATTTCGGTTTTTATAAAATATTACATTTTTTTTCTTTTCTACGTGATGTTTTATTCCTGGCTTCTTCGTCATTGTGTCTGTTAACCTGTGCAGTATTTTTTTCCTCCTTTTACCGCTAATCTTTATTTTCTTCCAATGATTACCATGCCAAGTCTGGTTTCTTTAAACCATTCCTGATCTTAACTTCCAATCTGCTGGAGATAAACATCCTGTCCAAATCACTCCTTGATGCTTATCTATGCAGCTGATGTCAAGGTCGTCACCGACATCACGAACTAACACTCACATACTCTGGAGTGCTCAATGAACAATTTCAGTTTAACAAACTAACACCCAAGTGTGCGAGGCGCACTTCGGACTTTCGTTTTCACAAAGTAACACTCAAGCAAGTTGCGGAAATACAATTCGGAGAAAAACCCTTTAAAATGTTTGACAGGAATTTATTCCATCTATATTATTGTGAAGTTACAGGAAAACGATAATAACATCTTTTAAACCGGTGAAATACAGATGAATGTACTATTTGAGTGCAGAGTGTAAGAGTGTTACTTCATGAAAATGAAAATCACTCGGTTCTGTAAAATACGTGTTTTGGACGCGCACTCACGCGCAATCCAGTGTTACTTCGTGGTGTCAGTGACAAGGTGTCTTTTTTCCTGTTTCACTTTCTTGTTCTTTTCCATGTACATGTATTCCTCAAATCCTCGAAATCATCTTTAATCCCTTTTTTTCTGCTCTTCCTCTAATTCTACATCACCGATGTCTTGCAACCTCCTACCAATCATCATTAATCTCCATCTTCGCATCATAATCTCCTAATCCTGCTAATCCTCTGCTCCCTCATCGGGGTGCAGGTACAAGGAGGGATCGTCAATCTTCCGCACTAGTGCTGCCTTGAGACGATCTGAGCACATGGGGCAGGAGTCCTCCGTTTCCAATAAACTGCATATTTGAAGAAGATTTTTTTTAAAGAATTTGGATTTTTTTACTTATCCAGTATATTGTTTGTGTCAACTTTTTGGATACTTAACACACAACAGCAGAGAGACATATTAAAGGTAGGATACACCATTGGTCATTGCTTGAATTATCATGAATGAGTATATTTGGGGGGTTGTATTTTATAGTAAATATCGTTTAACTGAGCTGTCCGAAGTTTTAGAATCATGGATGCCGAGAAAAGCACGAAAAACAGCGGGTTTTTTTCAACTGGCTTCGAGCAGTTATTCTTATGTTATCTTTGTTTTTTCGCGATCGCCGTTCTATTTTTCGGAATAATTACAGGATATCTAGCGCAATCATTTTGCTGGATGCCCAGAATCAACATTTACTTTCAGATGAGTAGGATATTTCTTAATAATTCGGTAGTAAATATTTTCGATATCTGCAATTGGTGTATACTACCTTTAATTCACGAGTTAGAAGTACTATGTATACCTTGTAATTTCAGAATGCAATGCAGGGAAGTCACAGTTATGACAAACGGAGAAGTCATCTCTGACCATATGCTGACCCTATTAGAAAAAACAAAACAGTTCACGAGGATGTCAAATTTCATTAATTACAATCTGTGTCATTGTGAAATGGGAAGCATTCTGGCAAAATGAGAGAGAAATGGGCAAAGGTCAAAATGAGGGTTTGCAGGTATTTAGACAGAGAAATCAAACATCCTCCTTTCAATACTGTTTGTTGAACTTCAATAGGGAATTTCGTTGACCAGTTATGGCTGTTAGTTTGCATTTCCCGACCGGTTAAAAGGTGAAATACCTGACTTAAAGGTTCTGAGCTTTGTATTCGTAATTGGTTTTTTTAAATGCCAATGTGGTTTTTTTATTTAAAAAAATATTGTATGCCATTTCTTCAAAAGAATGTGTAGTAGACATATCAAAGATAACAAACCCATACAGTGTATATCTTAACCAGTTCGACCGGGATTATTTCAACATCACTGAGCCGAGACGCGGATTTTTTTTTAACGAAACTCGATCCGAGGCGGTTTCAGGCCGATGGTACCGGGAAGCACACTCACGCATTTCCGGCCTTGCTCGCTGCTGACAGACATTTCCGGCCTTGCTCGTGACGTGTTTATGCGTCATCTGTTTTGAATCTGGGGAAAACTTTGCGTGTAAATACGTCATCCGACGCAAACTGGTTAAAGACTCGGCTGCTCATAAAAGAAAGTCGCAATGTAACCTAGCCTGTGATTTTTTCCCTCTAGAAAAGCACTAAGCGCACAGTTATAATATTTGTCAGAAAGGATAAAACATTTTGATACCAAAGTTTTCAGCCGTAAAGTTAACTCCTCTTTCATTGAGGTATTCCACTAAGCTTCCAACCAACTGCCCACATTGGTACTCACAGTGGCGATGCAGTAAGGGATGTTATTCTTGCATTCTGGGCAGACCAGCTCTGTGTTTTCCAGGCCGTACTTGCAGTACGGGCACGGAGATGTGTCTTCCTCCTGCTCTGACTTGTCAGGTTTCCTGGACAATGGAAAAATTATACAGGAAGTCATCAATGGAAAAATGAGAACTTTTCTTGCCTCAAACAGATCCTTTGTAAAGTTTTCTAGTCCCAAATGTCTACACCTTTGCCTCTGCTTTGGCAAGTTTCAAACATGAAGCATAATTTCCATATACAAGAAGGGTCCACTTTGTGTGGTGAGGAATTATCCGAGAGTATTAGAAAAGAGTATATAAGCAGGTTGTTGTTAATATATTAACCCTTCGACTTGGTTTTTTTAACACGAACGCGCGTCCGTACTATTTTTGATAGTCGCTTGTATTTCGTGTATACTCCCAAGCTGTTTTGGTTTTAAGGCTTTATATGTTCACAGCCTTTTATTATGGGTCAGAGACCCAGAAACCAGCTGGTGTTGTTGAATAAGGCAAGACAACAATAGCATGATTGATTGCTTGAAAGGGAAAATTAGACCTCAAAAAGCTGCTACGAAGTGCCGCCATATGTGACCCGCTCTACATAAATGAGTCGGATGTCGCAATTACCGTTGACACGTACAGGGCGATTGAATTTTTTATTTTTTTATTTTTTCTGTGTATTCTGCTTTGTTTGTATCCATATTTTCAGAAAAAAACGAAATAAAACTTTATTTTGAATCTTAAAGTGTTTTAATACAGGATTTTGTTGACTGTTTTGTTTCTAGTTCAGTTATTTTGATCGTTGGGATACGTTAATTTTCTCTTAAAAGTGGCTGTTTCACACTTGAAAAATATATTATTTCAAAAAATCATAACAAATTAATGCAGTACTCTATAGCGCTCCGACATACATCAAATTGAAGCTTATCAGATGCTCTTTCAAGCCCTATGAATAACTCCGAATTTTTTTTGCTACATCAGACTCATTTATGTAGAGCGGGTCACATATGGTTTATACACAAAATTTGGATAGTCGCTTGATTTCATGTATACCCCCAAGCTGTTTTAGCTTTACGGCTTTATATGTTCACACATTAACTAGGATTACATGTAACATGAGATTTCTTTGACCTTTGACCTTTTTACGGCAAAACGACTATCAGAAATAGTACGGTGGCACGTCGAAGGGTTAAAAGTCTTAAGACCATTGTGAAACTGTTTGAAGTAACCTATCAAGCAAAACCCCATCTCCTTGTGAATGGTTCGATTTCTGTTTTAGGACAAATTATTTGTGCTACCTGACAATTGCCTCAATCTTCTTCTTGTACTTGAGGTCGATCTTATTACGGTACTCCGGCCTCATCAGCATAGCCGCATAGCTGAAGGAGGAATTCTTCAAACCGGAACGGTGACACTCGATGACCGTAGAGGTCAAGATGGGAACGATGTCTGGGAAGAAGAAAAAACCAGTTGGAAAATTATTGTGCCTCAACCCACTACTCCATCTAGAATGCTGTGGACAGCTGGGCTATGCCGTAGAATACTGCCTATGTGGCAGATGCACACTCAGTCCATTGTGCAGTGCAACTACTTGATAACGGCTGCTGTGCAGTCATGTGTATAATCCGGTGCAGGGAGAGGTGGGCGCTGTTAATACCGGCATCAAGGGGGTTAACAGGAGTCTTAGAAAAAAGATCCTATGTTGACAAAGATAAATATGATGTCGGTGTCCACAAGCAGGACACTTGATTGTGATTGATCAATGCGATTGAATTGGTTACAATTTACGGAAGTCGTTGACTCTCTACAAACTACGCTGCTGTGACAATACTAACGAGCAGGGAACTTGCTGATGTTGTTAGCCACTCTGATCAACATCCTTGCCCCCTTCTTGTGATCGCCTCTCTTTACGTGGATCTATCAATCAAATCAAATCAGAATCAGAATCAAAATAATCAATGGAACCTAAAATATGATTTCAACATCATCAACATCTATAAGATTAGCATCAGGGTGATGTAAATTTAATACAGGTTTTTGTTTACCTTCACCCACCCCAACGCAAATGCCATTTTTTTTTAAAATGGTGTTGCGGTACCCACCGAACCAGCCAGCCGACCCCAGCGGTCGAGTGGTGAGACGTCTGCACTAGAAAGCAGGAGGTCGTAGGTTCATGTCCCACCGGAGTGTGGTTTTTTTCTAAGAATCTCTTAGGACAACACTGAGTATAGTGTTTACAAAATAATTTGTAAAATAACCCCCCCCCCCTTCCACATTACTCCTATTCATACTTCTTTGTTTGTTTTTCCCTTTGATCTCCACCCTCGACCCCCTTCCTTGTGGTTTTAACCTTTCTGTTTTTGTTCCTACCCTGCCTTTGATCCTACCCACACTGACCTCAATCTTTAATCCTCCTTTTGTTGTTTGTTCCATTGAACTTTGTGCTTTTCCTTTTGTGTTTCTTCAGCATCCATGATGTGCATCACGCTGTATGTTGCCCTATACATGTATATGTTTGTTTCTTGTACACAACCATTTAGTCTCTGAAGAAGATCTTGTTAAGATCGAAATATTAGGCCCTCTTAACTTATTCGATTTGTAAATTTCAGGTCACTCCAGCCAGTAAGCAGTTTGCAGCAGTATTAATCTTATTCATAAAATAATTATGTCGGTGAAGAACAAAACCTTGTATTGAATCATCAACTTCATTGATCGGCTGCTAAGAAGAATTGCTGAATACGCCTGCAATGACTTCATTTTGAAGATGTTTCAAGTTAGCTTCCATTATCTACCTTGACTAGAATGTAACTGTGCAGAATCATGAGGTTGGTGGCCATCTCGGTCGGGATCTTAATCTTCTGGCTCTTGAGTTCCCGGTACATGCTGAACAGAACATCGTGAGCATTCCGATAATTGCCTGAACAAAACACCAAAAAACACAATTTTGAGAGAACAACATTTTACAAGACTTACGAAAGTAGCTCCGGAAATAAGCGAGTTCGGTATTTCGATGAGGTAGTCCAGGTCATGATAAAACCATTGACGTCGTGTCACGCAATGTTAACGTAAATGCGCATTCTGATTGTAATTAACACGTGCGCGTCGAGCAACCACCTGCCACATTCGTTCATACACGCATGTTATTTAATTAGAATGACCTTTGACCCATATCATTGTACATGTACACATGCGCAGTTCAAATACTAAGCTGGCTTATTGGTTTTAATATACTAAAATCACAAGCACATAGATTCTGAGGCACACAATATGTGACCTGTTCCAAAGAAACCCGGACAAAGTCGCACAATGTGTTTTTAATTATTAAAATGAACTCGTGAAGTAATTTCAGGGTGAATTTTACCATTTTGACGTTTAGGGTTTTCCTGAATAGCAAACTATTAATCTACAATCGCCCCAAACTTGAACATAATCCGTCACCCAGAAGTGTTTTTTTTGTGAAACAATTGTGTATAGAAATAATACGCTTTTCTGAACTTCAAAGCTGTTTATCTCATAATTAAGTTGTCAGGGTTTTATCACTAAATCCTTCCCCCAGGGGAGATAGGGTGGGGGTAAATATGTAAATGAGACATCATTTTAAAGCCGAGAGCCTGGAGAATTTGAAAAAAAAGCAAATTCTAAAAAACAAAAATTGTCAATTTTGTCAGGGTTTCGTTGGAGCAGGTCAGATATATTTGTGTTCTCGTTTGATGATTCACCAGCGATCTGTTCCTCTCTTGCAATGATAATGGCAGTCCTGGCTGCTTCCCTGTACTGCTTGAGTGCCATGTACAGACGGAAGAGATACTTAGCGTCCTTGGGCATGCCGTCAGTCTCTCCCATCAGATAGTCAATCAGTTGATGGGTCAACTGGTCATCCTTGGCACGGCCGACCTGAAGGAAAAAAGGATAGACGCAGTTGAACACGTCTTCAATGTTGTTGCAGTGAACATGGTGACCTACTAAAGCCGTGTTCGCACTGGACTTTTTTGGGGGAAGGTTTTACTGAGACGATGGTAAAATAAAAAATGGTCAAATGTTACCACTGTTCGCACTTGGACTTTCGACACGGGTAAATTTTACCGAGACCGCGGGAGAAGTAGCCGAGCTGTCATTATAATGACTCATGAAGGCGAATGTGATCACAATGCGATGTGCATGCATCAGTGCACGCACGTAAACAATGCAAAGAGCGCATGTGCGGTGTCTTGTGTAGCACAAAATCGCAGTAGGGGGCCGGATATACGTTTTCCTAAGCCGCTTTTACCGTATAGGGAAAAGTTACCTGGGAAGTTTTCCCGGGCAGCAGTTGGCCGGTAAAAGTAACCACTGGACTCGGGAGAAGTAACCGAGAGGAAAATGTCCTAGGCTGTCCGCACTGGACTTAAAATGGGAAAAGTACCCATCGTCTCGGTAAGTTTTATCAAAAAAGGTCAAGTGCGAACAGGATTTCTACACTAAAAAGCCACCATAACCAATCATCCAGTAGATACGTCGTTTGACCATGAGACAAAATATATCAGATTGAGCACTTTCTCTTTGGATCCAATCAAATTCTCTGACTTTTCTCTAATTTGAGTCATTTTTTTCTCAAATTCCCTGACTTTTCCCTACCTGGGGAAAAAAATCGAAGAAATTCTCACAGAATTCCCTGATTTCCAGGGCGCGGTGGCGTGGGTGGCAAGTGTGCAAAAGCACTCGTCTCTCACAATGCGGC
The DNA here is from genome assembly GCA_037893245.1 of Crossaster papposus. Classification (NCBI taxonomy): domain Eukaryota; kingdom Metazoa; phylum Echinodermata; class Asteroidea; order Velatida; family Solasteridae; genus Crossaster; species Crossaster papposus. The sequence continues at coordinate 3,102,124 of JBAIAA010000074.1, read as the reverse complement.
CCGAATACGATTCCAGGCTCGGATCATATCTGACCTGTCATCACAAAATGAGCGTAAAGTCGGCGAAATCAAAAATTGAGATATGGGTATTTCTAAATTCTGTGGAAACAGAGCTTTCCAATGGTATCACTTGGAGGTTTGATACTCAATATTTTTTTTATTTTTTAGTCTGGAGTCTTAATACAGAGATTATGATAAAACGGGCATTTCTTGCGAGAAATTGTGTGAACGCGCAAAGAAAGGGAAAGTCAAAATTGTTTTTTTATTTGATCGTCCTGAAAAATTGGGAATTGATTGTTGGGGATTTATTCTTTAAAAAAACCATATAATCTCAAAATCTACCACCCCTTCAAATTTTGACTTTGACTGGCCGTACTGGGAAATCACTCCGTGCGACTTTACGCTCATTTTGTGATGTCAGGTCACATATTTGAGTAGAGTTAGTCGTTCAATTCTCTCCTGTACCACGTTTTTTTTTCTCTGGGTACTCTTGTTTTCCTTCCTCCGCAACATTTACGATCTTTGGCTGTGCTTCGTGGTCAGATACGGGTCCTATTCCCCATTGCTAGAGGCGCCTATACGTGCCATCGACTCGACCACGTTGTAGCCGCGTCCTTCGCAATTCAGCATCCTAGCTGCGAGTTAGGATGATTAGCCTTCCCAATTATATTTATTATTATAACCCCGACTGTTTCTTACTGTTTCAATGGCCATCTCCACAGCCTGGTTGTCGTCATTGGCCGTTGGGCATCTCAAGAAATGCTTAAGAGCTCGTCCGTACTGCTGACAGAGCAGGAAGAACTTGCCAGACATCAGGTGGTTCTTCTCAGTCTCAAAGTACAAGGCAATGCTCTGGTAATCCTCCTGGGTGGCATCTTCGCCTGTGGCCAAACAAAAATAAAATAATAAAATATATATATAAATAAATACAAAACAAAACAGTTATATGGTTGGAAAGTCCATCGAATAAGCTTTCAATTGGTACATAGCAGAGCTCCAAAACCACTCTCGTTCTGGGGATATGACATTTTTGCATATTAATAGCTTCCACGGAATTCAAATTACCTAACTGAGAAAACAGGCTTCGAACTGCCACAAAACTAAGAAAATACATCGGAAACATACACCCTTTAAAAGTTTGTTTTGTTCACTTTATTTATTAAAATAAACCTATTTGTTAATGTACCTAAAACTTTAAATATTAAAGATGCGATTTAAAACAAAAGAAGAAAATATAATTTTGACGAAAATGTTTACCCTCTCAACGTTGAGCGGGCCGTTACATAGAGCGACTGATATCAGAGATCACGCCCAGTCACGACGCTAACGACATTAGCAATGCTGCAAACCCAGGGAAACGACAAACTAACATCACTTAGAGAGGATATTTTTTACCAGTTTTATTATCTGCAATTGAGCTATTACAAAATACATTTTCACACCTACACACCAGTCCAAGGATTCTTTTGGTACATAGCGTTATGGGGACAACCCATAGGGTTTGTGTGTAAACTGAAATCTCTCTAATCTCAACTTCAAAACACTCTAAAATTCTAAAATTGTCAGGATCACCCTAATTTGTCCTCTTCTTCATTTTCTTTCATTATACCCTAACCCGATTTTACCTTGTTTTACCTTTACTGAACACCCAACGCGCTATGGGGACTTGAACATGTCCCCACTACTCGGTCTGTCTTTTCCAAACAAAAGAGCCTGTCCCCCTAACGCGGTGAGTGCTAGTACATACATACAGTCGTGAACCACATAACAACCGAGGATCGATATTGTGTTTTCCTTTATTCCTTTACTATACCCTAACCCCATTACCTAGCGCTTGCCCCAACGATCGAGGACCGAATTCGGACAAGCAAACCGTCCTTCGAGGATCCTTTGTTCCCTTTGTTCTCTTTTGTGTTTCGATCCTCGATCGTAATACGATACAAGAACACCCAGTCGTGAACCACATAACGATCGAGGCTCGATATTGTGTTTTCCTTTATTCCTATATACCCAAACCCCATTGCTTTGCGCTTGCACCGTCGATCGAGGACCGAATTTTTTCATTCATACCGCCGACCGAGGGGCTTTTGTTTTCTTTGTTCTCTTTTGTGTCTAGCCCCTCGGTCGTTATGTGGTGCCGGAACACACATACAGGTGTAATAAGATGTGTTTTGTCTTCGGATTAGACCTAAAAATCTAACTGGAAAATGGCACAAATCGTACATTTTTGGTAGCTTTAGTTATTAAACTGGATATATCTCTGAACTCACAAAACCAAATCAGATGAAAACATTAAACAAATTATGAAAAATAAAATTTGTAGTCTTTTCGAGTGTGTAGCTTTTAGAAAGCAATTTATGATTAAAAAGATACATGTGGTGGTTTGGTTTTTTTGGTTTGTTTTTTTGAGGGGGGATGGGGAGGGGAGGGGAGGGGGGACACGATGTAGACTCACCTTCATTGCTCTCTGTGTGTTATAGAGCGACGTGCCATGAGTAGGACAATGGCATCAGTGATAATGATGACAATAAGAATGACGGTGATGATGATGGTAACACATGGATTAGTGATGTTAGACATAGTGAGTACAAATGAAAGAAGAGTAAAAAGATGTGTTAAAATGAAAAACAAATCGAGTAAACTTTATTGTGTGCTAACGAAAAAGAAAAAAAAACTGACATAAAAGTCTCTAAGAATTGGAATAAATAGGATAATATACCATTTGTCTGTTGTGCGTTTTATGGTTTGAAAGCAGCAAAATATATGCTCAAAATATAAAGAAAGGTGCTTGACAAACAACCTGATGAAGTTTTTAGCTCTGTGAATGCCACATATTCCGAGAAAACACTATTCTAAGATTTCAATTTCAATTCAAAATTAGCCGAGTCACATTTTGAAGTGTGACCACAATTTGCATTAACCAGTTCGCGCAGGATTATTTTAACATCATCGAGCCGAGGCGCGGGAATAATTTTAACAAAACTCGATCCAAGGTGGGTTCAGGCCGATGGTACCGGGAAGCACACCCACGCATTTCCGGCCTTGCTCGCTGCCGACAGACATTTCCGGCCTTGCTCGCTGCCGACAGACATTTCCGGCCTTGCTCGTGATGTGTTTATGCGTCATCCGTTTTGAATCTGGGGAACCTTTGCGTGTATATACGTCATCCGGCGCAAACTGGTTAAGCGCGCGTTCTCAGCCAGCGGAACGCCGCTATAACAAACATCACAGAATACAAAAATGCTGTTCGGTATATCGATCGTTCGGTATAGCAATTTTCAGGTGCCGGTCCATCAAGTGCCATCTTTTACATACAGCACCGGTAGTTTGACGTTCGTGAATATAAAATGACCTAATAGCGTTTGATATACCAAGTAGATTTCTAATGTTGACATATTTTCAACACACAAAAATTGGGAGCAAAAGACGATGGATTTTGTTAAATCCGTTGACTTTTTTCAACAACAATGTTCGGATATTTTTGTACACAAAAAACGGGAGCCAAGGATTGTGTTAAGTAAAGTCGAATGTTTGGTATAGCGTTGGTCCACTGTAGTAGCGTCGTTCGAACACTTGCGCGCACTATTTGCGAAAATTTCTAAAACTGCATCTCTGAGATGCATATTTGGAATTGGCATTCTTTTGTTATATTTTTTTCAAAATGATAGCATGCCTGACGAAATAATTTTACAGAAAATTTACAATCATTGATATCTTTACAACAAGTAAGCTTTTCAACAGTACTTTGTGGATAGCTGCAACAGGTATATTACTCCTTTAAATAGATAACTTTAATCTCTTTAGCGGAGGCTTAAATTAGAAGAAAGGAAATGATCACACAAGAGGATCTAGAATGATGTGATTTAGTTCACAGAATGTTACTTGCAATATTGTAAAATAAAATTAACTTCTATATGTGACCTGTTCTAAGGAAACCCGGACAAAGTCAACTTTTTATTTTTTCAGATTTTGCATTTTTGAAATTCTCTAGGTTCTTAGCTTTAAAATGATGTATCATTTACATATGTACCCCCACCCTATCTTCCCTGGGGTCTGGATTTATTGATAACACTCTGACAACCTAATTATGAGATAAACTTTGAAGTTCAAAAAAGCGTATTATTTCTATACACAAATGTTTCACAAAATTGACAAAAAAACACACTTCTGGTAGACGGATTTTGTTCAAATTTAAGGAGATTGTAGATTAATAGTGAGTGACTTAGGAAAACCTAAAACCTCAAAATGGTAAAATCCACCCCGAAATGACTTCAGGAGTACATTGTGACAAAACCCATTGTGCGACTTTGTCCGGGTTTTGTTGGAACAGGTCACATATGTGACCCACTCCGGGAAAAGGTGATATAAGTCGCGCTATGTATTTATGAGTAAATGGCCTGTTAAAATTAATAGGGTAAATATTGTTGTCAACATTTGATCTTCAATATCCAAAGTTTCGGATTTAATTAACAAAAAGATGGAATTCGATAAATAAAGTGAAACGAAACGTTTTAAGAGTGCATGGTTCCAATGTATTGTCTTAGTTTTGTTGTGTTTCGAAGCCTGTTTTCTTAGTTGTGTTTTTTGAATTCCATGAAACTCATTATTATGCAAAAACGTCATATCACCAGAACGGGAGGGGCTATGGAGCTGTACTATGTACAAAATTAATAGTATTCTGGACTTTTCAATCATGTACATAACTCTATTTTTAGTTTTTGCGACTTGTGTCACCTTTTCCTAGAGCAGGTCACATATGGGTGTAGAACCTTAGATGAAAACATGTAATGGACTCAGCACAGTGCAAGTTGTTAATGAATTTTAAATGAGTGGGAGCGAAAGAGCGTTTAGTAAAACACACAACCAAAATGTAGAGATCGCTGAGGTCCGTTATTAATTGGGATTCGGAAATAGAAACCCAATCTGTAAGTTTCCAACTGGTCAGCGTACCAATGATATCGGCGTATATCTCCATCTGGTTGTGCTGTTGAGCCAACTGAAAGGCTTCGTCGTTGCACTTGGACATGACCAGGAACTGAATGGCTGAACCAAAGTCATTCAACTTCTGGAAAAACCTGACGAAAAAGAAATACAAAAAGTGTAAATTCACTATTGTAGCATCCTGCTGCCACTTCTTTGGTTGTGTACAAAATCTATAGGTGCAATTAATTACAAAGTTTTTTTCTAACAAAATCAGAAATTTTCTCATGTTTTTCAACATTTTTTCATTGACTGACCTTAATTGGGATAATAATGTGATTGAAAAAGTGGCGTCAGGATGCAACATTCTCTTGATTTTCAGAAGCAGTTTCCTGTAAGTAAATTGTATTCTCTGGCAGTCGCCAAATTTGCAAACTGTACAAAGTCTCCTACCTTGCTACCATCTTGGCTCCTTCCACTGAGCCCGTCTCTACTGTACAAAGTCTCCTACCTTGCTACCACCTTGGCTCCTTCCACTGAGCCCGTTTCTACTGTACTAAGTCTCCTACCTTGCTACCATCTTGGCTCCTTCCACTGAGCCAGTTTCTACTGTACAAAGTCTCCTACCTTGCTACCATCTTGGCTCCGTTCACTGAGCCCGTCTCTACTGTACTAAGTCTCCTACCTTGCCACCATCTTGGCTCCTTCCACTGAGCCCGTCTCTACTGTACTAAGTCTCCTACCTTGCTACCATCTTGGCTCCTTCCACTGAGCCCGTCTCTACTGTACAAAGTCTCCTACCTTGCTACCATCTTGGCTCTGTCCACTGAGCCCGTCTTTACTGTACAAAGTCTCCTACCTTGCTACCATCTTGGCTCCTTCCACTGAGCCCGTCTCTACTGTACAAAGTCTCCTACCTTGCTACCATCTTGGCTCCGTCCACTGAGCCCGTCTCTACTGTACAAAGTCTCCTACCTTGCTACCATCTTGGCTCCGTCCACTGAGCCAGTCTCTACTGTACTAAGTCTCCTACCTTGCTACCATCTTGGCTCCGTCCACTGAGCCCGTCTCTACTGTACTAAGTCTCCTACCTTGCTACCATCTTGGCTCCGTCCACTGAGCCCGTCTCTACTGTACAAAGTCTCCTACCTTGCTACCATCTTGGCTCCTTCCACTGAGCCCGTCTCTACTGTACAAAGTCTCCTACCTTGCTACCATCTTGGCTCTGTCCACTGAGCCCGTCTTTACTGTACAAAGTCTCCTACCTTGCTACCATCTTGGCTCCTTCCACTGAGCCCGTCTCTACTGTACAAAGTCTCCTACCTTGCTACCATCTTGGCTCCGTCCACTGAGCCCGTCTCTACTGTACAAAGTCTCCTACCTTGCTACCATCTTGGCTCCGTCCACTGAGCCAGTCTCTACTGTACTAAGTCTCCTACCTTGCTACCATCTTGGCTCCGTCCACTGAGCCCGTCTCTACTGTACAAAGTCTCCTACCTTGCTACCATCTTGGCTCCTTCCACTGAGCCCGTCTCTACTGTACAAAGTCTCCTACCTTGCTACCATCTTGGCTCCGTCCACTGAGCCCGTCTGTACTAAGTCTCCTACCTTGCTACCATCTTGGCTCCGTCCACTGAGCCCGTCTCTACTGTACAAAGTCTCCTACCTTGCTACCATCTTGGCTCTCTCCACTGAGCCAGTCTCTACTGTACAAAGTCTCCTACCTTGCTACCATCTTGGCTCCTTCCACTGAGCCAGTCTCTAATGTACAAAGTCTCCTACCTTGCTACCATCTTGGCTCCGTCCACTGAGCCCGTCTCTACTGTACAAAGTCTCCTACCTTGCTACCATCTTGGCTCCGTCCACTGAGCCCGTCTCTACTGTACAAAGTCTCCTACCTTGCTACCATCTTGGCTCCTTCCACTGAGCCCGTCTCTACTGTACTAAGTCTCCTACCTTGCTACCATCTTGGTTCCTTCCACTGAGCCCCTCTCTACTGTACAAAGTCTCCTACCTTGCTACCATCTTGGCTCCGTCCACTGAGCCCCTCTCTACTGTACAAAGTCTCCTACCTTGCTACCATCTTGGCTCCTTCCACTGAGCCCGTCTCTACTGTACAAAGTCTCCTACCTTGCTACCATCTTGGCTCCTTCCACTGAGTCCGTCTCTACTGTACAAAGTCTCCTACCTTGCCACCATCTTGGCTCCATCCACTGAGCCCCTCTCTACTGTACAAAGTCTCCTACCTTGCTACCATCTTGGCTCCTTCCACTGAGCCAGTCTCTAATGTACAAAGTCTCCTACCTTGCTACCATCTTGGCTCCGTCCACTGAGCCCGTCTCTACTGTACAAAGTCTCCTACCTTGCTACCATCTTGGCTCCGTCCACTGAGCCCGTCTCTACTGTACAAAGTCTCCTACCTTGCTACCATCTTGGCTCCTTTCACTGAGCCCGTCTCTACTGTACTAAGTCTCCTACCTTGCTACCATCTTGGCTCCATCCACTGAGCCCGTCTCTACTGTACTAAGTCTCCTATCTTGCTACCATCTTGGCTCCTTCCACTGAGCCAGTCTCTACTGTACAAAGTCTCCTACCTTGCTACCATCTTGGCTCCATCCACTGAGCCCGTCTCTACTGTACAAAGTCTCCTACCTTGCTACCATCTTGGCTACGTCCACTGAGCCCGTCTCTACTGTACTAAGTCTCCTACCTTGCTACCATCTTGGCTCCATCCACTGAGCCCGTCTCTACTGTACTAAGTCTCCTACCTTGCTACCATCTTGGCTCCGTCTACTGAGCCCGTCTCTACTGTACAAAGTCTCCTACCTTGCTACCATCTTGGCTCCGTCCACTGAGCCCGTCTCTACTGTACAAAGTCTCCTACCTTGCTACCATCTTGGCTCCGTCTACTGAGCCCGTCTCTACTGTACAAAGTCTCTTACCTTGCTACCATCTTGGCTCCGTCCACTGAGCCCGTCTCTACTGTACTAAGTCTCCTACCTTGCTACCATCTTGGCTCCGTCCACTGAGCCCGTCTCTACTGTACAAAGTCTCCTACCTTGCCACCATCTTGGCTCCGTCCACTGAGCCCGTCTCTACTGTACAAAGTCTCCTACCTTGCCACCATCTTGGCTCCGTCCACTGAGCCCGTCTCTACTGTACAAAGTCTCCTACCTTGCTACCATCTTGGCTCCGTCCACTGAGCCCGTCTCTACTGTACAAAGTCTCCTACCTTGCCACCATCTTGGCTCCGTCCACTGAGCCCGTCTCTACTGTACAAAGTCTCCTACCTTGCCACCATCTTGGCTCCTTCCACTGAGCCCGTCTCTACTGTACAAAGTCTCCTACCTTGCTACCATCTTGGCTCCTTCCACTGAGCCATTCTCTACTGTACAAAGTCTCCTACCTTGCTACCATCTTGGCTCCGTCCACTGAGCCCGTCTCTACTGTAGTAAGTCTCCTACCTTGCTACCATCTTGGCTCCTTCCACTGAGCCCGTCTCTACTGTACAAAGTCTCCTACCTTGCCACCATCTTGGCTCCTTCCACTGAGCCAGTCTCTACTGTACAAAGTCTCCTACCTTGCTACCATCTTGGCTCCATCCACTGAGCCCGTCTCTACTGTACAAAGTCTCTTACCTTGCTACCATCTTGGCTCCTTCCACTGAGCCATTCTCTACTGTACAAAGTCTCCTACCTTGCTACCATCTTGGCTCCGTCCACTGAGCCCGTCTCTACTGTAGTAAGTCTCCTACCTTGCTACCATCTTGGCTCCTTCCACTGAGCCCGTCTCTACTGTACAAAGTCTCCTACCTTGCCACCATCTTGGCTCCTTCCACTGAGCCAGTCTCTACTGTACAAAGTCTCCTACCTTGCTACCATCTTGGCTCCTTCCACTGAGCCCGCGTCTCTACTGTACAAAGTCTCCTACCTTGCTACCATCTTGGCTCCATCCACTGAGCCCGTCTCTACTGTACAAAGTCTCCTACCTTGCTACCATCTTGGCTCCATCCACTGAGCCCGTCTCTACTGTACAAAGTCTCCTACCTTGCTACCATCTTGGCTCCATCCACTGAGCCCGTCTCTCGGACAATGCGCACAGCTTCCTCTGGGTTATGAAGAAAGTCCAACTGGATTCTGTCGTTAAAAAAGAAAAATCCTCCCATTAGTATGTCCAGTTTAGGGTTATTTAAAATATACTTGACCGAATGTTTAAATATTTAAAACTCGCCGATCAAGTTTACACAAGCAGCTGCCTTCCTTGCTAGTTAAAAGTTGCATACACGATGCGCCGGTTACAATGTGCATGCGGCAATGGTTGTTCTGGGCTGCTGGAGTGTTTTGCAGTACAGTACCACTGCATAAATGGCAGTGGATTCTACCCTGCTGAAAAGAATGGGACCAATAAAAAAGTGTCAACCAACAAGTTACTGTCGACCAAAAAAGTACCACCGAGAACTAAAATTGTAGCTTTATGATTGGAATGCCATCGCAGTCATGTGCCCACATGTATATTTGTTCTTTCTGAATATTCAAACCAACCCAGTCCAGTTATTCACTAGTCAGCAGTATTCCTTGACTCTCTGTAAACCACAATTCCACGACTAATCCACTACGTAAGTAATAAACAACCCTGAACCATCAAATTGCCCAGTTTTACAATTTTGACTCTTCTGCCTTCATTTCTCTTTGGCTCTCTAGTCGATGTCAGTTTTATAAACTGTGTACTAAAAAAAAATTCTCGGTTGTTCTTTCTGTGCAACATCATCTTCTTTTCCTATACCTTGCTCTTCCTTTCTCTACTTTTCCTAGTTTCGTTTACATTGTTCTTTTCCTAGTTTTCCTAGTTTTGTTTTACCTTGCTCTTACTTTTTCTACTTTTTCCTAGATTTGTTTTACCTTTCCTATTTTTTTCCTACTATATTTTTGAATGAAGCAACAACTTCAACACCGACTGAAATAAAAATGCATTCTCACAGACCTACAAACTCTAACATCTCAAGCCCACAAATGCTCTGCGGTCTGTCAATGATATGAGAGGCTCATCAAATACCTGATGACGTTGTCCCAATCTTTAGCGTTCTCATAGGCTAAGGCAGCATCCTTGTGTCTCCCGTCTGCTTCCTTGGACTTAGCAGACTAAGAACCTACAAACTCTAACATCTCGAGCCCAAGAATGCTCTGCGGTCTTTTAACGATATGAGAGGCTCATCAAATACCTGATGACGTTGTCCCAGTCTTTAGCGTTCTCATAGGCTAAGGCAGCATCCTTGTGTCTCCCGTCTGCTTCCTTGGCCTTGGCATACTGGATGTGGATCTTGGGAGATGTAACGTTGGGCAGCAGCTCGCCAACCTTAGCCCTGTTACCATCAAAATGTATTAGAAGAAGTCAGATTTCTAGCTTATCTGTCTCATATGTGACCTTTCATCACAAAATGAGCGTAAAGTCGCACAGAGTGATTTTCCAGTAGTCAAAATTTGAAGGGGTGGTCGATTTTGAGATTATATGGTTTTTTTAAAGACTAAATTCCCAACAATCAATTCCCAATTTTTCAGGACGATCAGATAAAAACAAAATTATTTTTTGAGACAATTTTGACTATGCCTTTCTTTGCGCGTTCACACAATTTCTCACAAGAAATGCCCGTTTTCTCATAATCTCTGTATTAAGACCCAAGACTACAAAATAAAAATTAAACCTCCAAGTGTTATATACCATTGGAAAGCTCTGTTTCCACAGAATTTAGAAATACAGATATCTCAATTTTTGATTTTGCCGACTTTATAATAATAATAATAATAATAATGTGAGCATTTATATAGCGCTCAAACACAGAAGAAACTGGTATCAGAGCGCTTAACAAAATACAAGGAACAAATACTAAACCAATTAAAATAGAAAAGTCTTATGCTCATTTTGTGATGACAGTTCACATATGATATAATACGAATCTCTAAAAAACATCTTAGGAAAAAAATAAAAGCCAGTTTAATTCTGTCTAATATCAGGCATGCAACCTGGAATTAACACACAAAAAGAGAAAATTATATTTTTCACAAGACTTTGTGGAGTAGTTTTTTTTATTTCAATTTTTAATGGCATGAGAGTGTGAAGTGAAAAATAAGTAATAAAATCAGCTGATCTGAAAAAAAAGTTGCATGCCTGTAATATGTCCAGTAGGCACATGGTGAAAAACCCAGATTTTATCAGTAAAAAGAACCGAAAAACGTTAAACAAATTTGGTTTAACAGCTAGCTAAAAGCTGCTTTGCAACAAATGATTTGCAATAAATTATTTCCAGCAGAAATAACATCAGACCAAAGTCACACAAAAATTAACATGCTTGAAAAATATGTTCAACAAATACACGACAGTTTTTATGTAAGTACATGTAAACCAACATGTATTTTCTCGTTCAAGACCCACCAGTTTTTGCTGCGTATGTACACCGACGCTGCCTTGTCGTAGTACTGGCCCTTCTCGTACAACAGCGCAGACTCCGAGTACTGCTTCATGCTCTCTAAGATGGCAGCACAGTCTCGCCTCAGGGTGCGGCTTGACATCTTGGTTGCCATGCCGACGCCACGTCGAATGTCACCCACGCGAATGGACATGCGGGCGACGCCTGCGGCACACGCCTCATCGTGTTCCCGTTGCTAAACAAAGAAGGAAGTACATTTCAAAATTGTGGGAAACTGAATACGACCTGTACAACTTACGCTTTGATATACGACTCTACTCTAAGTTTGATTCCTTTTCGGTAAATAACGCTCTCTCAGTAAATAAATAAAATAAATTTAAAAAAATAATTAAAATATTTGTAAATTTAATTTTGCATCAGAAAAAGTCTAACATTGACCTTATTGACCTAACTATTGACCTAACTATTGACCTAACTATTGACGTAACTATTGACCTATGACCTTATTTGTTTACCTCTTTATCCCTTGTGACACCCTTTTCATAGTGCGCCAGGGCATTCCCGTAATCACCACTAAAACAGAAACAAAAAGCACACAAAAATGTTGGTTTTTTTACGAAGAAATAGTAACTACATTTGGTTTTCAATGGCTTCATATTATATGTCAAGATGATACATGGTATAAATATCATTAGCTTTAATTTGCATTCGCAAAAACATTCCTTCAATTTTCATATATTTCATTGACAAATATTATACGAGTCGATTAAATAACCCAGAGCGCGAAAAGTTTTGAGTTGGGTCATCTTACGTGAATTCCAGCTGTTGAGCATATTCCTTGGAGATGTAAGGTATCTGGGCCGGTGACAGTGTCTTGGCTAACTTGAGAGCTTGGTCCCAATGGAGAAGATCTCGCCTCATCTGAAGAATCAACAGGAAATGAAAAAAAATATGAGAGTAAAGTCCGAAAAATTGTAAATTAAGATATTGGTATTTTCACATTCTTGAGAAAGAGAGCTTTCCAATGGTTTATAACACTTGGGGTTTTTGCAATAAAATACATTTTACAGCGCTCCAGAAAGTCATGGGTTACACAAAACTAAGTTTGTGAGAAAACTTACTTAACCAGTTCGCGCCGGGATTATTTTAACATCACCAAGCCAGGGGCGGTATTATTTTTAACGAAACTTGATCCAAAGCAGGTTCAGGAAGCACACCCACCCATTTCCGGCCTTGCTCGCTGCTGACACACATTTCCAAACTTGAACTTGGCTTGTTTATTTGCATCCGTTTTGAATTTGTAAAAGAAATTGCGTTTATATATGTCATCCGGCGAGAACTGGTTAAATGTTCAGACTGATCTTGATCCAGGGGTGCGTTCCACTCCAGCGAACGTTAGCATTGTTCGCGTGAGTGGAACACAATGTGTGCCAATTATGTTGGCCAACGTTAGCGAAAACGGCGAACGACATTCCGAGCTGTTCGCTGTTGGCCAGTGACGTATTTTAATGATGGCGAAGCGGTTAGCAGACGGCAGTGTTCTTTTCACAGTTTTTATTTACGTTTTATACTTTTCGTTATAAACGGTGAATTGTTTTGAGCGAATGCTCAAAACAAACGATGTCACTTTCCAAACCAAACGATGTCACTTTCACTGGGCGCCGCCATTTTGAAAACGTAGTTTTTAAAATATCGTTCCACTTCAACTAACGCCAACTCAAAACGTTGGCGAACGTTCGCGCAAACAGTTCAGGAATCTGGATCACTTGGAATGATTAGTTAACGTTGGGGGCTAGAGCAATTATTTGCAGTTGGCGACATTTGCCAATTGAGGGCACTGTACCCAATTGCGATTATGGCGAAGATCTTCGCTCTATCCGAGTGCCATATTCTAGTTGGATATTACAAAGGAACTGTGCTGGCAACTTGTAGTTCTTGATGCAGAATATTATTCTCTAAGCAAACCTCAAGAGCCGTAATGGGCCGACTGGATGCCAGAAACAGATCCTGCGCCAAGTTGAAGTCACCCTGAAACATCGCCAGATGGCCGGATAGTAGATTACGATCATCGATGCCCTGTAGCGGGTGAATAAAGACAGCATACACAGAGTTCAGACCAGAAATGCAAATCAGTCGATGGAAATCTACTGCCAGATGAGAAAACAAGGATTACCAGGAAAAAATTGAAACAATATCAAAGATGGGAATGACCTAATTTGGAGTATGGGATGTAAGTATAGGGGATGGGAAGAGGGCACCAAGACAAAAAAATAGACCCTTTCATATTCTAAAAGAGACAAGTACACTTTTTTGGGCTGAAGAAAACCAATTTTACCAAAAATTTCAAAAGACAACAAATTTATAAATTGAAATTTTATCTTAACCAGTTCGCGCCGGGATTGTTTTAACATCACTGAGCAGAGGTGCGGGGTTATTTTTAAGGAAACTCGTTCCGAGGCGGGTTTAGGCCGATGGTACCAGAAAGCAAACCCACGCATTTCCAGCCTTGCTCGCTGCTGACAGACATTTCCGGCCTTGCTCGTGACGTGTTTATGCGTCAATCGTTTTAAATTTCGGAAAAACTTTGCGTGTATATACGTCTTCCGGCGCGAACTGGTTAAAACTGCTCACCATAATTTTCTGCAAGGACAGCACCATGCCTGCTTCTCCAATGCTGCGGTAAACCCGAACAGCTAAAGAACCAAAATCAGGGGGAAATAAATACTGTTAAACTATTCAAGTAATGATTTCTGAGTGCCAGTGTCAAGTCATAGACAAGTGATCGTCTTTTGTGCATTTTCAAACAATGACCTTTAATAAATGTGATGCGATCTGTGAAAACCCGCCACATGGTGGCAAAATAAAAAAATGAGTTCTTTACATCATCTTAAAGCTAAGATCATCCTCTTTCTAATGCTTTTTCAATCAGGTCTTTAGGACCTTTACATAAAAAGTTACGTTAAAATAAACGTCGATTATTGGCGATGCGAATTTCTGAGAAAACAACGATAGGGTACCAGAATAGCAATGAAAAATCAATTTTAAAAAATATATAATTTTGTTTATATTTTTTTTTTTTTTTTTTTTTTTTCCAGTGTAAACTAGGACCCACCAAACTCTAATTCCAAGTGTGTGACCGTTGACTTGGCGAGTTGCCTCCATAACGTCTTGTTGTTGGCTAACTGACATAGCATCCAAGCCTCCTTGAATCGCTTCAGCTGTATGCTTTTCTCTATGGCTGCCTTCAGCTGGGAGATATGAGGTCAAAACAAAATACTTTGTTATTACCGACCAACCACATTTTTATTCCCATTCATAAATGTGACCCGCTCCACAAAAAAAGGATATTAAGTCGCTCTGTACATTATCATGTAATGGCCCGCACAATGTTGAGATATTGAACATTTTTGTCAGAATGTGAATTTCATTTTTTGGCATGAATGACATCTTTAATTCCTACAGTTTCAGGTTTTATACACAGAAATGTTAATTTTGATAAATAAAGTGGATAAAACGACAATTTTGTGTGCATCATTCTGTTGTTCTTCAACGTAGCCAGCTATTTAAATTCCTGTTTTCTTTAAGTTGTGTGTATTTTGATTGTTGAACTCAAAGGAAGTAATCAATATGCAAACATGTCATATCTCCAGAACAGGAGGGACTATGGGGCTTTATTATATACCAAATGAAACCTTATGTTTTCGGCTTTCTAACCATGTATATAACTCAATTTCACTTGTTTGCAACATAATACTCATTCTTGTGTAGTGGGTCACAAATACCATTTGGTCAAAAAGTCAAAACAAATATAAAATGTACGATTTCACATTGTATGTGTCTCACGCGCGTGTTCTTATATGGAGATTGATGCGCGCATTCAACCTGCTTGATGTGACGTTAGCCTGCAACGGTTACACAGTTACACCGTTCAAACGGTTACACGGTTACATTTTTCCTGTTCGGTTAACCTTTTTATTTTTTTTATTTTTTTTTATTTAAATTTTTTATTTTTTCAAATAAAAGAAACCCCACCAATTGTCAACTTTGTCTGGGTTTCGTGGGAGCAGGTCACAAATAGTACAATTGAATACATTTTGTATGGACATTTCTGATAGCTTATCTAACATGTATAGCCAGTCAGCCTATAAAATTTGATGCAGACAATTAGCAATCGCAGAACTGCGATTATCAACACGTACTACGCGCACACACTAAATTCCTTGATGAAGCAATGCATTAGATATGCAATGCAGGCCCATGCATTTTTTTTTTTTTTTTTTTTTTTTTTTTAATGTTAGTTACGGTTAACCGTTAACCGTAACCGCAAAACAACGGTTACACGGTTAATTTAATAACCGCAAACTGGCAGCCTTAATGTAACGTGATATGGCGTGATGTGTGTACAGATTCATAAGGATTATTAATATACAAATTCATTGGTAGTTTTGCGCGTGCTGTGTGAACTTCAACCAATGAAAGGGTCATGCACCCGACCTCATAGAAGTAAAAAATGTAATGCGACATCGGAAAAGCATTGAATAAAAAGCTTAGCCATGTTTTATCGGCCGCTTTAAACATACCTTCGTTTCAGGCTCTCGACCCACAGGAATAGGTAAACTGTCTCAGGTAATTATGAATCTGTGATAATTAGTGGTGATGTGATGTGTCAAGGGAGGCGAGGAATAATACTCTCAATATTCTGGCATTAATGTAAACAATGTTTAAAGGGATCGTATACGTTTGGTAATTACTCCAAAAATTAATGGCAATAAAAACTTACTTGGTAAGAAGTACAGCAGCTTTGGATAGTATAATGCATTTTTAGTAACTTTTCACTTCGAAATACTGCGGTTATGAAAAAAAATATCACTTTTTATCCCCAAAAATTTGAATCTGAGAAGCGTTACTGCAGTGACGTTTCTCAGACTGTGTATTCCAATGCAGATTATTCTTCCTGCGTGGACATAACCGCTCCAGATTTTCGGCATTATCTCAAAATCGCTACCACCTTTTGAAATGAAATTTTGACAGGTTAGTTTTATGGTATATATCTATAACTATATAGGATTGAAACAAACAATGTGTTCCAATTACCAAACGTGTACGATCCCTTTAACGTAATGCCTTACGTCGTCTGGCTGGAGGTCGTGGGGCCTCTCCAGGAAGTTGTGGGAGCTGAGCTGTACCAATGCTGTCTTACCGCTCTGAGTCTGACACGTCATCTCTCCGTTATACAGCATCAAGGGCTGCTGGGCAAAGGGTAGCTTAGTGGTGCCAGCTAGGGTCACCGCAGGACCTGGGAAATCAAGCTTGGCCAGTTAAAGATTTGGATCATGAGTGGTATGGGTGAGAAGCAAGTGTGTATTAAAAGTGCTCGTCTCATGCCAATGTGGTCCGGGTTCGATTCCCGGCTCAGACCGCTTTCAAGCAGAACCTGATGAAAAAGTAGAAGAAAAAGTAGGAGAAAAAGTAGGAGAAAAAGTAGGAGAAAAAGTAGGAGAAAAAGTAGAAGAAAAAGTAGGAGAAAAAGTAGGAAAAAAAGTAGGAAAAAAAGTAGGAGAAAAGTAGAAGAAATATAGAAGAAAAGCAGAAGAAAAGTAGGAGAAAAAAGTAAGAGAAAGAGACGAAAAAGTAGAAGGAAAAAGTAGGAGAAAAGTAGAAGAAAAGTATAAGAGAAGTAGAAGAGAAGTAGAAGAGAAGTAGAAGAAAAGTAGAAGAAAAGTAGAAAAAAAGTAAGAAACAAAGTCAAAGGAAACAAAGTCAGAGAAAAAGTCGGAGAAAAACAGAAGAAAAGTAGGAGTAAAAAAAGAGGAAAAAAGTAGAAGAAAAGTAGAAGAAATGTAGGAGAAATGTAGGAAACAAGGTAGGATCCAATTTTTTTTAAACCAGGACAAAAGTAGGACTTTGGTGGACAAAATCAAGTAGGAAAGGTAGGAAAAGTAGGAGCAAGGAAAGAAACTGGAAAATTGAGGGAAAGTAGAACTACTTGAAAGTCTGTCTTGACTTTAAAACCTTTCAGAAATCTATGTACCTCTGACGGTCTCTCTTGAATACAAGTAGGTGTATAGCTTATCCTCATCATAAGCTACAAAGACACCCTTGTCATAGGGCCAGTTCTCCCAGTGAATACCCTTGACCGTTGGCGAGAAGTTGGGAATCTCCAATATATGATCATTGACCTACAAACCAGGGATCAAAGATCAAAAGATTAAAGGTCAAAAAAAGTAGTTTGACGTTAAATCAGTAACAAAAATGACATAAAAGTGAAAAACACGGAGCTCTGTGAGGGTTTGTGACTCATGATCAGAAGGGTTTGAATCCAGCTGCTGGTCATAAGTTGTGTCCTTGGGCAAGCCACTTAACCCCCACTTGCCTCTCTCCAGCTGGAAATACAAATGTGACCCGCTCCATCGAAATCAGGAATAAGTCTCGAAATGACTTTTTGAGATATGCACATGGTGAGAAAGGGAATTTCATAAGCTTTCTAATGATACTCATCACAAGTGTGTATCTTTTTAGGTTAACGAGTTACGGTCTGATGAAGATGACAGGTGTATATTTATTTGCCGAATCCACATTCGGAGAAAAACAGCTTTGAAATAAACAAAATTGACCAAAATCATACGGACAGCGCACACAAATTCTCTTAATTTTCTTCTTTATTGATCGTTTTTACATACAAGAAAGACATTAATGACAATAATCTAAAAATGCAATGTTCAGAATGTCACGATTTTCACCCATGTGTTCACTTCAATGGCTGATTGCGTAAAACGGCCCCAGCGACTTATTCCTGATTACGATGGAGCGGGTCACAAATAGGGACTTCACAAACAAATATTGATGAGCTGTACTAGGTGAAGAAAACCTTACTTTTACCTACCGGGTTGTACACGAAGCCGTCGCTCTTGTCATCAATAAAGATTAGTCTGGTGCCACTGGGGTCAGGGAACACTTTCCGGATCCCCACCTCGTGCCTGAACTCGTTCACAAACTGCCAGTCCTCAAGGTAGAAGAACATCAGCTCTCCGTTCTGCAAGGAAATTTAGAAAAAAAAATTCAAATCAAAAGTCAAACTGGACGCAAGCGATATGTGACCTGTCACCACAAAATGAGCTGAAGGTTGGAAATTGCCATTTTGTAGGAAAATGAGTCAAAGCAAAATTGGAAGGGGTGGTCATTTTTTCCTTCAGGTAAACCTTAATCTGTAACTCCCGTTCTACCTTTCTCTGTTTTGGGGTTTTTAAAACGTCTTCAAAACCCATTTTATCCTGTTAGTAAGAGTTTGCATCGACTGTAACCAACTGTAAGATTAGGAATATCGTTGGAAAGCTCTTGTTCTGCAGAATCCGGAAAATACCAAAATGTAGAGGGTTCTAGCAAAATAAGACGGAACTAGGCAGAGGTTGAAATAAGGGTTATCATGTATTAGAAATGAGGATAACATTCTCCGTTTGTTACAAGAATTGTTTACATGAATATCAAAAGTCTGATTTTGGGATAGCGGTTAAAATTTGAAAATTGAAGTAAGGATGAATTTGTTGCAAGTACTCACCGAGGTGCCATAGATAAGGAAGTCTGATGTTAGGGCGTGGCACGTGATGCCTCCTTGTCCGTCCTCAGGAAACAATCTCGTCTCTCTCTCCTCATTGTCACCTGATCCTTCCGTTTCAATCTGTATACACACAAATAACATACTAACATAAATTATGACTGAGAACGCAAGAATTATTAGTAATTCAACAAAGAATGTATACAAATATATCACATGAAAAAATCTTTAATCAGTTCGCGCCGGGATTATTTTAACATCACCGAGCCGAGGGTTCAGCCCGATGGTACAGGGAAACACACCCACGCATTTCTGACCTTGTTCGCTGCTGACAGACATTTCCGGCTTTGCTCGCGACAGGTTTATGCGTCATCCGTTTTGAATCTGAGGAAAACTTTGCGTTGATGATGGTGCCCAGGTACCTAGCTAGTCAAACCTCCTATCACATTATCCCCTTGCTTACCAGGTGCAACTGAACGCTGTTCTCAAAGTAGACGGCTGCATAGTCAGCATTGAGGCACATGCTAATGATGGTGCCCAGGTACCTAGCTAGTTAAACCTCCTATCACATTATCCCATTGCTTACCAGGTGCAACTGAACGCTGTTCTCAAAGTAGACGGCTGCATAGTCAGCATTGAGGCACATGCTAATGATGGTGCCCAGGTACCTAGCTAGTCAAACCTCCTATCACATTATCCCCTTGCTTACCAGGTGCAACTGAACGCTGTTCTCAAAGTAGACGGCTGCATAGTCAGCATTAAGGCACATGCTAATGATGGTGCCTAGGTACCTAGCTAGTCAAACCTCCTATCACATTATCCCCTTGCTTACCAGGTGCAACTGAACGCTGTTCTCAAAGTAGACGGCTGCATAGTCAGCATTGATGCACATGCTAATGATGGTGCCCAGGTACCTAGCTAGTCAAACCTCCTATCACATTATCCCCTTGCTTACCAGGTGCAACTGAACACTGTTCTCAAAGTAGACGGCTGCATAGTCAGCATTGAGGCACATGCTAATGATGGTGCCCAGGTACCTAGCTAGTCAAACCTCCTATCACATTATCCCCTTGCTTACCAGGTGCAACTGAACGCTGTTCTCAAAGTAGACGGCTGCATAGTCAGCATTGAGGCACATGCTAATGATGGTGCCCAGGTACCTAGCTAGTTAAACCTCCTATCACACTATCCCCTTGCTTACCAGGTGCAACTGAACGCTGTTCTCAAAGTAGACGGCTGCATAGTCAGCATAGAGGCACATGCTAATGATGGTGCCCAGGTACCTAGCTAGTTAAACCTCCTATCACACTATCCCCTTGCTTACCAGGTGCAACTGAACGCTGTTCTCAAAGTAGACGGCTGCATAGTCAGCATAGAGGCACATGCTAATGATGGTGCCCAGGTACCTAGCTAGTCAAACCTCCTATCACATTATCCCCTTGCTTACCAGGTGCAACTGAACGCTGTTCTCAAAGTAGACGGCTGCATAGTCAGCATTGAGGCACATGCTAATGATGGTGCCCAGGTACCTAGCTAGTCAAACCTCCTATCACATTATCCCATTGCTTACCAGGTGCAACTGAACGCTGTTCTCAAAATAGACGGCTGCATAGTCAGCATTAAGGCACATGCTAATGATGGTGCCCAGGTACCTAGCTAGTCAAACCTCCTATCACATTATCCCCTTGCTTACCAGGTGCAACTGAACGCTGTTCTCAAAGTAGACGGCTGCATAGTCAGCATTAAGGCACATGCTAATGATGGTGCCTTGGTACCTAGCTAGTCAAACCTCCTATCACATTATCCCCTTGCTTACCAGGTGCAACTGAACGCTGTTCTCAAAGTAGACGGCTGCATAGTCAGCATTGAGGCACATGCTAATGATGGTGCCCAGGTACTCTCTATCCTTCAATTTCTCTGGCCCTGTCACCAAGAGAGAAAACAATAACAGTTAGTGTCCAAAAACGTCTTAAAACGAACCAATAGATGGACTACATTTCTTCTATCAATCAATTCTCGGATCGTGAGTGTCGCTTTTTCCTCGAGGTAGATCCCTGTATTTGTTGTGTTTCAATATTTTTTTTTTTATGTTGTGCATGTGTAAACAACGACCTCAAAATAACCCAATATGTGATGTGATCTGTGAAAACCCGCCACATGGTGGCAAAATAAAAAAATGAGTTCTTTACATCATCTTAAACTTGAGATCATCCGCTTTCTAATGCTTTTTCAACCAGGTCTCTAAGACCTCTACATCAAAAGTTACGTTAAAATGAACGTCGATTATTGGCGATGCGAAGTTCTGAGAAAACAGCGTTTAACGATAGGGTACCAGAATAGCAATGAAAAATCAATCACAACAAATAAACAAAATATTTTTTTATTTTTTTCTTTCTTTATGGGACTTGCAACTTTGCGACATCCGACGGGTTTTCACAGATCGCATCACATATGTGACCTGTTCCAACGAAACCCGGACAAAGTCGCACAATGGGTTTTGTCACAATGTACTCCTGAAGTT
This sequence comes from Crossaster papposus, assembly GCA_037893245.1. Taxonomy (NCBI): domain Eukaryota; kingdom Metazoa; phylum Echinodermata; class Asteroidea; order Velatida; family Solasteridae; genus Crossaster; species Crossaster papposus. The sequence goes on along the minus strand of JBAIAA010000074.1, from coordinate 3,080,710 downwards.
ATTTCGGGATGGATTTTACCATTTTTAGGTTTTAGGTTTTCCTAAGTCACTCACTATTAATCTACAATCTCCTCAAATTTGAACAAAATCCGTCTACCAGAAGTGTGTTTTTTTGGCAATTTTGTGAAACATTTGTGTATAGAAATAATACGCTTTTCTAAACTTCAAAGCTGTTTATCTCATAATTAGGTTGTCAGGGTTTTATCACTAAATCCATACCCCAGGAATAGATAGGGTGGGGGTACATATGTAAATGATACATCATTTTAAAGCTGAAAACCTAGAGAATTTGAAAAAAGCAAAATCTGAAAAACTAAAAAGTCGACTTTGTCCGGGTTTCGTTGGAACAGGTCACATATGAACTTTGACCTCAGTAATCCGATGAAGGATTGTGTCTTCCCACCCAAGGGTCACTGCTTCTAAGATTAATCAAAATCGAGGAAAGTAGAAGTTAAATCTACGTTTGTTTCGAAATCTAAACCTGAAACTTTAAAATGTGTACGGAGATACAGTCATACAGCATTTAGGACTGATAAGTGCCTCGAAATGTTATGTTTAGGCGACACACAAAATGATGAAATACCCTACAATAATATAGATAAAAACATTCAAATGTGTTCATTTCATTTTTTTATTAAAACAACGGCTTAAAAACAATGAATCAAATGTATGAACAACAACCTTGATTAGATCTCTGAAGCTGCAAGTCAATCATTTTGTGTGCACATCACTTCAGACAGGGCTCTCTTATCAATGGATAATCATTTCCAATGTGAAGCAATACAAACGGCCTTGTTCAAATGTGACCCAGCATGAGTAAATGAGACACTTTGCAGCAAAAATAAAAATTGAGATTTTTATTTCATCATTTAAAGATTGTTTAGCTATAAATGATGAAATCAAAATCTCAATTTTCGTTTTTGCTGCAAAGTGTCTCATTTACTCGTGCTGGGTCACAAATGGTTTCAATTTTTGCTCAATTCTGAAGTGAAACGAGCAGCCATCGAAAAAAAGTGACAAAATACTTTTAAATCTATGCAGTTCAAATGTTTGAAAAATTGCTTTTGCAGAGAAAGACGATGGAGATTTTGCCTACAAGCTGCTGCAAAGCACAACTTTTCCTGCACACTGGTCTAAACCTGTGATTAAACCATCATTGTGCACTTCGATCCCCAGCTGTGTTTTATCAAATAACAGCGCAAACAGCCGTAATTGTCTTTCTGTCCTGGCTACATTTGTAATTAGTCTCTTAATTTCAAGGAGAAAAACAGAGAAAGAAAAAAAGGATACAAAAAGCTAAAGAGGTTGCCTAGCAACTACCTAAGAAACTAACTAAGAATGAAAAAAAAAACGTGATTATGTTTGAATACACAAATAAACCACAAGGTAAAGATACTGGCATGTGTAGCAATACAAACGGTCGTGAGCAAAAAAATTGAAAAACCATTTGAACACGATCGTTTGTATTGCTTAAAAGTAGGATACACCATTTGCAGATATCGAAAATATTTATTACTGAAATATTAAGAAATATCTTACTCATTTGAAAGTAAATAATGATTCTATGCATCCAGCAAAATGATTGCGCTAGATATCCTGTAATTATTCCGATAAATAAAATTCTTTTAAGAAAAATTCGTCGGACGGCGATCGCAAAAAACAAAAATAACATAAGAATAACTGCTCGACGCCGGTTGAAAACAAACAATGTTTTTTGTGCTTTTCTCGGCATCCATGATTGTAAAACTTCGTACAGGTCAGTTAAATGATATTTACTATAAAATACAACTTCCCAAATCCACCCATTCATGATAATTCAAGCAATTACCAATGGTGTATCCTACCGGTACCTTTAACATCGGAAATTATTATTCATTGAAAAACCAAAGAGGGCATCGTCCGTAGTGATGTGCACACAAAATTGTTGACTCGCAGCTTCAGAGATCCAAACAAAGGTAGAGCGCCGGTCTGGTATTCCGGAGGTCGCAGGTTCGAGTCCTGCCTTGCCAATTACTGTGTTTACTTTTAAATTGATGATTATGTTTTTACGGTTTGAAGCTGGAAGCAAAAGGCTCTTCTGTTCAATAACGGTCAAAGCAAAGGATGGACCACATTTTATGCAGATAAGTTGCACGATTTGTAATGACCGTGGTTGCCTGTTAATTTGCACAAATATCTATTAAAGCTTGCAGTTAAGACTGATATCCTAGCAAGAGCTCTTCTTTATCAGGCTATAAGTTGTCTCAAAATTTAAATAAACTCCAGGTTTCTAAAATCACCATCAATATTACCAATAAGAATACTTAACAAACTTCACCAATATACTCAAAACTTATTACAAACAGAGAACGCCTTAGTAAAAACAGTTTAGTAAAAGCGTTATGTGTTAAATAACATTCTTAAATACCTCAGACAGTTTACCCATTCCTACTGGTCAAGAGTCCGTCACGTGGCCAGTTAAACACGAATGATAAAACAACGGGGCCAGTTTTAAACACTTTTCTGATGTCACATGAAATTTTGGCGCCTGTGAAATTTAGTCGCTTTACATTTGTATTGGTTGAAACAAGGCATGCGCAATACCATAAACGAGTCCGTATTTTAGAGTCCTTAACCCTAACAATCCTCCAAAATCAATATGATTTTGGACACACTCTAGGGAGTTAGGGTTAATTTATGCTGTACCTGCACCTTGCGTTCTGCGTAACATAACACATTATGCGGGACGTGTGCCAATATCCATATTATAGGAGTTGGCTTACCTCCCGGGCCCATCACGCCATCGAGGTTATTCGAGAAACATACCATAAATGTAGCTGGAGGGATATTTCACAAAATTTGACAAAGTATGAAAGTATAATTCTTCCAAAAAAACGTTGGAAACGTATTGTACCGAAAGGTATTTATGAATGGGAATTAAAATATGGTTGGCTGGTATTAAGCGTATGTTTAAAACCTTCTCATTGTTAATACCGTCACCTTCGGCTCGAGCCTTAATGCGTCCAAGCCCTTGAGCCGATTTTAAACATAAAATCAAAACTAGCCAACCACATATTTATTCTCTTATCAAAAAGAGAACTGTAAACATAACATTTGTAAAAAAAAATGATTAATTAGGTGAATTTTTAAATTTCATCTTGCAAATGACAAAAACAAATAAACTGTGTTACAAACACGGTTATTTTATTGAGTTTGAAAACTCAACTCGACACTATTTTTTGGGGGACTTACAATCTTCTTCGGATTCTTCAGGAGGCTCAGTTAACTCTGGTTCTATGTGCATAGGATATGGACTAGAGTTGGTTTGGTAGTTTTGGGGGTAGGGTTGGGATAGGATTTCTGGCGACTATACAGCCCTTTTGTCGTGGACGGTCACATATATAGCATCTGATGAAACTATAGAATATGTTAATTAATGAATAGATGTTTTCACCGTCTACCTTCAAATCATAGGCATGAACCGATCGATGAATTCAACTCAAAATATCCAGTACGGTGACCGCAACGCAAGGTAATCCGTTTTGCTTAAACTTTTCCTTTTGAATTTAGTTGTAGTTTTACTGATTTTGTATGCAGGCCAGCTCCCATGGTTTTACCCCTTTTCTCACACCCTCTAAAGATTTCTTACTCAACGAGAAACGACGAGAAACGTACAGGCTAAAGCTGATTAAACACGCTTCATTTGAAATCTGCGCATCTACTTATTGCATATATGCACAAGTCCAATGTTCAGTATGATATTGAGCAATAAGGTACGACCGGTATATTAGGCAAACAGTGAACTGCTGGATATGCACGTTGTGTCAATATGGACGCGTGCTGCAGAACGTAGAAAAAATAGGCAACAGGAATTTTCCCAATCTAAGAACCTGGATGTTTAGGTTTTTTTTTTTGTTTTTTTTTTGGGGGGGGGGTTTATAGAGGAGAAAGTCCTATTTGTTTAAATTTCCTTTATGCAAAAGCACGGCTCATATAAATTCCTGCCATGTCATAGTGACCAGGGCACTGTGTTTATTCATCAAGTGATTTATTATCCCGTCACAATTTGTTTAGGACCCATGCAATGCAATTTTTTATACAATCCTCGAAAATACATTTGATTCCCTTTAACCAGTTCGCGCCGGGATTATTTTAACATCGCTGAGCCGAGGGGCGGGATTATTTTAAACGAAACTCGATCCGAAGCGGGTTCAGGCTGATAGTGCCGGGAAGCACACCCACGCATTTCCGGCCTTGCTCGCTGCTGACATACATTTCCGAACTTTAACTTGGCGTGTTTATTCGTCATCCGTTTTGAATTTAGGGAAATTTTATCGTTTATATACGTCATCCGGCGCGAACTGGTTAAAACTTGTTTTTCCACTACTTTTACAATTTGTTTTTGTTTGTGCCATTTTTTTTTTTTTTTTACACCAATGCAAATTTCCATATTCATGACAAAACTGTGATTTTATTCTGGGCAGAACCTCAACGTTACAGCTACTTCAGCACAAAACAACAAATTTTGATATTTTTCTGTCGTAAAATTGGGTTTTATTGGTGTCAGTACATGATAGTATGAGCCAATAAGCAAACCTTTCTCACACATTTTGGGTTCACAATTTGAACAGAAAACCCCTAAACCAAACCAAGAAATGACATTACAGCAACAGCACCCTCAGTTATCCAAGAAAATTCTAAGCATTACATTTATTTTCAAAAAATAGACGTCAAAAAAAGAGCTGGCTCATGCTTACCAGGGCACTTTATTCTTTAAAATTTCATTTTCAAAATTCACTACCTAATATTTCTACAGTGACATCACTTTTTTTTATAAAAATGTCCGGAGTTTATTTATTCCAATTTTTTCTCTATTTTCAATTTTGATTTTAAATATACAAAACTAATTACCATTCTATTTTCTTGTGGTCTCACCAACTGAAACACCCCACATTGAAAATAGGGGTGTAATGTGATATATTACAAAACAAATCTAAAGTTACATTACCTTTTTCTCCAAGCAGGTAGAACCAGGCCCTATTGTTCATCCCCACTGCTAAATGGTAGGGTCCGAGGGCGACAAAGTTGGGCTCAACTTCAATGTTGATTGGTATGGATGGTTCCTGTTTTGAAAAAAATTGTCAAGATTGCAAATTCACTTTTTTTAAAGAGAAAAGTATTGTTTTAGAGAAAATGCAAATCTTTGAAATTTGAGGGAAATTTCATGAAAGCAATATGGCACAACAGTACGATATGGAGAGATACATGTAGGGCTTTATTATGTCACATAGATCCGGATCGTGATCTGTGATCCAGCCATATTTGTTCACTCCATCAATTAAGCAGGATCTGATTGTGAACCAACGGCTGAATTCCACTGATAGCGATCCATGATCCCGCATGAAACAAACAGGCCTGCAGAAAGATGAGATATCTTGGTAGATTGCCAGGGGGCACACTTAAAGCTCTACATAAAAAATAAAACAACCATGTTCCTGTTTGATTTCTGTAGGCCCTTTATCTTGCGATAAACATTTATATTAACCCTAACGCTCCTCAATCCTCCAAAATCCTCATTGCAGTTTTGGAGGATTTTTGAGGATTGATCATGAGGCTGTATGGGGTTTTAAAAAAATGAGGATTTTTGAGGATTGAGGCACAATGTTGTTTCAAGTGTTGAGGATTTTGAGGATTGAGGCTAAATGGGGTTTTCAAAAAATGATGATTTTTTTGAGGAATGAGTCAATGTGGTTTTAATAAAATCATAATGAGGATTTTAGAGGATAGACTTTTTTCAATCCCCAGAATCCTCATTGCAGTTTTGGAGGATTACAAAAAATGAGGATTTTGGAGAATTGAGGCACATGATGTTGTTTCAAGTGTGGAGGATTTTTGAGGATTGAGGATAGATGGGGTATTCAAAAAATGAGGTTTTTAAAAAAATGAGGATTTTGGAGGATTGAGGATGGTTGCTACCAAAAAGGGCCTAGGGGGTTAGGGTTAAACGGACAATACTTTGTTTTAAAATTACAAATTGAACGTGTCAATGATCCAAATTCTAAGTTGGGAGATTTTATTTCTAGTAAAAAAAAAAAGGTTTGTACATTAATGCAACAGAAAAGACGACGTTTCTACAAAAAAAAATCTAACTTGGACACCAATATTTAAATACATGTAGCTATCCTAGAATGGTCAAGAAGTGTTTACATTTTAACCCCTTGACGTCGTGGAGCAGCTAGTCCACGGTCCGCTAATCCTGCGACACGCCACCAAACTTTTTTTTAAAGTCGCTTTGCCGTAAAAAAACAATTACTATTTCATCATGTTTAAAAAAACACCTCATATTACATGTATTCCTAGTTCAAAACAAGCCGCTTGAACCCTGGTTAAACTGGTGACCAAGCCTTTTGCAAAGCAAAGGCTGCCCCAGGAGTATCCTATTGCATTGTGTACATAAAGGGTCTTTGAGGTGTGGATTTTACCGCCAGACCTTCCCAAGCAATCAATCATGCTATTGTTGCCTTGTCTTATTCAACAACACCAGCTGGTTTCTGGGTGTCTGGCTTGTGGGAAAGGGCTGTGTTGACATATAAAGCCATAAAACCCAACAGCATGGGGGTATTACACGAAATACAAGCGACTTTTAAAAAAAGTACGGACGCACGTTCGTGCAAGGTTAAGAATGCTGTTGTCCACAGTGCTACGCTGAAGAACACAGCCTGTGTGACAGCTGCACGCTCGGGTCCCTTGTGGGGTGCAGTTTTCAGACAAAGGCTGCTGTGCAGCCTTGTGTATAATTTAGTGCAGTGAGAAATTAATACCGGCGTCAAGGGGTTAAGTATACCGCATCACAAGAAACAAAAGTGCGAGTTGTTTTTTTAGATACCCAGCTGACCCAAACAAACAAAAAAATTGAAAACATGCAAAAGAGATGTCAAAAGTTGTAAAGACACATCGCATTACACTTCAGCAGAATGTTGATAAAATGTAGACATTTTGAACAAGCGCACAACAAGATGAGCGAATTAGAGGTCTGAGAGAATAGAAAGGGTATTCGCTGACTACAGATAAAAAAAATTGAAAGGTTGAAAGATGAAACTAAGACACGAAGAAAAACTGTTTAAAAATACCAAAACTTGCCTTCCGACGACCAACTCGCCGCTACAATTTTTGTCAAATTTCATGCGAAACATGAAAATAAGGTTATTTGGAGAATAAATTAAAATATCATTAAGACTGTGGGTTTTTTTCGCCCTCCAAAACAATTACAATCTAAACTCAAAAACTTGTTTGGGATAACACAAGTTTGTTTTTTTAATGCAGTACTTTATGAATGCAGCACATTAAGAAAATTACTACAATAAGAAAACAAAAATGCATGGATATTTTTTGGGGGACTGCTTCTAAAATGTTCAGTTTCACAATAAAAGACAACTTAACTCCAAAGAATTACACAAATTTACACTGAGAATTTGCACCCTAAAAAGGAGAGTCAATTTGAAGAACACATGGAATAATACACATAGAAAACGATTAATGTACATGTGTTTCAGTGCTAAATGAAGCAAATGGGGGCTTTTAAGGCTTACATTTAACCCTATGATTCTCTGTTCATTGATTCATTGTTTTCTCTGATCTTTGCTACAAAAACACACCCTTTTGATAGACAGATCAGTTGACTAAACGAAAAAGCCAGTTCGGTATTTCAACTGCAATTTTTCTTTCAGGAAAAACATTTCATTGAATGCGTGCAAAAGCATAGCGAGTACCCCCAATTTACAGAGGTCGTCGTGTTTTGAAGTAACAATTTTCAAAAAAACGTTTGGACAGCGAAGTGTTTTCATGTTTCTTGTTCATTTGCATGAAAAATTGCACAGAATCCAGAGTCAGTTACCACGTCCTCCATAACCTTGTGTGCATTTATCTGCCACGCTTATCCCGAGAGAAGAATTTCTTATTTCCTTTAAAAAACATGGAAAACATCTACAATACCTGTTCAACTTGGTTCACCACGGTGACCTCAAGCAGAGAGGTCAGGAAGGCCAGTCTGGTACCCTGGGAATCGCCCAGGATAGGCAGCTTGGTCAGGTAGACGTAGAGGAATCCTCGGGACGAGCTGACCGCCATGAGTTGACCGTCGTCTGTCCAGCCCACCTGACCCAGGCCTTTGGTCTCCTCGTCCAGCGTTATGATGGAGTAGACCTCCTTGAGATCAGAGAGGTCGTGGATCTTGACGCTAGAGGAGGCAAGTCAAGATGGTCCAAGAAGCAAAAACAGGGTTGTAGAGTTAAGCCGTGTGCGAATTACTTGGCTTCGGCTTAAAATGACACACAACTCTATGATAGTGCAGCAGCCAGGACCATAGACTCGTGTGTAATTTCAAGCCCTATCTGAGTAATTTAGACACGGGAGTATTGGAAATTTTTTAAGACATCATTAAATTACAACAGATCTACAGGTATCACTCACCGGCACATAGCCACGCCCCTTTAGACAGCCCTATACAATTGTTTACGTTAATTTATGTTTGTCCCAGATTTTACGCATTCTGCGTTGAATTGTAATTCTTGTGATAGGACAACATTTCGCAAGCTGCGTTGCACTGCGTTTACCGCATTTCTACCGTGATTTTTTGGGTATGAAGAATTAAATGAAAATATTCCGATTAGTTTTTTACCATTTTCTTACAAAAATTACCATTTAATTTTTGCATTTTACAGTTGAATAGACCTACCTCAACCACAAAAAATGTTATTTACCCCCATTTGGGGGTATGAGGAATTCAATAAAAATATTATTTTTTTGTATTTATTTACTGATTTTTTAAATCCATTTTGTGCCCTAGTCTATTACCAAAGACGACTGAATTCTATATTTGATTGTGCACATAGCCTATTCTGTTCACGCAGTGCGCGCACCTGCCACTAACGATCTGATTATAGACCAGCTCCCTAACTCAGCTCAGTCGTCATTGCAAACTACATCCAGCGGTTTATCTTTTTTTCCTAGGGAGCCAATCAGCGATCGCAGAACTGCGATTATCAAAACGTACTGCCCGCACGCACACAATTCCTTTGTGAAGCAGCGCTAATTAGATATGCAACGTAGGCCAGCGAGACTGCTGAATGGATAGTTGACTGCGTGAAGACCCTATCCCTATTCAAATGGTTGAATTAGCATGAAAAGGTTACGCCCCATTTAAGAGAGTTTGCAAAGACCACTGTGTGAGTTAGTGAGATGGACTAGGTGTGCCGCTACTGTTAAAACAAAAATGACAGAAATAAAGAAACGGTACCAGTTATCTCCACAGGAGGCTGCCTTGTTGAGAGACAGTGATATAGCGATGGACGACAGGTGGTCCTTGTGGTTACGTGCCTGAAACAACTCTTGGCCAATCTCCTTGAGATGGGTAGAGATAACGATGAAGTAACCGTTGGAGAAACCCAACATGATGTAGCCATCTCCGTACCTGCACAGATACAAACAAATGGGTGATAAAAGCTAAATTCATTCAAATAAAATGATTAAATGAATATAATTTGTATACAAAAGTTGCTATTTTTGGAAAGAAGAAAGTGTCTAATTTCGTCCCTGTCCAGAATTTGGATAGTTTTTTTCGCCAGACAGCGATCGCTAACTTTTTTATATAAGTTAAAGTTTTTGGAACAATTACAGGTATTTAGCGCAATTATTTTGCTGGATGCTTAGAATCATTATTCACTTTCAAATAAGTAAGATATTTCTTTTTCCCATCATTTATTTTCTCAATAAAGGTCAGTCATTGTAAAAATGTTGGAATATACTTTGAAAATGCACTCAACTCCTATATAGACTTTCTACACAACCAAAGAAGTAGTGGCAGGATAATACTACATGTACTACTGATAGTAATACTGAAAATAATAATAATAATAATACTTTCTTTTTAACGGTTGTTGCAATGCAACAGTATAGGTCCTTCTCAAATGACGTCATTTTCTAAAGATAAGCTACGTACATTGACATTTTAAGTGTCAACTTGCATAATGCCATCAGCTTCGCCGTATTTGTAACACATTTCGAGCAACAAACGCATGTGTTTTGAACTTTTTTCACACGGCGCAACGCATGCTTGATTGAGCAGAATACACCGTCAGTTCTCCTACACAGACATAACAGCCGTCTTTGAGAGAGAGGTCTATTAACCAGTTCGCTCCGGAGGACGTATATACACGCAAAGTTTTTCTCCATATTCAAAACGGATGACGCAGAAACACTCACGATCAAGGCCCGGAAATGTCTCTCAGCAGCGAGCAAGCCTGGAAATGCATGGGTGTGATTCCCGGTACAATCGGCCCTGAACCCGCCTCGGAACGAGTTTCGTTAAAAATAATCCCGCGCCTCGGCTCGGTGATGTTAAAATAATCCCGTTGTGAACTGGTTAAAACACTAAATCCCCACTACGTACCATTTGTAGGCAACGATGGCTCCATATCTCTGCTGGAACGCAAGCTCTATTGGATTATCTGGGTCATCAATGTTGAGCAGAAACAGCGTCTTCTTGCCGACACTCAAACTTATCTAGAAAGTAAACAATTGAAAGGATGTTTTCAGTGAATACTTTTCAATGGGACAATGGTCAGGCTGCCGTCCCGGCAGTAAAGTTCTTACAGCCGGTCACACGCCAATCCAGACACAATCACAGCAAGGCCTACCAACTGTTCTCCGCAAACAAAGACTGCTTCAAATACTCATATTTCCCCCAAACAGTAAAAGACTGGAACACATTACCACCAGACATCATAGCCATCACGGACAATAAGACCTTTAAAGGAGCCGCCATATCTCACCTTAGAAGCGTCTAAAAACTACACCGCGCGCACTCACTCTTCTCGTTTGGCTCTAGTAAGAGCGTTGAGAATATTGATCCAGATCCAGATCCAGACAAAACAAATAAAAAGGATGTATTTGAACCCTAACCCCTTTTCGTACTTTTACTAAAAAAGTGTCCTGAATCCGCCAAAACCCATCAAATGTTGTTGACGCAAAAGCAGCTGGTGTCCCGAGTCCATCAGAATCAACCAGTATATTTTCTGGAGAAATCCTGAATCCATCAACAATCCACCAGCAATATGGATGATGGATTCTGACTAATTCAAGATACCATGCTGGTATAAGAAATATTTTGCAGTGTTTGTCCACAGAATCTTCTTTTAAAATTCATCACTTCAAAATCCATTTTGCAGTACTGCACAATCCTTCAGTACTACTAGGCTTAACATTATGTTCAATATGGAGGTATCCTGAATCCACCGTTTGGGAGTAAAAAGAGAACAGAAAAAAACTAACGTCAAGCTACGAGAGACAGCAAGGATAGTTGTTCCACTCATGAATACCCACCGTGGTTTCTCCTTGTGAAGTTCGTTCATCCGTCTTCATTTCTGAGAACTGCAAATCAGACGGGTCCATCCTCACAGTAGTCTACACACACACACAAAACAAAAAGTGAAAATATCACAAACTATCAAAAAACCAACCCACTTTCTTTCTCATAGCTGTTGTGCAGCCTGTTTACCAACTAAAAGATTAGACAGTATATTCATTTTATTTGTTATTATTTTTTTTTATTTTTTTTTAAATTATTTTGTCCTGGTTTTACAGGAATAGAAGTCGGAAGACTACTAATTAAGTAATTAAGTTTACTTTTTCGTGATTCTTCAGGGGTGCCATTGTCTTGTTTTTATAATGTTGATAACGTCCTGTTAATTTATTTGTGAACTCATGTCTAATTCTTCCGGACGGCGACCGCGAAAAAACCCAAGAACATAAGAACCACTTCTTGAGGCCGGTTAAAAACAAATGCCGCTTTTCTTGCTTTTCTCAGCATCCATGATTGTAAAACTTCGGACAGGTCAGTTAAAGAGATTTACTATAAAATACAACCCCTAAATCCACCCATTCCTGATCTTTCAAGCAATTACCAATGGTGTATCCTACCTTCAAATCCACCCATTCCTGATAATTCAAGCAATTACCAATGGTGTATCCTACCTTCAAATTCACCCATTCCTGATAATTCAAGCAATTAACAATGGTGTATCCTATCTTTAAACACAACTACCAAAGTCTATCTATTGTACCAATATAAGCCCAGTTTTAAAGAACTGTTGAAACCTATATCACTTGATAGTTTTTGATAGATAGGGTAGCTGGCTCCGTTTTGGCACTTGGAGAGAGAGACTGATATTTTAAATTGATTCAAGCAAGTAGAATGCTCAGTCAACTCAAGTACCAAACTTTGTCAGTCTTACCTCTTTGATCGTATCTCCCTCGGCATTGCTGATCGTGATGTTCTTGTCCTCACTACCCAGGGCCAGTAGGTTCTGGGAGCTCCAGGCCCCGCACACTATCTTCTTGGTGTGCTTGCCAAGTATTGGTACCTTCCTGAGAAGGGACACAACCGAGTTCACACATGTCAGGTTGAAGTTTATTATCTAGTTTTACTTTCTAAAAAAAATCAGAACTGTTTAAATCACATTGTGCATTGCCAAATGAAATGAGAATTCTTCAAAACTGAAAAAAAGGCGAAACATGGGCTACCCAGGGCCAGGAGGTTCTGGGAGCTCCAGGCCCCGCACACTATCTTCTTGGTGTGCTTGCCAAGTATTGGTACCTTCCTGAGAAGAGACACAACCGAGTTCACCAATGTCGGGCTCCAGTTTATTATCTAGTTTTTCTTTCTAAAAAAAATCAGGACTATTTAAATCACATTTTGCATTGCCAAATGAAATGAGCTTCCTTCCAAACAGGAAAAAGGCAAAACATGGGAGAAAATCCCTGTAAAGGGACACAGCGAGAACAGCAGAGCAATTCCGTAAACCAACGTACATCCAACTGCATAATGTACATGAAGGTTGTTAACCAGTTCGCGCCGGGATTATTTTAACATCACCGAGCCGAGGGGCGGGATTATTTTTAACGAAACTCGATCCAAAGCGGGTTCAGGCCGATAGTGCCGGGAAGCACACCCACGCATTTCCTGCCTTGCTCGCTGCTGACAGACATTTCCGAACTTGAACTTGGCGTGTTTATGCGTCATCCGTTTTGAATTTGGGGGAAACTTTGCGTTTATATACGTCATCCGGCGCGAACTGGTTAAGTTGGCAGTGTACCTTAGTTTGGTCTGTAACTATTTTCCTCTCATTAGACCTCACATAGTACTGATGTATCACATTCATATTTTCAACAGCAGCTCATTAAAGTGTCTGACATGTACATCCAAATTTATTGAATTGCTTTGTTTCGGGAACATCAACTTTCACAAGTTTAGAGTATTTCAATTTTCCTAATACATCTTCAACTAGATACGAGATGCAACTCAGACCTTTTAGTATTGATGTTGGGCACGATTGGTGGATCTGCATTATCACTCAATCGCCAGAAATGCACTTGCACGATCGATCAATCCGTCAAGAAATCTGTCTTTACTTTCCGTGGATCTGCGCTATCGGTCGATTGTTCAGGAGTGTTACTGTTTTTGTAAAAGGGAAGTAAAGTTGGAGATTTCCTACCGGTTCAACCAATCGCTTAAATGCATTTCTGTGCAAAGGCCCGATAGCGCAGATCCACCCAATCGTGCCCAACATTGGCTCAACTATAGAATGCAGGGCCCATGCAGGGCCCATGCAGAGCCCACTGACAACTCTCGGTTTTATTTACCCTATGACATAGAATGGAGTGGCCCTGTATTCTATGGGTATTAGGGTATACAGGGTTAAGTTAGGGTCAGTCCATTCTATGTTCTAGGGTAAATAAATTCGAGAGTTGTGAGTGGGCCCTGCATTCTATAATTGATCCCCAATATTAATAAATTCACTCTCACCTTGATGTCTGGTGGTTGTATATCAGCAGGTTGCCCTTGCTAGTTCCGATGGCCAGCTGGGGACCCACCTTGGACCACAACAAGAAGCACAAGGCGTCCTTAAAGCCGCTGTCTACCTGGCCGGTGCGGTGAGTGTTAGCGTCCCACAGGAACACCACGCTGCTACGGTCACAGATCATAGCCAGGGTGTCGCCATCCTTGTCCCAGCCGAGACCAGTGCATGTCCTGCAAGCAAAAAAGTGAAACATAATTGAATGATACAAGACGAACTGGAATTCAGATTTTAACCCTTCCCAGCGACACTGAAATACAGGCCTGTCACACAATGATTAGTAACCATCGATGCCCAAAATGTTTCCATTTTTAAACCTAAAAATCAATGACATGAGGTTCGGTATTTGAATAATCAACTTTGGCATACTATAACATTTTATAAGAATTTCATGAAAATCAGGCTAAGGCCAAATAAATTTTAAAAAACATGTTTAGCGTCACCGCCCGCTTCCTTTTTGCGGGCCGCCTCCTTTTTTCTTTTTGATAAAAATGATAAATTTGACCATTTTGGTAAAAAAATAATTTTAAAAAAAATAATAATTTTTTTAAAAGATAATAAAATTTTAAGATCGTATTTTAGACTTTAGCATCACTGTGTACATGCTCTGGAAATATTTTCTAATATTTTTTCTAATAGGAAGGCTAGGGTGTGACGTGTAGTCGTGTACGGTACATACATGATCGACCCACATGAATTTTTATTTTTAATCGTGGGTGAACCATGTTTTAATTTTAAATTGGAAGATAGGGTGTGACATGTTCACTACACGACTCGAATTCAGATGTGTCGGGCGGCCATTTTGAAAAGAAAAAAAAGGGCCTCCTCCTTCCTTTAAAAAAAAAGGCATGACGCTAAACATGTTTTTTTTTTTATTTGGCCTAACTATCAATCATGTATATAAAATGTGACGACTCAACCACTGAAGGAAGTACTCACCCTGGAAGGCTAATTTCATCCCTGAGTTCCCCGTGCCTGTCGTACAGATGGACTGAGTTGTTGAGGCCAGTTGTGGCCAAGTAGTTTCCAAGCGTTGTCTGCCACGCAAACTGTACATGTCCGGAGCCATGGGTCTTCTCCGAAAGGGTAAAAACCCGCTGCAATGTATTTCAAGTATTTCAAGCAAGATTAACTTTTCCATCTGTCTGATGTGAACTCACTCAACTCAGTCTTTTCTTCATGCATTGTAGTACTACTTACTACTACTGCTACCAAGACAAGTGTAATTTACGAACATCATGAAGAACTAAAGCTAGTCTCTATTTTGAATTCACCCTTAAATGACTCTAGCAGCAGATTTGTTTATTCTCAGTTAGGCTACATAAAAAAAATGAATTGTTTCTCATCAGAACCTTTTTGAAAAAATGGTCCGTCAGGGCATTTTATATTTTATATTTTATAGAATAAAAATGTCGCCAAATCTTTGAAACCGGTATCTGACTAAACAACTACAGGCGTGCTGGTTTCGTTCGTGCCTACCGCATTGTCCGCATATATACATACATGTACATGTACACGTTGATGAACCGGGCGTTGGTGGTAAGCGCTGATGTGCATTTAGCTCCGATTTGATAATTTTTGTTGCGACCTGCGAACGTAGGTTACTACTTCCGTGGCTCAGCTGCGCGGCAGAGCATGTACGCTACCCAGAATGCCGTGCGTTTTTCTACACAGAAATCTATGAAGCTCGTCAGGTGTTTTCCAGCGCCCAGTTATAGTATGGGCGCCACCGCGTGCGGGGGTGAAAGCGCTAGTTGACAAAAACTTCGTTGGGACATTGCATTCTTTATCTAAATTACAAATTGTTTTCGTTGATTTACTTTCCGAAACTGACCAATGCACACATTTCATATAGAATAAAAACTCAAATAATGTTGGTAGAAACACAAAAATATAGTTAAGTTGATTTATTTTCCCATATAATTTTGAGCACCCCAGGTTTTTTTAATGAAAGAGGCACACAGACACCGTTCTCACTATTATACTCGGCTTCTCCGATCTCCTGTCCGCCGTCGATTTAGATTTTTCCGGCTTGCTTCTGCTGGAACATGTATGGCCACTAAAAACATTCACTTGGCCTGCGTGAGTTTTAACTGTTATTGCTTTCAACAGCGTGTTTTTACAGCATATACAAAATAAAAAAATAAAAAATCTCGGAATTTTTGGGCGTCCGGTACATTTATATTTTGTTTATAAAATATAAAAAAATATCCACCCGGCACGAAAAATTGGCCCGGCCGCTGATGAGAAACAATCAATTTTTTTTATGTAGCCTTATGTGATTTCCAACTGACAATTTTGCAGAGGCCGTTTTTTGTTTGTTTTGGGGGTTTTTTTTGGGGGGGAGGACTAAGGTCGATAAGTATAATGCGCATCTCCCAATGTTATGAGTTTATTTATAGCTAGAGTTACTCTAGCCCAGGTTGGACTCCTCCGTTGTGTACAACGCGATCAATTTCTACTGCCAGAGCGAAACAATTTTACAACAACATTTTTTCATATTTTTACCTGATGAAGGAAGCCCAAATCTTGCTTATGTCTCTCTTGTGTCTGGAATTACAGATGGTCATGGGTTACAAAAAGCGAATGTGTCATTGGGCTACTTATTTACAGAAAAATAAATTGGAAATCCACGCTTTTCGGCGTGATCATGTAGGAACTTTCTTTGTGCGTGCGCGCGTACCCGGCAGCCGCGTACATGATGTTCATGTCGAAAAGCGTGGATTTGCAATTTATTTTCTTTAAATAAGTAGCCCAAAGACACAGTCGATTTTTGTAACCCATGACGATCTGTAATTTCAGACACAAGAAAGATGTAAACGAAATTTCAGCTGCCTTCCTCAGGTAAAAATATGGAAAAATTTGTCGCTATGGCAGAATAAATTGATACCCTGGACATCAGTCGTAATGCAATGAAGAATGTCGCCCAACCTGGTCTAGACTAGAGACAGTAGTTACTCAAGGCAGCTGTTGACTTTCCATGAACATTTTATACAACCAAAGCAAGAATAAGATTTGGCATCTGGCATGATCTGGACATTCTTTCCATCAAAATGTGTCTGCTCCTTACATTCACACAATAACACAATCTAACGTTAAATGGCTGACGAGAAACTGGTAATCTAATTTCATTGGCCTAATGCATGGATTCAAAACGAAGGTGTCGGAAATACGAGTCTAACCACAGTGTTATCACTAGTATGACAGATGAGTCCACGTTGTTTACCGTTGCTAGCTACATGAGCTAGCACTGCAGCAACTTGAGCAAGCAACGTCGGGTGGCTAAATTCTTCAGAAAAGCATTACCACTACCAGTTTAAAACACATTTATTTTATGTTCCAGCTCAAGAAAATGTATCTGGTGAACTGAAAAACCTTTTAACAATAATCCTACCTTCATAGTGGAATTATAGTGGAATTCTAAACGATTATTTTATCAATAAATACGGTGCACAACAGATTTCGCAAATTCAGCTCATCCAACTATTTACTCCCATCATGCATTGCAAATCCCAATTGGGCGGGACTTGGCGCATAATATCATCGCGATATTGGGGGAGGGAGGGGGGAGGGGGGGGGCGGGGGGGGGGGGGGGGGTGATGCAAAATAATCATTTTTATTATGAGCTATATCCTCTTTCAATGTAAATTATGGTCATTAAAAACGAAATGGTCGGATTGGAGTACACTACCCTATTGCTATTGCGGTTTTTGCATTGTGTTCATAATCATAGTCCTTCATTTATCACGTCGATCATTACTATTCATGTATTGGGGCGGCGAAAGGGAGGTCCCCCCCCCCCATGCACTTAAGAATGGGGGGGGGGGTGCTCCATTGTAAAGCGGAAAGCAACTTGTTTTCTTTACATTTATTATTTTTGTTCTAATCCTAATAGATTTTGTTAACGATAAAACTTGGATATCAGAAATATTATGCATACAACAGTATATAGGCCATATACTACACCACGATTTCAAGTTATTTTAAGTTCAAGATTTCAAGTTCACGACTTGTTCGACCCACATAATCATCATGCGTATCCCGTACGCATATCAAAATCTAATGGTCGGATTGTGTGCGTCGTTCCAATTCTTGCGCGCACCATAATGCATTGCAAACCAATATACACACACAGTTCGCTTTTCTGGTAGCTCGTTCACACCCAGAATGAAAACACACACATAAATGATATACTGATTAGAATAAACATAATATTATAAAGCGCCAATATACATGTTCTGTGCTGCATGCTTTTCAACCATTTTTGTTTTCATTTTATTCTCATCAGCGGCTGTTCCTTCCATAGGTGCGACAGACCGTGAAATCACATCTGACAGGAAATTGCGATAATGATTGGTTCCGTCTTCAAAATGATTACCGAGTGCGATTTTCTATCCCATTGTGTTCGCGTCAATGAAGCATTAATTTATGTTCCATGTTAGATTGTCAATAATTTAGATTTCTATGGATTGTGGGAATATTGGCAACAAGAATCCAAGGGTAATACTATAGTTATCCCGTGTAACGCCACTGTCCGCCGTGTGCATGTAGTCCACCATCCAACCAACATGAAAAATGATAACATAATTAATTTGTTGTGGTTGCTATAAATGTTGTTATTTTCACCAGAAACATACCAATGATAGAAATGGCTACAGTGCGGCTTCTTATGAAAACCACGGGCTGGATATGTTTCTCATGACTAGCGGCGAAACTAGGGGCCTTTTGGGTTTGACTTGGAATATAGAGGAAACCTGGGGGTGCACCAATTGTTTTTCAACAGTGGCATTGAATAACAACATAATTATATTGTTTGTGTGCAGTCTTTGCCCCATGTCATGTGTGTATGATTGTAAACCAAATTGAGCTTACGTGCAGTGGCGTAGCCGGGGTGGGGTGGGGTGGGGTGGGGGTGGGGGGAGGGGGACGTGCCCCCACAAATTCCCGGCGCTCTCAAGGTGCCCCCCCCCTAAACAAACTTAATATATGGCCTCAACAGACCAAATAAGCTGGTGCCCCCTTCCCCCCAGCCCCAGCCCCCTTCCCCCCAGCCCCCACCCCCCCCCCCCCCCCCCCCCCCCCAGCCCCAGCCCCCTTCCCCCAGCCCCTACCCCCCCCCCCCCCCCCGACGAGATGTTGATGCCCCCTGTGCCCCCCCCTCCCCCCCCCCCCTAACTGTTTTGTTTTATATATACGCCAATGTTTACGTGCATGTGAAGCTGTTTTCCTATAGACGGTGTTGTATGAACTAGATTTTAGCTTCATTATAGCCTATGCGGTTGCAAATGCATCCAGATAATACACGGGGCCGGGAAATAGAGAGATGTGTGTTTATAATACAATCGAAATCCTTAAAGGTGATACACCATTTGGTATTTGCTTGAATTATCATGATTTGGGGTGTTGTATTTTATAGTAAATATCGTTTAACTGACATGTCCGAAGTTTTATTAATTCGGTATAGTAAACATTTTCGACATCTGCAAATACATGTAGGCCTTATTATGCAATACATAAAATCCTTCCTGGAAACTACTTTATTTTATATATTGTGCGTTTGTAATTTGAAGTTGCATACATAATTTCCCCCTTTTTTGTTGTTGTCGTAACCTTATTAGTGCCGAGGCTGCTGCCCACAATTGGTTTCGCTCGAGGGGAGTAAACGAATCTGGTCTTAAAGACGTGGGTACGCGCGTCACGCGTTCAGGATCCGCGCTGAGCAACGAAAGGCTCAAGAGATTTGCCGAGAGATTGGAAGAGGCGGCTCATTGCAAAATATGCAAGGTCAGGCCCGTCAGATGGGGGGGGGCGACGGTTGCGAACGCCCCCCCTTTGAAAATCTTTTTTTTTTTTTTTTTTTTTTTTAAGGTTAAGAGAATGATGGCGCTTTCCCATCCAGTGACATTCCTCTCTCTGTGACTTGTATGGCTTAATTTAAGCACGAAATAGTCTAGGCCCGTTATGTCCGAAATAAATGGAGTGGGCGAACACTAAAGACTAGATGACCGTATGGTATAAGATAAATCAAATGTGATTTTATTTGGGGTGCGAGGGGAGAATTGTAATCGCAAATTCTCTTGTGTTAGCAATAGCAGTGCTTTCGTGTCTTTACTGTTATGACACTCGTCAGTTGCAGGTAGGTGATTCCATGGTAAGGAATCGGGTCTAACTCGCAAGGTGTGTGGGTTTGGTGTGGTTACAATCAATGAACGTGAATTCCAGGTATTTGGAACTTAGCCATATTATTTATATTGGGTCCGTATTATTTCTCTTGTATAGAGAGCAGTATGTTGGGTTACAACTGTGTTTTTTTACTGCTTGGTGTTTTAATTGTTACGGTCCGGTTGTTTATGGCTCGGTTGCTGATTGGAATTGGCGTTTTTGCGTTCGCATTTGCCAGAGAAGAGGTTTGATATTTGTTGGTTAAGTGATCTCATTGTTACCTTTTTTCGGTTTATTTCTTGCCATGGCTTTCCTATGCGGAAATTGTATATGAATATAATGAATATATTCGGATTGTGGGGCACATTGTAGGCAAGAAAAACCGTTTGGTTTGTTTTGGTTGATGAGATGTTTTAGGAGGGATGTTTCCCTGGTTTTGTTGGTATTCTCTGGGGTATATATGTACAGTTTGCGTACGTAAGATGGGTAGCGTGCAAAACGGCGTGGAAAGTTCCAACTAAGGGCTAGGCTGACGTCATTAATGCGCAAACAGACTACTGCGCATACTTATTATGCACGAACGGACATGTGCTTTAGTGTTGCTACGACAGTTGATTTTTAACCCGGATTTTTAGTACTGATTAAGACATGGTTTTGAAACAATAATCTGACATAACGGTGTTACTTAGTCTATTTATGCAAATCACGACTTGGAATTAAAAGGATAGAAGGGAAATAAACGGTGTTTTCTCATTTCCTTGTACACTTATTTACACACGTGACCATGTTTTGTCACGTGATCACACGCTGCAACTCGTCAACGGACTGGTGGTGGAAGGTTGTTAAGATTGTTGTAGAATCATGTCAAAAACTACTTCCGGTATTTCTGTGCGTCGACCAACAAGAAAGGTAAACTATGACACCATAATGGAACATTAAAATAAGAGAATGAGCGTGTTTCCGAAGGAAATTTTTTTTTTTGACTTTTTTGTTGTTGTTGAAAACGCCCCCCCTTTGAAAAAAGTGTCTTACGGGCCTGAAGGTGCATCATATGAAGCACGATATGTGGCAGAGAAAAACCCCCCTCTTTTGTGTTGACCATTGTGTTCCCGGAATCTCAGGAATTCCTTTTAGGTTTTAAGGGGGATGGGTTAGGTTACAATAGTGTTGAGTGCATATAAAGTATAGGGATAAGAGGGGGTACCCCTCTGCCACATATCGTGCTGGGTATAAGGTGCATGCATGGTGAAAATAGATTGGTGCCCTGAATTATTGAAGCCGTGTATATAAATCAGGTCAGCCGTTCCGTCACGAGCCGGCACCGGATGAAAACAAAATCATAATCAACAAACATAATCCAATCAACTCGAAAATTACGAAGAACGAAGAAAAAGAGTCAAGAAAAAATCGGTTGGATGACATTATTCCATGCCACTGTTCCGTGTAATATAGCATTCTTGAATGATAAAATGAAGGTTCGGTGTGCAATTTGATGTCACAGAAATGTTTAGTTATTTTTCCAAGTGGTGTTGTTCAGATGTGTTTCTAAAAAAAATCCGGTTTCACAAAAGAGCTTTTAAATTTAACGGACTTCAGTCCCGTTATAATCTATTTAGGCTGCGCGGTTGGGGGTGTGTTTCAGGCCCCATTCAATAAAACCTGAGCGTCTTGTGTCATAATGCAATAATATTGAAAGAAATCTACTATAATTATGTGTAGCATGTGTAGACGCAATGTGGGAACGTATGGAACGTACAGCTCTTAATATATTCCCTCCCTGTTGTGTTAGGTGCATGCTCCACACATAAACGGTTTATTGTCTTAATAAAGAAAATGATTATTATCTAATTCATCTTAGATTAATGCCAATATTCTGACAATAGTATTGTTCAGCAACAACAAAATAACTTCTTACCGTTTGAAGGGGTATATTATCTATTTCAGGAACCTCTGAAAAAATTGTTTTGCGCCACATGATTTCTTTGCTTTATGGCCACATTAAAAATAATGCTTATCCTGCATGGTCATTCATTCCCATGGTTATAAGATATTATTGATAACGGTCGTTGCGTCCTTGTGGCAGTGATTTTAGCACTTAATGGAATACAACCAGAACGCAACACTAGCAAATTATTAATGCTGTTACACTCTTAAATGGAGCAAGACAAAATTCATAACTCACCCATCTGTTAAATTTTTAGATTAAGGCCAGAAAGCATTATGTATAATCATTATTAATGCATTTTTTTGACACATAATTTACCTTGACTGTTGTAACCATGGTGCCATGCGACTTCGTGACTCGCGGATCTACCCGTGTTGGTAGCGAGATACCGCAGCTTCTGACCGCACGTAATCTAGCCTCCCATCCCGGTCCCGTCCGCCGCCCTCCGACAGTGACCGCCGTTGAGGTAGGGAAAGAGACTTGGGGTTTCACGGTAGGCGACTTAGAAACCGTCTTCTTGTCCGAGTTGGAGACGGATTTCGCTGAGGTTGGCGTGGTTGGTGATGATGACGTACCTGCTTGGTTGTCAGAATTGGAGACAGATTTTGAGGTCGACGCTGGCGTAGGCCTACCTGAGGATGAAGTCTTACTACTCCTGAATCGGAAAAGGGAGCCGGCGGATCCGTTACTCAGTTTTCCTGCCATTGTTTCGTCTAAGACGAGCGTCCAACTATATCCAGATCAAAAATTGAGTTATTAAGCTCATCTAACACCTCGCAGAGGCTCAAAATTCCACTTAACCATGCACCCGTCAACATTTTTTCTCTATAAGCTGCACGCCATGTGTGTCGTAACTCACGGGCCCGTTCGGCCAGTGCAAGCTGGAGTTCGGGGCAGTATAGAGCAAGGACTGTTCCTTGCTCTATGCATAGAGTCAACACGCCGTTTGCAGGTCACCGTCAATTCTGCATCCGTCCACGTGGATCTCTTCAAAATTCCGATGTCACCACGTCACCATCCCCGGTGGCATCTCGACATTTATCTTTACTAGCAAGAAGCAGGGCAAGAAGGATGAGAATGTATGGTACGGTACGGGTACAATCTAAACGCCGTGTGCGAATCACTGAAACGTTCATGTACGCTACGGCTATGTATTTATTCCGCACGCGCGCACGTACTATAAATAAACACTGCCAACTTCCCCAGTGGCAACTGCACTACTGGTCACTGATCACACCAGCTGAGACGGTATCACGTTATTATATTATTCACATGATCAATGGTATACGTTCAGATGAAACACTGCCGTCTTTGTTGCAGTTGTGTCTTAGATATGATTGTAGATGATTTGTGGAAATAATACGGATGATGATGCTCACAGAATCTTAATTAGGTGAACCATCTCAACTGCATACATTGTACAAAACATTGTACAAAACGATGGGCATTGCTTGCTGACGTCATTGAGCAAATTAATTGCTCTCGACCAACACACACCTGCGGCCGCGGACAGGACTTCATTAAATATAATTAAGTCACCACTTTCAACATTTGCAATCGGCTTTGAGTCCAACAAATAAAAAATCCTCTATCCGACGCACCTCCCATTAGGAAGTAATATTAGGAAGAAAACCAGTAACAACTAACAATTATATTACACTAACATAAATAACCATATACATGTAAAATGAAAATCAGTATTTCCAAACTTATACTAAAGTATTTTACAAGAATTTTAATCAACTTTTTACTAACAGTTTAATTGTTTGTGAATAGCCAATCTCGTTATAACATAATTATTATGCGCTAGAGTAAATTTTCAAAAGAGTAATTTTTAGACCGTATTCATGAGTTCTTAATCCAGGATAACGCAATCAATGACTTACTATATAGCAAACGAAGATGTTTTAATCAGCTTCATCGCTTTTCATAAATACAGTTGGAAATTCGTTTTTAGTGCGCGTGCACTTGCAAAACCATGGAGCCAGGGATGAAAAAGCAAAACTCATCTCCTGCCCGCTGTTATATTTTACTGATTGGCCCTCAGGAGCAGAGTGTTGTCCGTTTTCTAAACTCCAGCTTTGTTTTCAACGTGGCTTTGTTCATGCAGTTTGGCAATGGTGATGGAACAGAATGAGTCAAACCTGAGGTTTGGAAAACGGCCTATGTACGCAGTGCGCGTTCAAAATTGCAAAAAATATTTTCTAACAAAAGAGGGCGCTATATTGAAACAAGTGATACCGCGGTGGTTATTTTATATCGGTGGCGCAATGAATGTTGTCTTATTTTCTTTCATTTTGGTGGCATTTTCGATCACTTTTGTGAGCGGCCTGTCACCAGAAGAGGAACTATTTCACAGTTTCATTATCAAGTTCTGGAAAACTTACAGAAATGGGACGACAGAATATCAAAAACGTTTCAGAATTTTTAAGGTGAGCGAAGCCGAGAGTGAGACCGTGATGATCAGCTGACCATGCATTAATGTCACGTGATTTCTAATCCCAAGTCATAGACCATGGGACGAGTGCGATTATTGTGTTCGTTCGTGATCCCCATTTTGGTACAAAATGAAAACATCGAAGTTTATTCAAGTTGTTGTTGCTAAATACAAAAATGACTGTTCATTTTTGCAAAAGTGGCACTTTTGGTGTATTTTTGGCAAAAATATTGACCGATTTTTATTTTTTTTACAAAACTTGCCGTTACATGAACCTAGGCTTTGGCCCGTACGTGGCTCCAGCGTTATTGCCAAACTGCATAACTGAAGCCGAAACTGAAACAAAGTTTCATTTAACAAAACGGCACTCACGTGACTAAACCTAAATTGTGACCAATCGGAAATACTGTGTTGTGAATCTCCGTCGGCATCCAATCAGCGCTCTCGTTACGCACAGTTTCTGACCCGGTGTACAGCAATCCAACATGGCGGCTTCTAAAGACGACGCCGCGCCTTTATTTATGTGCATTTTGCACTGTGATTCTGGAGCCAAAGGCAGGGTTTCACCTTTTTCTAATCAAAGCTGGTCTCGCTTCCTCGAGTTTGCTGACAAATGGAAGAGTTTGAAGGGAAAACAGTCAGATATAGCGAGATAATTACTGGCCAAACATGACTCCGCGTTGCAGAGAGCGGATGGGTTTAGCATCGGCAGGCTAGGCGGCCGCGGACAACCGAAACATGTTGGATTTTATCGATCTTGCTACGCCCGGTTTACGGACATCAATATGATAGAGCAAGTCACAGCTGTCCAAGAGAAACGACAAAGGACAATCGTTGGAACCGGTAGGTGTTGCAGTAACGTTCAGGCCTAGACTTCAGACTTCGTTCAGGGTGAAGCTTTCACCTCGGTGTTTGTTTGTGGTTCCGAAAAAAGATTCTGATGCTCTTAAATGACATTTACGCCAACAGGCCATATTCTCTTAACTATGATATTGACCCCGGGCCACACATTCGAACACGCTTTATGTTATTATAGTTCTGTAACTCTTTCTTTTGTCATTTGTCAATGTAGAATATGTTATGGAATGAATGTGTTGTCGGTGCTGTGCGTGTTGTCGGGGGTCATACTAATAACCGACAACACGCACAGCACCGACAACACATACAAAACATATTTGATATTGACCAAAGAGGAAGTGAACTGTAATAATACAATACAAAAAGTCAAAAGATGGTCATTCAACTCGAGGTTACAATTCATTTTTAAAATGGATATCTTTTTTCACGCGAATTTTGTTCTATATCCAGCATGAACGTTGACCGCTATTTTGCCTTCTGGCTGCAGTTTGGCATTATGCACGAGTCTATAAAATGTGGTTGTAGCTGCTACCATAGACTCATGCATAATTTCAAGCCGCAGCGAAGTAATCCGGACACAGCCTACAGAAACTCCGCGTGCTAATTTAATAAATAAAATTGTTGGATTCACGACAACTTAGCTACGCATGCATGTAGCTCGTCAAATCTCGTTTATGTCAAAAAAAATTAGCCAGCTCTGGCTAAGTACATGTATACACCTATCTTTTAGGGTGTGGGAGGGGGGTGTTTGAGAAAACATTAGGTGTAAGCAATTTGTTGTTTGTACAAGGTTACAAATAAGACCATACCGGTATCTCAGGAAAATGCATTGTACGGCAAGTTTGCATTTCAAATCGTAAAAATTCCGTTCAACTAAAGAAATTTTATTTCAATTAATTTTTTTGTGGTGAGGGTGAGGGTGGGGGGGGGGGGGGGGGGGGGGGGTGGGGGGTGGGAAGCGGAAAGCGTGTGCAACTTTGGCTCCATATTTTTGTGTAGAACATTTAAAAAGAAAAGAAAATAGGGACAAGTGACGAGCTAAAAAAAAATTATTGTAACAAGTTATTTCTAAATTCCCTCATTGATTGTATTTTTCCCTTCTTTTTTCTCTCTAGATTTAACCTTATATGCAGTTTCTAATCAGGAGACGAGCAGTGCTAATGACAGACCTCCACAGAAGACTTGTGTTTACTCAGATCCAGTGCCAGCCTACTATCTAAGCCCCAACATTAGAAGCATGTCGTACCGGCTATGTGCATTATCTGCCCCAAATCGCATGGGTTGTGAATAATTGTAACAATAATGTGCTCACTTCAGTGATTTTGTGATTGTTATAATTCTTAATTTAAGAGGGAAAAGCTGAGAGAATTATGCTGGAACTGGTTTTTGTGTACTAAATGACTAAATATTTAAGACAAGTCAGGAGCATTTTTCTGACATTTTTCATTCAGTTAACTTCCACTATCCCTGTTCCAATGAGGGCAACTATTTTCAAGGCTTTTTCTAGTGTAACCTAGTTAAAACTTATTAGAGCTACATACTGAAACATCCATGATGGAGTATGAATATCCCTCTTACTGAGAAAATATGGTACTCAAATAGGCATTTACACAAATTTAAATGTAATTATTATTTGCAAATGGTGCATACAATTCACCATTTCTGTAATTTTAAATGTTATTACAACCATGACTTTAATCACAAACAATTCAGCTTCCCAGTAATGTTACTGGTCCACTGTAAAAATAAACTGTAGGGTTGGGGCAGGCACTATCACTCCTGGACCACAGCAACCAAAACGTGGGTACAGGGCCACAAATTTTGAACATTCATTTGTTAATTCTCAATTTTCATGTGATTCTATTTATTTTAATGTCACTTTGCAAGTTATGTTCCATAAAAAAAAAAATTAGTGAGTACTGAAGTTTATGTACTAGTGCTGACAAGAATAAAATGACAAACAATACATATTGTGTGAATCTTATCTTTTGATGTATTTCATTATTATGTATTTCATTACAAGCTCGCCTTGCATGAAACCCATTAAAATTCCCCTTTAAACAAAACACTGAGCTGATTGACCCACCTCCCCCCCCCAAAAAAAAAAAAAATAGAAAAAAACCATTGCAGATTGAAATTGAATATAAGCCATTTTATTTATCAATCAATTATATAATAACACACTTAAATGGATCCATCTGGGAACCCATCAAGAGTGATTTACATTTAAACGATGGTAATAGTTCATGTTTGTCACTGGCAACATTTTCCTGTCATGTACATGCTCTATGAGGCGAGTTGGCTTGAGTCAATACAATATTAGGTTAACAAAAGTATGGGGCGAACTGGCTTTGGGGCGAATTTGTTATGAAAACTAGGCGAGAAAAACCAACTCGCCCCATGTTATTTTCGCCCCATCAAATTTTTTACGTGAAATAACTCTCCAAAGTGCCACTTTTGCAAAAATGAACACCCCAAACGTTGTTAGGTATGCCCTAAAGATCAATTTGTGAAAGTTTTATCATGTACCAAGTTGGGGATCACGAAAATGTCTTTCTGAAAGGATTTTGTGACTTCGTCCCATGGTCTAATATGACTTGGTTAAATCATAGGTTTTAAACATACATATTCAATTATTTAATAAAGCTCTATGGTTTTAAATGAGAATATCTTTGCTTTTGAAAATCAGATAAATTGAAAAAGAATTGAAAAGGGATAATGTTGCCACTTCTTATTTTATCGAGTGCAGTTCCATCAAACTCAAAGTTTTGGAAATATTTCTTAGTTCCAGATTCATCTTGTCAACATTTTTGCAATGATTGATTGACCTACATTGAGATAACATATAATAGAAAAAGTGGCGTCGGGATGCAACATTATTTCCTTTTTTCTGAATGTATCATTTTTACTCCAATACTTGCAAAATTTTAGTTCCAAACTCAAAATCGTTTCTGAGACTATAACTTTTATATTTAAGCTTTATCGCTACTGGCTGATTTAGTGAATTTGAACAATGGATTTATAACAAGAGAAGAGGAGCATATACTGCTCCCTTTTCCTTCCCACAGTGCTTTGTATCTATTGTGCGAATTCATTCAAGCGGTATATGCAATAAAGCTTATGTGACCGTGTGAACATTTCTACCTGCCCATATTTTTCTCATTTATTGACTCATCAGTTTTTATTGGCCGAATCTCCAAAATGTGTTCACATTTTTACCTGAAATTGTAACCAGTGAGTGACATTTTTTTTATTTTATTTTTTTCCGTAAAAAACAGAAGAGCCTATCTCGACACATGCAATTGAACTCTTTCCGTACCAACCCCCAGGATGCACTTTATGGAGTGACGCGATTCGCTGACCTGACTCAAGAAGAATTTGCATCCACTTTGCTTGGTGGGAGGACCAGGCCACGAGTTTCCGTGGCGACCAGACCAAACTTGGGAAATTTTATAGAAAAACCGCAGCTAAAAGGGGGCATTCCCAAAAAGTTTACTTTGTAAGTATCCAATCTGTTCTGTTTTTTAATTTCTTTATCGTCTGATTTGTTTAAAATAAGTATGTTTTAAAAAAAAATTCCAAACAAAATTGGTTAATGATTATGCCATATCTAAATAAATGAACGAAACAAAAACAACTGTTTTATTAGGATATTTTGTTAACGTACTTTGTGAGAAATGATTTTTAACATTGAAGGTAAGATACACCAATTACAGATATCAAAACAATTTACTTCTGAATTATTAGGAAATATCTTAATTATTTGAAAGTAAATAATAGTTGTAGGCACCCAGCTATTAACCAGTTCGCGCCGGGATTATTTTAACATCGCCGAGCCGACGGGCGGGATTATTTTTAACGAAACTCGATCCGAAGCGTGTTCAGGCCTATAGTGCTGGGTAGCACACCCACGCATTTCCGGCCTTGCGCGCTGCTGACATATATTAGGCCGTACGGTGTACACGTTTTTCTTTTCATCCCGTTTCGACCCCGTGGGTCTAAGAGAACTCTTTGGTTTTGGACATAGTTTTGTCTGGAGATTATGATTAAAAACAGTTCTCCACAAAAACGCCTGTCGAATTTGAGTAATTATCGACCAAAATCGGCACTAAATGATCAACAGCGACGGGGCATTTGTTCATGGTCGCATTACGCTAGCGTGTCACATTCGTTTGAAATTCATGCGCTCTGGTACCACGTGATCCGAATTCTCAAATCACAACTCAGGTCATAGGCCATTGTATCATTGCGAATCAAAACAATCATGGCGTCGCCCATGTCACGATCGTCGCGTGCCGAAGACTCCGTGATAAAACCAGTTGTTTTGTTCACTTAAAATAATGTTACAGCCGCGAAAATGACAACGAATTGGCAGAGAAGTTGCTGAGCCTAGACCTGTGTGCTACTGCTACAACTGTCGTACGAGAATTGGTCGTGAAAACCAGCCAAACAGTCGTCACACTACGCATCGGGTTTACGCCGCTTTAGTACCGCTGGATTATCTCGAACGTCTGACAATTTGCAATATGCCTGGCATGCAGCGGAGAAGCGTAAACGTGCGCGCAGAGACACTGTCGGAGAAAGCACGTTTGCCTTCCAAAACTCAGTCTCGGCCTTGTCGGGTTTGCTGTCATCATTGGGTCCCGTCACGGTATACTGTATTGCCGCCTAGATTAGTACTTTGTGTCAGTAGATGTATTATTGACAAGGAACCAAGCAAGAGGTTGAGTTACCCAATAATATCGGACAGTCCAAAACAGTGAAGATGCAGGTAGGTCATGTACACATATAGGCTATAGTAAGGTCAAAATTAACGAATTAATCTGCTTCCCCAGCTTCCCAAATTGTGTCTATATCGAATTTTGAGAGGCTGTTTTACCTTAAAAATGTATGTTGAATAGACATACATGTAGACAAAATAAACCTAAAATCCATTTATCTTATCTTGGCCCCGGAAAATCTGCTTCCAAAGTTCTGGTTATTACCAGATCTACCCCGATTTTGACAGCCCAGACAGGGGGTGGGGGTTGCACGGGGGTGGGGTTGGTTGGGGGATTGGTTGGGCGGGGGTTGGAAAATAACCCCTGCTTATATGCTTCAGTCCAGCTTCATCACCATTACCAAACTACACAAATGATGACCCAAGTGGGGCTATATTGACCTTTTTTACATTTTTTCTCTCGTAACAGGTCGTTCAAAAATCCATTATCTATATAATAATACGCTACTCTCTGTCTGTGTGTCTGTCTGTGCGCGCTTTTTCGTCCCCTTCCCGGGGTCGTGCGGCGTTCAAACTCGGTGGGTGGGTCCGGCTCGGTCCCCGCAAGAACCAGTTTGCATTCGCTAGGGCGTGCGAGGTCAAAGGTCATCTAGGGGTCACCTTTCTGAAGTTGGTCGGATCGTGCTTAAACTCGGTGATCGCAATGCTCGATGCGAGGTGAGCGTGGCAAAAATAAAACGGGTTAGCGTTTTTCGGGTCTTCCGGGGTCAAAGGTCGTCTAAGGGTCGAATTTTCAAAGTTTGTCCTATCGGGCTAATGGACTGGGAAAAAAATTCTAACCCAGGAGGTCATTCAGGGGGTGAAACATCCCTTCAAATAATGGTTTGGGCCAAAAGCCATAGAGTTGTGCAGACAAATCGAAATCTGATCCCTTTGTGTTTAGCCGCTGTCAAAAAAAGTCTCTGACATCTCTTTGAGCGGCCTTGGTAGAGAACAAACACAGCTGTTATCAATCGCCACCCAGATATCCCCTGGGGGGTAGTTAGAGCTGTTGGTCGTTCTTATTTGTATCATATGGCTGTTTCATGTCTGTATTGCGCAATACTGATTTCAATGTTTACATGCTTGCAATGGATGTCCTTAAAAAAATACATAAAATAGCCACAATGTTTAAATCTTGATATATTTACCAGCACCAGTGTTTTCACACGGACAGCTATAGGCCTATGTAGCATTCTCACGAGCTCGGGCATTTCATGACATATATGTGAAAGTAGAACCAACCAACTCACAAGGCTTCATGAACAATACTTTGGTTACAACCAATGTAATCTATCCTGAAGTCTTGCAAATGTAATTATTGCATCATCAAATATGTCATACATCTCCCACAAATATCTCCCATTTTAAAGGTATCATTAACCATATTTGTGAATGTGTTTCTTTCAACATTTTTATTTGGCACCTCCATGATAGAGTCAACATGTATCCACAATCCCCATCCATCCAGGGAAGTAGCTACAAACCCGAGAACCGACAAACCCCGGGTGACCGCCTAGTCTCTATATAATAATACGCTACTCTCTGTCTGTGTGTCTGTCTGTGCGCGCTTTTTCGTCCCCTTCCCGGGGTCGTGCGGCGTTCAAACTCGGTGGGTGGGTCCGGCTCGGTCCCCGCAAGAACCAGTTTGCATTCGCTAGAGCGTACGAGGTCAAAGGTCATCTAGGGGTCACCTTTTTGAAGTTGGTCGGATCGTGCTTAAACTCGGTGATCGCAATGCTCGATGCGAGGTGAGCGTGGCAAAAATAAAACGGGTTAGCGTTTTTCGGGTCTTCCGGGGTCAAAGGTCGTCTAAGGGTCGAATTTTCAAAGTTTGTCCTATCGGGCTAATGGACTGGGAAAAAAATTCTAACCCAGGAGGTCATTCAGGGGGTGAAACATCCCTTCAAATAATGGTTTGGGCCAAAAGCCATAGAGTTGTGCAGACAAATCGAAATCTGATCCCTTTGTGTTTAGCCGCTGTCAAAAAAAGTCTCTGACATCTCTTTGAGCGGCCTTGGTAGAGAACAAACACAGCTGTTATCAATCGCCACCCAGATATCCCCTGGGGGGTAGTTAGAGCTGTTGGTCGTTCTTATTTGTATCATATGGCTGTTTCATGTCTGTATTGCGCAATACTGATTTCAATGTTTACATGCTTGCAATGGATGTCCTTAAAAAAATACATAAAATAGCCACAATGTTTAAATCTTGATATATTTACCAGCACCAGTGTTTTCACACGGACAGCTATAGGCCTATGTAGCATTCTCACGAGCTCGGGCATTTCATGACATATATGTGAAAGTAGAACCAACCAACTCACAAGGCTTCATGAACAATACTTTGGTTACAACCAATGTAATCTATCCTGAAGTCTTGCAAATGTAATTATTGCATCATCAAATATGTCATACATCTCCCACAAATATCTCCCATTTTAAAGGTATCATTAACCATATTTGTGAATGTGTTTCTTTCAACATTTTTATTTGGCACCTCCATGATAGAGTCAACATGTATCCACAATCCCCATCCATCCAGGGAAGTAGCTACAAACCCGAGAACCGACAAACCCCGGGTGACCGCCTAGTCTCTATATAATAATACGCTACTCTCTGTCTGTGTGTCTGTCTGTGCGCGCTTTTTCGTCCCCTTCCCGGGGTCGTGCGGCGTTCAAACTCGGTGGGTGGGTCCGGCTCGGTCCCCGCAAGAACCAGTTTGCATTCGCTAGAGCGTACGAGGTCAAAGGTCATCTAGGGGTCACCTTTTTGAAGTTGGTCGGATCGTGCTTAAACTCGGTGATCGCAATGCTCGATGCGAGGTGAGCGTGGCAAAAATAAAACGGGTTAGCGTTTTTCGGGTCTTCCGGGGTCAAAGGTCGTCTAAGGGTCGAATTTTCAAAGTTTGTCCTATCGGGCTAATGGACTGGGAAAAAAATTCTAACCCAGGAGGTCATTCAGGGGGTGAAACATCCCTTCAAATAATGGTTTGGGCCAAAAGCCATAGAGTTGTGCAGACAAATCGAAATCTGATCCCTTTGTGTTTAGCCGCTGTCAAAAAAAGTCTCTGACATCTCTTTGAGCGGCCTTGGTAGAGAACAAACACAGCTGTTATCAATCGCCACCCAGATATCCCCTGGGGGGTAGTTAGAGCTGTTGGTCGTTCTTATTTGTATCATATGGCTGTTTCATGTCTGTATTGCGCAATACTGATTTCAATGTTTACATGCTTGCAATGGATGTCCTTAAAAAAATACATAAAATAGCCACAATGTTTAAATCTTGATATATTTACCAGCACCAGTGTTTTCACACGGACAGCTATAGGCCTATGTAGCATTCTCACGAGCTCGGGCATTTCATGACATATATGTGAAAGTAGAACCAACCAACTCACAAGGCTTCATGAACAATACTTTGGTTACAACCAATGTAATCTATCCTGAAGTCTTGCAAATGTAATTATTGCATCATCAAATATGTCATACATCTCCCACAAATATCTCCCATTTTAAAGGTATCATTAACCATATTTGTGAATGTGTTTCTTTCAACATTTTTATTTGGCACCTCCATGATAGAGTCAACATGTATCCACAATCCCCATCCATCCAGGGAAGTAGCTACAAACCCGAGAACCGACAAACCCCGGGTGACCGCCTAGTTGATTGTATATTTCCCCCTCTTGTTTATCACCAGATTCAACCTTTTTTTATGCAGTTGCTAATCAAGAAACAAGCAGTGATGATGGCAGATCTCTAAAGAAGCATTTACTCAGATCCAGTGCCAGCCTACCATCTATAAGCCCCAAAGTTCGAAGCACGTCCTACCAGCCATGTACATCATCTGCCAAATATCGCATGGGTTGTTAAAATTGTAACATTAATGTTCTAACTTCAGTGATTTTTGTATTTGTTCTAACGGAAAAGTTGAGAGAATTATGCTCGAACTGGTTATGATTGAACTGGTTGATGATATTTAAGACACGTCAGGAGCATTTCTTGTTGACACTTTTAATTATTTTCATTTAACTGAATTTGTTTTCAACGCTCTTTCTAATTGAAAAGTGTAACCCAGTTTAAACTTATTGGAACTACACACAAACATCCATTATGGGGTATGAATATCCCCCTTTTTGAGAAAATATTGACTAATTGTACTAAAAATGGGCATTCACACAAATGTATTCAAATTGTGCATACAATTCACTCTTTCTGTCATTTCAAATGTTATTGCAACATCGACTTTAATCACAATAATTGTTCAGAGACAATTCAGTATGCCATTGATTACAGTATGCCCAGTAAGGTTAATACAGATCAGTGTAAAATAAAACTGTAGAGCGAGTCAGGCACTATCACTCGTGGACCACAGCAACCAACATGTGGGTACAGGGCCACAAAATTGTGAACATTTATTTGTTAATCCTTAATTGTCATGTGGTTCTGTTTATTTTATTGTCACTTTGCAATGTTATGTTTCATAAGTTAGCACAGAAGATTGTGTAGTGCTGACAAGAATATACATGTAATGACAAACAATAGATTTTGTGTGGATCTTATTTTTGATTTTTTTCATTATGTATTTCATTACAAGCTTGCCTAGTTACATATGAAACCTATTAAATTGACCCCTTTAACCCCAAAACAGATGATGACCCATCCCCCCTCCCTCCAAAAATATTAATAACAATTGTTTCTTTTTAAATTATACAAAATAATGCAGATTGAATAAGCCATTTTATTTATTGATCAATCTAGGCACCTAATCTAAGCCAAAGGGAGTGATTTACAATTACATGTAGACAGGGGTAAAAAGTTATATTTGTCACAAAAAACGTTGATGTCTTGTGATGTACATGTGTTATACGGGGCAAGTTAGTTTGAGTCAATATACATTAAGTGGGGGAAAAAAAGTATGGGGCGAAGTGGCTTTGGGGCAAAATTGTTATGAAAACTAGGCGAGAAAAACCAACTCGCCCCATGCTAGTTTCGCCCCATTACATTTTTAAAGTGAATAACTCAAGTTCGACTGGATATTTTTTGGAGAACTTTTAGCATAGTATTTTAAATAGCTACTAGAAACTATATATGCCTTCAAAAAGTAGACCCATGGGGGTCGAAACGAAACTCGTTTTCTAGGCATCTTTTCAGTTACACCATACGGCCTATATTTCCGAACTTGAACTTGGCGTATATATTCGTCATCCGTTTTGAATTTGGGGAAATTTTTGCGTTTATATTCGTCATCCGGCGCGAACTGGTTAATAAGGCACCCATAAGGATTGCGCTAGATATCCTGTAATTGTTCCAAAAAATTGAATTTTATTTTAAGAAAATTATGATCGCTGTTTTTTTTTGCTTGTCTCTGACAGGTCAGTTAAACGATATTTGCTATAAAAATACAACTCCCCAAATCCACCCATTCATGATAATTCAAGCAATTACCAATGGTGTATCCTACCTTTAATGCTCTTCTGACAATAGCAATACAAAACTCTGAAGTTAATTATTTTCTTAATCCTTTTTCAGACAAGGCAGAGATCCGTCTGTATTGACAGCAGTCAAGGACCAAGGAACAGTAAGTTAACCCTAACTCTGGGTGTTGATTTGGAAGATTCAGGACTGCTAGGGTTAATTAACACCTCCACCACTGTAAATGCACAAGTCCCTTCAGTTGGAGAAAGGGAAAGAATGTAGTAATCCTGACACTACTTTAGTGATTGTGTACTAAGTCTATGGAGAGTCAAGACAATTTCCTAACAAAATTGAAAATGTTTCTCAGTTCCAGATTCGTGTCATTTTAACATTTTTGCACTGATTGACCTTAAGTGACCTTAATTGCGATGATGCAAATTTGTTTGAAATTATTATTATTGTACATCACATGTACATATATTTTATATTTTAATTAAGCAACTGCTATTTTTCTTTTTCTTTTTCCCCCTGAAAGTGTGGAGGATGCTGGTAAGTTATCAAGATAAGTACGAGTCACTTTCCGAACTACATTTTGATAATAATAATAATAATAATAATAATAATAATTAATAATAATTAGCCGGGAATGGGTAAATAGGAGACATTCACATAGCTGCATGTACAAAATTGTACAAAACCTGTTTTACCCTAGTGAAATTTGGTAATTATACATTTTGGACCCTGCTCTACAAATACAACTCATAAAAACATTTTAAAAAATTGTCTCCTAATATTAGCTAAATCCATAGGGAGACAACTCAAAATCTTCCTATTTTTAATTGTCTCCCTATTACCGAAAAAGTTACGCTGAAGTGTCTCCCTATTATTACAGTTAACAAAATAATAGAGCTTAACTAAGGTCAAAGTGCTTTAAAATATTATTACCCCTAATCATTGGGCCATTAAAACAATCAGCAATACAGCAATACAGCAATGCAACAATTTGGCGCAAAGCAGCGAAATCAACCACAATAATCATCTCCCACCCTCGCAGGTACCCATTTACTCCTGGGTAGAAAGAAGCAATGAGTGACAAAGTGCCTTGCCCAAGAGCGCACGCATTCTGACCCCAGACTGGACTCGAACCCACAACCTGCAGAATCACCTGCAGACTATAAGTACAGTGCTACAAATAATTACCATCAAGTGTTAGGAAACAATGAAAAACAAATAAATAAATGTTGCTCCCCCAAAAATGTGACACAGATGTCGCACAGTGCGCTTACGAGATATGGGTGGTTGAACGCGGAGAGGGGGGTTTTCGTACAAACATTTTATTTTCCTATTTCATGATTTTGACCTTGGTTAGGATCTATATTTTTTTATTTCTACATTAAAACATGCTAAATTAAATCAGATTTAGTGAGGAAAACCGGTTTTGTATTCTATTGCATACATCTCCTAAAGGGAAATAATTTGTTTAATGCATGATTTGTCATGAATGGGGTTTTTAGATTTCGCAAAATCGTCAAAATTTAAACCGGTATATCACAAGAACGCAACATGCTACAGACCTCCAACATATATCAAATTAAAGAGGACAGTGCACTTTTTCTAATGGTACACATAACTCTGTTTGTCAAATTTTTGACATCTGACTCATTTTCACAGAGCAGGTCACAAATGTTTTGTTTCAGGGCCTTCAGTATCGCCGAGTGCCTCGAGACCCAGCATGCCTTGGATACCGGTACCCTGTATGACCTGAGCACCCAGGAAATCATGGACTGCAACAATGTGACCAGTGATCTCGGCTGTAAGGGAGGAGATCTCTGCGGCACGCTGGCCTGGCTGAATTCCAGCAAATTGAGAGTTGTCTTAGATAAAAATTATCCCTACAAGGAGAAGTCCGAGTCCTGCAATAAGGCAGCTGCGTATGTAGTCTGTATTTAACCTCTAGGATTCCCTTTTTTAAAGAGATAATATGTGACCTGTCACCACAAAGTGAGAGTAAAGTCGGACATATTGAAAATTGAGATATTGGTATTTTCAAATTCTTGAGAAAGAGAGCTTTCCAATGATACATAACACTTGGGGGTTTTACGATAATTATTTTTTACAGCGCTCTAGAAAGTCATGGGTTTCACAAAACGTGTTTGTGAGAAAACTTACTTTGAACATCTTAAACAAAACACCCAAAAGATTACAAAACAGGACAAGTAAGGTTCGGTTGAACATAGCAACGGCTCTGTTCTAATCATTATTTCTTATTGAAATTTTTCACAAATACAAACTATTGCATAAACAGCAAAATATCAAAATTCCGAAAACGTGGGATACTTACGAGAACCTGATTTGCATATTTAATTACCGTGGTAATTAGACCACTAATAGACTTTAATCCAAACACTAACTACACAAAGTAGCGTAATTTAAGAGGTTTTCGATCATCTGATCGCACCCTAAAAAATGAGAATATTTAGAGGAGGACTTGGGCTCTCCAAATAACGCAAAATCTTAAAATTGACCACCCCTTCATATTTTGACTTTGGATGGCCATATCTCTAAATCACATTGTGCGACTTTACTCTCATTTTGTGGTGACAGGTCACATATACCTTTTGCAGACATCCAAAAAGTAATAAAACTACTTTTGAAAAACTTACTTATTTTAAAGATATATTCTAAACTCTCTGGCATGCTGTCAAGAAAATAACAAAAGAAAGCCATTTTTCAAATATGTGACCTGTCATCACAAAATGAGCGTAAAGTTGGCAAAATCAAAAATTGAGATATGGGTATTTCTAAATTCTGTGGAAACAGAGCTTTCCAATGGTATATAACACTTGGAGGTTTGATACTCAATATATTTTTTTTTATACAGAGATTAGAAGAAAACGGGCATTTCTTGCGAGAAATTGTGTGAAAGGCATAGAAAGGCATAGTCAAAATTGTCTCAAAAACTAATTTTGTTTTTATCTGATCGTCTTGAAAAATTGGGAATTGATTGTTGGGGATTTAGTCTTTTAAAAAAACATATAATCTCAAAATCGACCACCCCTTTAAATTTTGACTTTGGCTGTACTGGGAAATCACTCCGTGCGACTTTACGCTCATTTTGTGATGACAGGTCACATATGTGTGTCAGAGATGCACTTTTAGATACTTTTGCAAATAGTACACGCAAGTGTTCGATCGATGCGCGGTGCACACGTTGGCGCTATTATTGGTCAGCTCAGTGGCACCCTTAAAGGTAGGATACACCATTGGTAATTGCTTGAATTATCATGAATGGGTAGATTTGAAGGTACGATACACCATTGGTAATTGCTTGAATTATCATGAATGGGTGGATTTGGGAGGTTGTATTTTATAGTAAAAATATCATTTAACTGACCTGTCTGAAGTTTTACAATCATGGATGCAGAGAAAAGCACGAAAAACAGCGTTTGTTTTCAACCGGGGTCGAGCAGTTATTCTTATGTTATTTTTGTTTTTTCGCGATCGCCATCCGGCGAACACAATTTTGTTTTTATAAAATTATATTTTTCGGAATAATTACAAGATATCTAGCGCAATAATTTGGCTGGATGCCGAGAATCATTATTTATTTTCAAATGAGTAAGATATTTCTTAATAATTTGGTAATAAATATTTTTGATATCTGCAAATGGTGTATCCTAACTTTAACGCAGATTGAGGTCGCAATTCAAATTGAGATAGAAATCAAAATCTTAGAATATTGAATATGCAGCATTCACAGAGCTAAAAACTTCATCAGGTTGTTTGTCAAGCACCTTTCTTTATATTTTGAGCACTTTTGCTGCTTTAATCGATAACAATGCACAACTGACAAATGGTATATGTGACCTGTCATCACAAAATGAGCGTAAAGTCGCACGGAGTGATTTCCCAGTACGGCCAGTCAAGGTCAAAATTTGAAGGGGTGGTCGATTTTGAGATTATATGGGTTTTTTTAAGACTAAATGCCCAACAATCAATTCCCAATTTTTCAGGACGATCAGATAAAAACAAAATTAGTTTTTGAGACCATTTTGACTTTGCCTTTCTATGCCTTTCACACAATTTCTCGCAAGAAATGCCCGTTTTCTCATAATCTCTTTATTAAGACTCCAGACTAAAAAAAAAATATAAAAAAAAATTGAGTATCAAACCTTCAAGTGTTATATACCATTGGAAAGCTCTGTTTCCACAGAATTTAGAAATACCCATATCTCAATTTTTGATTTTGCCGACTTTACGCTCATTTTGTGATGACAGGTCACATATTGTCCCTTTAAATGAACGAACCCACAATCTGCCGAAATGATCACAGTTCTGCCATCGTATACTTGTTTGTGTATTAACCAGTTTGCTTCAAAATGGATGTCAGATAAACACTTCTTATGCAAGGCTGAAAATATCTGACCGGCTCACAGCGAGCGAGGCCTGGAAATATCAGGGTGTGCTACCCACTGATACCGGTTCATGAAAAACAATCTCGTGCCTGGGCCCAGTCGATCACTGTCAAAATAATCCCGGCACGAACTGGTTAAAAAGTGATTCGTTTTCATGATAGTACTCAAATATTGATCTGATGAATAAGCCAGTTTGGTATCTCGATGAGGTGTTGTTGAGGTCAAAGGTTGTCTGAGATAGTGCTGACATCATGTCGTGCGATGTTTATGGGAATGCGCATTCTGATTGTAATTAATGTGTGCACGTCGTGCGATCACCTAGCGCATTCATACGCGTGCATTATCTCGAATAATGACTTGTGTGATTGTGCATGTGCGCAGTTGAAACATCGAACTGGCTTATTAATTGCACATTGATCTTTTTTTCGTATTTCAGATCACATGGATTGATATACCTGACGAACTATACCTGTCATTCGTAAGTAATAATGAAACAAAATTGTTAATTCTTATAAATGTATATCAATTTTTTTATTTCATATTTTTCTTAAGCAATTGGTTTTGTGTCTAAATCTCTGGCAATATTGTTCGCATATTTTGTATTGTTAAGGCACAACTTTCCAAACAATTTTTGGTGGGAAAACAGTTAAGCATTTGCCATTGATGTTTGTATTATTCAATTAACTTGTTCTAGATACGAAGGTATAGAACAGGAGATGGTTTCTGAGTTGTACAACCATGGCCCGTTATTGGCAGCAGTGGACGCGACATCATTTCAGGATTACATGGGGGGAATTATTCAGCACCACTGCACAGC
The DNA here is from genome assembly GCA_037893245.1 of Crossaster papposus. NCBI lineage: Eukaryota > Metazoa > Echinodermata > Asteroidea > Velatida > Solasteridae > Crossaster > Crossaster papposus. The sequence goes on along the minus strand of JBAIAA010000074.1, from coordinate 3,040,006 downwards.
TAAGTTTGACAATCACGCTCTGCAGATTGTTGGCTATGACCAAACAGGTAAGACTTATGCTGCACCCAAAAGTCTGATGAGTCCCTGACTGATTGATCGGCCTACTGACTGACTGAAGCCTGGGTCACACTGCGATAGCCCACGATTCACAAAACCTGGGTGATTCGTGGACCTACTCGTAGCGGCATCTTGGTGAATCTTGATGTATCTTGTTGATGAGTCGTGATGGATCTTGGCTGGTCGGCAAACTCCCCCCGACAGTTTTGAACTGCTCAAAACTATTGCGGTAGGGTTACGATTTGTTCAAAGTGTTGGTCTGGTCAGTCGCAGCGCGATTGTTACTCAATCGCGCACAGTCATAGCGCCAACTTGTAGGCATTTGTGGCCTTCCATATATAGCCTTCCGTGGCCAGTCATGGTTTATTTTTTCATCACGGATCACTACGAATATCCATGACTGTTCTATGATGTTCTACAATATGTTTTACACATATGTGACCTGTCACCACAAAATGAGAGTAAAGTCGGAAATATTGAAAATTGAGATGTTGGTATTTTCAAATTCTTGAGAAAGAGAGCTTTCCAATGGTACATAACACTTGGGGGTTTTGCAATAAATATTTTTTACAGCGCTCTAGAAAGTCATGGGTTTCACAAAACGTGTTTGTGAGAAAACTTACTTTAAACATCTTAAACAAAACACTCAAAAGATTAGAAAACAGGACAAGTAAGGTTCGGTTAAGCATAGCAACGGCTATGTTCTAATCATTATTTCTTCTTGAAATTACCCACACATACGAACTATTGTATTAACAACAAAATATCACAATTTTGAAAACGTGGAATACTTACGAGAACCTGATTTGCATATTTAATTACTGTGTTAATTAGACCACTAATGGACTTTATTCCAAACACTAACTACGCAAACACTACACAAAATCGCGTAATTTGGGAGGTTTTCGATCATCTAATCTCGCCCAAAAAAATGGGAATATGTAGAGGAGGACTTGGGCTTTCCAAATTATGCAAAATCTTAAAATTTACCACACCTTCATATTTTGTTGGATGGCCATATCTCCGAATCACATCGTGCGACTTTACTCTCATTTTGTGGTGACAGGTCACATATGCTAATCTTGTTTCCTAGCTTCAATTGACCGTTGGTATTCTTCCCAACACTCTATGCTGTTACATTACAGGTCCCATCCCCTATTACATCCTGCGCAACTCTTGGGGCGCAGACTGGGGTCTTGGTGGCTACCTCCACATCAAGATAGGCGGTAACCTGTGTGGTATTGCCAAAACAGTGGGCAGTGTGGATACCAATTAATATCCCTGGCAGAGTTGCAGACAGATCCTTACTGGCTACAAGTGGTATTGCCAGAACAGCGGGCAGTGTAGATACCAATTAATATCCCTAGCAGAGTTGCAGACAGATCCTTACTGGCTACTAGTGGTATTGCCAGAACAGTGGGCAGTGTAGATACCAATTAATACCCCTGGTAGAGTTGCAGACAGATCCTTACTGGCTACTAGTCAATTGCATGTCATCCGTTCGGTCTCAATAAGCCAGTTCCATATTCCAGGGATGTAGTCGAGTCCATCACAAGTCCCTGTAAGTCCCTGCAAGTCCATCAAAAGTCTTTCAGTTCCAATTCAGATCACAAGCTTTTCAAATCAGCTTTGACAAAAGCATTCCTTTGTCATTGTTCATCCAATACTTGTGACTGCCTTTATGAAGGGACTTGTGACTGGCTTCACAAACTTGTGAAAGGACTTGCAGGGACTTGGCTACAACCCTGCCATATTCCAACTGCGCATGTGCACAACAAGATTCGGCAATTCTTCTCTTGGGGTGGAAACAAACATGGGGGGAAATGGTAACAGATTCTGCATTCTGTGCAATTTTTCTTGCAATTGAAAGGACGATAAAAACACAAGTTTGGCCACACAACACACCTGAAAACACTTCGCTGTCCAACCGTTTTGTTTGTTTTTACGTTACTTCAGAATACGACAATCTCTTGGTAATTTGCTAGTAACCTGTGTTTGTTCACGCATTCGATGAAATGTTATGGGAATGTTTTTCCCCCCCAAAAATATCGTCAATTATTGACGAGCACATGTACAGTTGGAATACCGAACAGGCTTATTGGACAAGCAATTCAATTGAGCTGTGGCAAATTAAAGATGACTTGCTTTTAGTGTTTGCCAAAGATTTGACGGTACCTACCGTGCTGGCAGCTTTAATAATCATGCCACTCTCAAATTAATTTTTTTCTCTCTTAATTTTGGTTATTAGTTTATTACCTCAGATCTTTGTGCCTAAAATCTGGGACCAATTTCATGGATTTAAGTACAAAAGCCCTTAGTGACTTTCAGGTTAAATTTCAAGGGATTGTTATGCTAAGCTAACAACAACTAAACACCAAATGGAGTTGTGACTGGTAAGCTGGTTTTACTTTGTGCTAAAGCAGTTCTAAGTTTGCCCCTGCTTTTAAACTCGGATAATCATGGAGAGATTGGTCAACTAAAATTCATTTAACCAGTTCGCGCCGGATGACGTATATAAACGCAAAAATTCCCCCAAATTCAAAACGGATGACGCATAAACACGCCAAGTTCAAGTTCGGAAATGTATGTCAGCAGCGCGCAAGGCCGGAAATGCGTGGGTGTGCTTCCCGGCACTATCAGCCTGAACACGCTTCGGATCGAGTTTCGTTAAAAATAATCCCGCCTGTCGGCTCGGCGATGTTAAAATAATCCCGGCGCGAACTGGTTAACCAGTTCGCGCAGATTTTTACTGGAACCTAGGCGCTGGTTTATTTTTCACGAACATCGACCCCAGCGGGCCCAGGCCAGCAGTCAGTGGGCAGCACACCCACACCCAGCTGCGAGCTAGTCGCTGGCAGATATTTCAAGCCTCGCCCGAGTTACTCATGGCATGATTATCAGTCATCCGTTTTGATTTTTCGGAAAAATATGGCATGTATACACGTCCTCCGGCGCAAACTGGTTAACAAATTGATAACATAGGTTTTGTAACTATACTGTATCTTGATAAGTTGCACATTATGATAACAATAAAAACAAGTGTTCCGTTGTCATTGCAAAGGTGTTTACTTTGAATAAGACATCGAACTAACAAATCTACCTATTTTTTGTTATTTAATTATTTAACAAAAGTCTAATTATTGGCCACCGGAAAATAATTTGGCTCCCATGGGGCGGGTTATTTGTGCACAAAATAAAATTACTGACGCCCACAATTGGAACACAGTAATATTTGTATTAAAACAAAATCTATTTTTGAAAAGCATAATAATGCTAGAATTCAATGCTATTAAGCTATTAACTACTTATCTGTGTGTTAATTAGTAATTTATCTTATTTTTACTTGAAATCTATTTTGAAGGTAGGATACACCATTGGTAATTGCTTGAATTATCATGAATGGGTGAAAACAATTTTTGGGGGGGGTTGTATTTTATAGTAAATATTGTTTAACTTACCTGTCCGAAGTTTTACAATCATGGATGCTGAGAAAAGCAAGAAAAATGGCGTTCGTTTTCAACCGGCGTCGGGCAGTGGTTCTTATGTTATTGGTTTTTTCGCAATCGCAAGATTTCTATCTAGCGAAATAATTTGTTTCTCATAATATTTTTTTTCTCAATTGTATTAACTTTTAAAATGAAATAATTGGCTTTTGCTTAAAAGTATGCCAAAGTTTATATTCAGAAATTTTAAAATATGAAATGGCTTAAATAAAATATTTCACATGTTTTTTAAATACAAAGCTAAAAGTGTAATAAAAAGATTTGTGTAATGAATGCGTTATTGAACATGCTCAAATTTGGGTACCAACCAGTAGGGCATTCCTTGTCCATGTCCAATTTAGAGAAAACCTAAAGTATTGGCAAATCTCCAATTAAAACAGCAAGAAGTCGCATTGGCTCATAATAACCCTAACAATGCCACTCGGTCAAACTTTAACAACCGGTTTTATTGGAATCTCTTATTTGCTTTTATTACAATGTTTTTTGAGCATTTACTATAGCATTTGCAATGGGTTTTTTATTCATACGACCTCTAAACCGAGTCTTTTACACAAGGTATGTTAGGGCACTGGGTCGTATGAATAAAAACTAGCATTTGCTTTTATTACCAACTGTATGAATAAAAATGAAGCAATAGGTTTTACTGTAAGGTATTTGCTAAAGACCTAAAGTATTTACTTTTTAATTTCCAGCATTTGCTAGAATATTAGTATTTGCTCCATTTGGTATGAATAAAAATGAGTAAATGCTTTAGATTTGCAGTATTTACTCGTAATTTTTCAAGGTTGGGTCCGGGCTACCTTGAAAAAAGAGAAGTAAATACTAATATAAAAAATAGAAGCTTTTGTATAATGTGGTTAGGCAGGAAAAGGTATGAACATGGAAGATGGATTGTCTAGGATTAAAATACAAGCAGTTTTACTGATTTTGGGGAAGGAAATGAGATGATAGATGGCCGATAATTTCTTGCAATATTGCTGAGACAGAAAAGGGCATAATGACTGCGAAGCAGCAACTTGAGGTTCCGATTTCATTTCAACACCCGTCAGCTTACGAGCGTCTATGCGTGGGTGTGTATCGTACACACAATAGAGACTCTTGTTATAAACCATTCGGCTGTGAAATCAATTGCAAGTAAAAAGCATTTACTGCTATTTCAGCCAGTAAATGCTAAACAGTAAAACTTTATTTTATTCATACGAATTGAAGCATTTGCTTTTCCTTAATGCTTCTACTTCAAAGTAAATACTTGTACTTTATTCATACGACCCAGGGAGTTAACTACCATTTGCTACCATTTTTTTTAAAGCATATAGCATCTGTATAGCATTTGCAATTTAATTCGTTTATTCATAACTCTAATCTGACAGTCTTACAATATAATAACTCCAGAATCAGATTACAACACTTTGCCATATGGTGTAGTTCCTAGTAAATTACAATAGGGAGTTAATTAAGGCATGGAGGTAGAATTAGTGTTAATAAAAATTACCATTTGCTTTTACTACCATTTTATTAAGCATTTAATACTACCATCTTTTTATGACCAATTGTGACCTGTCATCACAAAATGAGCGTAAAGTCGGCAAAATCTAAAATTGAGATATGGGTATTTCTAAATTCTGTGGAAACAGAGCTTTCCAATGGTATACAACACTTGGAGGTTTGATACTCAATATTTTTTATATTTTTATTTTTTAGTCTAGAGTCTTAATACAGAGATTATGAGAAAACGGGCATTTCTTTCGAGAAATTGTGTAAACGCGCAAAGAAAGGGATACCTAAAATTGTCTCAAACTTTGTTTTCTTTTTTTCTAATCGTCCTGAAAAATTGGGAATTGATTGTTGGGGATTTAGTCTTTAAAAAACCCATAATCTCAAAATCGACCACCCCTTCAAATTTTGACTGGCCGTACTGGGAAATCACTCCGTGCGACTTTACGCTCATTTTGTGATGACAGGTCACAATTGTGTAATTATAAACTATTCAGCTGTGCATATAGACAAGCATTTTACTACCATTTTAGTTCATTTTCAAATGCTGAATAGTAAAACTTGCATGTAACTTTTAGACAAATTCAAGCGTTTTTTTGTTTTACTTCAAAACAAATGCTGAAATTGATGTTTGTACTTTTAAGTTTAAATAAAAATTAACATTAAAAAAACAGAAAAAAGAATAAGATGCTTGCCTAAACATGAAACAAATCATAAACACTAAAACTAAAGATTGGAAAGCTTTGTGCAACAATTAAAAAGCACTTTATTCATTTTCTTATGCTCATAAAATTACAAATAGGAGGCTAATAGTACTTCATTGTATTCAACACAGTAGTCGACACAAAAACTGGCATCGCAACTTCAAAAAGTGAGAACGAACCACTGAACAAAATGTTTCCAAATAATTGGTCGACACTTGTGATATTAAAGGGAGCATATCAGTTTGGTAATTAGAACCCATTGTTTGTTTCAATCCTATATAGTTATAGATATATACCATAAAACTCACCTGTAAAAATTTCATTTCAAAAGGTGATAGCGATTTTCAGATATTTTCGAAAATCTGGAGCGGTTATGTCCACGCAGTAAGAATAATTTGCATTGGAATACACAATCTGAGAAACGTCACTGCAGTAACGCTTCTCAGATTCAAATTTTTGGGGATAAAAAGTGATATCTTTTTTTTATAACTGCAGTACTTCGAAGTGAAAAGTTTCTACAAATGCATTATACTATCCAAAGCTGCTGTACTTCATACCAAGTAAGTTTTTATTGCCATTAATTTATGGAGTAATTACCAAACGTCTACGATCCCTTTAAACACATTTTAAAACTAAATCTTGTGCAATATCCCTAGTTTATATGCTATACAATTCTATAACGCTATGCATTATTAATTGGTGAAACGTGTAAATGTACATTACATGTCAATCATTATCAATACACTTACAAGCCTTGTGCTTTAAGCAATAAACAGCCGAGTACATAATAAACTGAGGTAAAAAGCTCGTACAGTTCTGAAAAATACCACAATATTAGTCTTACAATTCATTACAAATTCAATAAACAAATACTATGTCACACTTCTTAAACCAGTTCGCGCCGGGATTATTTTAACATCGCCAAGCCGACGGGCAGGATTATTTTTAACGAAACTCGATCCGAAGCGTGTTCAGGCTGATAGTGCCGGGAAGCACACCCACGCATTTCCGGCCTTGCGCGCTGCTGACATACATTTCCGAACTTGAACTTGGCGTGTTTATGCGTCATCCGTTTTGAATTTGGGGGAATTTTTGCGTTTATATACATCATCCGGCACGAACTGGTTAAAGGTAGGATACACCATTAGTAATTGCCAAAATTATCGTGAATAGGTGGATTGAGGGAGAGGGGGGGGGGGGGGGGGGTGTATTTTATAGTAAATATCGTTTAACGGAATTCTCCAAAGTTTTACAATAATGGATGCTGAGAAAAGCAAGAAAAACAGCATTTATTTTCAACCGGCGTCGGGCAGTGGTTCTTTTGGTGTTTTTTTTGCGATCGCCGTCCAGCAATCGTGATTTCTTTTTTTATAAAATTCAATTTTTCAGAACAATTGAAGGATATCTAGGGCAATCGTTTTGCTGGATGCCTACAATCATTATTTACTTTCAAATAAGTAAGATATTTACTTTCAAATAAGTAAGATATTTACTTTCAAATAAGTAAGATATTTCTTAATAATTCAGTAGTTTTTTTATTTTTGATATCTTCAAATGGTGTATCCTACCTTTAACAAAGCTAAGAAAGTTAGTATTAATGACGATTTGCTGTGCAGATTTGGTACACTATAAACAGTTGTAGACAATCCAGAAATATAATCCGACTATCTTTTCAATGCCGGGATGAAATGCCTTTATCAAAACAAATCTTTATACAGCTAAAATTAGTTACACACAAAAAAATGCTTGTTACGGTCCAGCTCAAAATGTTGGATGCTATTTAATACTCTGTAAAGAGGAAATGAATTCCAGTTCAGAAATCCAGACTTTACATTTCAAAACCATTACGTACAAAAATACTGCGCTGCTTTAAAAGCACTTTTCTTACTTTTACACAACCCGAAATAAAGTCTTCTATACTATTAATTGATGGCAGTCATGTAATTTGAAACAAACTAAAAACAGTCTTAAGAAGACTCTTAAACAAATAACTTCCACAAATAGAAAAAAATATATGCTTTAATACTTGTATCAAAATAGGCAAACTAAATCAGTTAATAAAAACACCACTTTTGGGTATATTTACTTGGATTAAAGTTACCAAACGAGGTGCCTTCCCTTTGCCAGGTCACCATCACCCGCTTTGCAGGGAGTGGGCGACTTTGCCACCGTGGGTAGCTTCGCAGGCAACCTCGCCCCACTTTGTGGAACGACGGAGGTGGCTTTGCACTTTACCTTCTCTGTCCCTTATTCTTCACAAGATGGGCTACGTAGCTACAACAAAGTACTGTAGTTTTCACAGCTTGTAATTCTGTCAGTTAGTGCCATTTCGTTTTCACTCATGATTTGCAGGATCAACTTATAAACACGTACATTCGCATTTTTGTATCACTGTGCAGACATGGCTTTGTTCTCGTGTACAAAATGGTTAGAAAGTCGAGCACGTTTTTCAAAATGCTCCCATTTTAACCACAATTATATTTCTGGGTTGAAATTTTTACCCTAATTATACCCTAACCCAAACACTAACCCTAACCCACATCCTAATTCTAGTTTTTAGGTAATTTAAATAAAATCCAAAAATCTAATTCGTGAAATTCCTAGTGGAGACCTTTTCACTTCCATTGTCCCTATTGTGTTCACGTCTCCAGAGGGTACCGTATTTCGCACCATTATACACACACCCATTCTATACATGTACGTACTATGGACATTTCTTTGTCTTCATGAAGTTAACCAGTTCGCGCCGGGATTATTTTTAACGAAACTCGATCCGTTGCGGGTTCAGGGCGATAGTACTGGGAAAAGCACCCACGCATTTCCGGCCTTGCTTGCTGCTGACAGACATTTCCGGCCTTGCTCGTGGCGTGTTTATGCGTCATCCGTTTTAAATCTGGGGAAAACTTTGCGTTTATATACGTCATCCGGCGCGAACTGGTTAAGAAAACGTTGGCCAAATAATTAATTGTCTTGCTTCCATATTTGTTTTAACCCTAAATTTAGATTCTGAGGCTGTAAGTTGTTCCCCTTCATATTTCTACAGATAACCCTGTTTTTCCTCTAAAGCTCTTTTTCAGAAAGGGCAAAACGGACTGTGGACGTGTGCAAGTCTACAATCCGTAACCTCTAACCGCATCCTGAGAAGGTCCACAGTATATATGAAATGTTCGTACAGGCTAATTGGCACGCCATTGGTTGTGGGGTACCTCTATTGTTCGACTTTATTTCCCTTTTGTTTTTCTTTGTACCTATTTCTAAAGAGAGGACTTGCAGGGTACCATCGTCGCCCTTTGTTCCTGGTACCCCACAAGTGTCAATTCGTGAACGCACATAACATGTATACTGCTAAAATACTTCTGTGGAGAAAATTATTGAATAACTCATAATTACACGATTTTATTGTGTTTTCCTATCGGCCATTCACAGTTTAGTAAATTTTACATTTAATTTGTCTCACATTATACAATTTTTTTTAGCTAAAATAGCAAAATAAACTACTTTTTACACATCTATTTTACTACTAACATACAAATTTTAAGACCCTGGAAAATACTGGTGGAAATACAAACATTATCGCGGATTATATCTTTACAACAGGAATGAGCCGTATTTTTGGCCGCACGAGGGCGCTGTAAGACGCCATTTTCTGGGTACCCAACACAGGCAAAATCTCTTTTATTGAAGTAGTTTTAGTAACTTTACTTTATCTATAAATTGAATATTAGAAAGAAAAAACATTTTGAGCTGTAAGAATATTCAAACTGACGTGAATTATCTCCTAATCACTTTTAATTATATCCCCAAATACCGTGAGCACAGCGCCCTCAACAATCAATAATACGGCCTATTCAATTGGAATGCGGAAAATGTAAACTCTTAGTTCTCAAACCGCCCAGCCTGTTATTCCTTGCATAGCAACAAACCACCCATCAACTACTTATGGACATAAAACATCAACCATACATGTGTCATGGGCCACTTTGCACAGTTAGGTTACACTTCACTTTAGTTTTTTTAAATAATGGATAATTGATTTCCAATGTGAGGCAATTTGAACAGCTGTGTGGTAATTACGTCATTTTATGAAAAATAGTTTAGATTTTTCTCCATTCTAAAAGTGAAACCAGCACATATCGGCAAAAAGTGCCAACATTTTTTAAATGCTTCAAAAAATTTCTTTCACAGAGAGACGATGGAGATTTTACCTACAAACTGCCTCAGTAAACATGACCTTTGCTTCACTCCCGCACAGTGTGTACTGGCTTTAAACGTTTGTTATGCACAAACCAACAAATAAACTAACAAGGACATGGGGATTTCTTGCCCTGATTTACCAGAAGCTAAATGGTGACACCATCATATTTTGTTACGAAACTGTGCAAAGCAAAACGAATTGAATTAAATTACATTGGGCCTATGATCTTTGTTATACCCAGCAAGATATGGGACCGAGGGACTCCCCCATACCTATACACTCCCTAGACTATTGTTACCTAAACACCACCCTCTAAAAACCTTTAAAAAAATCCTGAGAAACATTCCGCAAGCACAATGACCGCCACAAAGAAGGGGAGGTTCTCTTCGTCCCATATCTTGCTTCATTTGTGACCTGGCACCACGAAATGGGTGGAAAGTCGCAAAATAAAAAAGTTGGCATTATAATATTCCTAGAAGAAAGAAGTCCTCAGCTTTCAAATGATGTAGTGTGTGTTGCTGTAGCTTATTCCTAGCCGCCGCTATACTCTTTTGAAATAGCTGAAGTCATGCTCCCTTGTTTTGAGAAAACAGAGTTCAAAGTCCGTAAACTGTGTCAACTATACTATCACTCACTGCAATTCAGCCACCAAAAAAACACACTTTAGAGTTTTAATTGAGCTATACACTTTAGGGATATGATAAAGAAGTTTTATTATGTAAAAAGGTTAACTCTAAACCGACCTCCAACTTGAAAAATGAACGTTTCGGCCAATAACTAGTTTTGACCATGTGTGACTTTCCGCTCATTTCGTGGTGCCAGGTCACATATGATCTTTTTGTAGGGAGGGAGGGGGGGGGGGGGGGGGGGGGTGATTCCCTTGTAATATTGGATGTTCATGTACTGCTATATTTGCCCTGTTACAATACAGTAATTCTGTGTGACAAATGTATCAAGTTCAATTGGAACCTTTGACATTCGAGTCAAACCCCCCCTCCTTAAAAAAAGTTCCCAAAACATTTGTTCACCTTTAAATCGTGTGATCTGTCTCCATTACAGAAACACGAAGGTTTTCCACACTCAGATGGAGATTGCCAACATTTCCGTTGACTTTTCCGTACGGAATAGACAGCTTATTCTTCATGTCAGAGGTCAGGGCCGGAATGTACTTCCGTGGCAGCAGGAATGTGGACAGGTTGAAGAGATCGATAAATACCTTGTAGCGATCACTGTGAAAAAAATGAATACATGTAGTTGATAACACAACAAATTTGGGTTTCAGGAAACCATGACCTCTTTAAAAAAAAAAAGGGAAACGTCAAATATTTTAAATATGTAAAATTGAAGTTTCGGACAACAAAATATACAAATCTAAAGGGTTTTCTGAATGACACAGAAAACGAATTATACTATAGGGCTAGTCCTGGATATACCAAATTGTACATTTAATTAACACTATTCTTTTTTTATGTCCTTTTAGTTTATTTTTATTTTGCTTATTGTTTTGTATTTATTTATTGCATTTCTATTTTGTATTGTAATTCATTTTTGCCTTTTATATTATTGTATATACACATGTAGATATATTTATTTATTTTATTATTACTCTCTGACTGGACCAACAAGCTTTCGGGCTACAGTGTTTGAGTACACTTTTGTTGATCCTGGCCATCACGTTGTGGTTTGTATGTTTTGTTTGTCTTCATCCTCTATCCTTCATCCTCTGTTCCCTAATGTATTGTTCGCTTGTTCTATTGGCCGAATAAAGAATAAGAATAATAAGAATAAGAATAAGAAATATTAAATCCACCGAATATTGAAATAGCTTTTTGCTAGTTTGTATATAAAAACAACAAATACAGTTGCACACACGGTGGTGCCATTTTAATCTCAAAGTTGTGTTTTCTTTATTGTCAAATGCCAGAGTACCTTTTTGTCGACACATATTTATTGGCCTCATACTTTTAACTTTACTGCAAAACACGACACCACTACTTAAATATCCAACATCTTTGCAAATTTTAACGAGCGTGCTTTGTATGCAGCGTTAAGGCAAGAAAGGCAACTGCAGCTGACGTGTGTCAAACGTTATCACCAAGTTTCTAAAGTGCATTTTCAAATAATCTGACACTTAATTATTCTTAAATGAACAGTCCTCATATCCTGTTTTGGAGTGAATACACATGCTGTTAACCAGTTCGCGCCGGATGACGTATATACACGCAAAGTTTTCGCAAGATTCAAAACGGATGACGCATAAACACGTCACGAGCAAGGCCGGAAATGTCTGTCAGCAGCGAGCAAGGCCAGAAATGCGTGGGTGTGCTTCCTGGTGCCATCGGCCTAAACCCGCCTCGGATCGAGTTTCGTTAAAAATAATCCCGTGCCTCGGCTCGGTGATGTTAAAATAATCCCGGCGCGAACTGGTTAACAATGTTGTTAGATTTAAGTCAAGTTAACACGTTGACTGCCGACTACGAGTATAGTCGTAGTAACAGGTGTACCGGATTCTGCCACTACGAGTATACTCATGGACAACGAAAGGTGTTTGTATGGTAAATTGAATACACTGAACGTCACTGATAATGCAAAAAATATGCTGCTGCCAGTGGCAAGGACATACATCTATAAATGGGGTGCCCTGTGAAAATATGCCCGGCAGTCAAGTCGTGTTAATCATGAGTAACGATTTGTAAAAAAGGAAAAAAGCAATGTCTTTGTCGCAACGCATTTGTACAGAGCTTTTCCTTGGCTTGAGAATAGAGGACTTGCCATTATATTGAGATGACTTGGGAGCAGTTGATAAAACTTTGCATTTATAATTATTAGCATGGTTACCAACCTGGTTGTAGCCTTCAGATACATGTAGCCTGAGGATCCACCGGTACCCGGCCTACTGCCGATCATCCTCTGCACCAGTTGTACATGATTCACTGTAAGAAGAAAACAGGAGAAAAACAAAAACACTGATGAATATCATAGGTTTTTTCTCAAGTTACTTGAATTTTAGCCAAACAGCTTTAAGAAAGTGGGACATGCATCAGACATACCTCTGATTGTGTGAACCTACTAACAATATTTTGTCATTTTGAACTGTAAACAACCAACAAATGTTTTAACACCAGGGAGGGCTATAGCCGCTATGAGGTAGAACACAGCCTGCGTGGCAGCTGCACGCTCAGTCTATTGTGCAGTGCACCTACTGCTGTGCAGTCATGCAATAATTCCGGTAGTGGAAAAAGGGACACTGATAATACCGGCGGCATCAAGGGGTTAAATATGTGACCGGCTCTACAAAAAGGTGTATTAAGTCGCGCTATGCACTATCATGCAATGGCCCGCTCAACGTTGAGAGGGTAAACATTTCATCAAAATGTGTTTTTTATTTGTTGTCATTAATGAATTCTTTAATACCTACAGTTTAAGGTTTCATTAAAAGAAATGTTGATTTTGATGAATAAAGTGGAAAAAAAGACCATTTTGTGTGCATCGTTCTGTTGTAGTACAACAGAGCCGGCTATTTCAAAGCCTGTTTTCCCAGTTGTGTAATTTAAACTCCGAAAAAGTAATCAATATCTAAACACGTCGTGTCTCCAAAATTGTAGGGGCTATGGATCTCTATTATACTAAATGAAAGCTTACGTTGTGGACTTTGTTACCATATAACTCAATTACATTTGTTCGTGACATAAGACACCTTTTTGTAGAGCCGGTCACATATTTTTTAGAGGTTTGTTGTCGTGATGTTTAAGGTATATACTCACGTCTCCATTTCATTAAGAGAGAGTCGAGGTCCATCAGCAGCGACAGAAACTGGAACGGCTGGCTGAATCGGGACTCCTCGCGATACAAGGAGATAAACAGCGCCCCCTTTAGTGCCTTGTTGGAGAACCGTCTATCTCCTAATCAAACAAGAATCGTTACATGGAATCATTAAGCCTCAGTCTTAATCAGGGGCCAATTTCATAGAGCTGCTAAGCACAAAAATGTGCTTAGCACAACAAAGTCTTGCTCATTAAAAACAGGTTACCAGCCAAAATTATACGCGTTTTTCATGCTAAGCATGATTATCAATTCAAAACAATAAAGATCAGGTGAAAATTTGGTCTGTAACCTTGTTTTTGCCAAGGACAAATTGTCATGCTAAGCAAATTTTTGTGCTTAGCAGCTCTATGAAATTGGCCCCTGGTCTGGTCTAGGTCTGGAGAAATAAACAACTTCTGATGAATTGCAAAAACAAATGGCTATACATGTAGAAGGCCATGGTCCAGAGTTTAAATCATGTACGATGGTGTGTGGGTTCGAACCCTGCCAGGAACAATGGTTTGTGCCCTTAGGCAAGACACTTTACTACAATTGCCTTTCTCCACCCAGGAGTACAAATGGGTACCTGTGAGGTTCAAGGCTGATTGAGTGCCTAGATAGGCAGCCTCAGTCCAGGGCCTGCTGAACGGGGTAATAATTATAAAGCGCTTTGAGATCGTTGAGATCGTTGAGATCGTTGAAACGTGCTATATTAGCACATTAACTCTAACCCTACCTTATGCTACTTTTTACTACTAGTAGTAAAAAGTAGTATGCAGTACTCTCACTGTACAATGCCCGTAGTAATTTTTAGTATTTGGTACTTCACCCCTAATTGCACTCGTAGTACTTTTTAGCATTGGGTCCCTCTGCTTGCTGAGTGTGCATGGCCAATGTATGCTGTGTAGGGTGTTCTAAACTCTACAGCAAAATCTGTCAATTGGGACACAGCAATGGGTCAAGGCTAGACTACTGCATTTTTTGCCAGGTAAGTATTACTGACCAGTATTGCCACTACTAGTATTTTGTAGTTGGCAGTATCTGTACTCTGTCAGTACACACCCAATCATCACTCAGGGAGAGACCAGTGCTACAAAACACTAAGTAGTATTCTGTAGTACGCAGTTCTTTAGCCCAAAGTAAGGCCTAGGGAGTTTGGGTTAATGATTGTTATTACATTGTAAAGGACAGTTCGTATATCACATGAATGTGAATGCTGGGATGGAACCAGGTTTGGGTTAGGGGGAGGAAGGGAGAGGGTTGTAGCTGCTGACGGACTTACCCCTGCTGACCATAGCGTTATGCTTCTCGATGTCAAAGACTGACGTGAAGCTCTCCTTGGCAATGTTGTAATCTTTCATCATTGTCTCCTTCTGCGACTTATCCTCCATCCCCTTTTTCAGAGAAGGAAAAATAATTTCAGAAAAGAAAGTGTTAATTAAGTGGTTAATTTTGTTTCAGCATCATGTGCAGGAGTCCCTCTATGGCAAGTTGAGGTAGTATTGTATGAACTGATCGGCCCAAGGCAGTATGACCCTTAACCCTGGGACGTGCCACCGCACCTTTTTTCTAAGTCGCTTCGCCTTAAAAAAACAATAGATTTTTCATCATTTGTTAAAAAAATCTCATACTACCGGTATATGTATTCCTAGTTCAAAGCATGCCGAATAGCATGGTAAGTGCCGCTTGAACCCTAGTTGAACCGGTGACACAGCTTTTAGCAAAGGAAAGTGCTGCCCCACGAGTATCTCATTACTTTATGTACATAAAGGGGCTATTCAAGTCTGGGTTTACCAGACCTACCCAAGCAATTAATCATGCTATTGTTGCCTTGCCCCATTCAACAACACTAGCTGGGATCGAATATATTCAGACACTATGCGAAAGTACTGTGTTGACATATAAAACCATAAAACCGAACAGCATGGGGGTTACACACGAAATACAACCGACTTTGAAAAAAGTACGGACGCGCGTTCGTGTAAAAACAAAATGGCTGCAGAGATTTCTACTAGTTGCTGTGAACATCTGGAATAGGGCTTCCCCCTGATATCATCGGGTAGCCTTCAGAGATGGGGGCTCAGTGTTTTATGAGGCTGGGCATCATTTTTGATAGACCATACTTAGACCCCAGCTTCATGTATTAAAGTTCAGAGTAACCCAAGCACATCTATTGGGCTTTTTTTTTAAAGCCTAATAATGTTGGTGTGCGAGCTCTCAGTCTTTTCATGAGATTATTTGATTTCTCACCGGCGTTGTTTGTCATGTTTGACCGTAGCTGGCGGGATTGCGTACAAAAAAACAGAATTACTAAAATTTTGATATTTCGTTTTTTCAATTCGAAAATTGCCGGGTCACCATTTTGATTTGAGATGACAATGTCACACGCTGAACTGATAATAGTGCCCACACACGCGTACATCGATCTAACGCTACACCGTTCGCAGATTACAAACTATATAACTACTAACGGTAATCTCAAAAACGGGTCACTGAGATGCATGAATTGGAAATGACCTTCCAATATTATTTTCTTCAAAATGAGAGCATGCCAGGAGGAATAATTTTACAGGGAGTTTACTGCCATCAATATCTTTAAAGCAAGTACCGGTAAGCGTTTTAACAGTGTTTTGGTCGACTTCTTTTCAGAAAAGCTGCAAAAAGTATAATTCAGCTTTAACCGATTAAGAGTGATTCGTATATTAATTCTTGCTCTTATTTACCCACTTCAATAGTCGCTCCAAAAAAAAGCTCTTTGTCTTTTACATGGCACTTTAAAGCACTCCAAGGAATGCCAGAAAAAACTGCAGGTCAACTGGGTCATGCTACGAGGCCACGGTGTATTACACTGATAAGCAAAGCCATATGCCCATTTATTAACTGCAGAAGTTCCATTCACTGTACATGCAAAGAATCTGTTATTGCACTGCAGCTAGAGTGATTTGGCATGCACCACTGATTTGCAGTAAAGAACTCTCATAGAGCAAGGGTTAAGATACAGCAAAGACACTAAAAACATGAATCCTACCTCAATTTCTTTCAGCATGTCACTCATCATCTCATTGGCAGCAGCCTTGAACTTATCGCTGAAGTTGAATCCATCTCGTTCAAGACCTGGTGTTCTCTCCAGCCATTGCTTTTGTAATAAAAAAACGAAGAAAGACACACGATACATCACCCAAGTTAAAGTCTGGTCATCAAGTCCACAATTTGTTATTGTTTTTTTATTGTTAACCTTATCATCATATCCGGACAATAAGCCATTTGCGCGTGACCCCGAGTTACATTTGAATAACATCTGGTACACTGACTTGCTCACACAGCTTGGCACAGTTTAACTTTAAATTCTCCAGACCAAAAACGCTGTTGCTATATCACGTGATTCGGGGCAAGCCTTACGCGTCATACGCTAGCAACCCCCAGCTCTGGAATGGTCTGGTGTCTTTTTGCCATTCTCACCCATTGTAAACAATGTATTGGTGCTGAGCGTCTCTTACGTAACTATGCAAAAGCTTGCCCCGAATCACGTGATATAGCAACAGTGTCTTTGGTCTGGAGAATTTAAAGTTAAGCTGTGCCAAGCTGTGTGAACAAGTCAGTGTACCAGATATTATTTAAATTTAACTCGGGGTCACGCGCAAATGGCTTATTGTCTTCAACAAGTGATCCTTGAATTGCGCGTGTCTTCTCTTTCTGCGGTTGATCTCTACACGGTTTATGTCGTTGGAAATTGATTCCAATATTCTACTTTCTTGAAAATGACAGCACACCATTTGTGCCTTGATTTCACAGGATGCTTGAGACTATTATTTACTTACAATCAATAAAGGTATTTCATAATGTTTATCCTTGCAAATGTTATATGTGACCTGGCATTACGAAATGAGCGGAAAGTCGCACATGTCCAAAATGAGTTATTGGCCGAAATGTTCATTTTTCAAGTGGGAGGTTGATTTCGAGTTGTTAACGTTTTTACATAAAAAAACAACTTCTTTATCATATCCCAAAATTGTATAGCTCAATTAAAAATCTAAAGTCTGTTTTTTGTTGGCTGAATTGCACTGATTGATAGTATAGTTGGTACGGTTCACAGCCTTTGAACTCCGTTTTCCCAAAACAAGGGAGCATGACTTCAGCTATTTCAAAAGAGTATAGCGGCGCCTAGGAATAAGCTACAGCAACACACAATACATCATTTAAAAGCTGAGGACTTCTTTCTAGAAATGTAGTAATGTCAATTTTGTTATTTTGCGACTTTCCACCTATTTCGTGGTGCCAAGTCACATATATCTTTTTGCTCTCGCTCACTCAGATTATCTTGTATCTCTGGTCGTTGGTTAAACCCTTCCAAGCCACGCCCCTCACAGGTGAACCCAGTCACTTCCTTGCAAGCCTATACCCTAACCCCTTGGGTATCTTAACCCAAAATCCACCATTTTTGTCACGCACAAAAATGTTGGTATTGGTGGTGCTTAACCAGTTCGCGCCGGGATTATTTTAACATCACCGAGCCGAGGGGCGGGATTATTTTTAACAAAACTCGATCCGAAACGGGTTCAGGCCGATAGTGCCGGGAAGCACACCCACACATTTCCGGCCTTGCTCGCTGCTGACAGACATTTCCAGCCTTGCTCGTGGCGTGTTTATGCGTCATCCGTTTTGAATCTGGGGAAAACTTTGCGTTTATATACGTCACCCGGCGCAAACTGGTTAGTATGGAGGTATGCTGAATTTATCAAATTCCTGCAGTACTGCTAGGCTTTCCATCCTCAATTCATAGAAATCTCCCCAGTTTTTAATTTGGAGGTATCCTGAATCCGCCGAAATTCTCCAAAACAGGGGTATGGATTTTGATGGATTCAGGGAGGTTAAGGTTGAAAAATAACGGCATGAAAGTATAAGAGGTAAGTACAATGAACTCTGACCTCCACGATAAGCAACAGTGAGGGGTCAATCTTAAGGTTAACCATAACTACCCCAAACCCATCAAACTCTAACTGCAGCTTTTGCTAGGTTTTGGCAGGTTTGGTACCAAACCGTAACAACTTGTTGTTAGACTTTGTTTGACTCAGTTCCAAAGGCCCAGGAGACCCTGTTGAATTCTGTGAGGTTCAGGACAGAAAGGCATGAGACTTGTCAAAATGTTATAAATTTTGAGGATGCACAGGCATTTATACGCGAGTGAGCCACATTGTCACGGCACAGTTCCTGGTCAACTGTAAGTACACTTACACCTTGTATGTGTGTCCCCACTAAAACACATAATACCACTGGCCAGTTATCACTGTTCCAAGTCAATAAAACTTCAACTGTTGGAGTTTGGCAGGTTTAGTACTGTTAGGTTCAGTACAGTGTACCAACAATTACTGAACATGTGTGAGCTGTTGAAGTTTGTTAGGTTTGGTATGCTTCCTAGTGCGAGAGCCTAGGGGGTATAGGGTTAAGGTTAAAAAATGACAGCACTAAAGTATAGGAGGTAAGTACAATGAACTCTGACCTCCACGATAAGCAACAGTGAGGGGTCATTCTCCGCCTGCTTGATTTCCGCCAGACGTTCGCCTTTGTGGGCAAGCTCGTAATTCTTCATTGCGTACTTCACACGCCATTCCTACGAACAAAATATGAGCAATAAATTACAGCTAGTATATCCAATTCTCTACTGAGAAATTAAATTGGATTCCTCCCCGCACATAATTTATGGAAGAAAACTAATTGAAAAGGAAATTAAAAACTACAGAAAGTTTTATGTTCAGTTTACCAAAATATATTTTTTTCATTACATACTGTATAATTCTATATAATGAATCGGACCAATTTATTTTTAGGGGGGCGTCACAATAAAAACTATCTATTAACCAGGTGAAATCATCCAGGAAATTGAAGATGACAGCCCAATTAAAAAACACTATTGAACCGCGACTAATTATTTCCGTTAAACATTTTAAAGAAAATTATTGATGTCTCCACATCACAAAACACTGTTTATGTTAGCCAATCACATTACATGCGCGAGTGCTTTTTATGAAAAAACTGTTTGGATAAACAAAGTAATTACAGGAAGTGAGATTCAATTTTTTTTTTGCTAGAATAAATTCAAAATTTATTAAAAGCAAACCTGTTGAGTTCCTATAGTAGTTCATTTCATGCATGTAATGAACATTTAAATCCCAACTGTATAAAGAGAAGATTACAACTATATTTTTTACAAAAACAACTGCTCGGAAAAGAGATTTAATTTTTTTTTATTTATCCACGCCGGCATAAGGTTATCATTGTGTGTTTTTTCTTTTTCTTGTAATTTCCCTTGTGTGTATTACAAAGATTTTTATTTTGTAATCATACTGATGTCGTGGCTAGTCGGGTTGGCAGTAGTATACAGCTAATAGGCTAGTCACAGCAGCATTGTTTTTTTGGTTTCTTTGTAAATCACCGTTTTCATTTTTGACTAAAGTTAACTTTCTGTGATTTATCGTGCCATTTGAAATATCATCTGTCAATTAATCCTTTATTTTTGTAAATACATGTACGTGTATTCATTGATTTTGTAGCCATTTAATTGTTCTGTCTGTTATTGAATAATAGCAGAAATAAAGTGCCAATTTTGAAAAGAAAAGTATTTAGCTTTTCTTTTTTAATTTATTTACTAATATTTATTCCTGAAAACCGGTGAACCGCCACTTACAGGCATCAGCTAAAAATCAAAATTAAAAAACAAAGTAGAATTTGGTATTAAAATAAATTAAATATTTGCTTTACAAATTAAAATAATTACACAAAACTTTAAGACAGTAAAACAAAACAATTAGAAACAAATTATGTACATGTATAAAATTAACAACCTACAGTGAGTGTATCACTAGTTTAAAATTTGACAATAGACCTAATTAACTATTGATGTAGGCACAAACAGATGATGAACTTTGAATAATGTAAATTAATACAATTGTTATTTCTATTAAATATTAATTTAATTAATATTAATATTAATTTAAGTTACAATAAACCGTAAAGGGAAACTTGTTTGCCAATAAAAATTGTATTTTAAATAACTTGTTAACCAGTTCACCGAGCCGAGGGGCGGGATTATTTTTAACGAAACTCGATCCGAAGCGGGTTCAGGCCGATAGTGCCGGGAAGCACATCCACGCATTTCTGGCCTTGCTCGCTGCTGACAGACATTTTCGAACTTGAACTTGGCGTGTTTATGTGTCATCCGTTTTGAATTTGGGGAAAACTTTGTGTTTATATACGGTACGTCATCCGGCGCGAACTGGTTAACAAGAACATTTCACTGTTTGAATATTAAAGGAGAAAATATCATTCAAGTATCATGGTTTAGTAGTTGCAGTGTGATGACATAATGTGGGTTTGAACCTGGACAGGGAACATGCATGGGGATTATGTTCTTGAGCAAGATACTTTACTACAATCACCTCTCCTGCCAGTAGTACAAAAGGGTAGAAGACTGCGTTGATCCCGCTCTTCTATAGTTTTGTTTGCAAGACGATCTTCGCGATGCGGGGCGCCCTCTAACGTACGCCGTAGACCACGCGCGAATTACCTTCGCTAAGACCGTCTTGTTTATCTGCTCTAAAATTCCGAGCAGAATTGTTTCACATTTGCATGCGCGTGTGACGTTGCGTGAACAATCGCGTGATGTAACTTGCATAATCGCTGACTCACTGGTATAGTTTCTGTACGTCGCAGCGACGTGTAGACATAGTATAAAATAGACCACGTGAGCGCTTCGCGTGCGTTGTTGTTAAAGCGTTGTTTAGTGAAAAAATGTCCGAGTGGACGAAGCAATCGATGTTACAGCAAAGATGCCCCTGGGCCCGGCTTCGCCAAAGCCATTGTACCGTCTGTTCGCGACCCGTCGCGACATTAATAACTGTCCACGTATCCCGTACGTTTGATTGCCGCGATGTACATGTTAGTGTACATTTGTAATTCATGTACATCGCGCGCACAGTACCTACAGAGCAAGGTACCTAACTAACAACCTCATTTCTAAAACACAAACTTCCTTCAGTGCGCAAGCGTCATTATGCTTTTGACCTCCCTGTTGAATTATGTATAGAGGTCACGCGCTGAGATTTGAGCAGTTAAACAAGACGATGTTATCGAAGGTCATTGCGTGTATGGTACGGCGTATGTTATAGAGGACGCCCGCATCGGCGGCCTACGCGCGCTGCATATACCGCGATTAAGATCGTCTTGCAAACAAGACTAGCGCTTCTAGGGAGAACTAGTAATCTCGCCTGGTGAACATAAATATGGTGAAACGCATTGAGAGACCTTGGCATACAAATCCCAGCAGTCGATTCAACTCACCGGTTTCATCCCCAATATGTTTTCCAGGATTCGAAACTGTTGGCTCTCAAATCCAGAGGCAGGGAGAAGTAAGGTTCGGAACTCTAGAAAGTCCATTGGCGTCATGGTCTCCAAGATGTGAATCTGTTCCACCATAATCTTCACACAAAATGAATTAAAACTTAGGATGAGAGTCGGGACCCCAGGCCACAATAATACATGTATATGGATTTTAATGCATTTATGATGCCTGCTTGTATCCAGTATAATTGTCTAGTCGGTACTAGATTGTCAGTACATTCTTTGTATAAGGTTGCATATATGTGACCCGCTCCATTGAAATCAGAAATAAGTCTCGAAATGACTTTTTGAGATATGCACATGGTGAGAAAGGGAATTTCATAAGCTTTAGGTTAACGAGTTAAGGTCTGATGAAGATGACGGGTGTATATTTATTTGCCGAATCCACATTCCGAGGAAAAACAGCTTTAAAATAAACAAAATTGACCGAAATCATACGGACAGCGCACACAAATCATTTTCATCTTTATTGATCGTTTTTACATACAAGACATTAATGACAATAATCTGTGATACCTACACTTCCTAAAAATACATTGTTCAGAAAAACGACTTGGTCACGATTTTCACCCATGCGTTCACTTCAACGACCGATTGCGTAAAACGGCCTCAGCGACTTATTCCTGATTACGATGGAGCGGGTCACATATGCACAATGTGCATCACGAAAACCTTTATGGGAAAACATCTTTTTAAAATTCGTTTCAAAAACCTGAAAAAATCAGAAAAATCTTGACCACAAATCCTGAAATCGGGGAACATCATAACCAACAAATCGTGAAATAGGGAAAAATCATGGCAAATCTCATCCCCGAGACTGACAAGAATTGGCGGTATAAAAATGACGTAACCCACCTTCATGATACCGATGACACGCCCCATACGCTGGTTGACTACAAGCTGTTTTCTCTCGTCAAACGGAACTTGGCTGAGCAGGGTACGAACCGAGTCAATCTCGTACAGAATCTGTTTGAACCACAGCTCATAGACTGCATTGTGAGGTACAGAAAACAACAAATATACTTATGAAATATACTTTATGGCAAATGCAAGGCGCACAATGTATTAAAGATTCGCACAATGTACATGTAATAAAGATTCACACAATGGATTCACACAATGTATTAAAGATGCACAAAATTATTAAAGATGCACAAAATTATTAAAGATGCACACAATGTATTAAAGATGCACACAATGTATTAAAGATGCACACAATGTATTAAAGATGCACACAATGTATTAACCCTAACCACCCCGAGTCCATCAAAATCCATTTCCTGTTTTGGAGGATTTTAGCGGATTCAGGATACCTCCATATTGAACCAACTGGAGGAGTGTGATGGATTAAGGATTTTAAGCCTCGCGTTACTGCAGGAGTTTGATGGATTCAAGATATAGAAATTTAGGTGATGGACTGTGATGGACTCTATGAAGAAACACACTGCAATTTTTTGTATGCCACCTAGGTATCCTGAATCCGTCACAGTCCATCAAACTTTTGCTGGTGGAGTATGATGGACTCAGGATCTCTCCAGAATGCATACTGGTGGAGTCTGATGGACTCAGGACACCAGCAGTTTTTGCAAACCCAAATTGGTGGACTGTGGCGGATTCAGGATACTTTCTAGTAAAAGCCGTAAGGGAGTTAGGGTTAAAGATGCACACAATGTTTAAAAATCACAAAATGTATTAAAGATTACAAAATGTATTAAAGATGTACAAAATGTATTAAAGATGGACAAAATGTATCAAAGATGGACAAAATGTGTCAAAGATGGACAAAATGTGTCAAAGATGGACAAAATGTGTCAAAGATGGACAAAATGTGTTAAAGATGCACAAAATGTATCAAAGATGGACAAAATGTGTCAAAGATGGACAAAATGTGTCAAAGATGGACAAAATGTGTTAAAGATGGACAAAATGTGTTAAAGATGCACAAAATGTATTAAAGATGTACAAAATGTATTAAAGATGTACAAAATGTATTCAAGATACATAAAATGTATTAAAGATTCACAAAATGTATTAAAGATTCACAAAATGTATTATCGTGATTGTGCATTGAAGCTGTGGGCAGAATTGTGTCCTCTATGCAAAAGGATGGACTCTGGACATTTGTGCATTATTTGTGATGTGTTAAGGTTAAAGATGTATTAAAGAAGAACACACCCTGTAATATTTGAAAAAAATTGATTTTGTTTTACAATAGACATTTTCATAGCAAGTTATTTACTTTTGAAAGAGATATAAAAACAAATCGGCAATCTTTGGAAATTGATACAAAATCCTGCTTTTCTTGAAAACCACAGCACGCCAGGTGTCGTGCTTTCACAGGATGTTTGAGACTGTTATTCACTTACATTCAAGTAAGATATTTCATTTGAACAAATCAGTACAGGTAGTTTTGGTTTTTGTATGTTTGCAAATGGTGTATATTTCAACTTGAGACTCACCCTGATGTATGACAATGAAAAGATGCTCATCATGCACCTTGCAACCCTTTTGTTCGGAGACAAGATCCTGTGATGTCAGTAATTTATCCAGCTGCAGGTATTTGTGATAATGCAAGGTGGGGTTTTCATTGTCACTTGTGCTTGATGCACTTTTGTGAGAGTCGCAGTCGCCGTCGCCATTGCTACTACTGCCATTATTACCACTTGCATCTCTGTTGTTACCGTTAGCGGTGGCAAATTGGCAGCTGTCACAAAGTACAATTTAGAGAGATCGTTATGCCATTTGGCAGATTAGTCAAGCAGATTAACCCTAACTCCCTCACCATTGTTATTGAACAATACAATTCCTTCAAAATCCTCCAACTTCCTTTGTTGTGTAGGGAGTTAGGGTTAATGTAAAAATTGTTCAATCAAAGAATAAAAGGACAGAATTTGCGACAGTCAAAGTATATCATTAACCAGTTCGCGTCGGGATTATTTTAACATCACCGAGCCGAGGGGCGGGATTATTTTTAACGAAACACGATCCGAAGCAGGTTCAGGTCGATAGTACCGGGAAGCACACCCACGCATTTCCGGCCTTGCTCGCTGCTGACAGACATTTCCGAACTTGAACTTGGCGTGTTTAAGCGTCATCCGTTTTGAATTTGGGGAAAACTTTGCATTTATATACGTCATCCGGCGCGAACTGGTTAAAAAGATTTTGTTTAGCTATATAGGGCTATCGGAGATTTGTCCTATAGGTATAGGTAGAAAACAAGCACTTTTTAAATTTTCAAAATGGCTGCCATTGCTTGTTATTCTACCTATTTGTTTCTTCAAAAGACAAATCTGTGATGACCCTTTATCCAAATATATGTTTAAGTTATCATCAAGTGAATCAAAAGTGCTCAAAATATAAAGATTTAGGCCCATAGAAGGTGCTTAAAAAAAAAATTGATAATGTTTCAGCTCTGTGAATGTGACGTACGTGTTCTGGGAAAACAATTTTCTAAGGATTCAATTTCAACTCAAAATTTGACAAGTCACAAATTGAATCGTCTATAATACTGCCCTGTATCTACAAACATGTAAATGTAATTTGTAAAAAACACATAAATAAATGTCGTACTGTGCTGCATACAAAATAGGTGCGGATGGCATGATGCACGTGTGTATAGAATAAACCAGCGTGCTTGCGACTGAGAACTGCAACTTATCTCTGGAAGAAAAACTTATCATTGGCTGGATAGAACAAAACAATCGCTGACTGATGTGATTTAGGATATGTGACCTGGCACCACAAAATGGGTGAAAAGTTGCAAAATTAAAAAGTTGACGTTATTACATTTCTAGAAAGAAGAAGTCCTTAGCTTTCAAATGACGTATTGTGTGTTGCTGTAGCTTATTCTTAGCCGCCGCTATACTCCTTTGATATAGCTGAAGTCATGCTCCCTTGTTTTGAGAAAACGGAGTTTAAAGTCCGTGAACCATGCCAACTATACTATCAATCAGTGCAATTTGGCCACAAAAAAAACACTTTAGAGTTTTAATTGAGCTATACAATTTTGGAATATGATAAAGAAGGTTTGTTTGTATGTAAAAACGTTAACAACTCAAAAACGACCTCCCACTTGAAAAATTGACACTTCGGCCAATAACTCGTTTTGGTAATGTGCAAATTTCCGCTCATTTCGTGGTGCCAGGTCACATACCGGTATGTCGTTTTTTTAAACATAGCCCCAACTTGATAGTGCTACATGTATGCACCCCTTGGGCATATCCTACTTCCCAGCCATCAACAATTGTTAAATGTACATTGATGACCTTCCATGTATATTGTCATTTTGCTATGAACCAACATGCATGACCATACTAAGGCATAAAAAACAAATATTATGTTGGCGTAGCGGGCCCAAAAAAATAGGGTAGGTACATGTAGGTAGGGATTATTGTTATTTTTTTTTTTTTTCCTCCCAGCAATGAAAATGATGTTTTCTAATTTTTTAAGCCGGTAGTGATACACGATAGCGGGTCCAGGTTCAATATATATACACAATCCACACACACACAACAATGAGAAACGGTCAGAAATGGTTTCAAACGTATTTATAACTAGATTTATATAGATTTTAATCATTAAATTTCGTCCCTTGAAAAACAAAATATCCAGGGTCGGCCGTATTTTTAGGGTCGGTCGGGTTACGCCAACATAACATTTTTTTTTTGTATGCCTAATTCATTATAACCCTGTCACATCCTTGGCCTTTATCTAAATGTCCATAAAAGAAGAACAAAGTGAATGAAAAACAAAGTGAATACTGAACAAACTCTGGTTTTAATAACTTAGGGACAATACTTATTGAATTACAAGTGCAAACAAGCACGAATACGCACAAGAGCTCGTTGTTGGTGCTTAATTGTTAAAATAATAATAAACTATTGCCTGCCATTATGGAAAAGCAGCAACCAATAGCCAGAAGTACTCGTTCCCTGTGGGAATTCCTGTTTTATTAGACCTCTGTTGCAGTGTGGTTTTTGGACCAAGTCTGAGAGAGTTAATAGCTTTTTTATATAGTGGAAAGTTCCTGGATGTCGAATTTTGTACAAAATTATCATCATCATCAGGTAACAAAAAGCTCTTATAGAACCCCGACGTGGCAAAACAAATCAAAACAAGTTGAGAAGTGGGACAAAGGGTGAGGTGGGGATGGGTTGGGGTGAGCCAGGGGTGGGGCTGGGGATGTGTTGGGGTGAGCCAGGGGGTGGAGCTGGGGATGTGTTGGGGTGAGCCAGGGGGTGGGGCTGGGGATGAGGTGAGGATGGGGCAGAGGATGGGGAATGGGGAGATCATACAAACCTCGTTTCAGACATAGCTGTGATGTCAGTATCCAAAATGATTAAGTCTGCCACCAAATCTCTGTGGAGGCAAAAACAAAACATTAAAAAAAACACCCCAATAATTAATGACCAAAGTATAAACAATAACTGTAAGAACTAAAAACAAATGATGCCAATTGATATCAATAAAACCAATGACCTGCCATTTATCTCTTGAAACTCACTGTTCTCAAAAATGGAAATGTTCAAGTTAAAACATTGCGTCAACACAAAATACAAACAACCCAACACACCCAACGGATCTACCAACAAACAAACAACAAATAACCCTAAATGTGATGCTTTGGTTCCCTTCCTGAACATCCTAGAGGTAAAACAAAAAAGGAACTTCAAACTATAAAATTGAATAACTGATGGTAATAAATGTAATAAATGTAACAACCTGTCATTTGCCTTTGTTAATACATTACTATACAAACGATAAATAACACTCACAATTCCCCATTTTAAAACTTAAACAGTTGAATAAATTATATCGCAGAGCTGGAACGCACGTTGTTCATATTGTACTTTGTCTTTACACGTGTACACTTGTTTTAAATAGTCTGAGCAATTTTTTTAATGTATTGGATATTGATTTGCTGATAGCGAATGTGGATCATGTTGTGAAATGCATTATTATAAACCAAACAAGCAAAATAGCTTATACCAAATAGTTGTTATACCATCTGCTTCACATTTCAACCTTTGATATCTAGTGACTGTGGCACAATTTCAGCTGAATCTGGTAAGAAACTAGATTTGTTATAAACCCCAGGGACATCTCCTGACACAGTCGGGGATCTTTTCTGGACGACCTAACATTTTCTTCTGAAGAGGGCAAAGTGTAGATCAGCCAAATAACATTTGATATCCGAGGTGTAGAGAGCAAATCAATAACTGTGCACAAAAAATTGGTACAAGAAAGCGACCCAATCATTCCAAAACAGCTTTGTCAAGTACAATATCGGGTAGGATATGTCCATTTGCAGATATCGAAACAAAATTAATACAAAATTATTAAGAAATATCTTACTTATTTTAAAGTAAATAATGATTCTAGGCATCCAACAAAATAATTGCGCTAAATATATACTGCAATTTTTCAGAAAAATTGATTTTTCTTTAAACAATTATTATCGACGGGGCGGCGATTACAAAAAACAAAAACAAGAACAACTGCCCGATGCCAGTTGAAAACGAGGGACATTTTTTTCTTTTTTTTTTCTTGGCATCCATTATTGTAAAACTTCCACACGGAATAAATATGTGGTTGACCAGTTTTACGTTTAAAATCGGCTCATTGGCCTGGACGTGTTAATGCCCGAGCCAAAGGTGAGGGCATTAACCTTAACTTCTTAGGGTGTGAGCAAAATTGTATTAAAATTGGAGGATTTGAGATCTTTTAGGCTTAATAAAAACTTTTAAAAACTGCCTAATCACAAATGCAAAAACTACATGTATGACAACCATCAATAGGCAAAAGAGGTACCGGTACACTGAGTGTGCAGCTGGCATATCAATCACCTCCAGTCAAAATTATGGACAATAACATTAACAAAGCAATTCTTAACTGTGCAAAACAGTCCCTTAAAATTGATTGGTTTTTAATGTTGTTGGGGTGTAGCTGAATGTTAGTGAAAGAGGAAGGTGCTTAAATATTTTGCCTCAAGATTTGTGGCTCTCAAATACCTTCTTTGTTCCTTCAAAAATCCTTTGCTTTTTTACACCAGCACCAGGATTCTAGGAGTGCTGAGATGAACTCTACCATTCTTAAAGGTAGTATGTACCATTGGTCATTGCTTGAATTATCATGAATGAGTAGATTTGGGGGATTGTATTTTATAGTAAATATCGTTTAACTGAGCTATCCGAATTTTTACAATCATGGATGCCGAGAAAAGCACGAAAAACAGCGGTTTGTTTCAACCGGCGTCGAGCAGTTATTCTTATGTTATCTTTGTTTTTTCGCGATCGCTGGACGGCGATTGCGAATTTTTCATTATAAAATTATATTTTTCGGAATAATTACAGGATATCTAGCGCAATCATTTTGCTGGATGCCTAGAATCAACATTTACTTTCAAATGAGTAAGATATTTCTTAATAATTCGGTAGTAAATATTTTTGATATCTGCAAATGGTGTATCCTACCTTTAAACTTCAGTCTTTAGGCAACCTGCTTTAGAAAACTGTCTGTACTCAGACAGCACAATATTTTGTGTAAGTTTTGATTTCACTAGTTTGGTTCACTGTGACATACAATGCAGGGGCCAAGGTCAGAATGCTCCATACACTACCACCAGTGTGTTGGGGGTATGGGCTGTGTGACGTGCTGGGGGTGTGTATGGGGGTGTGTCTTTAGCTCACCTGATGTGGCTTGGATCCCTGCCAAGTTTGTAAAAATTCTGGTGGGAAAACAAGTAGCTTCTGAAGGTGTTAAAAAATTAGTACCGTTTCATTTGGAAGATTTTAATCCAAATTATTTTAATGTTTTAATGTTCCAATTAAACTCATGCAGTGTCAAGGATTGTGATTGGATGAAACTCATCAAAAATTGTGTATATTTTCAGTCAAGTCGTTCGGCCGGTCAGTTGCTACTGATGATAAGAGTTTGCTTTAAAGTTCACGAAAAGGGTAAATTAGGGACAACAACAGGGAACATCGGCCATTTACATGTACGTTCCAGCTCTGAATGGCAAATCTAAATGTGAAAATCTTTTACTCCTGTTGGGGATACCAAAGATTGTTTTTTTTTATCCATATATTTCTAGGTTTAACATTTTAAAAATGAATGAGTTCAGGACATTGGCTATTTAGTTTTAGTGTGATTTTCTTGCTCTTGAAACTTAAATTTGTATACGATTGCATTCATCAACTTTTTGTTATATTTTCCCTACAACCTACATGTTGCACCTAGACAGGCCTACTAATGAAACTTTATTTTTCTATAGGTTGATATTTGTGTCGTTTGTATCCTGTTCTTTTGGTACAAGTTTTATAGCGGGCAGGTAAAGTGTAGTTCTGCATGAAAATTATATGAGTATACTTCATTATTTTTATTTTTGTATCCAATTGCAAATGTGTTTATACATGTACCGGTATATGACTTTTTTATATTTCAGACTACATAATTGTTGTATCGAGGCCTATTGTATGTACTGTACCACTCTCAACAAATATCTGGTGAGATTGTTGACTGCTATATTGTATTCGTTTCCAGATTTGTTTTTCTTGACTTAAAGTTTTTTTATTTTATGACAAAAATGTGTAGATGTAGTTTCTTCACAGTTCGCAAATAATTATTGCATATTCGTCTGAAAACAAAACATTGATATAAACTATGGCTCTATTTCAGACAAGTAGCTATTCTTTGCATTTATTTGTCAATTAGAGCTTGTCAGTCACTTCGCCCATTTTCTACTTCGCCCATTTTCTACTTCGCCCATTTTCTACTTCGCCCATTTTCTACTTCGCCCATTTTCTACTTCGCCCATTTTCTACTTCGCCCATTTTCTACTTCGCCCATTTTCTACTTCGCCCATTTTCTACTTCGCCCATTTTCTACTTCGCCCATTTTCTACTTCGCCCATTTTCTACTTCGCCCATTTTCTACTTCGCCCATTTTCTACTTCGCCCATTTTCTACTTCGCCCATTTTCTACTTCGCCCATTTTCTACTTCGCCCATTTTCTATTTCGCCCATTTTCTACTTCGCCCATTTCCCACTTCGCCCATTTCCCACTTCGCCCATTTCCCACTTCGCCCATTTCCCACTTCGCCCATTTCCCACTTCGCCCATTTCCCACTTCGCCCATTTTCCACTTCGCCCATTTTCCACTTCGCCCATTTTCCACTTCGCCCATTTTCCACTTCGCCCCTGATAGCGCGTGTCCATGTTAATTCGACAAACGAAGGCGTGAAACGGCCTTTATACTTCAATCACCATAATTGTGAGTATTTATTAATAATAATTGTGTTACTTAGTTCATTTTGGAAAAGTTTACTCTAATGTGGGCCTAGTAGTAGTACTAGCCACTATTTTAAACCCTTTGCACAAACGCTATATATGGATCTTGTCTCAAAGTAGTAATGATATTAATACTGAGTTCTAAGTGATAGTGAAAAAATCGTAAAGAAAATTCACGGCGTAAAATCATGATTTCTCATCAGAATTTCTGGTGGTTAGGGCTCTATAACTCCTCTTTTTGGAATTTTGGATTTAGTTTGTTATAGAGCCCCAACCGGATTAATATATAATGCCAATAAAGTTATAATCTAAGTTGTGGTGAACTGTCCAAACTGTCAATTCTTAACAAAATTTGTAATTTTCTGAAATCTGCTAATTACAAACACGTATCCATTGTATGCCAACTTTTGTAACGATTGGTAATTTTTAACAGATTTGTAATTTGATCCGTATATAAATGAAAATGACACAAAATTACTAATTTTTACTAATTACGCACTATGCATCTATAGGCGAAGTGGTAAATGGGCGAAGTGGTACGTGGGCGAAGTGGCGCGTAGACGAAGTGGCGCGTAGACGAAGTGGCGCGTAGGCGATTGGTAAATGGGCGAAGTTGCGCATGGGCGAAGTGGCGCGTAGGCGAAATGGCAAATGGGCGAAGTGGTAAATGGGCGAAGTCGTTGTGGGCGAAGTGGTTGTAGGCAAAGTGGAAAATGGGCGAAGAGACTGTATAGAAGAAAGAATTTACTAAGGCTGAATTATTGAATTAACTAAGGCTGTTTCGTGATGCACTAATGGGAGTCACGAAGCAGCCGCAAATAATTTGGCACGCACATTTGTACTGCAAAATCTGGCCATGTTCAAATTGTTGGGTTTGGTTGTGACTTCGGTCATTGCTATCCTGTTGCTAAGGGCGGACAATGACCGCCCATAACAACAGCATAGCAACAGCCGAAGTCACAGCCAAAGCCAGTTAGTGCCGGAGAACGTATATATACGCAAACTTTTTCCCAGATTTAAAACGGATGACGCTTAAACACGAGCAATGCCGTAAACGTCTGTCAGCAGCGAACATGGCCAGAAATGCGTGGGTGTGCTTGCCAGTACCATCGGCCTGAACCGCCTCAGATCGAGTTTTGTTAAAATAATCCTGGCGCGAACTGAGTAAAGGATTCTCGCGGTCGGCATGACATCACGAAGCAACATGCAATAAACCTCAAATTTCCCCCTTCGCGCTAAGCCTAAGGCCATTTAAAATTAATAAATAGGTTTACATCACCGTCCGTCCCAATTTTTTGCTTCGTCCCAATTTTTTTATATATTTTATATTTTTTCTAAAACTGTTTTTGTGTTACTTCTGTGCATGCAATTGATGGTCTAGGATCGTCGATACCAACTGCGTGCACCATCCAGTGCTTGTAAGAAGACGTACGCGATCGCTTCATCAAAACCCGCCTTCAGAAAAGTCGCATCACGTGGCTGACGGCATGCAATAGCGCGCTCTGCAAAGATCGTCAGTCAACAGGGCAAGTCGCTGCACACTGGACAGGTGGCTAACGATGTCAGACTCAGATGTACTGTGTAGGCCCTATTCCTTCCACTATGACTATCATTTCAATGAGTTCAAGCCACACTATATTGATACTACATGTATTACTTTGTAAATAAACAATGAACAGTAA
This sequence comes from Crossaster papposus, assembly GCA_037893245.1. NCBI lineage: Eukaryota > Metazoa > Echinodermata > Asteroidea > Velatida > Solasteridae > Crossaster > Crossaster papposus. The sequence continues at coordinate 3,006,886 of JBAIAA010000074.1, read as the reverse complement.
ACGATCGCTAAGTATACAATTCAATTTAATATTTACATGTATAACTGTCTGAGTGATTGAATTTGTAGTTGCCATACATGTGGCATTGGCTCATATATTCATGTTAATTCTAAATGTTTAAAACAAATTTTTTTAGTACCAAAAATAAGATTTTGGTCTTCTCATTTCACCTTGTGTATATGAAGGAAAGTAAAAAACTAAAAATATAAAATATAAAATATAAATTCCCCTCCTCACCAATTGTTTGAAATCTTAGTGATGTAAACCTATTTATTAATTTTAAATGGCCAAGTGCACAAACATGGGGGAGGTAAACGAAGTTCCCGGGTGTCTGACCGCGAGAATGGTTGTGTGACTTTAAATATCCATCTGTCCGATTTTTGTAGCCCCTTGGGCGATTTCAGGACATACAGTAGTGCCCTTTTACCAGTTCGCGCCAGGATTATAGTATATTGTCATTGACCAAGGCCCAGCACTGGATTCTTTTTCACAAACCTCAATCCGAGGCGGGTTCAGGCCGGCATCTGTGGGTAGCACACCCTGGCCTTGCTCGCTGCGACTGCGAGTGCGAGCCAGTAGCCGAGTGACAGAATTCCAGCCTTGATCATGACATTTTTATCTGTCATCCGTTTTGAATCCTGGAATTTGGAAACAACGTTGCGTATGTACACGGCTCCCGATGTAAACTGGTTAACCAGTTCGCACTGGGATTATTTTAACATCACCGAGCCGAGGGGCGGGATTATTGTTAACGAAACACGATCCGAAGCGGGTTTAGGCCGATAGTGCCGGGAAGCACACCCACGCATTTCCGGCCTTGCACGCTGCTGACAGACATTTCTGAACTTGAACTTGGCGCCGGCGTGTTTATGCGTCATCCGTTTTGGATTTGGGGAAAACTTTGCGTTTATATACGTCATCCGGCGCGAACTGGTTAAATTAACATTAACAAACAAAAATTGTAATCATACCTGCTACTGCTACTGCTACTGCTACTGCTACTGCTGGTGCTACTAGTAGTACTACTAGTACTACTAGTTCGATCCACAGAGCGATTTGAAGACAAGTTTATCCAAGTTATAAACTGTACGCTCGACTGACACACGGGGCCGCGTACACCGTCGTTGTCAGAATGTTATTGAATGCAGTTTTTCGAGTGGTGCGCGCGGTATACGTAAAGCCGAGGAAAAATGAAATGCTCCATAAATCACAGAGGGAGGCTTACGTCCGTACACCACGAAAATAAAGCATTCAATTATTGTTTATAACACCTCACCCACAGATTCGGCTTGGTTTTAAACGTTTTTAACTATTTAAATCTAAATACAGTTAAAATAAACTTCAATTTCAGTACAAAATTTGTAAAAATGTCTTTGCTCCTTTTTAAACCACCCCTTTACAAAATGTTTGAACCCAACTCTATCTCTAGCTAGCTCTCTTTGGCCGGGGAACAACACGCGCTGGTAGTGACATTTAATTCCCACATGTAATGTGACATCGATGTATTCCCCACGACGCGCCTGCCGCAACGTGGGAAAAATATTGAAGCGTTACCAAATTTGTACGATTGAGGGCGGGCTGCACCTGTGTGTGAATTTCTCCATCCAATGCAATCTCTCACTTGTTTTACTTCTAATGACTATATCTACAGTACTTTTTTTAAATGGACAGATTTGAATGGGGAAATGGACAACTTTTAAAGGGGGAGACCCAAGTGAAGCAGCAGCATGGGGTTAGACTTCACGATGGGACAGACAAGGTTTGTTCAGCTTCGTATTCGTAAACACTACGCAAAGTCACGTTTTCGCACTCATCACAACAGTCACGCAGTCACAGACAGTATCGAGTAATCGACAGTACTGATTTATATCACCATCACAGAAAAAGACTCCCCACCGTATTTACCTTAAACAAGAGAATTGATCGAATCCCTAAAGACCCCCTAAATACATGCGGTCCTATTTCTACGCATTTACATTTAATTTACGTTTGGCAACACGCGCGCGTGCATGAGCGTTAGGTGTGCAGATTACAGAGGGTCGAGGCTATACCATGGAGATAGGAAAGATTGTATTGTTAATTTGTGCAATTTCATTTTGCTGACTAGACCGCTTTTGATGGAGGGATCATCACACTTACGAGTCATCGCTTGATTTGGACAGACTCTGTACAACAGGTAAATAAATAATAAATAATATTGACAATTATTGTTACGGCAGTTGATCTGATTCTCTGACATACCCAGCCTGACATTGGAAATATTAGTATTTGGATTTTGCTCTTGGAACCAGACTGGTCGATAGTCGGGTTTCAAGAGTGAAAGGTCCTGAGTATTGTCATTTTTAGGCTGGGCATGTCGCGTCGAGGAATCAGATTGTCAACTGCCGTAACAATAGCCACTGCGTTCCAAATATTACGGAGATTGCAGAATTAGCTCAGACTCGCAAATAATTGTCAAACACTCCCACATCAAAGACCATCGGATCAACTGAAGCTAGGCTGAACTCATCGCCAGCATCTAATGCCGTTACCCCCGCCGCATCAGAGAAGCCATTGAAATCATCGAGCACAAAACGGTTCCTTAAGACATCAGATTTTCCATCGGCAACATCTGGCACCCCATCATCACCTCTCAGTTCGAAGGGTCTCCTATACCCAAGGACACTTAGTTCCCCAGCCTATGGGTCCCCTATGGGTCACACTGACACGCCTCAGTGACCATCCAGCATCTTCCATGCTCTGCATGAGTACCCCTGCAGAGTTGCACTCTTCTAAAGGCAGACCATCAAATACCAATCCCTGCCCAGACTGTTCTAGCCCGCCTGGTAATTCGCAGGGTTTGGCACTTTGGACTGAACTGATCGGGCAGGATTAACTCCACCAGTCTTGATCACCAAGCTGTGGCTCACCACAAAGGAAGCTATTTGGCAAGGCACTAATCTTCCAGCAGGCAAACAATGACTGTGAGCTTTAAAGAGATTGCCTCTACTTTAACCAGTTCGCGCCAGATGACGTATATAAACGCAAAGTTTTCCCCAAATTCAAAACGGATGACGCATAAACACGCCAAGTTCAAGTTCGGAAATGTCTGTCATCAGCGAGCAAGGCCGGAAATGCGTGGGTGTGCTTCCCGGCACTATCGGCCTGAACACGCTTCGGATCGAGTTTCGTTAAAAATAATCCCGCCCCTTTGGCTCGGTGATGTTAAAATAATCCCGACGCGAACTGGTTAATAAAGCAGTGTTGTTTTTTTCTGAGTCCTGCCATTCAAGCCGAATAATCCTGTAAGAATGACCAGACTTGAACTTCACCTGCCTTTTGTTCAAACCCTGATTCATCTGTTCCGAGTTTCACGGTTCTGTAACCGGCTGGCTTCTGGCTGAATACCGAGTGAGGGAAAGGATTGGCTTATAAGGCCTGGTACCCGACGGTCTGTAATCTGATGGCCCGCCTTACGCTTCATCACTTCCAGGCTCATTATAACCCCGCTTCACCATTGTTGGAATCTCTGTCTCCTGACGACAGGCAGAGCATACTGTACGAAAAGTTGAGTTCCCTCCGATTCCTTTCAGAACTAGCTAAATTGAATTACCACAGGGTGTTACTTTATCTTAAATGTAATAAAACTGTTTAATATTGTTAGTTTTTTGGGGTTTTTTTAATTTTTTTTTTTGCAGACCACACTGATAACTCTGCCGTTATCTCTTGTTCTTTATGCTGAAGAGGTTCCAGCAGGCAGAGGGAAAAGGTATTTGCCAACTCTTAAATCGAGCAATACAATTAATGGTGGTAGCCAGGCCTAGTCATCAGTCTAGTCATCACACAGAGCTTCTGAAGAGGAGTCTTTGTTTCTTGTCAATTGGAAATATTGTAAAACAGTCTTAAACTATGAACTGTATTTGTTGCCACGCCAAAGTGGGTAGGCCTGTTCGTTTCTTGGCACATGTACTTGGTAGAATAATCTTATTGCAACCAAATTTGGGTTAAACAGGAATGTGGTGCAGAGGTGATGTCTTTTCGGCCAGAAATGCATGTAAGGTGCCAAAAGTGACAAAAAAGAAAATTACAGCAAAAGCAAATGGTGTATACAATGTAATACATTGTCCTTTGCATGTGTTTCCTATATGGAACACAATTCTGCACAGCTTCAGTGCGTATGTATTGACCGCCAATCATGGTCTTCAAAAAAATAAAATAAAGGGGGTACGTCCATGATTGACAAAACGTCCACGATTCCAAATCGTGTACAAATCCTATGGAGGTCATCCGAAAACTTTGAGGTACAAACAAAAGAGGAAAGACGGTCGGATAATGCCCCGTCCACGATTGACGGTGTTTACCAACCTTCATGTACACACAGTTGTTAGACAGCAGAAAATGACTCACGGGTTGTGCTGTCTTAGGTTGTCTATGCACTACCCTGTGAACGACAGTGGACAGTGGACAGGAATTTTTCTAGGGAGATACTGTGTACAATTATTGAGTGGCTCAAAGTGAAATGAAATATTATATCGCAAAGTCAAATCTGGACTTTTTTCATTTCACGAGGCGAAGCCGAGTAAAATGGAAAAGTCCAGATCTTAACGAGCAATAATATTCCATGGTGAATAGGACATTTTTCAGCTGCGACGTGAATTGGAGTAATAATTAATGTCACATGAGGTGGGTTCCACCAATCAAATGACAAGGAGCTGTATGTCAGTTATATAATACATACTGTGCACAAAACAGTACATCCTCATCACTACAGTCGGTTTACTGCACAATTATTCCCTCGCAACAGTAAAACAACATTGTTGGACAGCACAAACTGTATTCTGATTATCCCTCTGAGGAGTACATTGTATTTAGTGCAACGCACAAAAAGACACAGCTGTATATCCAATCCAATCCAATCCAATCTGCATTTGTAAAGCGCCATCAATCTAGTTGCCTATTCCGAGGCGCTGCCAGGAACACCGGGGCAAAGCCCTTCTCTTAGCGAAGAGTGTTACTGGGTTCTTTTACGTGCATTACACAACGCACGGGACCTACAGCTTTACGTCCCATCTGAAGGACGAAGCAAATAGTGGTTTAATTGCCTTGCTTAAGAACACATGTGTCGACAACGAGACTTGAACTCACGCTCTGCAGAACAGAAAACCGAGTTCTTAACCGCCGGGCCACGACACTCCACTGTATACCTTTGTGCTGCTGACAAATGGTCATTTACTTCTATGTCTGTCAAAATCTTCTTTGTCACAGTCCTCGGTTAGCCTTTCATCTCCAGCCAGCTCCACCCAACAAACCCCCTGGACCCGTCATGATGAGTGCTCACTCCTTCATCCAACTCACCTTCAAGGAAGGAGGGGAAACGGAGGTTTGTGCTTGTCAATATCTCACAAAGCATAACTGTCAACTTATTAACCAGTTTGAGCCGAGGCGAGGCGCGGGATTATTTTTAACGAAACTCGATTCAAGGCGGGTACAGGCTGATGGTACCGGGAAGCACACCCACCCATTTCCGTTTTTGCTTGCTGCTGACAGACATTCCCGGCCTTGCTTGTGGTGTGTTTATGCGCCATCTGTTTTGAATTTGGGGAAAACTTTTTGTGTATATATGTACTCCGGCGCAAACTGGTTAAAATGTTTATATGAGTGACAGTTTAGATTGAAGGTTTTCGATTATAACTTATCATTGTCTGAAATGCTCTGAATGTAACATCTCTTGAAAAAAAATTCCTTCTATTGTAAAATCGTCTTTATAGTTTTCTACCAGAATATTAATTTTACTGATTTTTAGGTAAAAACGTTAACCCTAACATAGTGTAATTTACTAGGAACCATACCATCCTGGCAAATCCTACCAACACCTTATGGCAAACTGTACACACAAACTATTAGATTTTGAATCCGGAGGTATGCATATTATACCTAGGGTAAAAGACTATTAGCTTAGTACCATCCTAACAGATTCCAACAAATTCTGGTGTTGGAGTTTGACTGGATGGGGATTGTTAGGGTTAATTTCCGTATTCAGGTTTAGTCATTGATCATCATATCCCAACATGTGACTGTGCAGCAAACTCAAATTAATATTAATCCTTGTTTTTAAATTCAATACCCTGTGGAGACCGCAGAAAGACAAAAAAAGGACAAAAAAATTAAAACATCTAAACAAGGAAATTCTAAAGAGGATGTCTCCACAAGGCATTTTGTGTACAAAAAGTCTATGGGGAAATACTTGCATGTAAGATCAGAAACAAGGGAAGAAACAGTGCCAAATGTCTCCACAGGGTTACAAATTTAAAGATATATGTACCAATCTGATTATATATATATATATATATATATTTTCAATATTAAGACATTCTGTGTCTCACCATTTCAGAATTAATGCTTATTATTATTATTATATACAGGGTGAACCTAAAAAAACAAAAACCACCGGAAAATGGCCATAATCCCGAAAGTATATATTTCATGGAAAAACTGAAGTCAATATCAGAAAGTAGGAGCTACAAGCTTTCTTCTGACACCTACATCGCAGGCCTACGGTCACTGGTAACTGAGTACCATTGTCTTGAAAACCATAGGCAGATTTCAGAAATGTCCAAATACATGTAGGTGTGCGTGTTGTTATCTTCGTGTAGGCAAATAAGGTCGCCTGGAAAAGAACAAGAACATAATTCCCTTTGTTATAACCTGTTTATAACCTGTTTATATTCAATGTCGATCATTGAACCTGGGCCACATAAAGACGCGGTTGGATGCACACCACTGACCGCGAAGAGGGATGGTTCATTTCCATGTGGCTTACAAAATTATTGATTTGGACATTTCTGAAATCTGCCTATGGTTTTCAAGACAATGGTACTCAGTTACCAGTGACCGTAGGCCTGCGATGTAGGTGTCAGAAGAAAGCTTGTAGCTCCTATTTCTGATATTGACTTCAAATATATACTTTCGGGATTATGGCCATTTTCCGGTGGGTTTTGTTTTTTTAGGTTCACCCTGTATTTCTGGTAATGAAACCAAGTATATCTCAAAAGCGCCCAAGGCACTGTAGCTTGCAAGCCTGATGAAACCTGTAGAGAGAAGACAATGAGAAGAAGGTACCGTTTTAGAGGTGGGAGGTTGGCAGTGTGTATCATATTACGTGTAGTTGCTTATCATTAAAACCTGCTTATGTCTACAGTTTTTCAGGTGCGTGACAGAGGAATTATCCAAAAGGCGCTGGGAGTACATGCAAGTCCCCAAAGCAGCTGGAAAGGTGGGTCAAACTACACGATAATGCGAGGCACATTTGGATGTACAGATCAGAAGACACAACAAGGGGTTGTGGAGTGCCGTGATCTCGTGTTGAATTTATAATCTGTAGGTAACGCTGCAGGTTGTGGGTTCGAGTCTGGCGTGGGACTATGGTACGTGTGCCCTTTGAACAATGACAAAGGAATTCTTTTGTCAAAGCTGATTTGAATAGCTTGTGATTTGAATTAGAACTGGAGGACTTGTGATGGACTTGCAGGGACTTACAGGGAATTGCAGGGACTTACAGGGACCTGTGCTGGACTCAACTACATCCCTGACAGGAGTAAATGGGTACCTGTGAGGGCAGAGATGGTTATTGTGGTTGATTTAGCTGCTTTGCGCCGAAATGGCAGCATCGAGCTGTATACTCCCCAGGGAGCTGAGATGGTATTTGGAATGTTTTATTTGCCCAATGACCGGGGTAATAATGTGACATCCTTCGCAATTCTGCTTCACAGCTGCCAGTAAGGATGATTAGCCCCATTATTATCATTATCATTTGGGGGCTGAGCAAATAATTAGCTGAGTACCAGTTGTAGGCAGAATAAATTCCGTGAATTTTTTGTTGGCATCAGCAAATAGATTGTGTGCTTAGCAAATTTTCGTGCTCCAGCAGTTTCATGAAATGGGCCTAATGTTTAGAAAAGAATTTCCGTGCTGAGCAGAGTTTGTTTTAGCATTTAAATTAAAATCCACTCACTTAAAATAAATCACACTTTGTCTTTTTAGCACAACAATAGTACTTATATGTATTACATATTATCATTAGTGGTGGTTTTGAGTCCCGATTGTTTTTTTTTTTTTTTTTTTAATTTTTTTTCTGAAATGTTGTGGTTTTGAGAGTAATAATACTCTGATTTGCTTTACAGCCGAAAGCTATTCATGCTGGTATTGTTGGCATTGAGAGAAACCTGGAGAAAAAGTGGAGGGACACTGATCAAAATATATCCAAGGTAAGCATGGCAGACTACATGTAATCAAAGGTAGGATACACCATTGGTAATTGCTTGAATTATCATGAATGGGTGGATTTTGGGGTTGTATTTTATATTCATAAATACCTGGGACAGTTTAGGCATTCCTATTGGTCGAGAGCCCGTCACGTGGCCGGTATTAAACGGACGATAAAGACATGGCTGGAAGTGTTTAAAACCAACTGGCAACAAAATACGTCACGCGATGTCGCATTGTACCCGTCCCCAGGGCTCACTTTATTTTTTAGTAAGAACAGGTGGTGTTGGGCGCGTACAGCTCGACACCCTGGGAACGAGGTTGCCAATGGCAGTAATAGTCTGGTTCCTAGTAAATACGCTTTATTACATGTATTGTGTAGAGCGACTGAGGCGGAAACATGTCATTTGACACACACAAAATGGCAAAACACCGAAATTTACTTGCGACAATTTTCCCTGATTTCCGGGGCTTTTGGGGCTGAATTTTACAAAAAAGGTATTTATGAATGGGAATAAATGTGTGTTCGGTCGGTATTAATCACTCTGTTTAATACCGCTTGGAGTCTGGGTGCTGATAATTACCCTCGCCTTCGGCTCGGGTAATTATCAGCACCCAGACTCCAAGCGGTATTAAACAGAGTGATTAAAACCTCTCGAACACACATTTATTCCCTTAGTAAATATCGTTTAACTGACCTGTTCAAAGATTTACAATCATGAATAGCGAGGAAAGTAAGAAAAACGGCATTCGTTTTCAACCGGCCTCGGGCAGTGGTTATTATGTTGTTCTTGAGTTTTTACGCGATCGCCAATTTGTTTTTATAAAATTCAATTTTTCGGAACAATTATAAGATATCTAGTGCAATCATTTTTGCTGGATGCCTACAATCATTATTTACTTTCGAATAAGTAAGATATTTTTTAATAATTCGGAAGTAAAAATTTTCAATTTCTGAAAATGATGGATTCTACCTTTAACCGGTTCGCGCCGGATGACGTATATAAACGCAAAGATTTCCCCAAATTCAAAACGGATGACGCATAAACACGCCAAGTTCAAGTTCTGAAATGTATGTCAGCAGCGCGCAAGGCCGGAAATGCGTGGGTGTGCTTCCCGGCACTATCAGCCTCAACCCGCTTCGGATCGAGTTTCGTTAAAAATAATCCCGCCCGTCGGCTCGGCGATGTTAAAATAATCCCGGCGCGAACTGGTTAAGGAACACCTGCCATTTCTTTCACAGTATTTCACTATATGGTCAAATACTGTTGTTGTTTTTTGGTTTAATCTTAAGGAATAAATATGGGCCCTTCATCATGGATAATTGGAATTCTCTGCAGAACTTTGTTGACAAGTGTACGTTTGCATCACCTTGTTCTGTTTATTTGTCGTGAACATTTGTGACATTTTTTGTTTTTCTTTTTTTCTTCAAGGCCTTTGAAGACTTAAACAAGCTAATGACCAAAGTAAGTGCATTAGATTTCCGAAATAGTGGTTTAAATAATCTGTCCAATATGGGAGATCCATTGATACATTGTGTCAGTAAGACGACAAATACTGATTCATGTTTTGGAGTCACTTGTCAAGATCTAGAAGTTGTTTTTAACCTTAACCATCCCGAATCCTCCAAAATCCTTTTAGAAAATTGCAAGATTTTGCAGGATTGAGGTTTTGCCACTGGAGGATGATGCAGGATCCAGATCATAAGGCCTAAACTAATGCCGGATGAATTTGCAGGATTGAGGTTACTTGGGTTCTTTGTTACTTTGTACTTATCACACTGCTCGTGCTCTATGCACATTCTTTATAGAGCTTCAGTCAAGGTGTAAGTTATGTGTCATGGAAAGGAAACCTTTGCATACCAAGGGTCATGTGTGCAGACCCTGGTTGTAATAGGGCACTTATTAGCAGCTGTTTGTTCCATGTTCGGCTGCTTATAGCTCAATGGTAAACCCACTGCAGGATTCAGCAGGATTCATGGCAGTGGTCACCAGTAATAAAGTATTTTGCAGGATTCAAGTTACATTGAGTTTCAACACTTTGGAATTGCGGGATTTTGCAGGATTCAGGTTATATGTTAGAAAAATAGGGTAGGGAGTTATGGTTAAAATACATAAAATGTAAACCTAGGCAAGTTGTTTGCGTCTATTAATTGTTTGTTTGCACCCAACTTTTGTCGCCTTTTTTTTTTGAACAGGCAAAAGAAATGGTTGATCTGTCCAGAACAATAGCCAACAAGATTAAGGACAAGCAAGGAAGTATCACAGAGGATGAGGTGACTATGATGATAATGATGTTATTTACTCTTCACGTTTTTCGTTCCAACAAAAGCTTTTTACGTCTTCGGGCCTTAAAATATGAGCACCAAGACTCCAAGACTCGATTCAAACTGTTGACTACAGCAGTTTAAATGTCTAATGTGTACTCAACAAAATGAAGATTGTTCTCTCTCAATTTTCAGACAGTGCAATTTAAGTCCTATCTGCTAAGCCTTGGCATAGCCAACCCTGTCACCAGAGAGACGCATGGAACGGGCACCAAGTACCATAAGGAATTGGCCAAACAGCTGGCAGATGTACTGACTACACCAATAGAGGTATGCTCAACCCTAGCCCAGGTTGGACTCCTCCGTTGTGTACAACGCGACGGAGTCCAGGGTATCAATGTATCCTGCCATAGCGTGCAAGCGCGAGGCAGGCCGGCGCGGCTGCCGGGTACCCACGTACGCACGTCGGACGTTCGTACGTGATGTTCACGTCCAAAAGGGTGGATTTGCAATTTATTTTCTGTAAATAAGTTGCCTAAAGACACATTCACTTTTAATAACCCATGACGATCTGTAGTTCCAGACACAAGGAAGCCATAAGCGGGATTTTGGCTTCCTTCATCAGGTAAAAATATGAAAAAATGTTGTTTTATTTTTTTTTGCTATGGCAGGATACATTGATACCCTGAACGTCAGTCGTAATGCAATGAAGAACGTTGCCAACCTGGGCTAGCCTAACCCTAACCCCAACATAAACCCTAACTCCAACCCGTCTCTTAACCAATTCACGTCACTTGACGTGTATACACGCAAAGTTTTTACAGAATTCAAGACAAATGACGAATAAACATTTAAGATTTCAAGGTTTGCATGGCGAAAAGGCAATAAGATAAATAGTTTGTGGAAACATCCTGGGTAAGATCTATGTGGATAAACACGTCGCGATCAATGCCGGAGATATCTGACAGCGACCGGCTCGCAGGGAGCGACCGGCTCGCAGGGAGCGAGGCAAGAAATATCAGGGTGTGCTACCCACAGATGCTGGCCTGAACCTGTCTCTGATTAAGGTTCATAAAAAGCAATCCTGCGCCTGACCCTGTCAATGTCAAAATAATCCCAGTGCGAACTGGTTAAACATCTGGTTTGACCCTCTTCTGTTGACACCCTTGTCACAAACTACTGGCCAATTCACCCCTTAAAAAAATTCTTCCCACCTCCCAACTTTTTCACATTTGTAATTTTGGGTTTTTGTCTCTCATGATTATTAACGTTTGGCAGGAGAGTGGCGGCATGATGGCCTTAACTGATGCGTACTGCAGAATCAACAGGGCCCGAGGAATGGAGGTAGGGTCCAAGATCTAATAATCAGGGTATTACAACAACATGTTAGTAGGGTGCCTTGCTTTAAAGTGACAACTTACTGCAATGCAGATTCAACAAAATTCTTGAAACAAAAACCCCATTTAAAAATTTGAGACTCTCGGGCAACATTTGGCCTTATTCCTCTACCTTTCCCTCTGCACTTTGATAAAGAATGCTTATTTTGAACATTTTGTCTGTTTAATTTCTGAAACAGCTACTTTCTCCTGACGATCTCGTGGATGCTTGTCGACAGTTTGAGGCCCTTAGACTACCTCTGAGGCTGCGGGTTTTCAGTAGCGGCGTCATGGTGATTGAACTGGTCTCCAAGGGGGAGGAAGCCATCATCAAACAGACGGCAGAACTGGTAAAACTGGGGATTGTGAATTACCACTTGAAGGCTGTCCTATTTATATACCTAATATTTCGATCTTGACAAGATCTTCTTCAGAGACTAAATGACTGTGTACAAGAAACATGTCTGTTTCTTGTACACAGTCATTTAGTCTCTGAAGAAGATCTTGTTAAGATCGAAATATTAGGCACTGTTAACTTATTTGATTTGTATATTTTAGATCATTCCAGCCAGTAAGCGGTTTGCAGCAGTTTTATCCTTATTCCTATTTATATACCAACGGTAACAAGAAATAATTTTTAAAGTCCTCATCGTAATTTGTATGTGTACTGGTGTCCGACAGAAAATAGTCATCAGCATTGTAATTTTTTCATTTTTATTTATTTGTAAAAAATACAGAAGAACAGATGGGAATTGTCAGAGTTGTATTCGAGTCCCTGCAAGTCCTTTCACAAGTCCTTTCACAAGCTCATTTGAATAGCTTGTGATTTGAATTGGAACTGGAGGACTTGTGATGGACTTGCAGGGACTTACAGGGACTTGTGATGGACTTGACTACATCCTTGGGAATTGTTGCTTATATAAAAAGAGACATTATGAAAACCGCCATACAAAAATATGTGACCCAGCACAAGTAAATGAGACACTTTGCGGCAAAAATGAAAATTGAGATTTGATTTCAAAATCTCAATTTTTATTTTTGCTGCAAAGTGTCTCATTTACTTGTGCTGGGTCACATATGATATAACACAAGTGACAGGGCTTTGTGATAATCTAAGTCATTTAAACTTCATTGTTCTTGAAAATGTTGCCTTTGTCGTTCTTTTTCAGCTGACTTCAAAGAACTCGCTGAGCCCAGACGAGCTTTCCCAAAACACCGGCATATCTATCCTACTGGCCAAGGGGAGGTGAGTTCCTAGTTTTATCACCCCAAACCATCATTTATCCCCCCCCCCCACCCTAACAAAGAAGTAGAGTGGGTTGGATGGGCTTTTTGTTTCCTTGAATCCCTGGCTTTGTCTTCGTCTTTGGCTTAAGGCAATTTTAGGCTCCCAACTGCGAAATCTTCAGCCACATTCTGGGGCTTGTAGTGCTTCAGAAACATTTAATTGATTGATATGAATCTAAAAGTTCGAATATTTTCATTTGCTTTCATTTCTATTTGCTTCTCAGTTATTCGGAAGTCGGAGGCGAAGCCAAAGACAAGGTTTCAGGAACCCCTATTTATTCCCCCCCCCCCCCCATGCTTTTTGTTTGTTTTGTGCATCCTTAATTTTCAGTTGTGCCTCCTCTTTCATTTATTAATAATTCATTGTTGTGATGTTTTGCGTTATATCATTTGCTTCTTTGACAGGTTGTTAGCAGCAGAGGAAGCAGGCCAGGCGTGCCGAGATGAATCAGTAGAAGGCATCCGATTCTATCCAAACCTCTTCATTAATCCACCGACCAGATGATATATATGTACTTTTAATTTTTTAAAAATATTTTTAGTTCTTTAAATTTGCGACCCACCACAAAATGAAGGGAAAGTCAGAAATTGCCATTTTGCAAGACAATGGGTAGTCTTGTTTTCAAGACGTTACTATTGTACTTTTTTGAAAGCGCAATCAGATTTTGTATCTGTCATGTACGTTTGTCAAACACCGGCTCCAGTGCGAATGTGGATGCAGCTGCATTTTGTAAACGCATGCGTGAGACCAGAAGGCACACGAGATCGAGATTTGGAAAAGCTACGACGTTAGTGATTCTGCACGCGGGCGCTGAAATAACACAAGGGTCTCGGGCAAGACTAGACAATGGGTCAAAGACAAAATCTGAAGGGGTGGTCAACTTTTAGTTTTTTAGGTTAACCTTAATCTCTTACTCCTGTGCTACCTTTCCCCATTTGTTTGTTATGTCAAACTTCTCTTCATTCTATTTCATTCTGTCTGTCAGAGCTGACTGTGCATTTACTGTAACACATGGGCAGGCCCGTACGCAGGGGGGGTGCGACGGGTGCGTACGCACCCCCCCAAATTACTAAAAGGTCCACATTTTTCGAGGTAAATAATGGTATTTTGATGTAGAAGTAACTGTACTGGCTGGCACACGAACAATTTTGGTTCCATTTTTGGTCCCATCAGTACAAATTCGCCCCCAAATTACCAAAAGGTCTACATTTTCCGGGGTAAATAATGGTATAAGTAGCAGTACTGGCAAACGAAAAATTTTGGTACCATTTTTTGTCCCATCAGTACAAATTGGCCCCCCCCCCCCCCCCCCATTAACAATCCTGCGTACGGGCCTGCATGGGTGGCATGTGTGTGAAGCGCTTGCCTCTCATCAATGTGGCCCGGGGTTCGATTCCTGACCCGGACCATAGGTGAGTAGAGTTGTGCGTTGGTCTCTCCTGTGCCACAAGAGTTTTTCTCCCGGTCCTCAGGTTTTCCTCCTTCTGGAAAAATCAAACACTTTCGATCTCAGGCTGTGCCCCGTAGTCATATATGAGTCGATGTGGCCATACTAGGCGCCTTTACGTGCCAGCGACTTGACCACGTTGTAGCTGCGTCCTTCGCAATTCAGCACACCAGCTGCGAGTAAGGATGATTAATATACCTCCAAATAGGCACTTGGGGAGACAATCCCATAGAGATGTACACAAACTTAAAACAGTCCTAACTTGTTTACCCTAACATTTCTCTATGATCTTCGAGATTTATGTTATTTAGACCAAAATCTGTCGTTCTAGGACAAAAATAACTCCCAAATATTGTTTTTTTAGGGTAGCTAGACACTTAGGGAGACACTGAAATGTCTTCCTAAGTGCCACTGTCTCCTTATTACCTAAAAACTTACGCTAATTTGTCTCCCCAAGTGCCTATTGGGAAGAATTAGTCTCCCTATTTATTATTATTATTATTATTAACACAATGGCAAGATTTGTACCAACTCAATTTTTACCACCTCAAGTAAGTTGGTGGTGTATATTACTGTCAGTGAACTTTGTTGTAAACCATTGGAAAGCTCTTGTTCTGCAGAATCCAGATGTATAAATATCATAATTTTTAAAATGTCTGACTTTCGGCTCATTTTGTGATGACAGATCACATTTTGATGAAACAAGGCTTCACGAGACATATATATGTCAATCATGCATTGCTCTTCAGCAAAAAACAAAAATTAGTGTAAAACACCATGTGTCTGTGTACTAACTATTCTGTTTCATTGCTAACACACATTTTCAGATCTATAGCATAAGCATCTAACACAATATATATTATACACTGTAGTAGGGTCTATTTGGTATAGTGGGGCAGATAGGGGATAAATTTAGGGGAATTGTGCATTTGATGAGACAAGCATGAAATTTGGTACACGTACGGTCAAGATTATACCATGAGAGAGATATTTGGCTACAGGGCCATCACTTATTTGTCTTTTAAAGAAATATAGGTAGAATAACTAGCGATAACAGCAATTTTGAAAATATTGACAATTGCTAGTTATTCTACATTTGTGACCCACCACCCCAAAACCAGGCTGAAGTCGAAATTTTTCATATGAGATTGCTAGCGTTTTAAGCTTTAAAATAAGCTATAGTGGACTCAAATAGGTGGTATACTTTTGAAGTTACGTCTTTTTGAAGTTAGGAAGTGTCAAGGGATGCTTTTGAGAAAACGAGCACTAAAGTCGTTCATCATTATCATACAAAAATCAGGAAAAGGCCGATATTATCACTTTCGGGGATTTTTAAAAAGGTTTAAACATGAACAGCCTATAAATTAGAGTTTTAACTAACGATTTATGAAAAAAAAAAAATCGACCGCCAACACATTTTTGTGTGTACAATGCCATATCTCGAAATGGCATTTGCCGACTTCTGCCTGGTTTTGGCATGGTGGGTCATATTTTTCTTCAAAGGACAAATTGTCGATGGCCCATTAGCCAAATATCTTTCTCATGACAAACTCCGACTGTGTGTTAAATTCCATGCTTGTATCATCAAAGGTGCATTCCCATCAACTATCTGCCGTACTAGTGGGAAGTTAATTTCACTTAAAAAATTGTCTTTGTCACATCGTCGACTTTGTACTTAGGCCAAATAAAAAATCAAACATGTTTAGCGTCACCGCCCGCTTCCTTTTTGAAAAAAAAAATAATAAAAAAATTAAATCTAATAAAATTTTAAGATCGTATTTTAGACTTGAGCATCACTGTGTACATGCTCCGGAAAAAAAATATTTTTCCCAATAGGAAGGCTAGGGTGTGTGACGTGTAGTCGTGTACAATGCATACATGATCGACCCACATGAATTTTAATTTTTAATCGTGGGTGAACCATGTTTTAATTTTAAATTGGAAAATAGGGTGTGACATGTTCACTACATGACTCGAATTAAGATGTGTCTGGCTTCCTTTAAAATAAAAAGGCATGACGCTAAACATGTTTTTTTTTTATTTGGCCTTGGGGTTTTTTTTTGTTGTTTTTTTATTCTTTTTTTCCTCATTTTATTAACTCCCACAATATGAAAATGGCCAGCTTTTTCTGCAGTTATACGGACCGAATATGGATTTGTAAATAACAAACATTTAAAAATTGGATTAAAGGCGTGAATGGTGTATTTTTTTGTGATGTCTAAAAATTGAAAAGATATTATACCCGACGGCTTCAGTGCACTGTGTCATATAGATTTGTTTTTATACACATTGAGTGATTTCAGAGGGTTAAAGAAGACTGCTTTTACCGGGGAAACTTTCCAAATGTCCACAGAATAAAGGCGTTGAATGCATATTAAAACCAGTACATTTCAAAGATTCCATTTCAACCTTGGTACATTTTAATCTTTCTGCGATTTAAAAACAAGGTGGTCACTAATCAATACTCTAGTAATCCTCAAAAGCTGCAAATTAGAAAAGAAAAGAAACCTAGACTTAAACAAACAGTAACATTGAGGATTTCAAACCCACAACTTCCGATCTGTATGCGATGCACTGTATGGGGTGATTTATCCGACTGAGCTATAGTATCGGGAATTCATTGCATTATTTACTTATCTATAATATATGCCTACTTACAATTACAAGTATTGTAGAAGGCGCTCAACAATATATCCTTAGAAAAAGATAAAAAATTTCATTAAACGTGTCCTTCGAAGGCACGGGTAATTAAACCGTTAACCCATTATATTATCATGTTTTTTTTACCCGTGTCTTCGTAATACAAAATGTGTGCATCCAAACTTACAATGCCATTGTAAAGTACCGTTTTATATAGCGTGCCAATGCATCTACGGGATCGGGACGCGTTATTGCCTGTACCTTTAGGTCTAAATACATTAGGCCTATGAATTATGCACACGCTTTTCTTTTAAGTGAGCCACAGTAATTTTCATAATTACAGCATCCACCAAAAAAATACATTAAACTGCTAAATGGTGCACTTTAGACTTTTTCCATGGAAAGGAAAAAAAAATGTTAATTATCCAAAAATTTATGTCATTTTTAATACTTTATTCTCTATGGAAATCATCTCCAGAAACGAAGCAAGAACTTACATTTTGCAAGAGCATGATGAATTAACATCGCGGGTTTAGCAAATAATAAACACGTTGAACCTTTTCGAAATTAATACACGGTATGTTAGGCCTACCTATATTTATTTGTTATAAAATCAACCCAGGTAGTAGGTACATACAAACATGGAGGAATAAGAGCAGTCACACCGGGGCCGTGGTGCAAATGAGACATAATGACGTCAGTTTTCTTAGCTTTCCTTGGGAGTACATGCATTATGTTTTAGGCCTTTTCAAATTCCTGGCTTCGTTTCGTCTCAGGCTTTTAGGCTCCCAACTGCGAGAACGATCCAGCCACATTCTGATGCCTTTGTACAACAGAAACATCCAATGAATTTATATAAACCCCGGCAACAGTTCGAATATTTCAATTTGCTTCAATTTCTATTTGTTTCTTAGCGATTCGAAAATCGGAGGCATAGCCGGAGGCGAAGCTGAAAACGAAGGCCATGCTAGCAAAGGTTTCGAAAACAGGTGTACCAAAGATCGTGTAGCGCCCTTCTGTAGTGAATACGGCACGCGAATTTTGTTCCCAGGATGGTGATAATGAGTCTCACCATATAAAACCCGGGGTTATATCCGGGACACCAAAACTATAGTCAATGAAAAATTAGCATAACAGAATTAGAACCCCAAGATCTCACGAGTCAGTTTAATTCGCAAAAAGCTCCCAAATAGTTAGTTTAGACCAATTAAAATGGCCTACGCTCCACCATAGAGGTTGAAATGTGTGAACAGGAGCAAGCCTTATTACCAACATAGATTTTAACTGGAGAGTTCAATGCCTGTGACTGAGTGAGTGTGAGTAATTAAAAACCAGACATTTTTTAAAAGCAGGCTATACGAGTATAGTATAGTTCAAAGTAGCCCAGGTTGGACTCAGTCCTCCGTCAGTCGTAATAGTGTTCTTTCGTTTTAGACGGGTTCGTGCGACATGGTAGATGGTGAACGTCTCCTATCCAATCAAAAGCCGTGGACAACAATACGGCCCTCCCACCGGGGCCCCGTCCAATCATTGGCCAGATGACGGCCAGTCGTTACATTAGGCTTTTGTTATTAGTAAGGCAAAGATAATCACGTTACATATTTAGCATGAAATAACTTATTTCAATTAATGAAGCTTTTTCTGCGGTTTGATACAACAACAAGGTACCGACGCCTACAGGTGACAAATTTCTCATCTTTGTTCAATTGCTATGCCTTGTATAGTGGCCGTTGGAGTCAGCGGGGAACTGATTTAAGTAGTCTGGACAAAGGCGTTGCTGCAAGGATATACCATGCATAGACATTTTCATTCATATTGATTTGATGAAAGCCACGATTGGGGGGGGGGGGGGGGGGGGGGGGGCTTATTAAACATTATATGACTGATACCACTGCGACCAGAAATACTGACAATTTAGAAGCTTGCTAACATTATGGCAATACAGCTCAGTTGGTAGAGCACCGGTCTAGTATCCCGGAGGTTGCTGGTCCGAGTCCCGCCTTGCCACTTCTTTGTTTACCCTAAAACGTATGCAAATTTACCTAGTCAGTTTTCCTTGTGGTTTATTTTTGTATTAAAGATAATATTAAAGATAATATGTCATATCTTTATTGAGTGATCCCCACAATGTCGCTTCTGGCTTCCACCGAATTCTGGTGTTTATGACTTCTGACAAGCGCCCTCAAACAAAGATACTGACAATATGAGAGACCGCCATAATATTACTAGAGTAAGATAACTCAGTTAGTAGAGCGCTGGTCCGGAGGTCGCAGGTTCAAGTACCGCCTTGCTAAATTCTTTGTTCACATTGAAATTCCTTCAAACTTATTTGCATTAATACGTCACCGGTTTCAGAAAGAGACGGGCATGTCAACGTTTTGAAATAATTGCAAAAAAGAGGGTTTTTTTAGCTAAAATGATCAGCAAAGATACCCGTCTCTTCGTGAAAACGATTTGTTCCGCCGTGTAATTTGCCATAGGGGAGCGAGTCTAAACTGCAAAAATGCCCGGTTCACTTTTACGCCATTTCGACAAAATATGATTTTGTGCACAACAAGCGCGTCTCTTCGTGAATAATAAACGAATAAAGCAATGTATTGATATATCTGTCCCTTACAACATTAATTTTAAGACATTACACAAGTTTAGCTCCTAGAAGCAAGCAAGAATAACTGAGTGCGATGTTTTAAAGGTAGGATACACCATTGGTAATTGCTTGAATTATCACGATCGGGTTGATTAGGGGGGGGGGGGGGTATTGTATAGTAAATATCGTTCAACTGACCTGTCCAAAGTTTTACAATCATGGATGCTAAGAAAGGCAAGAAAAAAAATCATTCGTTTTTCAACCGGCGTTAGGCAGTATGTTGTTCTTGTTTTTTCGCGATCGCCATCCAATTACAGGACATATAGCGCAATCATTTTGCTGGATGCCTATCATTATTTACTTTTAAATAAGTAAGATATTTCTTAATAATTCGGTAGTAAGTTTTTTCGATATCTGCAAATGGTGTATCCTACCTTTAGAGCAAACATTGTCGATATTGAAAACGTCCCTTTTTACATTAAACCTGTGTGAATTAATTTCACCAGAAATGGTTTGGAACCATGCGTCAGCAAAGAAAACTCACAAGACCCAACAATGTACATTATGTTTTCTGTTTTTCCCTATAAACAGATAACGTAATATCAATTGAGCAAAACTTCAATACAGTAGGCCGTGCTGTTAAACATCCTATTTAACAAATTGTGACCAATTTTGTAGCATCAAAATAAATGAAAGTATATTTACTTCTATTCTATTTTCCCCCGAAAACAAAATACACTTACAAAGTAATTGCGGTCTTTGTACTATTCGTATGCAGGCACAATTGTAAGATTTATTGTAATTATTTGACGTGTCGATCATTACCAAAATCCCCATAGTAACTAAATTAAATATTAACTGTAGGCCTATTTGTTCCTAGTTCAATCCAGCTACTAAGCCACTAATGAAACCGTTACATTTCCGCTTCGTTTGTGTTCCAAGTTGTGAATATTGTAGTAGCAATCAGTCACCCAAATGACTATTAAGCTCTCGGTATTGAGGCAGGGAGCTTTGTTGAAAAATGATTAAATAATAATTTAGGTAGCCAATACATCAAAATTAGCGGTTGGAGTTGGCTCATTTACATTACAACAATAAAGAGGCGAGTAATAAATTAAGCCTCTGCACACACCGTCGAGCTTAGAAGCAAGTTGAGTGGTTATTTGTTATTCACTAGGAGTCGCACCAAAAATTTACAATTTTGTCAACTATAGATGTTGCAGTCATTAGGCAATAAAGTTTGATAAAGCCCCCCCCCCCCCCCCCCCCCCCACTTCCTCTAGCGGCTTTCATCAAACCCAAATGAATGAAAATGTCTACGCATAGTATATCCTTCCAGCTAGCAACGCGTTTGTCTAGGCTACTAAAATTCCCCGCTGACTCCAACGGGCACAATACAAGGCATAGAAATTGAACAAAGATGACAAATTCCACAACTAAATGAGCATCTTAGCTATAGTCCCCGGTGGGAGGGCCGTATTGTTTTGCACGGCTTTTGATTGGATAAGAGACGTACACAGTCTACCATGTCGTATGAAACCGTCTAAAACGAAAGAACACTAATGCAACGAAGACGTCGTCAATAAAAATTGTTGCATTGTAAACCACAACGAGGTTGAACTCAGTTAATATAGGTTGATCTTGCATTCTGTGTTTTTTTAAAACTAATTCACCGAAGTTCATAGATCACTCAGTTGCTCACAATTTTTATTTGTTTTAGAGGAGAAATTAAAGTGATTAAAATAGAAATCACAACCAAACTGCAGTCTTTGCCTATTATTACTTCCTAACTTTAATTTGTAAGGCATACGACAGCAAATCTATTTAAATAGCGCAAACACAGATAATAAACGTGAACATGAAATTTTACAAATACAATAATTGAGGTAACTACCAAAATCAAGAAAATGTTTTTTAAAAATTGAAAAATGCATTAATTGCTATTATTTAAAACTTTAAAATAAATCAAGTATCAGCCATTTATATTTTCCATAATGAATAATACAATTATTTCTATTACAAAAAACGTTTTGCATTTGCAACTGTTTAATTCAAAGACCATCTCCAAAAACTACCAATTCAAGTAAATGTTTTTTTAAAATTGAAAAATGCATTAATTGCTATTATTTAAAACTTTGAAATAAATCAAGTATCAGCCATTTATATTTTCCATAATGAATAATACAATTATTTCTATTACAAAAAACGTTTTGCATTTGCAACTGTTTAATTCAAAGACCATCTCCAAAAACTACCAATTCAAGTAAATGTTTTTTTAAAATTGAAAAATGCATTAATTGCTATTATTTAAAACTTTGAAATAAATCAAGTATCAGCCATTTATATTTTCCATAATGAATAATGAAAATATTTCGATTACAAAAACAAACGTTTTGCATTTGCAACTGTTCAATTCAAATGACCATTACTAAAACTACAACCACAATGAACACAATTGTTCACGAAATTAACTTGTAAAATGTCTTTAATTTGTGACTTGCTCCCACAAAACCAGACATAAGTGTGTGTTTTTTTTCTAGATATTGTGAGATATTGTTATTTTCATTTAGTACACATCTTCAGATTTCAACTGGTACCAAAACCACCTTTATACCATACATACTTCCAATTTTATGAGGATTTTATTTCGATGTTTTTGGGAGATAGTTTACCACTTTTAGGACACAGTTTGCCTCAATAAATGCATGATTTGTGTACTTTCTCATCAATAAAGTTGATTTTGTTTAACCCAACTGTGGGTTAAATATTATTAAAGAATACAAAAATAATGAAAAACAAAAATCGATGTCCGCCAGATTGTTCACCCCAGTTTCAACTTTGACGAGCTGTATCTCGAAATAGCCTGTGCGACTTATGTCGGGTTTCGTAGGAGGGGGTCACATTTGTCATTTTCTTTTTTTAGAATACTCACTTAATAATTGTGTTTTTCTCATCCATATCTCAAACGAGAACCTATCGCCTCTAACTGGTCACTACATGTTGTACGTGTATGTAATGTAAAGCTTCCCTGCTAAAGGTATAATACACCATTTGCAGATATCGAAATTGTTTACTACCGAATTATTAGGAAATATCTTACTTACTTTAAATTAGATAATAATTGTTCCGGTAAAAGTATTGCGTTCGACATACATGTACTATAATTGTTCCGAAAAATATAATTTTATTTCGCGAAAAAAGAGAGAATAACATAAGAACAACTGCCCAAAGCCGGTGAAAAACGAACGCCGTTTTTCTTGTTTTTCTTGGCATCCATGATTTTAACAACTTCAGACAGGTCAGTTAAACGATATTTACTATAAAATACAACCCCCCAAATCTACCAATTCATAATAATTCAAGCAATTTTCAATGGTGTATCAATTCTGATGTGGCCATGATTATAACAAAGACAGGGGGGTTTCACTTCACTTTGAATACAATGTCAAGAACTTAATAATAGTTGAGGTGCAAATAGAAGGGAGTGCACAGGCAAGAGATTAATTATGTACAGACAAGTACACGTACGTTTGTTTATGGTGTAAATCGAGGAGTTTCTTTTGTTCCTCTCGATAATTTCCTTTGTTTGTACACGAATCTCAATCGAGGACGTCCTCGATTCTAACCCTAACCCCAATTTACCTTCGTGTCGCCAGGCATGTGTCCTCCATTTACACCATAAACAAACGCTGCACATCTACAGGTACATGTGTATGTACATCCAGTATACGTACATGTACAATGCACTATGTACACGTAGTACATTGCTTCAGAATACTGCATCATATGCATTGTGCACAATAAAAATAATTATTTAACATAAACACAAGATGTATGCAGTAAAATGTTTTAGGAAACTGACTTATAAATCCCTAATAATAGCTCCTAAAACAGTGTAATAATAATAATAATAATAATAATAATGAGATTTGTAAAGCGCACATATCCACCCTGCAGGGTGCTCAAGGCGCTGTAGACAACAACAAGTAATTAATCCTTAAAAATTTGCGACATCAAGTAAGTTTTAAGAAGCGATTTGAACCTAGTTGTACAATGGCATGATCTGAGTTCAAGTGGCAATGAATTCAAAGTCGAGGAGCTGCAACAGAAAAAGATATGGCGCCCCATGTTCGTTTAGCAATTGGTTCCTTGAGAAGTTGCTGGTTACTTGATCTAAGAGTTCTTGCTGGAGAATATTCATGTAGTAGTTCCTTAATGTAGTAGGGAGCCTTGTTGTTGAGAGCTTTGTGGACCAGAAGCATGAGTTTGAAAACAATCCTTTGGGAGACAGGAAGCCAGTGTAGTTCCTTCAAAATGGGGGTTATGTGACAGTTCCTCCTAGATAAGGTGATGATGAGGGCAGCAGTATTTTGAAGACGTTGAAGACGGTATATTTGATTCTGAGGGAGTCCGTAGAGTAGTGAATTGCCGTTGTCTAGTCGTGAAGTCACAAATGCATGGATAATGTGCTCGGTAGCACTCCTATTCAAATACTTGCGAATACGACCAATGTTTCTAATTTGGAATAATGCCAAACGGACAGTGTTAGCGACGTGAGGTTTAAATGTCATTGCTGAATCAAATATAACCCCCAAGTTCCGGGCCTGCGTAGTGTGTAGTTGTAATACATTTGTATCGTAATGGTAATACCAGTGGAATTCAATACAACTAGTTTACAAGTCGTAGAAATAGCAATTTTGCACGTTTATAAAGTCAGCGAAGTCAGACTCGATGCTTGGCGAGTTGTTCAGCTGACAGACTTGCTTGCCACCACCCTCCTGCCAGAGATTAAAGGAGTGGCACCAGGGGTCCGCCCAGCACGCCCGACCACACCCAATGACTCCAGAGACCGTCAGGTTCTTAAGGTGATGGTTAAGCAAACACTGGGATGTGAAGCGCCCGTCAGAATCTGCTTGCAGGCAGTATGAGCGCGGATGAGAGACCCGCATCTCACACGCTGCAAAATGGGTATTTTCACACTTTCTGTCTGCCCATTTCCCGCCTTTCTTCATTCTGATGCAATCTTGACCTTCATCATCATACCCAGTTTCTCTGTTCCAGTTAGAGAACAAAGGCTTGCCTTGGACCCCAAGACATGCCAGATCACCCGTATTATCAACATCTGTGCAACCGATCCACAATTGAAAATCCATGTCCCCAACAGCTCTATACTTCCCCGTCCACAATCTTTTCATTTCCCGCAAGATAAAAGCGTTTTCTTCCTGCGAGTTAGGGACGGCCAGGCTGCTCCCAGGCCGGTCACAGACTTTCTTAGCTTGCCACCAATCCATCCTGTCGGGCAGCAAGATGTAACAGGCGTCTTGCCAGGCCAACCAGCCTGGAGGACAGACGGCTAGGCCTAGCAGCGTTTGGAACGCAGCGACTGCCAACAGTGCGAGAAGCTTAACATTGTTTAAAGCGGTGAAAACTGCCATCGTGACAACAACTGATCGAGAGGTTAAAAAGATAGGATCGACTGTCTCAATAATGAATTCGTTTAACAAATAAACAAGTCGTTTGGACTGATGATACCTGTTTCATGTATCTGCAGGATTACACGAAAAAAGTCACAGTGCGCTCACGGGCCCTGAATAGGTATTATACCTGGCGTTGGTGGACTGAGAACTGACGAAATTGGTGGTTGGTAATAATGTTAAATAATATGGTGGTTTTCTCCCAATCCCTTGGTGTTAATGACGCGTGCGCAGCTTGTTCACAACGGCACGTTTCTATGAACAACACCCACGTTTTTTTTGTTATTTCGAACAAGGGCATCATTCAAGTTTGGATGCACAATTTTTTTAAATTGTCATTAAGGTGTCCTTCGAAGGCACGGGTATTTCAACCATGATATTATCATGGTCTGTTTACCCGTGTCTTCGTATTTATGAAAATACAAAATGTGTGCATTGATAATTGATGCCATTGTAAGTACCGTGGTTTTTTTATGCATCTAGGTCTAAATACATTAGGCCTATGAATTATGCACATACTTTTTATTTTCGTGGACCACAGTAATTTTCATAATTACAGCATCCATGATCCACCAAAAAAATACATTAAACTGCTAAATAGTGCACTTTTGCCTTTTTCCATGGAAGGGAAAAATAAATTGTAAATTATCCGCAAATTAATGCCATTTTTTAAGACTTTTTTTCTTCTCTATTGATATCATCTCCCGAAACGAAGCAAGAACTTACATTTTGCCACAGCATGATGAATTACCATCGCGGGTTTAGCAAATAATAAACACGTTATTTTCGAAGTTAATACACGGTATGTTTCCTATATTTATTTGCTATAAAATCAACCCAGGTACATGTACATACAAATATGTCACACCGGGGCCACCGTATGGTGCAAATGAGACATGACGTCCGTTTTCTTAGCTTTCCTTGGGAGTACATGCATTATGTTTAGGCATTTTCAAATTCCTGGCTTCGTTTCGTCTCAGGCTTTTAGGCTCCGAACTGCGAGAACGATCCAGCCACATTCTGGTGCCTTTATACAACAAAAATATTTAATGAATTTATATAAACCCCGGCAACAGTTCAAATATTTCAATTTGCTTCCATTTCTATTTGCTTCTCAGTGATTCGAAAATCGGAGGCGAACCGGAGGCGAAGCCGAAAACAAGGACCATGTTACTGCTAGCCAAGGTTTTGAAAACATGTGTACCAAAGATCGTGTAGCGCTATATAGCGCAGCGCCCTCTTGCTGTATATGGCACGCGTATTTTGTTGCCAGGACGATAAAAAATGCCTCTCTAGCTCTAGACTACCAAGTGAAAGATGCTTAGGTTTTCGAAGTCTTTCTTCAGAACAAATAAGGAAAATGTAAAACGTAGATATACATTTATTCGTTTGCGTGAGGAATCAATGCAGCACTGATTGCAGACTAATGTACCAGACAAGCCAAAAAGGGTTAGTAGGGGAGGGGGGAGGCACCTTTTTTTAAGGGGGGAATTGTTGGGTCCGAGTTGGTAGTGATTGGGTCCGAGTTGGTAGTGGGTCCGAGTTGGTAGTGGGTCCGAGCTGGTTTTGGGTCCGAGCTGGTTTTGGGTCCGAGCTGGTTTTGGGTCCGAGTTGGTAGTGGGTCCGAGTTGGTAGTGGGTCCGAGTTGGTAGTGGGTCCGAGTTGGTAGTGGGTCCCAGTTGGTAGTGGGTCCCAGTTGGTAGTGGGTCCCAGTTGGTAGTGGGTCCGAGTTATTAGTGGGTCCGAGTTGGTAGTGGGCCCGAGTTGGTAGTGGGCCCGAGTTGGTTTGGGTCCGAGTTGACCTGACACCATCTGGACCCCAACTCCTCTGTATAGTAGTTTGTTGATAACATCTGTGTGTGGTTGGTTTTGATAAGTCTGTTTCTCTATCACATCACATCACATCATCCATGGAGGCGAGTTAGATGCCTCTACATCATTGTTGATGTCCATCTCAACCTGCAATCCATGTGAAGAAACGTAAAGAAGAAATGCTAGTACAAAGATGTTAATAGGGTCTTCAATGATTGATACATTCCATTTGTGGAAATCCATTCGAGGACGTAGTGCATCAGCAAAAGAAACATCTTCAACTAGAATGGATAGATTTTAAGAAGAATCGCACACGGTGCCCCGTCTTCAACCTACATCATCCGGTGAGTCCTGGTCATAGTCTGTCACCTCCAGGTCATCAGGTTCATCTGATTCCTCTTCTGACTCGATCTCATCTTCATCTTCTTCCTCCTCTTCATCATACTCTCCATATGGCTACAAAAAAAAAAAAATCTCCACTTTATTCTAATCGTACTTATAACTCGTTTATTTTTGCTTTTTGTAATTAGTTGCTAAACAAAGACTACATTAGTATCTGCCTACCTCTGCCGTTGTCTTTCCAATCGGAATGATATCCTTGTTCTTTTCTTCAATACTCTTCAACTATAGTTAAAAGAAAAGACACAAATAAACCACAAGGGAAACTGACTGGGTAAATTTGTACAATGCAGGGCCACTCAACCCCTCTCGACTTTATTTACCCTAGGACTTATAATGAACCGACCCTAACCCTAACCCTAACCCCGTATACCCCAATACCCCCCAATACCCGGCCCCATAGAATACAAGGCCACTCCATTTTATGTGATAGGGTAAATAAAGTCGAGAGGGGTCGAGTGGCCCTGCATTCTATAGTTGTACCAAATTTTCACCTGATCTTTATTGTTCTGGATTGATAATCAGCTGTTTTTTGGCTTAGCATGAAAAACACGTATAATTTTGGCTGGTAACCTGATCACATAAAATGGAGTGGCCTTGTATTCTATGGGGCCGGGTATTGGGGGGTATTGGGGTATACGGGGTTAGGGTTAGGGTTAGGGTCGGTTCATTATAAGTCCTAGGGTAAATAAAGTCGAGAGGGGTTGAGTGGCCCTGCATTCTATAGATGATGTGCCTCTGTTTACATCTGTATTCATATGTGCCCGTCAATATGCGCACGAATCATGTTTTACATAAATGTGGTTAAGAGATGACATCAGAGGTCACATAATTCAAAGGCGATCTGACCTGCGACGTCACTCTTTAAGCAAATTTTATGTAAAACACGATGGGTGCGCATCACTGCCGGGCACATTTGAATACAGATGTAAACACGTGACGTCAGAGGGCACATCGTCTATAGTTACTCCGAAAATTTGGTCTGTAACCTTGTTTTTGCCAAGGACAAATTGTAATGCTAAGCAAATTTTTGTGCTTAGCAGCTCTATGAAATTGGCCCCTGGTTGTATTGTAAAATCGGGTGTGATCCAAATTGCCACATGGAATTCTGGTTACTGTGAAAATTGCAATAAAAAGGGGGAGGCCTATTTCCGAGTGAATCTCATTCAATTTAAATTCAAGGGTAGCTTGAGTTTTCCAACTCTAATCCCTACTCGACTCCTAGAAATAAGCAGGCGTCGGAGCTTCAGAGCACCACAGTTCTACTTCTTAAGTTCTAGGGGTTAACTCGTGACGACAAATAGTCCGAATTAAGTCCAAATGTGACAACTGATGACAATCTAAATAAAATAGACCTGCAAATCTCAAGCTAGAATAAAGGGGTTGCATTGACGTCACGCGCGCTACGCGTACGCGCTAATCGCACTAGCAACCGGGCCGAGCGACTTTTATTGAGGTCAAACAAAGTGCAGACGGTATACGCAACTAGACCTCATTGGGGGCGCTGTCGGGAAGTGCAACGTGCGTGTGACATCAATGCATTAACTTTATAGGGTGGCAATTACCCAATTTTGATGTTCTTTCTCTTCTTCTGCCAACTTACTCTCATCCTCAAATGGTTTATCAACGTCAAACCATAAAGGGTCGGATAATTTGGGAAATAAAGAGGGGAAATGAGTTGACATCGTGGTACTACTACTAGCTAGCTCCACCGACCGTCACACAGCACTCATCAGCACAGCAGCATCTAAGTAAAAATCACCAGACTACTTACTAACCAAACAGTAAGAGTAGTCAGGGAACAAGTCGGATTTTTTTTTTTTTTTTTGGCAAGAAAAATATAACTTCTGACCTTTGCTTCGGTTTGCCTCGACTTCAGAATCACTGAGAACTGGATATAAATGAAACTTTGGAATTCACATCAATTAAATCGATTGAATGTTTCTATAAAAAGCACAACAGGCACCAAAAAGTGGCTCACGTTTTCGCAGTTAGGACTAGGAGGAGTCTAAAATTGCCTTAAACCCAAAACGAAGCGAAGCCATGGTTTCGAAAAGGCTTATACATTATGAATAAGTTAATAACTGGCCCATATTTGACGATGAGGGCAGTATGCAAAATTAACGGTCTGTTCAGAAAACATGGCGACCACCAGAAGCTCAGCAATGCGTGCAGCTGAGGAAGAAACGAAAGAGGAACGTCGAAGAGGCGACATTCAACAAAAAGAAAAAGAAGATGAGAATGTCCAGGGAAGTGAGGGGGAAGAACCAGTACAGCCACCTGAAGATGAAAGCAAGCCCAAGCTTTTGCCGGTCAGACCAAGGAGCTTCTTGCGGGTGTTACTTTCGGAATCGGTACTGGGTGAGATATTTCATCAACAGAGGGCGCTGTTTATGTCTTGTATTTTGTCTTTCCAACCCCACTGCTTAACCAGTTCGCACTGGATGACGTATATAAACGCAAATTTTTCCCAAATTCAAAACGGATGACGCATAAACACGCCAAGTTCAAGTTCGGAAATGTCTGTCGGCAGCAAGCAAGGCCGGAAATGCGTGGGTGTGCTTCCCGGCACTATCGGCCTAAACCCGCTTCGGATCGAGTTTTGTTAAGAATAATCCCGCCCCTCGGCTCGGTGATGTTAAAATAATCCCGGCGCGAACTGGTTAAGAGGGAAAACTTTTGTTCATCTTATTTACTCAATGCCGGGTCAGTCATTGCAAAAATGCTTCATTATGGGGCCTGAATAAAAATACAAACGACTCGGGCGGAAACATTTTCAGCATATTAAACTTAACTTAAAATTCCAATGAACGAACACCACTTAATTGTTACTCACTGTGTTAACATTATGCACTAGTCCGAGTTACTGGACTCTAGTTATCGCTTTTTTAACATTTGGACATCATCTGGCGCTACTAGAGTCCGAGGTCGGGCAATATGCATCATGTGAAATCTCTTAAATGTGGTTCAAAAAATCGCCCAAATCCACAGAAATATTTACCAAAATACCTCAAAATCCCCTCAATCGCCTTCCATATGTGTCCAAGTTCAACTTTCTAGTCTTTGATGATATTCACGAACAATTTCTGACCTGCAAATCCAGGAAATTCGACGACGATATTCAAAGTAGTGTGCACTGTTGGTCCCATCTTCAAAAGTGACACCAAATGTTTATGGATACGGTGGCCCGGACGGGACATAATCGGTGGCTAATATTTATTTTGCAACGTTGTGAATTTATTCACGAATAGTTGTAAAAAAGTTTTTTTGGCGTCATCATTTTTTACGACGCGGCAAAAATATTCACTAGTCGTAAAACATTTACGATTCCACAAATTATATTTTCGTGAATAAATTCACAACGTTGCAAAATAAATATTCACCACCGATTATGTCCCGTCCGGGCCACCGTATCCATAAACATTTGGTGTCACTTTTGGAAGATGGCGACCAACAGTGCACACTACTTTGAATATCGTCGTCGAATTTCCTGGATTTGCAGGTCAGAAATTGTTCGCGAATATCATCGAAGCCTAGAAAGTTGAACTTGGACACATATGGAAGGCGATTTAGGGGATTTTGAGGTATTTTGGTAAATATTTCTGTGGATTTGGGCAATTTTTTGAACCACATTTAAGAGATTTCACATGATGCATATTGCCCGACCTCGGACTCTAGTAGCGCCAGATGATGTCCAAATGTTAAAAAAGCGATAACTAGAGTCCAGTAACTCGGACTAATTATGCACCATAATTAAATACAAAACATTGCCCATTGGGCATTTGGCATGTTAGGCCTACCTTGTGTTTTAAAGAGCATACAAATTCAACCACAAAAGTACAAGCCTATCTATGCTTGCGCTAGCGATAGCTGAAATCATCCACAAAAAGATAGGTTTTTTTTAAAGGCCATATGGATGATAATGACCATATGCCTTATGCATAGCGGCCATCTTAGGGGGCATATTGTGTACAATGAAATGATTGATTGTGATGATTTTACCTTCCAGGGTTCATATTCTGGTCAGTCTTCCACGGCCTGGCCCCGATGGTTTGGTTCTACCCCATGAACGAGCTACAGGTTACTGGATACGAAGCGTTAGGTCTGATATGGATGATACCGGTACTCTGCGGCATCGGAGCCGTCCGCGATGCCGTGCAGACGCGCTGGGGGTTGTTCATCCTGCGGGTTGTTATGGTTACCAGTGTTGGGTCATTCCAGGCTTCCACGATGTTGCAGAGGGTAATGGTGCTGACGATAGGCAACGGGGCAGGAATATTGCTACTGTGCGGAATGCTGTGGAACAAATCTCTACACCAAAGGTAATTTGTGACATGGCACCACGAAATGAGCGGAAAGTCGCACATGGCCAAAACGAGTTATTGGCCGAAACGTCTATTTTTTAAGTGGGACGTTGGTTTAGAGTTGTTAATGTTTTTACATACAAACAACCCTTCTTTATCATATCCCAAAATTGTGTAGCTCAATTAAAATTAAAGTGTGTTTTTTGGTGGCTGAATTGAACTAATTAGGAGTATAGTTGGCACGGTTCACAGACTTTGAACTTTGTTTTCTCAAAACAAAGGAGCATGACTTCAGAAATTTCAAAAGAGTATAGCGGCGGCTAGGAATAAGCTACAGCAACACACAATACATCATTTGAAAGCTAAAGACTTCTTCTTTCTAGAAATGTAATAATGTCTATTTTGTTATTTTGCGACTTTTCACCCTTTTTGTGGTGCTAGGTCACATTTGCCCTTCATACTTCCCGCTGTTGAATTAGTCTGAAAACTTGGGACTGTCTCTACTGTGTATGAGAGTCCCAAAACGTAAAACATGTCGTGCTAAAGTTCGTACCGCAAAAAAACAACAATGTTCATTAAATATTTAAAGGTAGGATACACCATTTGCAGATATCAAAAATATTTACTACCAAATTAAGAAATATCTTACATATGAAAGTAAATAATGATTGTAGGCATCCAGCAAAATGATTGCACTAGATATCCTGTAATTATTCAAAACAAAATTATAAAACAAAATTCGCGATCGCCGTCTGGCGATTGCCAAAAAAGCACAATAATAACATAAGAATAACTGCCCGACGCCGGTTGAAAACAAACGCTGTTTTTCGTGATTTTCTCGGCATCCACGATTGGAAAACTTCGGACAGGTCAGTTAAACAATATTTACTATAAAATACAACCCCCCAAATCCACCCATTCATGATAATTCAAGCAATTACCAATATGGTGTATCCTACCTTTAAGCTTTTTACTCACTACAGTTTGTTCAAAGTTCCTCGACACTTTTATCTTGCTAAGTTGCTATTGCTGGCATTGCACCATCAAAATTACTTAAAAATTTTGCAAAATGGGCGCATCACGTTGTTGCGTGTAGCATTGCATTACGAAAATCGTGACGAAAAAGTTCCTCAGATGAGGTGACAGATGGGATGTTCCATTCCACGAGGTGAAGCCGAGTGGAATGGAACATTCCATCTGTCACAGAATAAACTTCTTTTTTCCATCGCACGAACGTAAAACATTTATTATTTGTTTTATACAATGCCTGAATAAATCCTCGCCATCTGATTGGTCATAGCACGACCGTGCAATAGAAGCTCTATTCACCATTGAATATAAACAGAACTTTTATTTGGCGGTGCAGTCGTGCCGTCCGATGGAACAAAAAATTTAATGCGCGTGATCAACAATCCACCAATCAGATTACTGGGATTTATTCAGGTGTTGTATAACATACTAATTTGATAGAGGGTTATGCTGTTATTAAGTTGTTTTGGCAACTTAAAAAACAAGTAATCTGACATCTTCCAGTTTGGACACATCATGCTCTGCGAAGTACAACAATCTTCTTCTTTTTTTTTTTTTTTTTTCTCTGTTTTTGTTTGTTTGTGTCAGGCGCTGTGAGCTCGGTATAGCGTGGTATAAATATTTTGTATTATTATTATAATTATTATCAACTTCAAACTGCCACATTGGCAAAAACAAATTGATGTAATATCTCAATTTTTGCAAGTGTCGTGTTTGTAACTGTATTATAGTGAGTTACTGCAGTGTGTGGGCGTTGTTTTGCCGAATCGTATTAGTGAAAAACCTCTGAATACTTTGGCACTCTTTTTAGCAGTTACGCTCCCTCTCTACTGGGGCCAATTTCATGAAGCTGCTAAGCACAAAAATTTGCTTAGCATGAAAATTCTACCTTGGCAAAAACAGGGTTACAGACCAAATTTTCACGTGATATTTATTGTTTTTGATTGATAATCAGCTGGTTTTTTGCTTAGCATGAAAAACACGTAGAATTTTGGCTGGTAACCTGTTTTTACTAAGCAAGACTTTTTTGTGCTAAGCAAATTTGTGTGCTTAGCAGCTCTATGAAATTGGCCCCTGTGGACTATAGGCTGCCACAGCTAACACCCCCCCCCCCCCCCCCCCCCCCATTGCAATACATACAATCAATCACATAAATCACCATCGCGTTTCTGTTCTTTCGTAGATCTGCTTCGTTCTGGGGCCTTATGATCGGGTTTTTCGCAGTGCTAGCGTCAAGGATATGCTACGTGTCTCTCAACCCGACGTGGACTGACAATAAAAGTAACTCGGTCGTTATAGCCCTGGGAATCGTGGCTACGATCGATCGGTTCCTATCAGGTAAACACAAAATGGGAATTCTGTCAAGAGATGGATTTTATTCATTCATTTACCTCTGATCTCGGCCACCTTACACTAGATTTTGAATTTAAATGAATTGTTTAACAGAGTAGCATCAATGCCTAGAATTGATTTACTTTATATTATAACCTAAAATTGAATTCGTTATATTTTTTTTCCTTTTTGTTAATCATTATTAGTCTTTGCCTTCTCCTTAACCAGTTCGCGCTGGATGAAGTACCAGTATATACACGCAGTTTTCCCCAGATTTAAAACGGATGACGCATAAACACGTCACGAGCAAGGCCGGAAAATTCTGTCAGCAGCGAAGCCCGGAAATGCATGGATGTGCTTCCCGGTTCTATCGGCCTGAACACGCCTCGGATCGTGTTTTGTTAAAAATAACCCTGCGCCTCGGCTCGGTGATGTTAAAGTAATTCTGACGCGAACTGGTTACCTACGTGACCCTTTCTAATTCTATGTGACCCTATACTACCCAAAATAATTACAACACTGTATGATTTAACCAATGATGTGTTGCAAGGCAAATGACTTATCAAGCAAACAAAACAAAGTAAC
This sequence comes from Crossaster papposus, assembly GCA_037893245.1. Classification (NCBI taxonomy): domain Eukaryota; kingdom Metazoa; phylum Echinodermata; class Asteroidea; order Velatida; family Solasteridae; genus Crossaster; species Crossaster papposus. The sequence goes on along the minus strand of JBAIAA010000074.1, from coordinate 2,972,106 downwards.
AAACATTGAAGTGTTTCACAAGCATGAAGCAAAGCAAGGGTGAATAGATCAACCCAAACTCCCTAGTGTAACTTACTAGGAACGATACCATCTTTCCAAATCCCAACGCCATATGGCAAACTGTACACACACACTGTTGGACTCTGATCCTAGAGGTATGCCTGACCCAGTGTAAAAGACTGTCAGTTTAGGGGTCCAGTAACAGATTCAAACCAAACCTAGGGTGCGTTCCGCTCAAGCGAACGTTGCTAATGTAGGCCAACATTAGCGTTGTTCGCGAGAGTGGAACGCAATGTGCGCCAATTATGTTGGCGAACGTTAGCGAAAACCGCGAACGTCATTCCGAGCTGTTCGCTGTTGGCCAGTTACGTATTTTAAAGATGGCGAAGATGTTGGCAGACGACAGTATCCTTTTCACGGTTTTGATTTACGTTTCAAACTTTTCGTTATAAACGGTGGATTGTTTTGAGCAGTCACAGGGATCTTTTAAAGAAAAATAATGAGTTGGACAAAAAGCAGCCAACCAAACAATGTCACTGTCACTGGGCGCCGCCATTTTGAAAACGTAGTTTTAAAAATATCGTCCCAGTTCAATTGGCTGCAACTCGAAACGTAGGCGATCGTTTGTAATACAATGTAATACAATGTATTTACAATGTACTATACAATGTATTATACAATGTAATACAATGTATTTACAATGTAATACAATGTAATGTTTTTCTGTTACAGCGGAGTATCCAGAGCTTCAGGCGGAGCCCGTTCCAGCAATGGCCGCCTCCTGGAGACGTACAGCCATGGGCTTTGGCAGTCTACTCTTCCTGACCCACTGGCTGTTCGGTGAGGTGTCGGTGGTGTGCCGATGGACAGTGAAGGGGTTCCCCTACCCTGGCCCTTCACCATTCCCTGGAGGGTGAGTCGAGAGATTTGGGGGCCCTGGTTTACTGGTCTAAATGTCTCACAGCTTGACCACTGAGTTAGCTGGGGTGGCAGTGATGGGTTGAGTTTAGTAAGAATTAATGCACCAAAGGTTCACTCGTCCATAGCAGCAAAACAAAGACCCTCTAAGATGACTGCAAAAGTTGGAGCAGTATTGGTCACCCTATTTTGAAAGTTTTGATAGTTATGCTGCTTATAGGGGTTCTGTTAGTTGGTAAACAGCCTGTACAAAAGCTGTGGATGAGAAAGTGGGTTTTTTACCCAGTTCGCCCCGGAGGACGTATATACATGCAAAGTTTTCTCAAGATTCGAAACGGATGACGCATAAACACGTCACGAGCAAGGCCGGAAATGTCTGTCAGCAACTAGCAAGGCCTGGATGTGCTTCCTATTACCATCGGCCTGAACCCGCCTCGAATTGAGTTTCGTTAAAAAATAATCACCCGCCTCGGCTCGGTGATGTTAAAATAATCCCGGCGCGAACTGGTTAACATGGGCCAATTTCATAGAGTTGCTAAGCACAAAACTTTGCTGAGCATGAAAATTTGTTCTTGGCAAAAACAAGGTTACAGACCAAATTTTCACAGGATCTTTATTGTTTTCAATTGATAATCAGCTGGTTTTTGGCTTAGCATGAATAATAGTAGAATTTTGGCTGGTAACCTGTTTTTAATGAGCAAGACTTTTTTTGTGCTAAGCAAATTTGTGTGCTTAGCAGCTCTATGAAATTGGCCCCAGTTTGTGACAGTTATGGCAGTAGAAGGTATTAATCATATCCACATTTTTAATTTGTTTCTCAAAAAGTTCTCTTATTTGTTTCTCCTTCCTCATCAGCGCTGCCATCTTTGTTGAGCTCCTCACCGGTTTCCTCATGTCCTCCAAGAAGGGTCTTCCAACCAACTTCCTGTGGTCCTGGTTCATTGGCTTACATTGCTTCCTTGGCCTCTACTACCTGAACGCTTACCTAGGCTTTTTCTGCGGCCTGATGCTGGCCATGTACACCATGTCCGTCTGGCCGGAGATGGTGGACAGAGTGACCAGCTGCCCTCCGGCCAGAACGCTGACCGCTGCCATGGCCGTATACCTCTTCTCAATGCTGTTTTCTGTCTGGACAACAGCATACAATTTTGTGCCGGGCGGGAGTTTTACACGGTCAGTCTCATAGAGCTGCTTAACCAGTTCGCGCCGGGATTATTTTAACATCACTGAGCCAACGTGCGGGATTACTTTTAACGAAACTCGATCCGAGGCGGGTTCAGGCCGATAGTACCAGGAAGCACACCCACGCATTTCCGGAATTGCTCGCTGCTGACAGACATTTCCAGCTTTGCTCATGACGTGTTTATGCGTCATCCAGTTTGAATCGAGGGAAAAAATTGCGTGTATATACGTCATCCGGCGCGAACTGGTTAAGCACTAAAAATGCTTAAGCACAGAAAAAACCTTGCTTAGTAAAACCAGCTTACCAGCCACAACTCCATGTGTTGTATGTCGTTTGTGATTGGTATTTAACTGTTGTTAGCTTAGCACTATAACAATAACATGGAATTTTGGCTCGTATAAACCTGATTTACTAAACAAGAGCTTTGGTGCTTGACCAATTCGCGCCGGGATTATTTTGACATTGACCGAGCCCAGGCGTGGGATAGTTTTTTATAAAACTTGATCTAAGGCGGGTTCAGGCCGTTATCAGTGGGAAGCACACCTGGGGCCAATTTCACGAAACTGCTAAGCACAAAAATTTGCTTAGCACAAAAAAGTCTTGCTTAATAAAAACAGGTTACCAGCCAAAATTCTACGTGTTTTTCATACTAAGCAAAAACCAGTTGATTATCAAACAAAAACAGCAAAGATCACGTGAAAATTTGGTCTGTAACCTTGTTTTTGCCAAGGACACATTCTCATGCTAAGCAAATTTTTGTGCTTAGCAGCTATGTGAAATTGGCCCCTGGCCTCGCTCGTTGTGAACCGCTCGCTGACAGATATTTCCGGCCTTGCTCGTGACGTGTTTAGCCGTCATCCGTTTTGAACATCTGAAAAACTGTGCGTAAATATGTCATCCGACGCGAACTGGCTAAGCAAATTTGTGTGTTTAAGCGAATGAATCTATGAAATGAGTCTCTGCTGTTCATATAGGTCTTAAGATTGGTGTTGAGATCCCTGTGGTTTGTGCAGCATCGTTTCACAACAATCTGAGAATGCCACAATTGTTCACTGGGAAAACGACCAATGTGATTTTCAGTAAAAAAATCGAGAAAACTCTGTCTCCTTCAAAACACTATTTTAAAACACTGTTCCTCCTAAGAACCATCATGGAATTATTAGGTATTTTGTCTTTGCCTTGAAATTTTGTCTTTCTACTTGGGGTATGGGCAACACTAAACTACTTATTAAAGACCATCTTATTCGGCATAAATTGACTTTTAACATTTGTCTGAAACAAACAGTCACTAAAATATTTGAATTTGACTTATTGATTTCTATTTGTTTATTTTCTCCAGAGAGCAATCCCTTCTGCTAGGGGGATTCCTCATGTTCAACATCTTGCGAGCGTTGCTGTCCGGGGAATCTAAGGATCACCAGGACCCACTCAGCAAGCACATCGCCTTCCCCAACCTAGACGGAACAGGCACCTATCAGATATTTGCAGACGCCAAAATGTGTGAGTTGCTCCTTCTTCTTGTTGTCTACAGACTGAAAGCTGGTTCATACTTCACGTAAAAGCGAATACGATACAAATTTAACGACACAAAGTTTTCGCTGCGAATATCCGTCAGAACTAACCTTGTAAAGTTTTAGCTCTGTGAATGATGCATATACCGAGAAAACAATATTGTAAGACTTGGATTTTATTTCAAAATTAGCTGAGTCACAATTTGAATTGCGACCACAATCTGCGTTCAGGGCGCCGTCTCAGCCAGCCGATTGCAGCTACTCGCGTGTCAAGCACTGAACAGACCAATAGTAGCGCCAACGCGTGCACCACGCGTCGTTCGAACACGCGTGCGCACTATTTACGGAAATGTCTAAATGTGCGTCTCTGAGACGCACATTTGGAAATGACATTCTTTTGTTATTTTCTTCAAAATGACAGCATGCCAGACGAAATAATTTCATAGGGAATTTAGAATCATTAATAATCTTTACAACAAGTTAGCTTTTCCACAGTATTTTGGTTGGTTACTTATTGGATAGTTGCAAAAAGTATATTCCACCTTTAAGGCATGAATTATTGCCCAGTTTACGGACACAATGCAAAAATACATTGACCAACTGAACAAGGGATCCATGCATGCCATGACATCCACTACAATTGTTGGCATTGTGTCCTACATGCAAATACAACAAAACAAAACTAACAACACCCCCTTCAAAATAAACTACAAAAAGATAATTGGACATTATGATTAAACTTAGAGGATGCTAAGCCAGTTTAATACTTTTATTTTATTTATTTAAATTTAACACCCAACAGCGAAATAGCACCAATTACAGGATGGGAGAAGATAATGTGAAGAAGTTACAGTTTTAGGGGTGGGAGGAAAACCCAAGAAGAATATTCTGGGGAAAACCTACATAGTCCGGCAGGGACTGAAAACCCAATCCACATATAGACCCAGGCAGGATTCGAACCCGGGTCATAGTGGTGGAAGGCGATGAAAGAACCACTACGCCAACCTGACTCCCCTTTGGCTGTTAACCATTGATAAATTATATTTTTATACAAATCTTGCCCCTACCATAAAACAAATTGTGGAGTGTCGTGGCCGAGCGGTTAAGAGCGGTGTCGAGGCAATTAAACCACTATTGCTTCGTCCTTCGGATGGGACGTAAAGCCCTATAGGTCCCGTGTGTGTGTATAATGTATATATTGAACCTGGACACGCACGTAAAAGAACCCAGTCACACTTATCGCTAAAGAGAAGGGGTTCGCCCCGGTGTTTCTGGCATTTCGTTCATCCTCCTACTGGTTTCTTCAGGCTTACGAGCTACAGTGCCTTGGGCGCTTTTGAGGAATCTTCGGTTTCATTGCCGAAAAGAAATAATAATAATAATAATAATAAAATCGCCTGCCCTCTGCTCTGCTGTGTGCGTCCCGGTCCCCGTCGTTCTATTACCCTTTTTTTTTTTAGATGCCTGCTTACATGCCCGGGGTTAGGACTGTTGCATTCATCTACCTACAGAACCTTTTATCGCCGCCATTTTTGAGAGGCACGCTTTGATTCAATATAGATACAAATGATTGCGGTGTGTCTAAATTGCTTGCATACAGCTTGAAATTATGTACAGGTCTATGGGAATTAGTGGCTGCACTCATTACTACATTGTATAGACACGGGTGAAAATGGTGAAAAGGCAACTAGGATTTCGTCTCGTTTTTCTTTCTTTCTTTTCGTCAGATCTTGTCCTTATTCTGGTCATCGGTGGCGGTGGTTTCTTCACCCGTTTCCAACCTGAGAGGTACTACCACCCACCCAAGGCTAACCCCAGGGAGTTCACCGGCATGGTGTGGGCATCTCATTTCATGTACGACAACAGAGGATGGCCGACATTTGAGAAGGCTGCCAAGATGATGGAAGACTCGGGTAACTGCAGGGCTTAAATTAAACAACGGCCATTGCTGTCGATGCCTTTTTAATGGCCGAGGTGCCCCACTAAAAATTGCCCTCTTCACGGCAATTTTTTCCTTGCCCCATTTTTACCTTGGCCGTCGTGCCCTTTTTTGTAAAAAAATCCTTCAGCCTACTGTTAGGCCAAATAAAAAAAAAACATGTTTAGCGTCACCGCCCGCTTCCTTTTCGGGGGCCACCTCCTTTTTTCTTTTTTTTTTCCTTTTTTGAAAAAAATGATAAATTTGACCATTTTGGTAATTTTCTTCTTTTTTTGTGTTTTTTGGTGTTTTTTTTGTAAAGATAATAATATTTTAAGATCGTATTTTAGACATTAGCATCACTGTGTACATGCTCTGGAAATATATTTTTTCTAATAGGAAGGCTAGATAGAGTGTGACGTGTAGTCGTGTACGGTGCATACATGATCGACCCACATGAATTTTGATTTTTAATCGTGGGTGAACCATGTTTTAATTTTAAATTGGAAGATAGGGTGTGACATGTTCACTACATGTTCACTACATGTCGGGCGGCCATTTTGAAGAAAAAAAAAGGAAAAAAAAGAGGCCTCCTCCTTCCTTTTAACAAAAAGGCATGACGCTAAACATGTTTTTATTTTTATTTGGCCTTAGTATTCTAATCACTGAATCATTGTTCTAAAAAATATTAGTTCGAGTTAATCTGAGAGTTCATCAAACATAATACACAGATCCATATGACATAAACAAGTAGTGTCAGCATTGTGAATTTATTTTCTGGGTGGGTTTTTGTTTTTGCTAGGAGCTGATGTGATAGCCTTGATGGAAACTGATGCCTCTAAGCCGTACCTGGGACTTAACGACATCAGCATGTGGTTTGGAGAGAGACTGGGGATGTACGATGACTTTGGACCCTCAGCGAAATCGCACACCTGGGGGTAAGTACGAGCCTCCACCTAGTTATGAGGACAGGGTCTTTTGTTTGAAAAAGACAGACCGAGTAGTGGGGACATTTTCGAGTCCCCATAGTGCGTTGGGTCTTCAGTAAAGGTAGAACAAGGTAAAATTGGGTTAGGGTATAATTTTAAAAAATTTAAGACAAATTCGGGTGATGTTGAAAATTTTAGAATTTTAGAGTGTTCTTAGTTGGAGATTAGAGAGATTTCACTTAGCACACAAACCCTATGGATTGTCCCAATAATGCAATATACCAAAAGAATTGATGTGTAGGCGTTGGATGGTGTGTATAATTGCTGCAAGTTTTACGTCAGTTTGTTTGGGCTCATGAGCAAAGTGGCCATAGCAAGACAATAACAAACATAACAAAATGTATTAAATTGAGAAAACATTTTTGGACTTCTTTTACTATTTTCTTCGAAATGACAACATGCCAGAAGGAATAATTTCACAGGGAGTTTGGAGTCAATAATATCTTGACGTCAAGTAATAAGCTTTTAACCAGTTCGCGCTGGGATTATTTTAACATCATCGAGCTGAGGGGCGGGATTATTTTTAACGAAACTCGATCTGAGGCGGGTTTAGGCCGATGGTACTAGGAAGCACGCATTTCCGGCCTTGCTCGCTGCTGACAGACATTTCCAGCCTTACTCGTGGCATGTTTATGCTCCATCCGTTTTGAATCTGGGGAAAACTTTACGTTTATATACGTTATCCGGCGCGAACTGGTTAAAGAATAATTTGGTTGGTTACTTTGGGGATAATATACTGTTGCAAAGTATACTGTCGCAAAATTTACTGTCCCAAAATATACTGTCCCTTTAAACTTCACTCTTGGGACTAAGGCTCCATCTCCGCTACCCAAGACTCCTCCTAAAAACTTGGACGAAACCTGCAAAGCCCGTTACTCAAGTTTGACATTGACGCTTAGCCTTGGATGTATGGCTCAAGACTTGAAATCAACACTAGACTTGCCAACCAGAATCGAAGGGGCTCAAGATTCAGAGGTCTATTATCAATTCCCTTTCTCTCGTCTTCTTCAGGAGCCTCTTCCTGTCCAAGTATCCCATTGTCTACTCCGACCACCTCCTCCTCCCCTCCCCCGAGGGGGAGTTAGCCCCAGGGTTGCACATGACTGTCAACATCTCAGGCACACTGGTGGATTTCGTCACTTCTCACATGGGCAACAGCGAGTAAGTAGAATCCCTTCAATAAGAAGACTAGTCAGTCCACAACCAACCCTTTTTTCTTTTTGGTAAAGTGATCTTTCAAAAGAAATTGTTTTTAATGATTTTAAATGTCGTTGGTCATCTTTTCTCCCCGTTTAGAGACACAAACAAAATATAAGGGGGACTTTCTTTTCTTTTTTTTATTTGGAGGGGGGGTGTATTTTTACACAAATTTCAGAAGAGAATTCCTTCTACTCAGAATCACCGACAGTCATACAAAGAAAATCGATTATAACCTTCCATTTTGAAAATGATTTTTGAAAACAGGGACGATCTGGACAGAAAGCTTCAAGCAGAAGCTCTTTCCAACATCACAAGGAGAAGGTACAATAATTCCCATGTTTGCAGCAGTCGCTTTTCATTGTGAAGAAACTGTGTATATTTGTGACCCACTCTGCAAAAATGAGTCTGATGTGTTAAAAAAGTGGTCAGAAAAAGCAGGAAATAAGCTTTTGTTTGATATATGTGACCGGCTCTACAAAAAGGTGACTTAAGTCGCGCTGTGCACTATCATGTAATGACCCGCTCAACGTTGAGAGGGTAAACATTTCATCAAAATGTGATTTTCATCTTAGGCTACAGCCACTTTGCATAAACACGCATGCTACTTATAGCCATGTACAGTGCAACGCCGCTATACCGAACATTCGGTGTACAAAAATACAAAACATTGTTGCTGAAAAATGTTGACAGATTATTGCGTCCAAACAAACCAAGCATTGCTGTTGAAAATATGTGAACTTATTTTTAGAAATCCACTGGGTAGAAATCAAACGCTATTTAGGCCGTTTTTAATACGTTCACGAACGTCAAACAGCCATTACTGTATGTTAAAGATGGCACCTGATGGACCGGCGCCTGAAAATTGCTATACTGAACGATCGAAATAGCAAACAAAATCTGTGGATCCCGTGATGTTCGTTCCACTGTATTTGTGACCTGGCACCACGAAATGAGCGGAAAGTCGCACATGGTCGAGTGGGAGGTCGGTTTAGAGGTTGTATAGCTCAATTAAAACTCCAAAGTGTGTTTTTTGTGGCTGAATTGCACTGATTGGTAGTATAATTGGCACGGTTCACGGACTTTGAACTCTGTTTTCTCAAAACAAAGGAGCATGACTTTAGCTATTTCAAAGAAGTATAGCGACGGCTAGGAATGAGCTACAGCAACACACAATACATTTTTTGAAAGCTAAGGACTTCTTTCTTTTACAAATGTAATAATGTCAACTTTTTTATTTTGCGACTTTCCAGCCATTTTGTGGTGCCAGGTCACATTTGGACAAATAGTCCAGCGGATTGGTGCAACATACGATCGTTCACTTGATAAAAGCATGATTTGGCACACTTGATTTGGCACACAGTCAGAATATGTCATGGGAAAGATATTTGGCTATAGGGCCATCGCAAACATAGGTAGAATAACATGTAATGGCAGCCATTTTGAAAATTTTGAAAATTGCTTGTTATTCTACCTCTAATTTATAAAAGACAAATCGTTGATGGCCCTGAAGCCCAATATCTTTCTCATGACATACTAGGATTGTGTGCTAAATCCCATTCATTTGATAAAACATTTGATTGAAACAAAATTTCACCAATCTGCCTGACTAAAAGCTAAGCAGAAAGTACACATCTTTTTCCTCTTAATTTGACACTAGTGATTTTAGCAGCGATACAATCAGTAACATTTTTAGACTTCTGCCTAACGTTTTTTTTCTGTCCGATCTGTTTGACAGCAAGAATCCCACTGTCTTCATGGGCTATGTCACCTCTGAGCCTGGCAGCAGAGACTACAAAAAGTTCACCACATTCGGAAAACTCAGGGTAAGCGGAGCTGCTCAACACGAAGATTTGCTTAGCACAAACAAAAGTCTTGCTCAATAAAAACAGATTACCAGCCAAAACTCCATGTGCTTTGCATGCTAAGCAAAAAAAACCAGCTAAATACCTGTCACAAACAGAACACATCCCCTGCAAACTTGATCTATAACCCTGTTTTCGCGCTAAGGAAGAATGTTAATGCTAAGCAATTTATTTTGTGCTTAGCAGCTCCATAACATTCGCCCAGACTTGTTTTGATGGGGGCACTAGCAGTATGTCATGGCAGGCATTTTCACAAACTCGTTAACCAGTTCGCACCGGATGACGTATATAAACGCAACAATTTCCCCAAATTCAAAACGGATGACGCAAAAACACGCCAAGTTCAAGTTCGGAAAAGTATGTCAGCAGCGAGAAAGGCCGGAAATGCGTGGGTGTGCTTCCCGGCACTATCAGCCTGAACCCGCTTCAGATCGAGTTTCGTTAAAAATAATTCCGCCCCTCGGCTCGGCGATATTAAAATAATCCCGGCGCGAACTGGTTAAAGTATCCTGCACTAAGATTTGATTTGATTTGCTTTGAACTCATGGAGGAAATACATTTGTCTCTGTTTCAGGACATTGATCCAACCGATAAACAACGGTTTTGTGAGTACATCTTCTATAAGGGACTGATAAGGTGAGATCATTATAAAACAAATATTTACCTGGTTTTAATCCTACCATGGAGGAATCAAAACACATTGCGAAAAATCCATTTGCGAGTTGAATTTGAATAATATCTGGTACACTGACTTGTTCACACAGTCGTGAACCACATAACGACCGAAGATCGATATTGTGTTTTCCTTTGTTCCTTTACTATACCCTAACCCCGTTACCTAGCGCTTGCCCCAACGATCGAGGACCGAATTCGGACAAGCAAACCGTCCTTCGAGGATCCTTTGTTCCCTTTGTTCTCTTTTGTGTTTCGATCCTCGATCGTAATACGATACAAGAACACACAGCTTGGCACAGTTTAACTTTAAATTCTCCAGACCAAAGACACTGTTGCTATATCACGTGATTCGGGGCAAGCCTTACGCTAGCAACCCCCAGATCTGGAATGGTCTGGTGTCTTTGTGCCATTCCCAACCATTATGAACAATGTATTGGTGCTGAACGTCTGTTACGTAACTATGCAAGAGCTTGCCCCGAATCATGTGATATGGCAACAGTGTCTTTGGTCTGGAGAATTTAAAGTTAAACTGTGCCAAGCTGTGTGTTCTTGTATCGTATTACGATCGAGGATCGAAACACAAAAGAGAACAAAGGGAACAAAGGATCCTCGAAGGACGGTTTGCTTGTCCGAAATCGGTCCTCGATCGTAAAGGAATAGTAAAGGAACAAAGGAAAACACAATATCTATCCTCGGTCGTTATGTGGTTCACGACTGTGTGAACAGTGTACCAGATATTATTCAAATTTAACACGCAAATAGCTTATTGGAACTTGAACGATAAATGAAACCAAATTGCTGCAGAAGTCGCTGTGAAATTGCGAGTAATTTCTTTGCGAGTAATTTCTTTGCGAGTAATTTCTTTGCGAGTAATTTCTTTGCGAGTAATTTCTTTGCGAGTAATTTCTTTGCGAGTAATTTCTTTGCGAGTAATTTCTTTGCGAGTAATTTCTTTGCGAGTAATTTCTTTGCGAGTAATTTCTTTGCGAGTAATTTCTTTGCGAGTAATTTCTTTGCGAGTAATTTCTTTGCGAGTAATTTCTTTGCGAGTAATTTCTTTGCGAGTAATTTCTTTGCGAGTAATTTCTTTGCGAGTAATTTCTTTGCGAGTTCTCTAGCGGGAAAAATCACTACTTACCCAGCCCTACTTGTAACCATCTCCAGGAAAGCCTACGGTCGTATTTCACAAGGCGGTCTTAGCGACACTGAAATACAGATTGCAAGGTTCCTCATCCCAGATACGAAAACCTACAGAGACAACGATGCCGTGACAACAGACCCTGGTGACATTGACGAAGCTGATTGGCTGCCCAAAGCGTAAGATCTCTCCTGATTGGTTGAAATCATCCTGGCCCGAACCAAAGCACTTTTTATTATTTTGTTGAAAAGATTGTTAAAAGCTGTACATTTCTGTTTGCTGACTTTCTAACTGTAAAAGCAAAATCCTTTTTTCCTGATTTTTACCCTGCCTTTCTTTTAATCCACAATTCTTTAAAAAAGTTGTTCTCAAAATCAATAAGCAATTAGAAATAAAAAAAACTGGTATGGCAAATTACTGCCTTCGATTATTGTCATCTACATGTAACAACATTCTGAAAATTTAAAACTGGTCAATAATAGTAATATAGAAAATGTATAATGTGCCATTATAAACCCTAATGGTTCAGTCTTATAAAAGGTAGGATACACCATTGGTAATTGCTTGAATTATCATGAATGGGTGGATTTGGGGGGTTGTATTTTAGAGTAAATAATTTTATAGTAAATATCGTTTAAAGGTAGGATACACCATTTGCAAATGTCAAAAATATTTACTTACTACCGAATTATTAATAAATATATTACTCATTTGAGAGTAAATAATGATTGCGCTAGATATCCTGTAATTATTCTAACAAATATAATTTTTGAAAGAAAAATTTGCGCGATCGCGAAAAAACAAAGATAACATAAGAATAACTGCCCAACGCCAGTTGAAAACAAACGCCGTTTTGTTGTGCTTTTCTCGGCATCCATGATTGTAAAACAATCAGTTAAACGATATTTACTATAAAATACAACCCCTGAAATCTACCCATTCATGATAATTCAAGCAATTACCAACGCTGTATCCTACCTTTAACTTACCTTTTCAAATTTTTACTATTTTGGATACTGCAAAAAGCAAGAAAAACGGCGTTAGTTTTCAACCGGCGTCGGGCAGTTATTCTTATGTTGTTTTTATTTTTTTCGTGATTTTTGTTATTCAATTTTTTTTGGAACAATTACAAAATATCTAGCGCAATCATTTTGCTGGATGCCTACAATCATTATTTACTTTCAAATAAGTGAGATATTATCTAATAATTCAGTAGCCATGTGTATCCTGTCTCTAAATCTCGATTTTTGTCTGATTCAGATTTGGTTCGCACTACGCCGGTGACTGGTACATGGAGACGCATCATTACCACATGGACACCCCAAAGTATTTCTACAACAGCAAAGATAGGGAGCTATACCAATGAGATGAACAAATGAGAGGAGATGTGTGATCTCAAGGACCAGTAATCAAATACATTATAATGATGATGAATTTACTGGAAGGTTAGGTTGGCATTTATAACGGGGTGTGTTATTATCCCTGCAAGTCCGTTCACAAATCTTTTGGTGAAGCCAGTCACAAGTCCCTTCATAAAGGCAGTCACAAGTAAATGGATGAACAATGACAAAGGAATGCTTTTGTAAAAGCTGATTTGATTAGCTTGTGATTTGAATTGGAACTAAAGGACTTGTGATGGACTTGCAGGGACTTACAGGGACTTGTGATGGACTCGACTACATCCCTGGTTATTATACACATATGAACTGGCAATGAGGTCACTAGAGCTCGTCTATTCCCTCGAGGGACTGTGAGTGACCAGAAGGCGGACCTATTTCCTAAGGCCGAGGGAAATAGGTCCCCTTTCTGGTCACTCACACCTCGGTCCAAAATATGAAATAATCGCGATCCGATCCAGACGCCGCCATTTTTTTCATATTAAGATGAGCCTGGCAAACCTCTTGAGGGCGCTGTAACCAGTCAACAATTTTAGGTCTAGTGCTGCGTTCCGATCGCGTCGTGTTTATCGTGTTCACCGTGAATTTCTCCATGTTCAAAAGTAGGTTGCATTCCAAACGCTACTCACCAAAGACGCACGCGCACAGTCGAGTTAGTCGTGCGGTAAGGACATTCTTTATCGAGCAAGAACTTGTACGTGAACCAACACGCATGCGCGAATATTTCATTCGTTTATAAAGTCGTGAACATGGAGAACAAAATTCGACCTTGAGTTCACCACTGGTGAACACGAGTTACCAGGCGATTAGAACGCCATTATACGACTCGTGAACTCGTGAACACGATAAACACGACGCGATTGGAACGCAGCATATTTCCCGCAATTCCACGGTGGCGCAAATCTCATGCACTAGCCTATATTAGTTAACCCCACGTGACCGTGTTTCAGCCAACCACAATACAGAACTAGCAAGAGGTGTGTTATAACAATTTCTGTGCAGGAGCCGCGTCATCGTGTATTGGTCTAGTAGAAATGTGCAGACAATTCTCTCCAGCATGAATATTTCATAATGTTTAGAAGGGACTGTTTGACTACAACCACAACGACACCGTCGTGCAGCTTTGGTTTTGCGACATTGTTGTGTGGCTTTGGTGGTCATTTGGGTCGCTTTCTTTAAGTGCTTACCGAGAAGTTCCTGAAATTCGAATTTGGCACAATAAGAAGAATAAGTATGAACAACAATGACGCCTGGGACAATTTCATAAAACATGTAAGCACAAAAATTTGCTTAGCATGAAAATTCTTCTTCTTTGGAAAAAAACAATGTTACAAATCAAATGTTCATGTGATGTTTATCGTTTGTGACTGATATTCAGCTGGTTTTTGCTTAGTATGAAAAGCACATGGTGTTTTGGCTAGTAACCTTTTTTTACTAAGCTAAACTATTTTTGTGCTAAGCAAATTGTTGTGCTTACATGTTTTATAAAATTGGCACCTGCTGTCTGAGATGTTGCTAAACAATTAAATTAACAGAAAATGTCTGTGAAAATTATGACGTCATAAAACATTTGTCCTACAACTTCCTGTTGTTTTTTGTTTTTTGCCAGGGGGGGGTTTCCAAATTTAAAAGACCTCGATATTCTTCCATGAGGTAAATACAATTTTTAAAAATATTTATGGTCAGCGAGACTTTTTGATAAAATTCTTATTCTTCTTCCATGCATTTAAGAACTTTTAGGTGCAAGTTTTTTCCTTTTTTTGGCCGCATGTATTTCCAAGGTTTATGAAACTTTTTTTTTTTTTTTCAAGAAAATGTAGAAGTTTGAAAATCGTGTGATTGAAGAAAAATAATTATATTTTGTCAGCTTTGCAGGCTGTCTGACAAGTTGAGAGTACAAAGATGTTTTGAAATGGAAAAATGTGATTTGTCTATGCGGACTAATTTTGGTATTCAATTGTACAACATGAGTATTATTTGTATAACTATATGTAAAAACATTTTGTTCTGATCACTGCTTTACAAGAAAAAAAACACTAGAATTTACTTTGACTTTTAAATTGAGAATATTGTAAGATTTAAATGTTTGCACATTGAATGGGCATGCAACTGATTTGACTAGAGGCAGATTAAAAGTAGGATACACTCTTTGCAGATATCGAAAACTGTTGCTACCGAATTATTAAAAAATATCTTACTTATTTGAAGGTAAATAATGATTCTAGGCATCCAGCTAAATGATTGCGCTAGATATCCTGTAATAGTTCCGAAAAATAGAAAATTGAAAAATAGATATTTACTATAAAATACAACCCCCCAAATGCACCCATTCATGATAATTTAAGCAATTGCCAATGGTGTATCCTACCTTTAACTCATTTTTTTTATCACAAAATACACCAAAGTAAGATCACAAATTATGAAAGTGATTGAATTGAAAAGGAAAAAAAAACCACGGTCAATACTTTTTAGGAAACACTCTCAAGACATTAATAATGTGTAAACTCAAAATTATATTTCCTATTATTTGTTTATGTTGCAACATATATTTTTCTATTTCGAGGGATGCAAACACGGCTGTTTTTTTGGTAATTTAAATATTTGTGTTTTTTGTTGAGAGTATTACCAAATCCACTTTGCAGGTTGGTGCATTTCAATTGCTTTCTTCAACAGTTTAGCGATGGTACAAAGTTAATATTGTAAGCAACTATTTGTATTATTTTTGTTTTCATTCAGAGCAATATTACCAGCAGGTATTCAAGTGTTGGAAAGTGTGGATTTTTGTGTAGAGGGGTGTCGGAGTTGTAGTTCATAAGTGTTTGGTTCACATCCAGTTCATGCCAAAGTAATGAGTTGTGGTTGTAGATAACCATACATGTAGGTCTGTGGCTATATTCCAATTCTGTCCAATGATATATGTTACTGGTGGGTAGGTGGAACGTTTACTCGGCCAATTCTATCCTGGTGTATTACTGTTTTTATGCCACACGCGAGTTTCTTGGGAATAGTTGATAAACACTAATGCGCATTCGTCTAATTTGAACATTCTATTGCATTGCAAAAATCGCGCTTTGTACGTTTTGTTTATCACGAACCTCGATCCAAGACGGAGGCCGGCGTCTATGGGTAGCACATATGTGGGTAGCACTGATATTTCCGGCCTTGCTCGTGACATGTTTATCCGTCATTTATTTTGAATTCCAAAAAAAATGTGCGTGTACATTTTATACGAACCTTACTATCGCTGTGTGGACTTGTATTCGTGTAGTTAGGAACCAACGATCAAATTTCACCAAAAACTAATATTTCTCACACCCTGACGTTTTCAATCCACATTTGTGACTGTTATACCCTAGGATAATCCTCTTCAATTTTTCTATATTCAACCCTAATTCGTCTTACCTGTAGCGTTCTTTATCCAAGAGGGGAATCCTTGTGTAGACTTGGCCAAGTCCACAGAAAGTTTGTGTAAAGTGTGGACATCTTTTGATAGCAAGGTTCGTACAATTATATGCGAACTGGTTAATGATTGAGTTGCATCATTAACATTCAAGTTAATCACTGGGATCTACAGTCTTTTGTTTTGCTTTTTTTAAAAGCAAACAGCTTGTAGTGGTTGAGTACTCTAGGCTGGCCGTGCAGGGGTCTTAATCTTCCTTTAGCGGAGCACTGGATGAGTTTCTCAGGTCTGTGGTTCAGGATCCCATTCGATCAAAGTATGAACAAAGGTGGCAGAATACTGGTAGTGATGTGTTGTAGTCGTGGTTGATGTCTTAGGTTCATGTCCAAATTAGTTAGTTTAAGCTTTCATGCTTGCGCACCAGTCTATAGTTTTAATTCAGATCACAGTAATCATATTCAGACTCCTAGTCTGTTTTCCCCCTCACAGACAAAATAGAAGTTAGATATTGACTTGTTTGTTTTTCATGTGAATGGCATTACAGAAGTCCCAGATTCATACCCTCTAGTGTAGTCATAGTTAGTGAGCAAGTTAGGGTGTGAACCATAGTTCAACTAGCCTCACTCAAATTGGATTGTACATGTAACTCTAGTCGAGTATTTGGAACTACTGGAGCATGGTTTTAATACTTATGTATATCGCAAAGCACAGCAGGAGTGGGCGTTACATCATGAAATCAACCAATGGTCAAAATATCGCCCAAACTTGCTTTTTGGCAGTAGTTAACAGTTTCTTGTGTAGAAAATGAGTGGAATGGTGGGTGTGATAATGTAATGTAATTAATTGGGATATTGTAAATTTGTTCGATGTTTACTTTCATTGATTTAATTTTTGTATCAATTATTCCATTAAAAACAAGGTTATGATCAATATGCACGCAAAAGATTGTTTATGGAATCAGTAAATTAATACTTTTATGTTGAAAGGATGCAAAATAATATTTGAATAAATTGTTGTGGTACAATGTGTGTAAATTGTGGACATGACAACCGTTTTCAAAAAATGTGAACTACGTTTCAGGTTTTTTGTTTGTTAGACTTTTCACTGGTTTATTGTTTAACAACAGATAACAATCTTACATACACATATTGAACGTTTTATGAACCTCAAACGTTATTACCAAGGTAATATGAACAGCTTCAAAAATTCCCTCAAATAAAATTCACATTTTTAATATCCACTTCTCTTTCACAAAGGTATACACACATTACAGTCACAATAAGTCATACATTTGTAGAAAATCTCAATATAAACCAGCGTTCTTTTGTCAATAGCCACACATCAGAAATATTCAAATATTTGTTCAGAAAACAAACTCAAATTAGTCAGGTATGATTATTTAACAGTTGACAGTGAAATAAACAATTTCAAATGTAACATTTGTTTTCCCAACCACAGTTTAAGTCAAATTTCAGTGTTGGGGCCATCCAGTGGTGATACAATATTGCGTCATTGAATTTGATTATAATCATCTCATTGAAACTTGTAATTAATTCAGCTCTTGTCTCCTCTAAACAAATAGAGAATAACAAATCACCTGTAATGCGAGAGCGACACAGAAATTGATTTCCACTAAGACAATAATTAACCTTGTAAAAGAAAGGGAAAAAAATCTTAAGAAAATCTGCTACAAGGATGTGGAATCGCAATCTTTTGTTAGGTTTTTACTACAATCTTTGATGACTCTGCATCCAGTGAAACTTTGCTGAGGACGCGCGTACAGCAAAAAATAATAATCAAAACACACTTTTCTAAAGAAGTGTTAAAATGGTGAAACATACTGTATGCCTTATTTAAGATTTGTGTTTTTGAGAAGTACACTGCACTAGTGATAGTTGTCAATCTACTGTCTTCGAAGACACTGAAAAAAGGGAAGTTTTTACAGCAAAGAAACATAATGTTAAGGAGTGAAGCATGACAACCAGCAACCAGCTGCCTGCCGTTCACCGGATGTAAGGCCCTGGCTCATACAGGTATGTCTTAAATTTTGTTCCCTATAAATCTCACATTTGTACAATTTTTGTGACGGGCATTATTAGAAGAAGATGGTTATTAACACCGAGGCGTAGGCCCTTTGATATACAGCCCAAAGAGTAGAGATTGTAGGTGAAAGATTGTTGCTCTGCCAAACCCATTGAGAACACATCGTAGTCCAGTGATAAAAGGAGACGCACGAGATAATTTTGAAAATAAAAAAACATTAACGTGCAGAAAAACCCACCAGTGAGTTTTTCTCGAAAAAAAATGTCGACTTAGAAGAACAGATTTCCTTTCCTAACTTCCTACATATCTTTCAAGAAAAAACCCTAAAGTATTAAACACAACAAGTCAAACTTGAAATAGAAAGAAGTTGCCAAGACGAGGCTTGAGAAAGTCTGAAGAGTACAAATTAAAATGGCACAAGATTTATCAACTTCTGCTTAATAATGCAGCAAGCACATATTTTAAGTGGTGACCTTTAAAAATCAAGAACACAAAACTTCTTGGGTACGGAGGACGGAACTATCCCTGAAGATTGCATCACAACATTTAAGACTTGTTACCCTAAAACGGAGCCACATCTGAACAATAATTGTGCATGGATACCCATGTGATGTTGGTAAGGAAGTTCAAAGATAAGACGTTGACTACATGTACATGTACAAACTGGTCTCACGAGGAGACTTGTAGCCTCATCGCAATTTGGGGGGGCGAGGAGCACCAGGCCGGATTTGAAGGCATGAAGTATAACTCTAGAGTCTGGGCAGCAATAACCGCCCAGTTTCTAGCAACATTTCCTGCCAGTCCTTACAAAACCTGGGAAGCGATCAAGGATCGCATCGACTACATAAGAACAAAATATCAACTTGCAAAAAAATGAGTGGCCGGGGAAGAGTTACATCCCCATTCTACAATGAAATGGACGAAATACTCGGTAAGAATAGATTTTTAACGTTTTTTATTTTACTCATAAAACGAGTCTCCTTGCCTGGAATTGTGCTTCCATTATTGAATTTGGAATATTATGTCGGAACATTATGTCTACATCATGATCATGTACGTGGATAGCCTACTTAAATTATAACATCCATGGGCAGACAGAGGCATCATTTTTTCTGTATTATAATTTTTGTATCATGTTTATAATTATTTTTTAATATGGTGCCTAGCACGTTTAGACCTGCACTTTTTGTTATCTTTCCTCTCCAAAATGCAACAAAAATGCTACAGAAATTTCTCCCCGTCGATCTGTTTCACATTTTTGATTAGACTTTTCTTTTAAAAGTTTTTTTAAAGAGACTAGCAATCGGGTACTATGTTACCTGTTGTGATCTAAAACAACAGTATAAATAGATAAGAGCGCCAAATATTGCCAACAACATGACACACAACTGTTTTTTATTCTGCCTATTATTATGGCAATAAATGATTTAGTGCACACTTTCTAGTGTTCATCCTTTGTTTTATGTTTCTGTTCTTTCTTTCACCGTGTAGGGAGACGACCTATGAACAACGTCAAGGCGTATCACCATATGGATGCTGGTTTCAGCTCTGATGAGGACGCACCTACAACCAGCAAACACCTTCTACCACGTCAAGATGGTATCCATACCAGAAGCAGAAGCACTGCCAAAATACTGGAGAAGATTCCAGTTGTTTTAAGGATGTTTCTGTTTTGACTTTGTTCAAGAAATTGAGAACTAATTGTGTGCAGTAGGTAAGAACTAGATCTTTATCAATTTGTATTAAATAGGATCAATTCTGTCTCGCTTTATGCCACGTCCACATCCTGGCACAATGCGGGGGAAGCCGCCCAAAGAGAAGGCAAAGGGCGTGCCCTGGACATGCAAGTTTGTGTGCCTTTCTGACATTGATGCAACTAAAGCACCGTCTCCTATGCAGAGAGAAGAACAGGGAGATTCCGGTCTGGGAGAAAACAGAGTCACGGTAGATGTACAAAGCACTCCTGACGAGCTTAATGAGGTCCTGATAGAGAGGTTCCCTATGCTATCTCAAGGAGATCCATTGCGATATATATGGTCAAAATAGAGAGGTTCCCTGATAGAGAGGTTCCCCATGCTATCTCATATAGAGAGGTCTGGACGGGAAGATTCGGTTGAAACGCGGTTAAAAGGGTGGTTGAGATTAAGGCTCACTTTTTTAAACCGAAAAACAGATATTTTAACCGAGCCGGTATTTACAATGAGATTGCACCTTGAAAAAATACATCTAGTACAACCTTTGCTCATTGTACCAACTACACAAAAGTGCATACAGATAGGCTGGTGATATTTGATTTGTTTAGATTAGATTTCAGAAGATATCTTTTAAAAAGCTATGCTAAAATACCAAACTGTTTGTACAGTCAGGATCAGATAGTTTTTTTGTTATTGCTTTTGTAAATATAAAGGACATGATCACTACACAGACTAAAGACGATTAGAATGATGAAGAGGACAGCAGCAATGAGAGCGACATTGACAGTGACTACAAAGTAAGTATTGAAAGCGAAGACGCCAGTGACAGTGACTACAAAGTAAGTAATGAAAGCGAAGACGACAGTGACTACAAAGTAAGTAGTGAAAGCGAAGACGACAGTGACTACAAAGTAAGTAGTGAAAGCGAAGACGACAGTGACAGTGACTACAAAGTAAGTAATGAAAGCGAAGACGACAGTGACTACAAAGTAAGTAGTGAAAGCGAAGACGACAGTGACTACAAAGTAAGTAGTGAAAGCGAAGACGACAGTGACAGTGACTACAAAGTAAGTAATGAAAGCGAAGACGCCAGTGACTACAAAGTAAGTAGTGAAAGCGAAGACGCCAGTGACTACAAAGTAAGTAGTGAAAGCGAAGACGACAGTGACTACAAAGTAAGTAGTGAAAGCGAAGACGCCAGTGACTACAAAGTAAGTAGTGAAAGCGAAGACGACAGTGACTACAAAGTAAGTAGTGAAAGCGAAGACGACAGTGACTACAAAGTAAGTAGTGAAAGCGAAGACGACAGTTACAGCTTCGTTGATCAAAACGAAAAATGTAAAATAAACATTGTCAGTGATGAAGATGATGACATCTTCAGTGGAGACAACAGTCATACGTCGTCTGAAAGTCTTCATGGGGACGGGGGTGAAACAAAATTTGTTGTTAACAAATTAAGCTACAAATACTCGTATTGTCTGTTTTGTGAAAAGCGACAGAAAAAACTGCCACGGCATTGTTGTCGCAAGCATCATGAAGAGGCAATTGTTGCCGAGGTGATGGCAGTTCCTAAGGAAAACAAACATCAGAGGCGAATGGAATGGCTTTACATACGGAATTTACGTACTTAATACGAATCCTGATAAAATATCGTTGAATGCAACAAATTACCCAGAAATACTTAAAATGTATGCCGCGTGCGTACGTGTCCAATGTATTTCCGTGACGAGTGCAGGAACGAGACCTAGTCAGTCTAACATGTGACGTCACTCCAGCTTTGCGGATGACTCATCGTGACCTTTGTTTTTCAGAATCGCGATAATCGCGTTTCGAACAATTTTTCTTGTAACAAATTTTTTAAAGCTTCCCAGCAGAAAAAAATATTTGGAAATGTGTTTGCCATATAGGTAATAGTATGAAGCAAGAAAAGTAAGTTTTTGATTTTGGCTGGAGTTTAGCTTTAAACTATATATAGTGCTCCAAGAAAACTGAATTTAAGGCCTGGATGGGATTGCTGTAAGAACTTATTATTATGGCATCCCGCTTTCAAATCTGTTAATCTTGGTTAAATATTTATTGTTGTCAGGATGTACGATCTCCACCAAGATATACTGGTATCACACCGGCATTACTGTCTACCACACCTACATTAGCTACCACACCTGCATCGGGTACCATACGCACAGCACCGCCTACCACATCTGCATCGGCTACCACACGTGCATCGGCTACCACACCTGCATCGGCTACTACACGTACATCGTCCACGACACCTGCATCGGCTACTACACGTACATCGTCCACGACACCTGCATTGGCTACGACACTTGCATCGGCTACCACACGTGCATCGTCCACGACACCTGCATTGGTTACCACCCCTGCATCGGCTACCACACGTGCATCGTCCACGACACCTGCATCGGCTACCACACGTGCATTGGCTACGACACTTGCATCGGCTACCACACGTGCATCGGCTACCACACGTGCATCGTCCACGACACATGCATCGTCCACGACACCTGCATCGGCTACCACACGTGCATTGGTTACCACACCTGCATCGGCTACCATCCGCGCAGCAAAGCCTACCACACGTGCAACATCATCGTCCACCCCGTTTGATCAAGGCAATCCAGACACAAAAAGAGGATCATAACAGAATGTGTAGCAAGACTACCTGGAAAGCTGCAAGAGTAGAAAGCAAAGCAAGGTCCAAGCTAGATGAAGGGTGTCGCCACAGTATCACCCAGAAAGCTGTAAATATGTTCACGGGGGAAAAAAGTATGGGTATGCCTACTATTTACATGTCAACTTCTTGCTCTCGAACCGGTTTACTTTCTTGTTGCTTGATGTACCACGCAGCCTCGTTCTGAAAAAGTACTATGCGCATAGCAACACACGTACTATGCGCATAGCAACGAAAGCGTGACTGAAACCCAGACGTGTGTTTCGGTGCATTGCGTAAACATTGCTCTATCACCCTCGCACCAGTTCATCAAGGCAACAAAGTACACGTATGATCGAGAAAAAGGGAACGAAGATACAAATAGTCGGGTGCCCTTTCAAAACGCAAATTTAACGTACATTTCTTTCGTAAACAACGCACTGCTTGCACGTAGGTTGACAAAATGGAGAGTACTAGTACTACTAAAGAACCTCGATTTGCTCTTCTTACGGACGACGAACTGACAGAATTCCTTGATTCTTCTGCTTGGTGAGGTGTTATAAAACAAATATTGACTGTTTTGAGTGGTATAGTAAAACTAGCCTCCCTCGGTGATCCATGGAGCATTCTATTTTCCCTCGGCTTTGCCTCGGGAAAATAGAATGCTCCATGGATCACCGAGGGAGGCTAGTTTTACTATACCACTCAAAACAGTCAATATTTGTATAATATACCGGATTGGGCAGTTTACTATGCGTACAATAACGGAAAATTAGTTTGTCGTATTGAAAACAGCATTTTCTTCTTTATGTCGGATAGACTTGCATCATGGCTCAAAATATTTATAGATGAAACCAGTTCATATGTTTATGGATCATACTACAAAAGAATGGTTCGTAGGAATCAATCGGTTGTGAAATATACGAACAAAGATTCCAACATTGAATATGGCTCTGTGAAGTACTTCGTTCAGATTCCAGAATCCATACATAAAGATGCTGTTAATGTTGCTATTATTGAGCCCTTTCAAATAAAGGGAGATTATGATGTAAATAGCTTCATTCATCCTGTTGAGCCACAGTTAAACAATGTAACATTTGTTTATTTACAAAACACTGTTTCTGTTTACATATATGTAAACACTGGTAGCAGTAGTTATATATGCTTTGTTTCAAACAAGCATGGTACTACGCCATACAGGGCGTGTACTCCCGGTCCCATATGTTGCTCCAAATGCAAGCAGTACACAAAAATGCACGTATGAAGGTAGGCCGACTTCTGGTCAATATCTCTCGGAATAATTTTCTTACTTTTGTGATGAGGTGATTACAAGGAGGATCATTGCTGGTGGGGAGATCATGAAGATGAACACTCAATAAACTTTTCATAAACACAGTGAGAAAAAAAGACAGTACATTGACATTACCACATATCACAATTCGCAGTTAAAGGCAAGGATCGTGCACAAACTTCCTGAACTTCAGTATGTACAGCCCAAATCAACCTTGTGTGAGTTTGTATTTTGCCCAGCTGATGAGGACAGAGTACTTGTAGGCCTACATGTACAAGACAGTGAATCGGACAGTTCCAAGTCTGAAAGTGACGAATCACGCACTAGCAATATTAGCAGTGAAGGCGATCAACACCAAGTTAAAGTCAACGGATTTCATCAACTACACTATGGCTGTGTATAATAATCACAGGCAATTTTTACCCACGTCCTGGATAAATAATAGGTTTCAATCTGCTTACACACATAATATAGTACTTCTGTGTCCCATATTCATGGTTATGGGACGCAAAAGCGCTATGTTTTTCCGTATTTCATGAGCTGCCTGTGATAACAAATTTATCTTCAAGCAAACTTGAAACATAGCTTAAAATAGCAGTACATGTATGCACGAATAATAACATTACTTGTTGCTCTGGGTTGACCAATCAGAATTGAGGATTCAAGTTTGCTTAAAGATAATACTTACTTCTTATCCAGAACTTTATTTCTTGTTCCTACATGTACCATGTAATATTTGTTTTTGTATTATATTATTGTGTCACTAGCTAGTGTTAGTGTGCGCCATTATAACATCAAAATTCTATGAACTAGTACCTTAAATTGCCTAATTGCTTACAGGCCAGCGACCTGTCTTCAAACGACCTGAGACATTCGAGGTCAATGCTCATCTAGGGAGAAAATAAGGGTCATTGTTGATTTTGGTTGGTGATATTGTTTAGTGCTGTCATATGAAAAGTCAGACTTCAATGGTTTTGTAATGATATTGCAAAGTTGGATTTGTTCCCCCAGAGAGACAAAAAGGAGGATCATAA
Source organism: Crossaster papposus (assembly GCA_037893245.1). Classification (NCBI taxonomy): domain Eukaryota; kingdom Metazoa; phylum Echinodermata; class Asteroidea; order Velatida; family Solasteridae; genus Crossaster; species Crossaster papposus. The sequence goes on along the minus strand of JBAIAA010000074.1, from coordinate 2,947,182 downwards.
CAGCATGTGTAGCAAGACTACCTGGAAAGCTGCAAGAGTAGAAAGCAAAGCAAGGTCCAAGCTAGATGAAGGGTGTCGCCACAGTATCACCCAGAAAGCTGTAAATATGTTCACAGGAAAAAAAGTATGGGCATGCCTACTATTTACATGTCAACTTCTTGCTCTCGGACCGGTTTACTTTCTTGTGGCTTGATGTGGCATGTAAATATTTTCTGTGGGCTAGACAGGAAGAAATAACCCAGCTTGATCCTTCCTACAAAGCAGCAGTGATAGACATAAAACCAGCTCTATCTGTTATGCACGCAACTGGGATTGCCGGGTACATGCATACATGTAATTATTTTAATTGATTATCAATTTATCTTATTGGAAGCTTTTAAAAAATGTTTTCAACTTGGCTTTGAAGTCTCAAATATATTATCCACAAATGTCGCAAGTGTACGGTTTCTCAAAATGTGAAGAAAAAGAATTGCTCTTTCCTATTCCTGACTGGCAAGCATATAAAGAAGCTAACCTTCACCCAAAGGCACTAATCCAGAGATAGTTAATACCTGGACAACTGGGTGAGATTAACCAAAGCTGGACTTGAATTGGGGACTTTCATATAACTCATCTACTGCAAAATACCAACAGAAACTCTGATATGAGGCTCAAAGAAGAGATATTGCTGACATCTAAGAGATAATCTGTCAGGCTTCTTGCTGTACATGAAACTAATACAAAAGCTGAATCACAAGTGGTTGGTATTATTTTTGCTTTCAAAGGACACAACACAAAGTAGCAAAAACCAAGAACAGAAATAAATTGAACTCTGACCTCCATTTGCAAGGCCTATAAAAACACTCAAGAAGCTGGCCTTCTCTTCCTGGAAGCTCTTCACAAATATTTTGGACTGTCTTTGAAGTCTCAACTATTTTTAATCTCAAACTTTTACCCACAAATGTCACAAACAAATGGTTTCTCAATTTGTGAAGAGGGAGAATTGTTATTGCCTCTTATTACGCGGCAGAAAGAGAATGTGGCAGGGGAGACACTTTTGAATGATCAAGTGTGATTACCCACAAGGTTAAAGAGGTTCAAAGACTAGATACTTTTCCTACAAGAGATGACGTCTCAGAGACGAGCTGAGTCACGCCTCTTGGTGCGCATGGAGCTAAATTGAAGTTTGATGCTTTACTTTCTGTTTCCAAAGACTTTATTGAGATAAAAAGCAGACCCGAAGACATAGAAAACACCTTCTACCACGCCAAGATGGTGTCCATACCAGAAGCACTGCCAAAAGACTGGAGAAGATTCCAGTTGTTTTAAGGATGTTTCTGTTTTGACTTTGTTCAAGAAATTGAGAACTAATTGTGTGCAGTAGGTAAGAACTAGATCTTTATCAATTTGTATTAAATAGGATCAATTCTGTCTCGCTTCATGCCACGTCCACATCCTGGTACAATGCGGGAGAAGCCGCCCAAAAAGAAGGCAAAGGGCGTGCCCTGGACATGCAAGTTTGTGTGCCTTTCTGACATTGATGCAACTAAAGCACTGTCTCCTATGCAGAGAGAAGAACAGGGAGATTCCGGTCTGGGAGAAAACAGAGTCACGGTAGATGTACAAAGCACTCCAAATATGGAATTTTGGTCAACAAAAACAGACTCAAAAACTGTGAGGCTACAACAAAATCTGTAGACAAGCTGGCTCTATACCTACTGGAGCTGGTGGTGAATAAGGAAGAGTGCAAGACACTAAGCATCATGGGAAGTAAGCCTGGAAAGAAGGCTAAGGAACCAAATAAGAGGAGGGCATTGAGATGTAAGTGAAAATGCCATTTTGCATATTATTGACAACAAGTGGAAATATAGGGGCCATATCGTCTCCTATGCAGAGAGAAGAACAGGGAGATTCCGGTCTGGGAGAAAACAGAGAATAGATGGTAGATGTACAAAGCACTCCTGACGAGCTTAAGGAGGTCCTGATAGAGAGGTTCCCCATGCTATCTCATATAGAGGGGTCTGGACGGGAAGATTCGGTTGAAACGCGGTTAAAAGGGTGGTTGAGATTATTAAGGCTCACTTTTTTAAACCGAAAAACAGATATTTTAACCGAGTCGGTATTTACAATGAGATTACACCTTGAAAAAAGGTACAACCTTTGCTCATTGTACCAACTACACAAAAGTGCATACAGATAGGCTGGTGATATTTCATTTGTTTAGATTAGATTTCAGAAGATATCTTTTAAAAAGCTATGCTAAAATACCAAACTGTTTGTACAGTCAGGATCAGATAGTTTTGTTGTTATTGCTTTTGTAAATATAAAGGACATGATCACTACACAGCCTGAAGACGATGAGAATGATGAAGAGGATGAGAATGATGAAGAGGACAGCAGCAATGAGAGCGACATTGACAGTGACTACAAAGTAAGTAGTGAAAGCGAAGACAACAGTGACAGTGACTACAAAGTAAGTAATGAAAGCGAAGACGACAGTGACTACAAAGTAAGTAGTGAGAGCGAAGACGAGAGTGACTACAAAGTAAGTAGTGAAAGCGAAGACGACAGTGACAGTGACTACAAAGTAGTGAAAGCGAAGACTACAAAGTGACTACAAAGTAAGTAGTGAAAGCGAAGACGACAGTGACAGTGACTACAAAGTAAGTAGTGAAAGCGAAGACGACAGTGACTACAAAGTAAGTAGTGAAAGCGAAGACGACAGTGACTACAAAGTAAGCAGTGAAAGCGAAGACGACAGTGACTACAAAGTAAGTAGTGAAAGCGAAGACGACAGTGACTACAAAGTAAGTAGTGAAAGCGAAGACGACAGTGACTACAAAGTAAGTAGTGAAAGCGAAGACGACAGTGACTACAAAGTAAGTAGTGAAAGCGAAGACGACAGTGACAGTGACTACAAAGTAAGTAGTGAAAGCGAAGACGACAGTGACAGTGACTACAAAGTAAGTAGTGAAAGCGAAGACGACAGTGACTACAAAGTAAGTAGTGAAAGCGAAGACGACAGTGACTACAAAGTAAGTAGTGAAAGCGAAGACGACAGTGACAGTGACTACAAAGTAAGTAGTGAAAGCGAAGACGACAGTGACAGTGACTACAAAGTAAGTAGTGAAAGCGAAGACGACAGTGACTACAAAGTAAGTAGTGAAAGCGAAGACGACAGTGACAGTGACTACAAAGTAAGTAGTGAAAGCGACAGTGACTACAAAGTAAGCAGTGAAAGCGAAGACGACAGTGACTACAAAGTAAGTAGTGAAAGCGAAGACGACAGTGACTACAAAGTAAGTAGTGAAAGCGAAGACGACAGTGACAGTGACTACAAAGTAAGTAGTGAAAGCGAAGACGACAGTGACTACAAAGTAAGTAGTGAAAGCGAAGACGACAGTGACAGTGACTACAAAGTAAGTAGTGAAAGCGAAGACGAAGGTGACAGCTTCGTTGATGAAAACGAAAAAAGTGAAATAAACATTGTCAGTGATGAAGATGATGACGACAGCTGCAGTGGAGACAACAGTCATACGTCGTCTGAAAGTCTTCATGGGGACGAGGGTGAAACAAAATTTGTTGTTAACAAATTAAGCTACAAATACTCTTATTGTCTGTTTTGTGAAAAGCGACAGAAAAAACTGCCACGGCATTGTTGTCGCAAGCATCATGAAGAGGCAATTGTTGCTGGGGTGATGGCAGTTCCTAAGGAAAACAAACATCAGAGGCGAATGGAATGGCTTTACATACGGAATTTACGTACTTAATACGAATCCTGATAAAATATCGTTGAATGCAAAAAATTACCCAGAAATACTTAAAGCAGGCATGTGAAATTTCCTCTGTTTTGGTTTTGATTTTTCTCTCGTTTTCTTCCCTTTATGTGTACAAAAGTATTAGGAAATATCATCTTTTCCTTTTTTTTTCTTGCCTAATTTCATCTTTTCCTATTTTTTCATTGGTAGAACTTTACATGTACATGCATGTAAAAGTAGGGGAAAATGTCCTAAACAAGAGCAACTTGTCACGCAAGGTGGATAAGGCACGTGAAAAAACAGGATTTCAAACAAAGTTCTTTCCCATGCCATAATTCTTTCTTCCAAAATCCTGTTGTAAACAGTCCAAGACGCAACTTTGGTGGGCACACTACATCTTCCACCCTATTCAGTTTATTATGTTTATTTGTTTTAATTATTAATCTGAAAGTGCCAAAATTGAGACGAAGTTTCTCAAAATGTCACTTTGTTGACGTACTTTGACCTTGATCTTGACCTAAATGCATATCCTTGAGTTCTGGCGATTTCAAAAGTATCACCAAATAAATTGGCATCCCCAATTTAGTTGAAAATGGCACCGTAAATGTTTTTCTACACTGTTTGGCTCCAAAATTAAGCGCGTGTTTGTACATTAGACCTGGTGGACTGGCGCAATCATGGATTTGACCTCCGACGGTCCTCAGAGGTCAAATCTGACTTCCCTCCACATCTAAAAATAAACCTTATGGTATATACTAACTATGCTAGAAATTTCATGTTTTTCTGAAAAAGTGCACAATTTTCATAATACGAGAGCTTATCCGCTGTACTAATATGGTCAAAATATGGTTCAACATTATTATCTGGAAACAATCAACTATATACACTGTATCAGGACTCGAATGTGACAAAAGTAATATTTCGCCAAATTCCTTTAAACTATATATAGTGCTCCAAGAAAACTGAATTTAAGGCCTGGATGGGATTGCTGTAAGAACTTATTATTATGGCATCCCGCTTTCAAATCTGTTAATCTTTGTTAAATATTTATTGTTGTCAGGATTTACGATCCCCACCAAGATATAAAAACTGTGAGACAACAAAATCTATAGACAAGCTGGCTCTATACCTACTGGAGCTGGTGGTGAATAAGGAAGAGTGCAAGACACTAAGCATCATGGGAAGTAGGCCTGGAAAGAAGGCTATGGATCCAAGTAAGAGTAGGGCATTGAGTGAGTGAGTTTTGGGTTTAACGCCGTACCGGCATCAGTGGCCATATTCACGGCGGGAATGTGTACAAATATAAGACAATAGTTAGTAACAAAAAAACAATCAAGTGAACTGTGGAGAATATAAGAACTCGGAGTCAGAAGGAACAATTATCAAAAGAATGAAAAACCATTGTATAGAAGAATAACGATAGGCTGATTCTAGGCAGTTTTCCAGGAGAATCCCGTGGAAGGCGGGCCACAGAGGATTCCCCAGACACACGGCACCCTGTCTAAATTTGTCCCGCAAGGCCGGCCGTTTCCCTTGCAGTTTAAGGGCCCGGGCCCCGCCGGTATTTTCACAGGTCCACATACCTCCGGGTGATGAGGGGACAATGGCTCCGAGTGTCTGGTCAACCCCCCATGACCAGTCCCCCAGGACTAGCAGGGCCTCCTGTTTAACTGTCCAGTTAATTATAATATATTAATTGTGTCGATAAAATTTATAGGAAGTGTATGAATAATGTCTGGATTTATTTTGTGAGACTCATCTCAAGGGCAGAGCAAAATCTTGTCTCACCAGGGTGAGCAAACCCTGAGATGAGTCTCAGACCAAAGAAAGACAACTTTATACGGTAAAGAAAGTGTGGAAATTATATTTGTATATGATTTGGAAAACTTATCCCAAGGGCAGAATAACATCTCGTCTCACCTGGGTGAGCAAACCCTGGGAGGAGCCCCAAACTAGAAAAAATATTTGTTATATGAAAAAATATGCAAGTGGGTGATTCACAAAATGTGGTAAAGTTCTGATGATTTTAGGAATGCAATAATGGTATTTAGAGGCATATTGAAAGTATCTTTTAGCGTAGCAGCAAAGAAGTATCGTTGTCTGATTTCAGCTATTTCAACACATTCTACAATAAGGTGGTTCATGGTCAGAGGACTATTACATGAAATACACTGTGGTTGTGGGTCTGCTTTGAGAAGGAAAGCGTGTGTTAATGTTGAGTGGCCTATCCGGCATCTAGTCAGGACAACCTGATCTTGTCGAGATAGATTTCTATAGGGTTGCCAGAAGCCAAGGTGAGGTTGAATGGAGAAAAGTTTGTTGGATGTAAAAGTTGCCCAAGATACTTGCCATAACTGTTTGGTGTAGGAGTGAATAGAATTCCTCAGGTCTGTATAAGGGATGGTACATGGATTTATTGGTAAATCTAATGCTTGTTTAGCTAGAGCGTCCACTTTTTCATTTCCTGCTATGCCGACATGGCTTGGAATCCAGCAGAAAATGATGTCAAAGTGTTTCAGATGGAATTGAGTTAGTTTATTTAAGACTTTTATCAAATAGGGATGATTTATGTTGCGTCCACTTATGGCCTGTAGACTTGATAGAGAGTCACTAAAGATAATAAACTTCTTTTTCTTAATGGAATCAATCATTTCTAGAGCTAGCAGGATAGCCTTGATTTCAGCTGTATAGATTGAAGCTTGGTTCGGAAGACGAATACTTCGTGTGTACTGATTACATGTGGCAGCTGAGGAAACTTTGTCTTCATCTTTAGAGCCATCTGTGTAGGTGCAGATGTGGTTGGGAAACATAGCTTTAAATTCATGGTAATCGTTATGGAATAGTGATGCATCAGTTTCTGATTTCTTGTACTTAGTCATATGTACAAAGACCCGAGGTTTGTGGATTTGCCAGGGTGGTATAGTAGTAGGGCATTGAGATGTAAGTAAACATGCCATTTTGCATATTATTGACAACTTGGTACAAGTGGAAATATAGGGGCCATATCATAATTCTGAACTGTCAAACCTATAGGTTGTCAAACCTATGAAGCGTCAAACTTATGGGCCTTTATTTGGTTGGGAATGATTTGTCGGACTTATGAGGCGTCGGCTCCCAAATACATGGCAATTGGCATGCAAGATGTATTTTTAGGAGTCTATAGAAGAACAAGATCTGATCATAGTCATTGATTGAACGGTTACGCTGAATAACATTTGTGAATTCCAAGTAGCATGATTGGCTGTTGAAAAACACCTAAATTCATAGTGACGATTTGCATACTCGCCCCATTCGCTTTAGATTTGCAAAGTAAAGAAAAGCATAAACCAAGAAGTAAATAAACACAAAGTCATCAATTCTATTATTCACCTCCAGTACATGCCATATGGAAACAAGCTTGATAGCGATGGCCAGGGCCAATCTCTGCCTGGAGGTGGGGCTGAAAGTGTTTATTATTGTAACAAAAAATCAAAAGATTTATTGCCTCTTCCAATATGCAGGAATAAACAAATCCTGAGGCCATTTTAGCAACTGCATGCAACTGGGAAGACTTTCATTGGCTGTTATAAACTCAAAATCGATGAAATTTCAAACCTTATGAGCCTACAATGCTTGGCCCAGATGCTTTACAATCACATTCCACTAATTAACATTTACGTGCAACTAATGTTTACAGCTTTGAGCAGATTCTTCATGCAGTAATTTTCATTTTAATTAGGCAACAATACAGGTAGCATTGGAACCCAGTATGGTCTTTTATAATATTGTACACCAGGAAGTTTGATTGATACAACTTGCAAGCTTGAAGAGGGGGAGGGCAAACATCAGAAAAAGTTTCACTGACATCCTTTAAAAAAAACCAACATTTTTATTTCAGCTCACATATTCCAAAAAACCTGTAATGTGGTCTTTTTTGCAGCCTCTTTACCAGGAGTTACATTCATTGGAAAAAGGTGTTGAACTGGAAGATCACACTGGACAATCATTTTTGTGTCGAGCTACTCTACTATGGAACGCCAAAGAGGCATAAACCCCGTTCAACGCATCGATCGGTCTTTTGCATCGACCGATCGGTCTTTTACATCGACCGATTGTTTTTTTACATCGACCGATCAGTCTTTCTACCGATCGGTCTTTTACATCGACCGATCGGTCTTTTACATCGACCGATCGGTCTTTTACTTGACCGATCGGTCTTTCTACCGATCGGTCTTTTACATCGACCGATCGGTCTTTCTTTCTACCGATCGGTCTTTCTCATCGATCGGTCTTTCTTTCTACCGATCGGTCTTTCTCATCGATCGGTCTTTCTCATCGATCGGTCTTTCTTTCTACCGATCGGTCTTTCTTTCTACCGATCGGTCTTTTACATCGACCGATCGGTCTTTCTACCGATCGGTCTTTTACATCGACCGATCGGTCTTTCTACCGATCGGTCTTTTACATCGACCGATCGGTCTTTCTACCGATCGGTCTTTTACATCGACCGATCGGTCTTTCTACCGATCGGTCTTTTACATCGACCGATCGGTCTTTCTACCAATCGGTCTTTTACATCGACCGATCGGTCTTTCTACCAATCGGTCTTTTACATCGACCGATCGGTCTTTCTACCGATCGGTCTTTTACATCGACCGATCGGTCTTTTACATCGACCGATCGGTCTTTCTTTCTACTGATCGGTCTTTTACATCGACCGATCGGTCGTTACCATCGACGAAAAAAGACCGACGAAAAAAGACCGATGAAAAAAGACCGATGAAAAGTACACCGCGCCAAAGAGGCATAAATCCGACCAACCTTGTTGACGTACGTGTACATGTACACAATCTAGTTGAGCCAATCATACGTTAGATGCATATTCACAATGTATACATTGTACTGCACGTGGTGCAGTACAATGTATACACTGCACCACGTGCGTAGTCTTCGTATACCATAACACATTTACATGTACGTAAACATACGGATTACGTGCTTGTGTCGCAAGGAAGTAGAAAGAAATCACATGTCCGGTTACATTTCTCTCTTTACGAACTTGCCGTACCGCCTTGTCTACTAGTACTTGGGTAAGTTACCACATGATGATACATGTAGGCCTAGATAGTAGATGAAAGTGTCATCTTATTTTCTCGAGTATTTAGATTGATATTAGTATTACTATCATGAAGAGCTCTTAATGGCTGGACTCGGGGAGAAGGTTTTGGAGATTCCCATAGTTGCATCGCGGCAAGACATCAAAACCATTTTGTTGGACAATTTCACCAAATTGTCCAAAGGCGGTGGGTTCACCTTGAATCGGCTTCCCCCAAACAGCAAGACACTGCTCCGTATCCCTTTGTCTTCAAAGGGATACACTGCTACCCATCTGAAGGATATGGTAAAGACGGGGAGAATTTTTGTACGTCCAATACAACGAGACCTGAGCGTAGACGCTGTAGTAAGTACGACATGAAAGGTGCATTTTTCAATCTTATTTTGTTACAACTGTTGAAAAGGGGGCTACGGGTTGGCACAGTTATGTCTGATTTACTTTAGGCTTGGCAAACATTTGATCAGAACAGCTTGTGCTTATGCACAAACACATTTCTATACTATTTATTAATTTCTTTTTGCAAAAATGTTTCCTGAAAAAGAAATCCCAAACACTTTAGACAAAGATTGGTTCTCGTTATTTAATCTATTGAATTCTGTTTCAAAATCATTGGTTGAGACACGCACGTGGTGCAGTGTATACATTGTACTGCACCACGTGCAGTACAATGTATACATTGTGAATATGCATTGTGAATATGCATCTAACGTATGATTGGCTCAACTAGATTGTGTACATGTACACGTACGTCAACAAGGTTGGTCGGATTTATGCCTCTTTGGCGCGGTGTACTTTTCATCGGTCTTTTTTCATCGGTCTTTTTTCATCGGTCTTTTTTCATCGGTCTTTTTTCGTCGATGGTAACGACCGATCGGTCGATGTAAAAGACCGATCGGTCGATGTAAAAGACCGATCGGTCGATGTAAAAGACCGATCGGTAGAAAGACCGATCGGTCGATGTAAAAAAACGATCGATCGATGTACAAGACCGATCGGTCGATGCAAAAGACCGATCGATGCGTTGAACGGGGTTTATGCCTCTTTGGCGTTCCATACTCTACTTGCATGTACATGTGACCTGCCTGCGAAGGCTCTCGTCACAAACTCTGTGCAATTTAACGGTAAAAATAGTTGCTGGCACTGCCATCAATCAGGAGAAACGTAAAGAACAGATAAGGGTGGTAATGTACATGTTTTTCCATACCAAGAAAACGACCCTAACGAGCCTGCACGTACAAAGGATTCTGTGAAAAGGGAAGTACGCCAAGTCATCAGCAATATTCAGAACCGTGAAAGTAATTTTATTGTTAACCAGTTCGCGCCGGATGACGTATATAAACGCAAAAATTTTCCCAAATTCAAAACGGATGACGCATAAACACGCCAAGTTCAAGTTCGGAAATGTATGTCAGCAGCGCGCATACATGGAAATGTGTGGGTGTGCTACCCAGCACTATCGGCCTGAACACGCGGCGGATCGAGTTTCGTTAAAAATAATCCCGCCCGTCGGCTCGGCGATGTTAAAATAATCCCGGCGCGAACTGGTTAATGGGATAAAAGGGCCAAATTGCTTGATGTACTTCAAACATTTTGATTTTGTTTCTGGCTTTATTATCGACTACATGCATGGAGTTTGTTCAGGAGTAATGAAGTTGCTGCTGACTCTTTGGTTTAGTAAGGAACATAAACATGCTTCATTTAGCTTTTTTCCATTCAGGGAAAGAGTAAATTGTTGTTTGTCACTAATTAAACCTACATTGGACATTACAAAGGTTCCCCGATCACTTGATGACATCGTCCATTGGAAGGCATCAGAGTATAGGAATTTTCAATTGTACGGGGGTATTCTGACACTTAATGGAATAGTTTCCACAAATTACTTACTTCATTTCCCTTGTTTGACAAAAGCAATTTTTCTACTTTCATAGGATGTTATCAAACCAAATGAGATAATAATTGCAGAAACTTTGTTATTTGAATTCGTTAGTGTGCACCTTGCAAGTGTGCAACTGTTTTATTTTGAAAGATCTTAATGGATTTATTGTGTCTCACTATGGCACCCAAGCAATCGACTCCCAAGTAGTTAGGACAGTTAACATGATTCAAGCAATTCCAGTATTACAGGAAAAGTTTGGTGGACTTGATGCAGAAGCAGATTATTTTCTTGATGTTCTACGAGGTAAAACTAGATCAACATGGAACATGTTACAATCGGGTATATACCGGATTGGGCAGTTTACTATGCGTACAATAACAGAAAATGAGTTTGTCGTATTGAAATCGGCATTTCCTTCTCTATGTTCGAATAGACTTGCATCATGGCTCAAAATGTTTATAGATGAAACCAGTTCAAATATTTATGGATCATACTACAAAAGAATTGTTCGTAGGAATCAATCGGTTGTGAAATATACGAACAAAGATTCCAACATTGAATATGGCTCTGTGAAGTACTTCGTTCAGATTCCAGAATCCATACATAAAGAAGCTGTTAATGTTGCTATTATTGAGCCATTTCAAATAAAAGGAGATTATGATGCAAATAGCTTCATTCATTCTGTTGAGCCACAGTTAAACAATGTAACATTTGTTTATTTACAAAACACTGTTTCTGTTTACATATATATGTAAACACTGGTAGCAGTAGTTATAGGGCAGTTTCACGGGAAAGGTTGCAAAATGAAAAATAGGTAATCGATGCTTTATTTCACAAGACTTTGTGGAAATTTGCTGGTTTTTGTCCTACAAGGACCTCTATGTTGAAGGAGTCTCCAAAAATAATTTCACAGTTTTACGTATTACGATTCTCAAATTATAAGCTCACATGAGTGCTAAAACACAAGATTTGGAGTCTCATTCACATTTTCTTGGAACTGCAATTGATGAGAAATAAAAATTAAATGCCACAGGAACCACCCAGACTTGCAAGGACATAGAAGTAAGTCCCCAAAATCTGTACACCAGATTTAATTAGGCTGGGCCAACTCGTTTTTTTGTTATGCTATTTTGAGTGAGACGTTGATTTGTTCGTTAAAGGTTTTTTCGAAATGTCCTTTCCTGAACATGATATTTTTTTCAAGAATGAAAAGAAAGGAAACACAACTTATTGCCTCTCAAAATGATGCTACATAATCCAGTAATAAAATATAAAAATATTAGAATTGGGAAATCGCAAGTAAATTTGATAAAGCAGCAGTCGCATATGCCACGCAAATGTTCGTTAAAAATGTCCTTTCCTGAACATGGCCTCCCCTTTTTTACATGAAGTCAGAGATAAAACTTGTTTGACATAAACATGTACCTAGGGGTAGACTTACTTGATTTAACAGACTATACAAAGATTCAGACTCGAACCCTGCTTGCTGTTGTGACATTGTCGTTAAACTGCATTGTCCTTTCCTGAACATATAGTACTTTAACAGAGTACTTGCAAAAGCCATTGTTGCTTAAATTTGATGAAGTATATGCTTATATTGTCTGTAGAGTTTATGTTTTAAAATTAAAACCAACTATGGCCAGAAAGTGTTAGTGCTTTGTTCTTACAGGTCATTTACTCACTCGTGTTTACACACAGTATGAGTACACATGTGCATATACATTTATCTTTACAAGTCACACTTAAATCCAATATTTGTCAGGAATTGGCTGATCTACAGTTTCATATCATCACTTCCACAAAATACATGCATTAGTTTGAGTCAATTTAATTATAATTTACTGTTTTAGTCTAGTTCTGTGTTTTAAAGTGTTCAGGAAAGGACACTTTTTTTTAACGAGTTGAGCAACATCTGTTAGACACTCTTTTAACAGTTTTTTCTGTGTGTCCAGCCATTTCATTAGTTTTACCTATGTATCAAAGCTTTGTGACACACACGGTTAGTTTGCGAGGGTTGCTATTTTCTGTTAAAGTACATATAGGACCATGTTGAACATTGTTAAAATGTGTGTCCTTTCCTGAACATAAATGAAAATGATATATGTATTTAACCAAAAACTTCTGAAGTAATTTTATCAGAATTTTGTGTAAAACAGTAAATTTGTCAAGATTGGTATTCTTTTATTGAAATTGTCACTGAAAAACTTGTATATTGATCATTGTTAAAAGTTGTGTCCTTTCCTGAACATGTTTAAAACATTTAACAATGAACAAGTACAGATACACATGAACCTTCCTCCGTGCATACAAGTGTACAAATACTTCAAACTGTTTTGGGCGTGATTTGCCTATTCCTTAGACCCCATTTTGTAGAAAGCACCATGCTGACTGAATAAAGTTCACTGGATAATAGTTTAATTATCTAAGCATTTCTTGTTGGGGCATACACTATACGTGTATCAATGTCTCAATTTAAAGTTATTTTCACCAGCAATGATTATTAATCATTTAAAGTGACGGACATTACTTTAGTTTACTTTATTGTCATGTAGGAAATGCACAGTGCTATGCTACATGTAGAACTTGTTAAATATTGTGTCCTTTCCTGAAATTAAATACACAGCAGTTAGTTGCAGCATTAACAAGGTACAAACTGATCTGCCTCACAAATGTATAACCTCCCAACTCTAAAAAAAAAAAACCACCTAAATAACACTTTTACAAATAAATAAGTTACTCTAACATACTTTACCTACATGTAGTATGTTGGTGTACATGTACATGTAGTAACACATCATGCACGCTGTATATCAAACATATTTTATCAGTTTTATTAAATTTTCTTAACAAACTATGTTTATGTCATTATATTGCTACTCTATTGCCACTCTTTATTAGTTTTAAGGTTATATTTCTTGTAAAGTTCATTCTCATAAGATCAAATTTTAGACCGAATGTAGTATTTGTTAAAATTGTTGTCCTTTCCTGAACACAATGAACCCTTTTCATAGCCATGATAAAGACCATGGTAACTCTATAACGCAGCACACTATCAATGCAATTTCTTTGCCAATTGTTCTACCATGCATACAGCCCTTGCATCAGCAGGCTGCATGGTTTCCTGTCAAACAGAAATGAAAGTTTGTGTTTCAAGGAAAACAAGTTATAAAACTGAATTTTCCGTCAATATATGAAATTACATGTCATTTTTCGTAGCCTAGAGTGAGTGAGTGAGTTTTGGGTTTAACGCCGTACCGGCATCAGTGGCCATATTCACGGCGGGAATGTGTACAAATATAAGACAATAGTTAGTAATAAAAAAAAAAATCAAGTGAACTGTGGAGAATATAAGAACTTGGAGTCAGAAGGAACAATTATCACACAGGAAAAGAATGAGAACGATTCAAAAGAATGAAAAACCATTGTATATAAGTATAACGATAGACTGATTCTAGGCAGTTTTCCAGGAGAATCCCGTGGAAGGCGGGCCACGGAGGATTCCCCAGACACACGGCACCCTGTCTAAATTTGTCCCGCAAGGCCGGCCGTTTCCCTTGCAGTTTAAGGGTCCGGGCCCCGCCGGTATTTTCACAGGTCCACATACCTCCGGGTGATGAGGGGACAATGGCTCCGAGCATCTGGTCAACCCCCCACGACCAGTCCCCCAGGACTAGTAGGGCCTCCTGTTTAACTGTCCAGTTAATTATAATATATTAATTGTGTCAATAAAATTTATAGGAAGTGTATGAATAAAGTCTGGATTTATTTTGTGAGACCCACCTCAAGGGCAGAGCAAAATCTTGTCTCACCAGGGTGAGACAACTTTATACAGTAAAGAAAGTGTGGAAATTATATTTGTATATGATTTGGAAAACTCATCCCATGGGCAGAATAACATCTCGTCTCACCGGGGTGAGCAAACCCTGGGAGGAGCCCCAAACCAGAAAAAATATTTGTTATATGAAAAAAAAAATATGCAAGTGGGCGATTTACAAAATGTGGTAAAGTTTTGATGATTTAAGGAATGCAATAATGGTATTTGGAGGCATATTGAAAGTATCTTTTAGCGTAGCAGCAAAGAAGTATCGTTGTCTGATTTCAGCCATTTCAACACATTCTACGATAAGGTGATTCATGGTCAGAGGACTATTACATGAGATACACTGTGGTTGTGGGTCTGCTTTGAGAAGGAAAGAGTGTGTTAATGTTGAGTGGCCTATCCGGCATCTAGTCAGGACAACCTGATCTTGTCGAGATAGATTTCTATAGGTCGTAGCCTAGAGTGCATTAATATTCAAGACATGACTACTGTAATGACTTTCAATCATTTTAAAGCAACTCCAAGCATGTTTGAGATGTGGAATTAGCAGTTCATGATACCTACCTCCATTTCATCAATTCTATAGTCTGCAAAGTGTAAAGTGTCTTAAAATTAAAACGAAAAAATGTTTCAGCTTTGCCATTCACATTTTCTAGTACCTTTATGTATGTACTTTCAACAAATAACCATGTTTTAGCGATACAACAAGTTTCATTTTTGACCCCCCGTGAGACTTTTTTGCAACCTTTCCCGTGAAACTGCCCTATATATGCTTTGCTTCAAACAAGCATGGTACTAGCCATACAGGGCGTGTACTCCCGGTCCCATATGTTGCTCCAAATGCAAGCAGTACACAAAAATGCACGTATGAAGGTAGGCCGACTTCTGGTCAATATCTCTCGGAATAATTTTCTTACTTTTGTGAGGAGGTGATTACAAGGAGGATCATTGCTGGTGGGGAGATCATGAAGATGAACACTCTCAATAAACTTTTCATAAACACAGTGAGAAAAAGAGAGTACATCGACATTACCACATACCGCAATTCGCAGTTATAGGCAAGGATCGTGCACAAATTTCCTGAACTTCAGTATGTACAGCCCAAATCAACCTTGTGTGAGTTTGTATTTTGCCCAGCTGATGAGGACAGAGTACTTGTAGGCCTACATGTACAAGACAGTGAATCGGACAGTTCCGAGTCTGAAAGTGACGAATCACGCACTAGCAATCTTAGCAGTGAAGGCGATCAACACCAAGTTAAAGTCAACGGATTTCATCAACTACACTATGGCCGTGTATAATAATCACAGGCAATTTGTACCCACGTCCTGGATAAATAATAGGTTTCAATCTGCTTACACACATAATATAGTACTTCTGTGTCCCATATTCATGGTTATGGGACGCAAAAGCGCTATGTTTTTCCGTATTTCACGAGCTGCCTGTGATAACAATTTATCTTCAAGCAAACTTGAAACATAGCTTAAAATAGCAGTATACACGAATAATAACATTACTTGTTGCTCTGGGTTGACCAATCAGAATTGAGGATTCAAGTTTGCTTAAAGGTAGTATACACCATTTGCAGATATCAAAAAAATTTATTACCGAATTATTAAGAAATATTTTACTCATTTGAAAGTAAATAATGATTGTAGGCATCCAGCAAAATGAGGGCCCTAGATATCCTGTAATTGTTCCAAAAAATTGAATTGTATAAACCAAAATTCATTCTCGCCGTCCGGCGAGCGCGAAAAAACAAAGATAACATAAGAATAACTGCTCGACGCCGGTGAAAAACAAACGCTGTTTTTCATGCTTTTCTCAGGATCCATGAATGTAAAAATTCGGACAGGTCAGTTAAACGATATTTACTATAAAATACAACCCCCCAAATCCACCCATTCCTGATAATTCAACAAATTACCAATGGTGTATACTACCTTTAAAGATAATACTTACTTCTTATCCGTAACTTTATTTCTTGTTCCTACATGTACCATGTAATATTTGTTTTTGTATTATATTATTGTGTCACTAGCTAGTGTTAGTGTGCGCCATTATAACATCAAAATTCTATGAACTAGTACCTTAAATTGCCTAATTGCTTACAGGCCAGCGACCTGTCTTCAAACGACCTGAGACATTCGAGGTCAATGCTCATCTAGGGAGAAAATAAGGGTCATTGTTGATTTTGGTTGGTGATATTGTTTAGTGCTGTCATATGAAAAGTCAGACTTCAATGGTTTTGCAATGATACTGCAAAGGTTGATTTGTTCCCCCAGAGAGACAAAAAGGAGGATCATAACAGCATGTGTAGCAAGACGACCTGAAAAGCTGCAAGAGTAGAAAGCAAAGCAAGGTCCAAGCTAGATGAAGGGTGTCGCCACAGTATCACCCAGAAAGCTGTTAATATGTTCACAGGGAAAAAAGGTATGGGCATTCCCACTATTTACATGTCAACTTCTTGCTCTCGGACCGGTTTACTTTCTTGTTGCTTGATGTGGCATGTAAATATTTTCCGTGGGCTAGACAGGAAGACATTTCCCAGCTTGATCCTTCCTACAAAGCAGCAGTGATAGACATAAAATCAGCTCTATCTGTTATGCACGCAACTGGGATTGTCAGGTACATACATGTACATTTAATTACTTTAAGTCTCAAATATTTTATCCACAAATGTCACAAGTGTACGGTTTCTCAAAATGTGAAGAAAAAGAATTGCTCTTTCCTATTCCTGACTGGCAGGCATATAAAGAAGCTAACCTTCACTCAAAGGCACTAATCCAGAGATCGATACTGCTGTTAATACCTGGACAACTGGATGAGATTAACCAAGCTCGTAACAAAGCTGGACTTGAATTGGGGACTTTCATAATTACTCATCTACTGCAAAATACCAGCAAAAACTCTGATATGAGGCTCAAAGAAGAGATATTGCCGACATATAAGATGTAATCTGTCAGGCTTCTTGCTGCACATAAAACTAATACAACAAGCTGAATCACAAGTGGTTGGTATTATTTTTGCTTTCAAAGGACACAACACAAAGTAGCAAAAACCAAAAACATAAATAAACTGAACTCTGACCTCCATTTGCAATGCCTAAAAACACTCAAGAAGCTAGCCTTCTCTTCCTGGAAGCTCTTCACAAATATTTTGGACTGTCTTTGAAGTCTCAACTATTTTTAATCTCAAACTTTTACCCACAAATGTCACAAACAAATGGTTTCTCAATTTGTGAAGAGGGAGAATTGTTATTGCCTCTTATTACGCGGCAGAAAGAGAATGTGGCAGGGGAGACACTTTTGAATGATCAAGTGTGATTACCCACAAGGCTGAAGAGGTTCAAAGACTAGATACTTTTCCTACAAGAGATGACGTCTCAGAGACGAGGTGAGTCACGCCTCTTGGTGCGCATGGAGCTAAATTGAAGTTTGATGCTCTACTTTCTTTTTCCAAAGACTTTATTGAGATAAAAAACAGACCC
Source organism: Crossaster papposus (assembly GCA_037893245.1). Taxonomy (NCBI): domain Eukaryota; kingdom Metazoa; phylum Echinodermata; class Asteroidea; order Velatida; family Solasteridae; genus Crossaster; species Crossaster papposus. Next base: position 2,929,164 of record JBAIAA010000074.1, on the reverse strand, counting down.
GAAGACATAGAAAACAATTTCTACCACGCCAAGATGGTGTCTATACCAGAAGCAGAGGCACTGCCAAAAGACTGGAGAAGATTCCAGTTGTTTTAAGTTTCCAGTACTAGAAGACACACACCCAGCATGTAAACAAAATTTAATCCCAAAATATGCCACAAAAATACAAAAACTCTATAAAAAAGTTTAAACTTACAATGAACATCTGATCTTAGGTGAAGTTTTCCCCATAGGATATGTACACATTTCTTTAACCCAAAATAACTTTGGCACTTTGCTAAATCCGCTCGACTTTAGATTTTGCACACCCTTAGACCACCGCACACATATTGACAGCAGGTTAGGTGTTTTTCGAGTGGATTTGTCGATGCAAACAGTGAGGTCATCATTGGCATTATAGCCAAACGATTTTGTTTCAGCCAATCCTAAGAACAGTTGCACCATTCTCGAGGTGAAATTGCTGAGATGGATTGATCTGATTATGAGCAACATGGCTGGGACTTCTCTTTCAGCTTTTGCAAAGGTGATTGAGGACATCAGTTTAGAGGTATATATTTTTGTTCTCCAACACTGGTCATTAAATTTGAATGATAAAGTTCACTTAAAAAGCACTTTTATCTTTCAATGCCAGATCACAGCTTCTTAAAATCGTAAACATTTTTTCTTATAGGTACACAACACAATGCTTTCGGGATGCTTGTTGCAGTAAAGATACTGTGCAAGAGAACTTACTGTGTGTCAAGAATGTGTTGCCATGAAATGTCCTCCTTGCACTATAAAGCAACATTCCGCACATGTGGATGGAAACTTCAAGGTGTACAGATAGAGCAAAGTACCAAAGTAAGTTCAAAACTGAATATCATTTGTTATCCTATATAAGCCCCAGTGGAACACGGTGTGTTGTCTTTGTTCCAAATGTCACGAGGCTGAAGGCCAAGTAGTATGTGAGACGCAGATACACTACATTTACGGATTTACAGAATGTCGAGTTTGGTTAGTTCAATTGTTCGGGGCAGTCATATGAAAAGGCAGGCTACAATCTCAAACACACTTGGTGACAATAATCTTTGGGTGGGGGGGGGGGGGGGGGGGTTGGAGGGGCTCATCTAGGGAGAAAATAGGGTAATTTTTGTTGGGTTGGTGATATTTTGTTTAGTGCTGTCATATGAAAAGTCAGACTTCAATGGTTTTGTAATGATATTGCAAAGGTTGATTTGTTCCCCCAGAGAGACAAAAAGGAGGAGCATAACAGCATGTGTAGCAAGACTACCTGGAAAGCTGCAAGAGTAGAAAGCAAAGCAAGGTCCAAGCTAGATGAAGGGTGTCACCACAGTATCACCCAGAAAGCTGTTAATATGTTCACGGGAAAAAAGTATAGGTATGCCTACTATTTACATGTCAACTTCTTGCTCTTGGACCAGTTTACTTTCTTGTGGCTTGATGTGGTTTGTAAATATTTTCCGTGGGCTAGACAGGAAGAAATAACCCAGCTTGATCCTTCCTACAAAGCAGCAGTGATAGACATAAAACCAGCTCTATATGTTATGCACGCAACTGGGATTGCCAGGTACATACATGTACATTTAATTATTTTAATTAATTATCAATTTATCGTATTGGAAGCTTTTAAAAAATGTTTTCAACTTGGCTTTGAAGTCTCAAATATATTATCCACAAATGTCGCAAGTGTACGGTTTCTCAAAATGTGAAGAAAAAGAATTGCTCTTTCCTATTCCTGACTGGCAGGCATATAAAGAAGCTTCACTCAAAGGCACTAATCCAGAGATCGATACTGTAGTTAATACCTGGATAAGATTAACCAAGCTCGTAACGTAGCTAGACTTGAATTGGGGACTTTCATATTTACTCATAGTTATCTACTGAAAAATACCAGCAGAAACTCTGATATGAGGCTCAAAGAAGAGATATTGCTGATATCTAAGAGATAATCTGTCGGACTTCTTGCTGCACATGAAACTAATACAAAAGCTGAATCACAAGTGGTTGATATTATAGGACACAACTCAAAGTACCGGTAGCAAAAACCAAAAACATAAATAAACTGAACTCTGACCTCCATTTGCAATTCCTGAAAACACTCGAGAAGCTTGCCTTCATTTCCTGGAAGCTCTTCCCAAATGTGTTGGACTGCCTTTGAAGTCTCAACTATTTTTAATCTCAAACTTTTACGCGGCAGAAAGAGAATGTGGCAAGGAGACACTATTGAATGATCAAGTGTGATTACCTCCAAGGTTAAAGAGGTTCAAAGACTAGATACTTTTCCTACAAGAGATGACGTCTCAGAGACGAGCCGAGTCACGCCTCTTGTTGCACATGGAGCTAAATTAAAGTTTGATGCTCTACTTTCTTTTTCCAAAGACTTTATTGAGAAAAAAAACAGACCCGAAGACATAGAAAACACCTTCTACCACGTCAAGATGGTATCCATCCCAGAAGCAGAAGCACTGCCAAAAGACTGGAGAAGATTCCAGTTGTTTTAAGTTTCCAGTACTAGAAGCCACACACCCAGCATGTAAACCAAAATTAATTCAAAAATATGCAACAAAAATACAAATACTCTATAAAAAAGTTAAAACTTGTTTAACCGAAAAAACTATAAAATTTTTGGTTTACATTACTTCTGTGCATAACAAATGTTTTGTTTTTCCAACTGTATTTTAAACAATGTCTTTCACAAAAAGTCACTTTGTTAACCTTATAAGTGAGATCAAATCGATGCTACAAAGTAAAAATCAATTTATATTCTTCTACTAGGCCCTAGTTTTGTATATCAATTTACACTGCTTTTTATTTGTTTGTTATTTTAACAACAACAACAACAACGACTTCTTTTAATTAAAAATATTCATGTTCTTTGTTTTTTACAGGCACAAGAAGAGACTGCCACTGCCAAGACTGTCATCATGACAGCATTCGCTGAAGACAAGTAAACATATTACATAAACATTGCCACATTTTTCTTGTAACTCTAACAACTCTCCAATTTGTTACCTCACCCCCATTAACACCCTTGCCAAACCCATTCGCATTTTTGTATCACTGTGGAGACATGGCTTTGTTCTTGTGTACAAAATGGTTAGAAAGAAAATTAGAAAGTTAGACATAACTGAGACACACAAAAATGAACCCTTTATTTTTTTCTATGAATATCCGATCTTAGGTGAAGTTTTCCCCATAGGATATGTACACATTTGTTTACCCAAAATAACTTTAGCACTTGGGTAAATCCGCTCGACTTTAGATTTTGCACACCCGTAGACCACCGCACACATATTGACAGTAATTGTAGACACTCGAAACAGCTCTGTGTTTGTACACAAACACATTTCTAGTTATTATTATTATTATTAATAATAATATTATTTTCTGAGGGACCAGTATACAAACACTGTTCATGTCCGCAAAATATCGTCATTTTTCTATCTTAAACCTTGTTTACATGTAGGAGCTGTGTGCCAGTGTCACACTATTTGTCTAGTCATTAGCAGTCATGCATGCAATTTCACAAACCTTTTATAAAGATTTATCTTTTTAACCATCCCAAGTCATCCCATCTCGTCCTGTACAAATTTGTCGATTTCATTTATATTGTTTAATTGATAAACAATTTTCAGTTACATGTTTGTAAACTTCTTTGCCTGACTACCTTACATTGTGTATGTTATGCTAATGTTTATGAATATTTGTTGCTTGTTATAACAGAAAGATATGACCTTAGAAAACAGCAGGTTAGGTGTTTTTCATGTGGATTTGTCGACGCAAACAGTGAGGTCATCAGTGGCATTATAGCCAAACGATTTTGTTTCAGCCAATCCTAAGAACAGTTGCACCATTCTCGAGGTGAAATTGCTGAGATGGATTGATCTGATTATGAGCAACATGCCTGGGACTTCTCTTTTAGCTTTTGCAAAGGTGATTGAGGACATCAGTATAGAGGTATATATTTTTGTTCTCCAACACTGGTTATTAAATTTGAATGATAAAGTTCACTTAAAAACACTTTTATCTTTCAATGCCAGATCACAGCTTCTTCAAATCGTAAACATCTTTTCTTATAGGTACACAACACAATGCTTTCGGGATGCTTGTTGCAGTAAAGATACTGTGCAAGAGAACTTACTCTGTGTCAAGAATGTGTTGCCATGAAATGTCCTCCTTGCACTATAAAGCAACATTCCGCACATGTGGATGGAAACTTCAAGGTGTACAGATATAGCAAAGTACCAAAGTAAGTTCAAAACTGAATATCATTTGTTATCCTATAAGCCCCAGTGGAACACGGTGAGGTGCGTCTTTGTTCCAAAAGCAACAACTTTACAGGAAGCTGTAGACTGTCAATCACTAACACTCCAGTAGGGTATTTCATAATAACTATGTTTATATGTTTGCAAATGTTGTTTATCTTCTTTAATTCTTTAGAGAACACGAGAACGTCACCTGTTGTTAAAAAATTAAAAGACATGGTCAAAACAAGACGGCTGAAAAAGACTGAAGCAGGGCCCAAAAGAAGCCAAACCCCTAACCATTACCAGACGCATCCACGTTGGGTGGAAGCACGGGGAAAAAAGCGGACAGTTGCAGCAAGTCAGCGCCGGCCGTGGTGGGGGATCATATCCTCTAGATATCGACTCCTCAACCTCCCTAAAAGATATCCAAGAAGAGATCTGCGGGCTGTTTTTTCCAGATGGAAAAAATGCAGCACAGAATCTGTTAATGGAGGACTACAACAGAGTATTGGCCACTTTTAGTGGGAAAACATTGATATAGTAATAGTTTTTTTTTAAACGAGGTGCATTATATTTAACACATGTTGCGAGGCAAATATGAAATTTAGGCCCATTTTTGTTTAACAATTATGTAAATATGCATATAATATATAGGCCCAACACTACATATATTTTAACAAAATAAATAAAGGATTTCCTTTATTTATCAAGGTCAATCAAAGGTTTTAACATTAAACACAGAATCACCCAAACACGGCCGTACAAAGGTACATGTACATGCTACATACCACTAAAACGAGAAGACTATAATCCCTGATGCTGGCACTATTAAAGTAGATAGAAGCAAAGTCAACAATTACTCGCGAACACGTGCGTGGTAGCGTAGGATAGGCTGCATGTATACATTACAATGGGAGACAACGAAACGCAAAGGAAACGCAACCCGAGCGTGCTTCTCAAAATACACATTGTCATTGGGCATGCGCATCACCCAGCAAATAAAATGCGAGATTCTGTGACAAAGAATTAAAAATTCCAAACAGTATCGGGACCGTACGTGTATACCTTCTGGCCTTCTTAGCCTGGAAGCTCTTCAAGAATGTTTTTAACTGTCTTTGACATCTCAAATATTTTATCCGCAAATGTCGCAAGTGTACGGTTTCTCAAAATGTGAAGAAAAAGAATTGCTCTTTAGTATTCCTGACTGGTAGGCATATAATGCAGCTAACCTTCACTCAAAGGCACTAATCCCGAGACAGTTAATACCTGGACAACTGGGTGAGATTAACCAAGCTCGTAACAAAGCTGGACTTGAATTGGGGACTTTCATATAGCTCATCTACTGCAAAATACCAGCAGAAACTCCGATATGAGGCTCAAAAAAGAGATATTGCTGACATCTAAGAGATAACCTGTCAGGCTTCTTGCTGCACATGAAACTAATACAAAAGCTGAATCACAAGTGGTTGGTATTATTTTTGCTTTCAAAGGACACAACACAAAGTAGCAAAAACCAAGAACAGAAATACATTTGTGTAAATTGAACTCTGACCTCCATTTGCAATGCCTAAAAACACTCAAGAAGCTGGCCTTCTCTTCCCGGAAGCTCTTCACGAATGTTTTGGATTGCCTTTGAAGTCTCAAACATACCTAGTTATTTTCAAACTGTTACCCACAGATGTCACAAACAAATGGTTTCTCAATTTATGGAGAGGGAGTAAGGATATGCCGATTGTAGACCAAATCTTAAAAAACTCAATTTGATCTGATATCTATACAACAAAAACCAAAAAAAAAAGTGTTTTTTTTTTTTTTTTTTACTCAATAAAATTTAAATAAAACAATTATTATAATACTTATATTATAAAGTACCGGTATGATGAAGAAACCAACACCAATAGGATACGGACGTTGGTCTAAATCAACCTTGCAAAAATATGTAGAGCGAAATAATATCACGGTCCCAGAGCGGAGCCTACGTCGAGACTATATCGACGCCATTAGAATAGAGGAGAATAAATATAAAAACTTGAATCGCAAGAAACTCGATGAGCTCAAACAAATCGTAGTTGGCCAAAAGTTACAATTTACGCCAACTGGTAAACTAGGTCGATTTTTACGAAAGGATTTAATTTTAGCAATTAAATCGTATAAAAAAACCCGATAGCTTCAGAGAGGCAGATTTTCAAGTACATAGAACTTTTGGTAACAGTTATAGAAACTGGGAGTTAAATCCCAGGTTGTTTAACAACGACGTAGAGCAATTCTTTAATACACACGTGAAGCAGATTGAAAAAATTGTTACGTCGGAGCTGAGAGATCTATCGACCATAAAAGTTCAGTTAGGATTTAAAGCGAAATACGATAAAACAAATCAAGATGGCTTAGTAGAAACCAGCGCTTTTACCTTTTTTAGTAAAAAGCTAGTTGTTTTAAACGAGAGTCAGATAAAACAAACAGTAAAAGATCAAATCTTTAAAATAAAAGAAAAACACGCCAAAAATACGAGACAAGGATCGGGTTGGAGCCTCGTTAAAATACTCACGTTTTATATCAACATCGACCGATATAACCCTATGAGTGGAAACTCTTATATAAAATTACCGACTTTTTTAGTAAACAAAAAGGCTTTTATTAACGTCAGAAACAAAGACAACGAATGTTTACAGTGGTGTTTGAGAGCCGCTCTCGGCAAGTATACCGACAAAATAAAACAACGTGTAAAAGACAAACCCGATTTTAAAATCCACGAAGACAGGCCATCAATTTATGATAAAAACGATGGATTAAATTTTAAAGACGTAGACTTTCCCGTTCGAATCAATCAAATAGAAAAGATAGAGAGACAAAACAATCTTAGTATAAATGTGTTTGCGTACGAAGAGGCTAAAGAAGTACGACCATTATATTTATCTAAAAACGCCAACGACCCCTCAACCATAAATCTGTTGTTGTTTTCTTCAGACGACACGAATCACTATTGTTGGTTAAAACATATATCTAGAATACTTGTTAACCAAACGAAACACCAGCATAAAACATACGTCTGTTTTGTACACTACGACACACGAGACAAGTTAGACAGACATACGCAAGATTGCGAGGGAATAGATAGGCCACCATCTAAGGCCGTCTTTCCAAAAGGTTTTAACGACGACCCTCCGATATTAAAATTTAAAAATCACAAGTTTGCGCAAGACGCACCATTTGTCATTTACGCCGACTTTGAATCGGTATTAAAAAAATTAAAAACTCAAGAGGCAAACACGCAGAAGACTCAAGTTCACAAAGCTTGCGGTTATTCGTTGATCGCTTTAAGGTACGACGGTAAAGTTGAATTTCAAGAGACCTATAGAGGAAAAGATACCGTGACCAAGTTCTTAGACTCGGCGTTGCGTTTAAGAGACAAAGTAAACAAAGTTTTTAAAAACCCCAAGCCCATAGACTTTACCACAAGAGACAACATCGAGCACCAAAACACGGACACGTGTTGGATTTGCGAGAAGTCAATATACCCTAATTACACCTCAAACTGTCAGTGTCCTATACCGAAAGAACCTCGCACTAACGAAGAAAAAGAAGAATATTGTTATGTAAACAAAAAAGGATTTAAAGAGTCAAAGTGTATCGAGTGTAAAAAACAGATCAACAAATTTAGAATCGATATTAGATCGATATTAAAAGCTAGTTTCGCCGAACCGGGGACGATCACGTCGTCGGCGCTCAACGATGGAAACTTGACTATTAATTTGTCGTTCGCGTCGATCGTGCTAGGATTGTGAGTTACGACGACAGTCTGACGGTTGCCTTTTATACCCCGAGGATTTTTAAGGCGTCTGTGTGGATTTAGTTTGTTTTCGTAAGTCGCGTTTATTTTTTATAGTAACGTTTTATTATTTTTTTTTTTTTTAAATGCAGTCACATACATTTGTCATGACCAAAAAAGAGCAGACTTTTGAGCTACCTCGGCCTATAGATAACGTCGGGGGCGACCATCGCATTAAGTTAATCAGCGTCATTTTAGACTTGGGTTTTTATAACGTCGAGAAAGTAGAGACTATGTTGTATAATAAATATAGTTTGTTTGGTAATTCATTAGATAAAAAACTTTATGTCACGCCTGGTCGATGGAATCTTTATTCTTTTGAAGATCGTTTTAAAGATGATATTAAACCTATGACCATTACTCCGATAAACGATAAACTATTTTATTTGTCATGGTGACCTCTGAGTCTTTCGCAAATATAAAACCATCGGGTAATTTGTCTAAACTTTTAGGCTTACCCAAGGGTTGGATCTATGGCAGCGGTGATTTAACTGAATATTGTTTTGGAAAATTTAACCTAAATCTTTACAGCGCGGTTTTTTTACATTGCGAAGAACTGTCTACGCATTTAAATTTTGTTAACGAAAAACAAACTAACCTGTTGGAGAGTATACCTTTATCGGGCGATGCAGCTCATTCAAACAATCCCCAAGATCCAATTTATGTCAAATACGACAATTCTCCAAAAGAGTTAGTAGCCGATAAAATAAACAGCCTCACGTTTTCGTTAAAAAACGGTCTTGTCGAGGTCTTAGATAATAGAGGTAAAGATATAATTTTAAACGTAAAAATATTTTAGTTACTTTTGTAAAATGCAGTCTCATACGTTTGTCATGACGGATAACGAGCAGACCTTGGAATTATCGCGACCTATAGATAACGTCGGGGGTGACCGTCGCATGAAGTTAAAGAACTTTGTGTTAGACTTGGGTTTTTATAACCTCAAAAAAAAAGCGTCGATAATTTGGGAGAGTTTTACGGGTGATATCGCTGATCTGACACCGAAGCGAGTTACCGCTCATGAAAAAATTGATATTCCTCCAGATAGGTGGAATCTTCATTCTTTTGAATATCGTATAAAAGATTTTCACGATATATCTATAGAGTCCTTATCCGATGAACTGTTTTATATATCCATTCCCAAACAAAATCGCATAAAACTATCAAGTAATCTATCTAAACTTTTAGGTTTACCCAGGGGTTGGCTCTATGGTGGTAATCATTATGGAAAATTTAGCCTAAATCTTTACAACGCGGTCTTTTTACATTGCGAAGACAGGCCATCAATTTATGATAAAAACGATGGATTAAATTTTAAAGACGTAGACTTTCCCGTTCGAATCAATCAAATAGAAAAGATAGAGAGACAAAACAATCTTAGTATAAATGTGTTTGCGTACGAAGAGGCTAAAGAAGTACGACCATTATATTTATCTAAAAACGCCAACGACCCCTCAACCATAAATCTGTTGTTGTTTTCTTCAGACGACACGAATCACTATTGTTGGTTAAAACATATATCTAGAATACTTGTTAACCAAACGAAACACCAGCATAAAACATACGTCTGTTTTGTACACTACGACACACGAGACAAGTTAGACAGACATACGCAAGATTGCGAGGGAACAGATAGGCCACCATCTAAGGCCGTCTTTCCAAAAGGTTTTAACGACGACCCTCCGATATTAAAATTTAAAAATCACAAGTTTGCGCAAGACGCACCATTTGTCATTTACGCCGACTTTGAATCGGTATTAAAAAAATTAAAAACTCAAGAGGCAAACACGCAGAAGACTCAAGTTCACAAAGCTTGCGGTTATTCGTTGATCGCTTTAAGGTACGACGGTAAAGTTGAATTTCAAGAGACCTATAGAGGAAAAGATACCGTGACCAAGTTCTTAGACTCGGCGCTGCGTTTAAGAGACAAAGTAAACGAAGTTTTTTAAAACCCCAAGCCAATAGACTTTACCACAAGAGACAACATCGACCACCAAAACACGGACACGTGTTGGATTTGCGAGAAGTCAATATACCATAATTACACCTCAAACTGTCAGTGTCCTATACCGAAAGAACCTCGCACTAACGAAGAAAAAGAAGAATATTGTTATGTAAACAAAAAAGGATTTAAAGAGTCAAAGTGTATCGAGTGTAAAAAACAGATCAACAAATTTATAATCGATATTAGATCGATATTAAAAGCTAGTTTCGCCGAACCGGGGACGATCACGTCGTCGGCGCTCAACGATGGAAACTTGACTATTAATTTGTCGTTCGCGTCGATCGTGCTAGGATTGTGAGTTACGACGACAGTCTGACGGTTGCCTTTTATACCCCGAGGATTTTTAAGGCGTCTGTGTGGATTTAGTTTGTTTCCGTAAGTCGCGTTCATTTTTTATAGTAACGTTTTATTATTATTATTTTTTTTAAATGCAGTCACATACATTTGTCATGACCAAAAAAGAGCAGACTTTTGAGCTACCTCGGCCTATAGATAACGTCGGGGGCGACCATCGCATTAAGTTAAGCAGCGTCATTTTAGACTTGGGTTTTTATAACGTCGAAAAAGTAGAGACTATGTTGTATAATAAATATAATTTTCTTGGTAATTCATTAGATAAAAAACTTGATATCACGCCTGGTCGATGGAATCTTTATTCTTTCGAAGATCGGTTTAAAGATGATATTAAACCTATGACCATTACTCCGATAAACGATAAACTATTTTATTTGTCATTGGTGACCTCTGAGTCTTTCGCAAATATAAAACCATCGGGTAATTTGTCTAAACTTTTAGGCTTACCCAAGGGTTGGATCTATGGCAGCGGTGATTTAACTGAATATTGTTTTGGAAAATTTAACCTAAATCTTTACAGCGCGGTTTTTTTACATTGCGAAGAACTGTCTACGCATTCAAATTTTGTTAACGAAAAACAAACTAACCTGTTGGAGAGTATACCTTTATCGGGCGATGCAGCTCATTCAAACAATCCCCAAGATCCAATTTATGTCAAATACGACAATTCTCCAAAAGAGTTAGTAGCCGATAAAATAAACAGCCTCACGTTTTCGTTAAAAAACGGTCTTGGCGAGGCCTTAGATAATAGAGGTAAAGATATAATTTTAAACGTAAAAATATTTTAGTTACTTTTGTAAAATGCAGTCTCATACGTTTGTCATGACGGATAACGAGCAGACCTTGGAATTATCGCGACCTATAGATAACGTCGGGGGTGACCGTCGCATGAAGTTAAACAACTTTGTGTTAGACTTGGGTTTTTATAATCTCAAAAAAAAAGCGTCGATAATTTGGGAGAGTTTTACGGGCGATATCGCTGATCTGACACCGAAGCGAGTTACCGCTCATGAAAAAATTGATATTCCTCCAGATAGGTGGAATCTTCATTCTTTTGAATATCGTATAAAAGATTTTCACGATATATCTATAGAGTCCTTATCCGATGAACTGTTTTATATATCCATTCCCAAACAAAATCGCATAAAACTATCGAGTAATCTATCTAAACTTTTAGGTTTACCCAGGGGTTGGCTCTATGGTGGTAATCATTATGGAAAATTTAGCCTAAATCTTTACAACGCGGTCTTTTTACATTGCGAAGAACTGTCTACGCATTCAAATTTTGTTGACGGAAAACAAACTAACCTGTTGGAGAGTATACCCGTACACGGTGATGCTGCTCGTTCAAACAATCCCCAAGATCCAATTTATATCAACTATAACAAGTGTTCAAAAGAGTTAGTCAGCGATAACATAAACAGCCTCACGTTTTCGTAAAAAAACGGTCTTGGTGAGTTAATCGATAATAAAGATAAAGAGATAATTTTTAACGTAGAAATATTTTAGTTTCGTCTTAATAAAATGACGACTAGTATTTATCCCGATCTAAAAAATACCATTGAAGATGATGCTAGTACGAGGGTGTTTCAATTGCAAAAGATCGAAAAAGTTCAAAAAGATATATTGACGCAACGAGAACAGCGAAGCGCGTTGTGTAAAAAATATGGCAAGTTAATTATGGCATTGTCTACTACGGAAACGCTAGCCGAGATGAGTGGTGTGATTTGTGGGGGTTCGGGAATCGCGGCTATAAGCGGCGTAATTACGTCACCCGTTGTTTTAGCGTTAGAGGGAGTAGCCATTAGTTTTGGTTGCGTCGCGTTCGTATTAAAATATTTTAGCAAACGATTTAGACATAAAGTTAAAAAACTAGACGAGATTAGAGTCTTGGCCGAGGCTAAACTCAACAGCGTAAGAGATCTTATTTCTCAAGCTATAGAGGACGGTGATATATCCCATGAAGAATACGCTTTGGTGTTGAAGGAATTGAGGCAATTTAACGATATGAAAGAGACCATCAGGTCCGGCAGCAAGCTGTCGGAAAAAAAGGATTCGAGCGGTATGGAATCCGAGATTAAAAGACTCGTGGAAGAGTTGGTGTCTAAAGAAAAAAAAGTCTTATCGAAAAACTTTCAGCTTCGAGATAAATACAAATTATTTCGATCAACCTCCTCCTTACCCGTCGGCGCCTCCTTTAGATTCGTTTTTAAAAAAAGGGAAGAACTTGACTCTATAAAATACCGTGGGAATTGCGTGGGAAGTCAAATTGCCTTTTGTGCCGAACGCGATGTGGCGTAACAAAACAACCTTGAGCCGAGATTCCTTTGTCAGCGTAGCTAGTAATTTTCCATACAGCCGCCCTTCACAGACAAAGAAATATATCTGGCGTGGGCGGCTGTATGGAAAATTACTGGTTCTAGTAGCGGTATAAATACCGCGGCATGAGCTGTTTCATCATTTCTGCACTTGTACAGCGTGAGCGTGTATAACTCGTCACCACATCACACAGTTTTGCACTAGACATCGAGCCAGAACAGTTTTACACTAGACATCGAGCCAGAACAGTTTTACACTAGACATCGAGCCAGAACAGTTTAATAGACTCCCGTGTGTTTTAAAATCACGAGTCTACTTTTAACCCAGAACTCAGCTACAGAATCGCTACTAGGAAAGGTAAGAAAATATAATTGTTTTGTTTACGCGAGTAGCTCAAAAGAATAATTGCTATGATATTAAAACTCTATCTATTCTTGTATTTTATTTGCTTTAGTATCATGACGTTCCCAAGGCAAGTCCTCAAACTGACTTACATGAGGGAAGACGTCGATAAAGCCAATCGTCTCATCGGCACAAGCGGCGAGTGGGCGGTGCAACAATTTCAACAATATCACCAACTCGTCGATGTGGCAAAAAGACTTATCATTGACGGTCGACATGAAGAAGCCTTGGAAGCCCTAAACAACGAACCAAATGTAAATAATCCGCCACCACTCCCAACTTTAGAAGCCCAAGAAAATGATGAAGAAGTAGAAGAACAGCCCCAAATAAAGAAAAATACCCCGACTCCCGAAGAAATGTATAACGAACTAAAAAGTACTTATAATATGCAACGACAGTTAAGTAATTGGGAGGATATTCCTTTACCAGGTAATGACGACATTACAATTTAAGGGATTTAGAACAATGCGTAAAAGAATGCGGTGAAAATTATAAACAGGGGGAAAACAGGGGTTTGTTTAGCGCGGCAAAGTTTGGGAACTGGTTAGAAATTTCATTTCAAACATTTCGGCGAGATAAAAAAAAGGGTGAGGTATTTTTACCAAATTTTGATACATGGTTAGAACAAAATTGTGACATAAGAAAACATTGGGCTAAAATATTGAGGGAATTTTACAAACTGGTAAACGAATATCCCAAATTACTTAACTGCCGTCTACCCTTAACTTTTTTCAGAAAAAATAAGAGATTAATTAAGACGTATCTTAGTATCACCCCAGCATTAGGTAAAAGATGGAAACACCATGCAGAGTGTATTTGTAATCACTGTGGACCTGTGTAAACAAGTGTAATTTTAGACATGACAGCATTTATAAAAAAGTCTATTTTGAGAAGGAGACTGGCAGTCTCCTTTTCTAAATATAGACGTGACATCATTTATAAAAAAGTCTATATTTAGAGAAGGAGACTGGCAGTCTCCTTTTCTAAATATAAAAAACCTAAAGGGCACTGGCAGATTTTTAGAAGTTAATTTTAGTTATATAAAACTGTAATCAATGAAAATAAAATAAAATAGCACCCTCTGTTGATGGCGCTTTAAAAAAAAAAATTAATTTGAGAGTTTGTCATTTTTTTTTTTTTTATTTTTTTTTAAGATTCTCGCAAGATAAATAAAACTAGTTTTTTTGTTATCAGACCAAATTGAGTTTTTTAAGATTTGGTCTACAATCGGCATATCCCTACTACTGAGGGAGAATTGTTATTGCCTCTTATTACGCGGCAGAAAAAGAATGTGGCAAGGAAACACTATTAAATATGTATGCAACTTTTAAGGGGAGGTTTTTTAGCAGTTGCAGGAGTTCTGCTTGTCTGCAAAATTACAGAAGTTCACGTACAGAAGTTCATTCCTCCATGGTTTCAAACTTCCATGTACAGCAGAGTTTAAGACACGATTTAGATTTCTGATGAATCAGTTCTCCAAGAACACCAAAGCAATATCTAAGCAATATCTAAAAAATATCTAAGAAATATCTGAATAAAGAGGTGACATTTGCTGTAAGAACCGAGGCCAAGAAAACGCTATGAAAAAAAGGTGACATGAATTGTCAGGTGTCAGACAATTTTTTTAAAGATTCTGATGGAACTCGATCAGCAAAAATTTAAAATCTCAACAATTTAAACTCTGATGTCTAATTGAAATGCCTAAAGCTAAAATTCGGTAAAAAATGTGAAGCAATTTTTGTTAAGAAAGAATTCTACTGGAAACATTCCAAGTCTCATTCCAGTCTTTAAGAAATCAGAAATTTCTGATCAGAGTGGTCGTGTCACATTTGCTGTAACTGACCAAGTCCAAGAAATGCCATCGTTCAGTATAAATAGAGTGGGAATTGTCAGGTATCGGACAATTTCAAAGAATTCTGAAGGAAACATTTGAAGACCAAAAGTGTTCAAGTCCACAACTTCTTGGTATGGAGGATGGAACAATCCTTGATGATCGAATCAGGGTGTGAAGTGACACGATGTTTTGTTGCAATGGCCTTCCATACGAAGACAAAATCACGCAGATGTGTAATAAAAATGGCGGGAGGAGAAGTCAGAGTTTACTGCTACTAGTAGTGCTTGTCCTTGGCCCCAAGAAAAAGAGGAGACACTTGTCGAGATGTGGAATCTTAGAAGCTGCCTATATGATGTATCCTCCAGGGGATATAGCAACAGACAGCTGAAGAAGCAATCTATCGAGGAATGCTCGTCTGTTCTTGGTATATCAGGTAAAGTTGAAAGTTGAACTTCACAACAAGTTGAAATTGCGAACGCATGCCATGGCCATAGGGTTTAACATGACGTAGAGTTATTCGGAATAGCCAATTCCTATAAGTTTATGTTGTTAAACCACTTTGTTGACAAAATCCCTTAAAATTCACTCAGTGAAACACTGATATTGTTTACTTATCATCGTTTGTTGTTTCATTTCGTAATGAATGCACTAAAGGAGGGGTTAGTTTGTGGCAAAGAAACGGTAAGCGACTTGAAGGGGGCTGCTTTAAACAGTTGTAGTACCTTCTAGAAGAGTTCTGCTTGTCTGTACAGAATTTAAACAGCCACAGAAGCTTTAGTTTCATACTTCCATGTCCTGTGTACAGCAGCGTTTAAAACAAGATTTTGATATTTCGGATCAATCAGTTCTCAAAGAACACACAACGCTGGATCTTTACATCCCTAAGAAATTAGAAATCTACAATCAGAGAGGTATTGGCATTTGCTATAATTGACTTAGGCCAAAAAATGCCATCGTTCAGTATGAAGAGAGTGTGAATTGTCAGGTATCGGACAATTTCAAAGAATTCTGATGGAAACATTTGAAGACCAAGAGTGTCCAAGCCCAGAACCTCTTGGAATGGAGAATGAAACAATCCTGGATGATCGAATCAAGGTGTGAAGTGCCCTGCAAGGGAGGCAGGCCTTAAAAAAAACATCAACAAACAGAAGTCCGACATCCAATTATGATGCTCTTCACCAATGTTTTGGACTGCCTTTGAAGTCTCAAATATTTTTATTCTCAAACTTTTACCCACAGATGTCACAAACAAATGGTTTCTCAATTTGTGAAGAGGAAGAATTGTTATTGCCTCTTATTACGCAGCACAAAGAGAATGTGGCAAGGAGACACTATTGAATTTGTATGCGAGACTAGATATCTTTCCTACAAGAGATGACGTCTCAGAGACGAGCCGAGTCACGCCTCTTGGTGCGCATGGAGCTGAATTCGAGTTTGATGCTGTTCTTTCCAAAGACTTTTTCAAAATCAAAAGCTTCACTGGAAGAGATTGCAGTTGTTTTAAGTATATTTTTGCTTTGACTGTGTTCAAGACATTGAGAAGCACTGTCGAGTACAAAGATATAAAAGAAAATGTTCTATAATGCAATAATTAAAAAAAGACTAATTGCAAATATATAATTGAACTCAACAGACTAAACTCTGAATGTCCAACTGCGATGCCTAAAAAACTAAACTTGAATTAGGTGACAAAGAATGAACAATTTCAAACAGTATGGGGACTGTTCTTGTAATCTTTCTTGCCTTCTCTGGGCCTAGAAGCTCTTCAAGAATGTTTTTGACTGTCTTGGAGGTCTCAAATACTTTTATTCTCCAACTTTCACCCACAGATTTCACAAACAAATGGTTTCTCAATTTGTGAAGATAGAATGGTTATTGCCTTATAGTACACGACAGGAAGAGTTTCTCACAAGAAGGAGACACTGTTGAATTTGCGTGCGACCCGATTGGGGGGTTTAAAACAGTTGTACATTTATCACCTAAAGAAGTTGCACCGAGTTATATTTGTCTGTAAAGAATTTAAACACCCACAGAATGTTTAGTTTCATACTTCCGTGTTCCTTGTACTGCAGAGTTTAAGACAAGATTTCTATCAATCAGGTCTCTAAGAAATTAAAATACCAAAAACTAGATCTTTACATCCGTAAGAAATCTTTGATCAGAGAGATCCTGGCATTTGCTGTAATTGACCGAGGCCAAGAAATGCCGTCGTTCAGTGTAAAGAGAGTTTGAATTGTCATGTGTAACGGGATGAAATTGTATGCCCCCATTTTTTTGATAACCTAGACCACACAGTCCTAGGTTGATAAATCATTAAGAATGGGTTGGTTGTTTGGCAGCGCGAGTGGGCGGTTGGCAGCAGACCTTGCAGCCAACCACAGACCCTTGAGGAGGGAATGTCCAGTTCAGTGACCGGTCCTTTCACTTGGCCACTGGACTCCATTAGAGGCAGACTGTCAGGAGAAATTGCTCCAGTCTATCTGTCTCCTGCCTCCACATTTGAACCTGCCATACTCATAAAATTCGTCCCCTGTCCTGCTCTAGGTACAGACACCTTATCTGCAGAGAGCAGAACAGCAGAGAGTACCGTTAGAGCAATCCAGACCGGACAGTGGTTCGAGGCTGTTCAAATCCTCTGATCAAGGGGGGTCAGGTTGGCGTAGCGGTTCTTTCCTCGCCTTCCACCACTGTGACCCGGGTTCAAACCCTGCCTGGGCCAATATGTGGATTGGGTTTTCAGTCCCTGCCTGACTCTGTGGGTTTTCCCCAGGATATTTTTCTGGGGTTTTCCTCCCACCTCTAAAAACTGTACCTTCTTCTCATTGTCTTCTCTCTACTGAGGGCCCCAAATAATAAGCTTCTGCTGGATTGAACAAAGGCCACGTCCTGAACTCCAGCAAGCTATACCAACTTCAACTCCTGGAACTTCCGTCCACCTGTGTGACCTAAGTCCCCAGAGACCCACCTTCAGTTGGAGTTCAATCGAAGTCCACAGTCAGCGCGCAGCCTACGCTATAATGAGGCGCAAGCGAAGTTTTGTTTGCAGGAAAAAAAACTCTCGCGCGTTTTGGAAGTTCGCGAGAAAAAACGAGTGTTCAGTAGTAGCCCTGCAAAAGCTGTGGGAAACCCGGTAGGTCACTGCTGGGCCGACATGGATTGGTAAGTGCATCGAATACGATTATATATATTTTTACCCGTTTTTTCAAGTTTTTTGTATCAAAAAGGACCTTCAAAGTGTGTTGTAATTCTCATACAATCGTTGTAAGGCCTCAGAATTTTAAGTGCTCCTGACTGTTTCCGAAAATATACATTTAAACGGTGATGATATTCAGTGACATCGAGGTTTGTGCCATCGTTCCGTACCAATACAGTTTCTACGGGGTCGGAGCATTTATCCGATTTTTACATTTCTAAACTACGAGATTTCGTGTTTTGAGCGATGCATCGGCCATATGTGTGACGTCACGCCGTGTTGTTTTGCATGTATTTTCTTACAATGTAAAAAGTCGTCGTTTACTCGGCATAGCGTATGCTTAACTAGTTTCGTGATAAAACATTTTTAAACTTTGATTTTGGTTTTAGTGTGATGTAGGCCTACTTAGTTAGACCTGATGGTTAGACCACACTTTCAACAGAATTAATTTCACAAAATTTAGATGTCTAGAAATTAAAAGCATGGAAAAATGTACTATATTTGTGTCTTGTTAGTTGTAAACACGAAGTGAGTTGCCACACTTCATGCACTTATTGTAGCTCTCCGCCTCTCGTCATAAATAAATCAATTGTCTTACGTACAAGTTACATGTAACCATGACACAGTCTACAATGGTCTAGTATTTTCTTAGCCTGAAACTTTACCCCGTTGACATTGTCCGCACCATGGACATGATGGAACTGGAAGTGCGTGGCTATAAAATATTAAATCAAGCGTGCATACGTTACATAGTTTGAAATGTTCCTTCATTATTTTTTTTAAGTTACCAAGAGTCTAATGTACTAATGTACATCATTCAAGTTCAAGTACATTAAATAAATGTTATGTACATGTTGTGGGAATGCATATTGTATTATTTATTTTAATCATATATGGAACTCATAGTGGTGATAAGCTGAAATGCTACGTTAGAGTGGAGAAACAATAATTATTGAAAGGGAAGTTTTATTTTTTAAAATTTTTTGTTTGTTTGCAATTACCTTGGCACAACATAAACATACTTGTACATGATGGATGAACAAAATCCATTTGTTTAAATTTTATTTTGTTTGCTTTTGATTTTCATCACTACAGGCCCACCAGTCAAGATGACCTTCCCTTCTTCAGAGTTAACATCTTGGGGGACTCACTGACGAGGTATCTTCCAAAATATCTTGACAGTGAGTGGTTTCGAGCCGATGTGCTTACAAAGCCGGGTTGTACAGTGCCCCGGATGATAGCGACCCTGCAAGAACTTCACAAAAGTCGCACTGGTAGTGGAATAAAGCCACATGTTGTGGTTCTTCACATTGGCACCAACGATTTGTGTGACAGTTTTCTTCACAGAGATTTGAAGAACATTTGAAAAGTTGCTTCATTTAGCGAAGGAAACATTTCCAGTTGCAAAAATTGTGTTGGATGGAGTTTTGCCCCGCATGGACTTTGATGACCTAAATGACAGGGCTTCCACCTTGAATGTACACCTTGCAAAGCTGTGCAAGAAATACAGTTGTACATTTATTAATCTTGAAGAGGACTTTCAGTCTATCTCTTTGTTTGCCTTTGATGGACTTCATCTGAGTCATGAAGGCAACAAGAGGTTGTCAAAGGTCATCCAAGACAAGGTCACATCGCTACCGGTAAGAGTCATACCATGTTTGAACCGCTGTTCTGTTGCAAGATAGGCCATTTTGACTTAATAATTTAATAATCTTATCGTTTATGTATATTTTTACTGTGTAATGTTTGTCGAGACCCACTGGGTATTTAACTTGTGTGCTTATTATCTTACAGAAAGATAATATATTACACGCAACAGCGTAATTAAATCTTCCCCTTCTAAAACTAGTCTGGGGAAAAAAGGAAATAAATCTACCTTGTTTACCTCAAAGAAGCGTGAACTTCAAGAAATCTATTATGTACAGTGCGAGTCGCATTAATAGCACACACGAACCTGTTACACATGTATCAGACAATTCGAATAGAAACATTTTCAAACCGAGAGTGTTTTAGCCGACAATGTCTAGGTATGGAGGATGGAACTATCCCTGAAGATCGCATCATGGGCATCAAGTACAAGTAGTTGATCAAGAGCATTTAAGACTTGTTACCCTGCAAAGATCGTTCTTAACATTGATTATTATAATTAGCTGCGATACATGTAGAGTCATTGTACGATCCCCTGTGTAGGTTATATTGTACAATTGTATTTGTTATGTCCTGTTTGTGTTGGTCCTTGTCATTTTATGTGCAACATAAGTTTACTTCTGTGTAGTTAAAATGGAACCCGTATAATATCTATTTATCATGACATAATTACTTTCTTTCTAAACATCAAGGGCCTTTCCACTTGACAAGCTTGCTTTTTAGAGAAGCCCACCGCTTAATCGTATATGTTTATTTATACCGTCTGTAAATCATTTGTTTTTGATTAAGTGGAAATAAATATGATGATGATGCAAGAGATTGACATCTGAACAAAAATGGTGCATAAGACTTATGCTGTAAGACCAAGGCCAAGAAATGCCATCTAATAGTTTGAGGAGTGCGTGCATTGCTAAGTATTATACATCTTCACGAGGAAACTTGGCATACGTTTCGGATGCCAAATTTATTCCTCCTTTGTCTGTGTCTCATGTCTTAAGACTGTTGGTTTCATTCTGCGCTGCACTCACCAATGGTATCAAGAATTAAAACAACTTTTTCGAAGGAAATTTGTCTTAGGTCTTAGATAAATTTTGTTATTAAACCTTTACACACAGATGTCACAAACAAACGACTTCTCAATTTGTGAAGATGAAGAATTGCTATTGCCTCTTCTTACGTTGCATGCATTTTAGCAACTAAACAGGAATCAAAGGACCGGGTTTCTGTTCCAGGGGTTTATATGATGATACAGCAGATGCCTGGACATGGATGATATCATGAAGCAACTCATTGCAAAGATATATTTAAATAGGTGACTGTCATACAACTTATTTACTCTCAAATACTTGCTGACACTGTGAGAGAAGGAGCTGACAATCTTTGAGAAGGATGGACTTGAATTGAAGACTTGTTAACTTGTCTATACTTAAATACCTGCAGAAACTGTGAGGGAAGGAGATGGACTTAAATTAAAGACTGTCAAAATATCTACTCTTAGATACCTGCAGAAACTGTGAGAGGAGAAGCTGAACTTGAATTGAAGACTGTCAACATATCTAGTCTCCAAATACCTGCTGAAACTGTTAAAGGAGGAGCGCGAAATTTTGCAAGAAAGATAGATTTAAATTGAAGACTGTCAACATATCTACTCTCCAAATACCTGCAGAAACTGTGAGAGGAGGAGCTGAACATCTTGGAGAAGGAGGAGCTAGAAATATTGCAAGAAAGCTGGATTTGAATTGAAGACTGTAAACTTATCTACTCCCAAATAGCTGCAGAAACTGTGAGGAGGAGAAGCTGAAAATCTCGCAGGAAAGCTCGAGTTGAATTAAAGACTTTCAGCTTATCTACTCTCAAATACCTGCAAGAACTGTGAGGAGAAAGAGCTGGAAAGGCTGGACTTGAATAGAAGACTGTCAACCTATCTACTCTCAAATATTTGCAGAAACTGTGAGGAGCTGGAAATCTCGCAGGAAAGCTTGACTAGAATTAAAGACTGTCAACTTATCTACTCTCAAATACCTGCAAGAACTGCGAGTAGAAAGAGCTGGAAAAGCTTGAATTGAAGACTGTCATTCAGCCCAAAACCACTCGGTATGGATGCATCAAACAATCCATGAAGATCGCATCAAGTAGCCAATAACGTTGAAGACTTGTTACCCTAACAAGGCAGGAACTTCTGAACTAAAACGGCACATGGCCAGCCATGCTGTGAGACTGAGGTCAATAAACACTGTCGCTTAGTTTGAACAGTGCGTGGATTGTTAAGTATTGGACAATTTCAAAAGGAAATCTTTTCGCATATCTTTTGAACATATTATTTTTCACAATAAAAAAAACAGGCTTCTTTGCCCATGTGATATGTCTAAAGACTCTCTGTGTTGGACTCGCAATGAAAATAGTATCGTAAATTAAAACAACTTTTTAGAAATTTTCACGTGCTGTGTTTCAACACAGAAAACTGTGGTTAGGAAAACAATACATTACATACAAATTGCAAAACTAACTGCCAAAACTGTTCTCCAAAACAAAACTTCTCCAAGTAATGAATACTTGTTGACACCGATTGACTCTTTTTCCAACATACTGTCATCAAATTATGAACTTTAGAAAAATGAAAAAAAAATTAATATAAACAACTATGAGACAAACATCTCGATATACGTAAAATAAACACAATGCCAATCCTAAATGATTGCATAAATAGTGACAATAATTTCAGTTATATAAACACAACGTACCCAATTTATTTATGCTTAAAGTTTGCAAATAGAAAAACCTTTTCCTTTTTTTGGTACAGATTTTAAGCCGATTCGCAAAACACTTAATGCCATATTATTTCTAAGTCAAATTCTCAAAATTCAACAAACTAGAAAGCAATTTATTTCATGATCAACATGATCAGCAAAAAATATTTGGTAAAATTTTGGGCATATCCAGAATCCAGTATTGCACTTTTTATGTAACACAATTTTTTGGTAATTTCTCAAATATTCTATCCAGACAATTAACCAAAAATTGTACTTTTGTTTTAGGGGGTTGTGTGATGACAACATTTTAGTATGGCAAAGTAATTCCCAACAAAAGAACTAATCCAAAGAACAAATGTCGTTAATTACCAACTGCTGAAATATGCGACCGGTTCTACCAAAAAGTGTCTTAAGTCGCGCTGTGCACTATCATGTAATGACCCGCTCAACGTTGAGAGGGTAAACATTTCATCAAAATGTGATTTTTATTTGTTGTCATGAATGAAATCTTTAATACCTACAGTTTAAGGTTTCATTCAAAAAAATGTTGATTTGGATGAATAAAGTGGAAAAAACAACAATTTTGTGTGCATCGTTCTGATGTAGTACAACAGAGCCGGCTATTTAAAGCCTGTTTTCTCAGTTGTGTAATTTGAACTCCGAGAAAGTAATCAATATGTAAACACGTTGTGTCTCCAAAATGGGAGGGGCTATGGATCTCTATTATATACTAAATGAAAGCTTACGTTGTGGGCTTCCTAACCATGTATATAACTCAATTTCATTTTTTCGCAACATAAGACACCTTTTTGTAGAGCTGGTCACACATATGCTCTTCAATGTTACTTAAAATTGATCTGTACAGTACCAACAAAAATCAATCTTTGGTATAAATAATACAATAATTGTAACATTCAAGGGCACAGATGCACACCACGAAGAACCAAACAGAAAACGTATCACGGACAGAACAAGGCAATCAAATTTCACATTTTGAATACTTTCGACAAAATGTTGCAGACATGATCAAAGATATAATAAAGCTGACTTATTTTGCTAGGGGTCTACCTTGTTACGAACCTGAAGAGGAGTTGTCCTCAGCTTCGTCCTGATCTTTCTTAGATGCGTTACCTTCTGCATCTCTCACTGCTGCTTCCACGCTTGTTCCCTCTGTCTCCAGGGATGTCTTGGATGTTTCTTGGTCCAGCACCTCCCCTTGTTGCTTCTCAGATTCTTCTGAAGTTGAGCTCGTCTCAAATCCAACCTGCCGAGCGAATGCCAGTTTTTTGTTTCTTTTTTCGACAAGGCTAACATTTGAGCAAAGAAATCTACCAATCCATAAGGTTAGTAGCTCACAACTGGACAAGAATGCGTTGCAAAGGAAAGACAGAATAACAACATTTGGGGACAGTTTAAATAAAATAGTGTCAGCCCTTACTGTTTTTTTCTAACTGAATTGCTCTTTTTGGCCACAGGTATCTACAGACCATTGGCCGAACACAAATAATTGCTTAGGGGGGGGGGGGGGGGGGGGGGGGGGGGGGGGGGAGGGGGGGGGGTTGGAGTCACTCGTAATGTTAATCTACCTCTTTGTGTTCTCCTGGATTGTCCTTGGATTGATTTTCAAAGATGATGTCTTCCGGCTCGGGCGCAGCTGGTAGGAAATCCTCCCCGGGACACAGTCTCTCAAACAGCCGCTTGGCCTTAAGATGCAAAGTAAGACAGAGTACCAAATAAAAATGCTTGCAATATCTCTCTGAATTTGGGTAATTTAAATAACTGTGCCAATATCTGACTTGTGAGAATGTAGACCTACAATTAACCACCCGATTACAAGTATAGTATCTCCAATGCTAATATCTCACTTATCTGGATGTGAACCATCTTGTTGCAAGTCCAATACTTCAACTAGTGCTATCTTTGTTATTTGGATGTGAACCCGCAACCGGCACTCCCAAGCCTAAACTTCCTAGAAACTCGGAGAGCACAAGTCCGGCCATCCTAAGACTAAACTTCATAGAAATTTGGAGAACACAAGTCAGGCACTCAGAAGCCTAAACTTCATAGAAAGCACTGCAAATTAAATAAATCCCACCTGTGCGACTGCGTGTTCGAATCCCACAGAGGTTCCCGGCCCGGATGTCACCAGGACGTTACCGGGCAAGCCAGTGGTAAGGGCCGTGTCCTCACACACCGACGTGTTCATCTGGCTGAAGAATAGCGACCACAGGACCTTGGGTTTAGAACTAGCGTGGTCAGCCTCCTCTGAGGAAATAAACAAACAAAGACTGTATATAAAGCCATGTCTGAATGAATTGGCTAAGGCTTAAAATTGCATACGAGTATATGGTAGTGGCTGCAGCCAATTTACATAGGGCCTTTTCAAATCACTGGCTTCGTCTTTGTCTTCGGCTTAAGGCGTTTGTATAGATCCCAACTGCGGGAACTACAGGGTGTCTCTAAAAAAAGTATACCCATTTTAAAATTGGTATTATTGCAAAACTACTGAATATTTCAGAAAAAGACAAATGTCTGTGGAAAGGGTAGAATGTTCTCTTTTCAATGGTATAAGGTTTATTATGTCATTGCCATGGATGACTGAACAAACAAGACATTTATGAAAGGTACTGAAATCAGCACTGTGACAAGTTGGTTTTACTTGAGCGACGAAGCTCCGGCAGGTGTTTTTAAGGACAAATTCTTTTGCTGTTTGAGGTTGAACAAATTGGAAAAGTTATGACAGGGTCTCTTTCCTGACAAATGCAAGGTGGTGGTCACCATTCCTGTTAATGCATAACTGGCATCTTAGTCTCATGCCTGACTTATCGTCCCAACTGATTTCAGTACCTCTCATAACTGTCTTGTTTGTTCAGTCATCCATGGCAATGACATAATGAACATTATACCATTGGACAGAGGGCATTCTACCCTTTCAACAGACATTTGCCTTTTTCTGAAATGTTCAGTAATTTTGCAATAATATGAATTTGAAAATGGGTATACTTTTTTTAGAGACACCCTGTATAGCCACATTCTGTTGCCTGTTGTGCTTCAGAAACATTCAATCGTTTGATATGAACCCCAAAGTTACAATATTTTGATTTCATTTTATTTCTATTTATTTCTCAGTAATTCGGAATTCAGAGACGAAGCCGAAGCCGGAGACGAAGCAAAGGTTTCAAAAACTCCCATAGACTCGTGTGTAGTCCTAGCCAAATAAATTTGGACACGTCCTAAGAAAGTTCGTTGAATAAGCTTCCAAATTAGCTTCTTCTCAAGTTGTTAAGTTAGGACACGCAAAACAGAAGCTGACAAAAGCTGAGCACACATTTCACCTGGTTGTAATTTTAATTCAGTAATAAGGATGATTTTTGTTGTCAAAACAAATTTTACGCAAAAATTGGATGTGGGAAGAAACAGAAAAGCTCACCCGAGTTTAACGGTTGGAACAAAACGTCCAGCGCGTTCAGCAGATCTGCTTTTGCCTGCCCTGTCCCGGCACACGTTAGATGCACGACGACTAGAGTGGAATTAAAAAAAGCCCCCAAAATGTACAAATCAAATTATATTTTAAAGTAAATTGTAGTTGGTAACTGTAACTGAAGGTTCCAGACAGAAAGTGTAAAGGTTATATTGATGCTTGCTTCTAAAAGTAAGCATAAGCATGTTAAAAGAAAAAACAAAATCTGATCGGACAAAACTTACACATGTCTCTTGGACAAGCACAAGATCCAGCCCCTAGCTCTAATACTCTGATTGGGTTATTCTGACCAGGAGGGGGCGGTACAGTCAACAGGGTTATCTAGGAGGACAAGAAAACAAGACAAGAAATACTTCAAGACATCATCATCATCATTGGGCGGTCGCAGCCGAGATGGATGAAACCAAACTCTTCAAGACTCAATAGCCGTGGTGATGTCATCGACGTGCTGGCTCACATTGTTACATAAAGTGTCAACGTAGTTGAGGGGTCTTCTCCCTCTGTTTGGGCAAGGCAGTCTCCAGCAGATAAGGTCGGAAACAACTTGCTCTTTAGCTCTATAGACGATGTGCCCTCTGACGTCACGTGTTTATATCTGTATTCAAATATGCCCGGCAGTGATGCGCACACATCGTGTTTTACGTAAAATTTGCTTAAAGAGTGACATCGCAGGTCAGATCGCCTTTGAATTATGTGACCTCTGATGTTATCTCTTAACCAAATTTATGTAAAACATGACGCGTGCGCATATTGACGGGCACATTTGAATACAGATGTAAACAGAGGCACATGGTCTATAGCAGTGGCCGGCAGTGCGGGCTCTGTGTTGTGCTACTATGGTGGGATGCCTCCATATAATTTCATCTTTGTCTTATGTCTCCTCTCATGAGAAGGTGAGTGTAGGTACCATCTCGTCTCTGCTTAAGTTGCTCTTTCTTAGTCCATGTCTCAGCGCCATATAACAGGACAGCTTGTCCCACAACCACCAAAATTTAGTGTCACATACAAGATGGCGCCCGATTAAAACCGATTTAACGATGAGATGGTATTTTTGTACGAATCTGATAGGCCAGCCCCTTTTTCGAGACCACCACAGAAATTCTCTTGCTTCAACTATCGTACAATCGTGGCTCACAAGTGGCAGCTTGTGTTAAAGGAACTGGTAAGAAACAATTTGTTTCATCACAAAATGATAAAATACCTCTTCGTTGTCCGTCGGCTTCAATGACATGTCTGTCAGAAGAATACCTCTTGAAACAGTCCTGGTGAACAAAAAAAGGTAAGAAAATGATGGAATTTGGCGTAATACGACCAAATGAGTTACTACTATAAATTTGAGATGCTGACAGAGTTCTATTCTATTCCCTGCAAGTCCCTGTGTTACAACTGATAATTGTAGTAACCAACGGAATATGCATTACTAACCGATAATGTCACACAAAATGACCGATACCGTAACAATGTCAAATCAAATGACTAATAGTGCGGTTAAATGTACTACACTATTGGTCAATTGTTATTACATTATCGGTTCTAACAGAAATTGACCGCTAGTTTAGTAAAAGTTACTACACTATCAGTCATTTGTCGGTTACATTAACGGTTATTGATACATTTTGAGCATTGAATTCGTGGTCTGCAGGTAGTTCTGCAGGTTGGGGGTTCGAACCCAGCTTGGGCTTGAACACTTCCCCACATAAAATAGGTAAAGGCATTATTAATGCCTTGCTGTGGACTAGTTGCCCATCCCAACCCTATTCATGCTGTGAAGAGATCCAAATGTGAGGGGCTGGTTCTTCCACACTTTCCTCTAGTAGCCCACACCTTGAGTGGCCTTTGGCGTTGTGATGGGCAATTTGCATTAAAAAAACAATATCTATAGGTTACTACATTATTCGTTGTAACACCCTGCAAGAACCTGCAAGTCCCTCGAAAGTCCATCACAAGTCCATCACAAGTCCTTCAGTCTCAAGTCAAGTCACTAGCTATTCAAATGAACTGTTAACAAAATCATTGTTCATCCAGTTACCTGTGACTGGCTTTATGAAAGGACTCATGAATGTACTTGCAGGAACTCAAACACAACTTTTGATACTGGAGAATATGGCCGTGTCCGAAACGGGTGTCTAGAGCTACAGCTACGGCTATTGTCTGCGTCGGCCATTTTGTAGCGCTGTCCGAAATGCTGTCTAGAGCTACAGCTACGGCTACAACGTCACAAAAATCTAGCCGTAAAAGAAGTTGTCTAGCTCAGGCAAAACAAAATGGCGGCAGCACTAACGTTAATTTTGGAGCAAATTTTCGTTTATTTTTCAACGATAGTGCATTGAATTGAAACGACAAATACGTCAATATCATCAGGTATTTCGAACGGCTGTAAACAAACATTGCGTAACATCTAGCAGACGATAATTGTTGTAAATTCTTACATCGTAATTTCGCAAACACTAATTGAAGCATCGCTTGGGGGCGCAATAACTAGCCGTAGGCTCTACCGTAGCCACGTCCGAATTCCATTTGCCTTAGCGCCTACGTAGAGGTAGACGTAGCTGTAGACCGTAGCTCTAGACACTCATTTCGGACACGGCCTATATTTCTGTTTTGCTAACAATGACATTAGTTTTATGCTGCTTCTAACTTACCCAATCGCTGCGTTGGAAGCCTGTAGGGGTGCATAGCTACTCTGCATAATCAAGTTGCTTTTAACAAGAAAAGAAATACAAAAAGTGGTATTGTACAATTTTTGGATTAATTCTCCGGTAATTATTTAAAACACAGCATCCGTATAAATATTTATGTCACAATTTATATTAAAAGATTAATTTTCATATCTATCACATCTGAAATTTATCTGTAAACAATATGAAATATTTCCGGACTTACTTGCAAGTTAATTTTCTTCCATCAGAGTCTATTCCAGCTTTGCACCTACAAAGAATTCGAAACACCACACAAATATACTTCATTGCATTAATACCGACTTGTATCCAAACTTGTCCCAATTTCAGACAATAGTCATGTTTCTTATGTATCTTCGTTCATTTTTTTTGTAGATTTGCTAAACTATACATTTTTGGAAACGTTAGGATATACTCAACATGAAAAACAATGTTTACATTCGTTTTCAGGCTCTTTATGGCGGCCATCTTGGATTTTCAAAATGGCATTTTTAAGACGTCATGATGACGTCACACATTTTTAACAATTGTGTGCAAGTTTGAACCCAATCGGACCTATACTTCCAGAGATATAGGGCATTGGAAAACAATGGACCTTTAATGTGACGTGACACATGAAAAGTCATTGGGTGTCACATTATTAAAGAGCACCTCTAACAATTTTGTAGTTTGGGTATTTGGTTCATTTTATGACAGAGTATATACCCATCTTTCCGTTTGACTCCATGGGGTTTACTTTAGTGTATCAAAAACAAAGTTCAATTCGGTTTTCCCAACACGATTCTGCTCTATTTTTGAGAAAACGACAGCCATGTTTAATGTATGCAAATGAGATTAACATGACCCCGAAACGTCATCGTGTTATTCAGCTAGTATGCGATCACAAGGCCATGCATGCCACAGCCACACCGTGCGCGTACCGCGTGCGATTGTGTTGCTTGCGGCCTTCTTTTCTCAATGTTTTTCTCGACATTAGTTCGTATTTTGTTCGATTTATTCGAAATGCTGAAGTCCTGTGTGGTAGGTAAATGTTTGAGGAATTTAAAAACCCTGAAGAAAATTTTCTGAGGTTTCAAAAGGAGAATGTTTAGACACGAAAAGAGTGGGTCCGATTTGTAAGCCATGCACGTACATGTACATGTACACAAGGTCGGATTTTTAGGTTGTCCAAGTGGTCGCTTCTCTGCAGTGGTTCATGTTTTTCCAACACTTTTGCAATGACTTGTATTCACCGAGATAACTAATAAAGTGGCATCATGATACAATGTATATTCATCTAAATTATGTATTACCAGTTTGTGTGTAAAAACCGATCCTGGTTGCCTTTCTGTTCAGCGAGATTTTCCACACCACGCACCCCGTCGTCAACGGGGGCCTCGGGTTCGAAGCGGTTGCGCACCGCGAACGATCGGTGCCAGGCTTACTACTAGTTTAGTGATACATCGTCGCGATCGGACTATGGACCTGGAGGGGAAAAAACCTCCAGGTCTCCTTGCCGAGTCCAGTGCATTGCCTTGGGAATCTTCGTCATTGAATTCTTCCGAATACTCGCTCAAATCTTCCAAGGAATTGTATGATTCTGCCATAAGTATATTCCGACGCTAACGTCAATAATGTGTTGTAACCAGGCGGACGATCGTGCGTGGGGCCGGTAGCACTTGTACTAGCAGCATGCAACACGCATGCGATTCGTTTTGTGGTTTGCACGTGGTGGGTACACGATGCGCTGGTGACATACGCACGTTGACCCCGCTTAGATTTGTACTTGTAAGTTGTAGAGTATAACATAGCTCGTGTTCGACTTTCATTCAAAGTGAAAGGAAAGCTTTTGTACCTACAAATCCTCGGAGAGAATTATAAATTCGTGAGTACCAAGACAAAGTTGTTTTCTTACTGTTCACTGGCTTGTATTCTTGAGTGAATTGGCCTCCCCGTGCACGTCAAAGAATGGAAAGTTGTGTGCAGCTAGGGCCGGGCAACGTACAACATGCGTGTGTTGTGCGTGCATGTGCATTTGGGTTTCTCCTCAATTTCTTTGTTTTCCCCTCAATGACGCGGGTAAACAAAAGCGTGACCTTTACGTTTTTAAGAATTCGCGTCTTGGCATGAACCGAAAAAACGTTCTTTTAGACTATTTTTAGGCGGGCTATAAATCCCATTGATATTGCATTCGGTTGGGATACTTCCATATTTATTTCAAAATGTAAAATCAGAGAAAGCTTGTTTTACTTAGAGGTGCTCTTTAAGGTGTAGTTTTTTTCAATGCCTTATATCTCTAGAAATATCGGTCCGATTGGGTTCAAACTCGTTATGCAGGTATGGCGGGATGTGTTATAGATATACATTGAAGTGACATCATGATGACGTCATCATGTGATTTTTTATGATTTTGTTTTATTTTTGGACCTTTAAGTCATACTTCATCAACAGAACATAATAAATTTAAAATTCTTGTTGTAATATGTTTATTGGGTCATAGACATATGCACACAATTGTGAAAAACCCTAACCCAAGATCCCGGTCATAAGTCCCAAACTAATGCTGGATGATTTTGCAGGATTGAGGTTACTTGGGTATTTATCCAAAAGAGGATTTTGAAGGATTCAGGTTATTTGTTACTTTGTACTTTCACACTGCTCGTGCTCTATATTTACATTCTTCATATAGAGCTTTAGTCAAGGTGTGAGTTATGTGTCAAGGAAAGGAAAGGAAACGTATGCATAGCAAGGGTCATGTGTGCAGACCCTTCTTGTAATAAAGCACTTAGCAGCTGTTTGTTCCATGTTTGGCTGCTTTATAGCTCAATGGTAAACCCACTGCAGGATTTTGCAGGATTCAGGCAGTGGTCACTAGTAACAAATAATGGAGGATAATGGTGCAAAACATTCCATCATGTATAATTTAAGAATAGAGATGAAAGCAATTGGACAAAACAACAAACTCACACATTGTTTTCATCTACAATCAGTCTCTTGAGGTTAGTTCTTAACATGTAGATACCAGCAAACACAGCACACATCCTGAGAGAAAAAAAATAGAAAGAAAACCAAATTTATGCAACATATTACTGAAATGAGTGAGGAAACTGCCAAAGAATGTTAATTTGTTGAAATGATTCTTATAACAATTGCAACTAAAGAAAAAAACCTGTGTTCTTAACAAGTTCGCGCCAGAATTATTTTGACATTGAACTGGTCGAGACACAGGATTGTTTTTCGGGTAGCGGGCCAGCATCTGTGGATAGCACACCCTGATATTTCTGGCCTCACTCACTGTGAGCCAGTCGCCGACAGATATTTCTAGCCTTACTCATGACACGTTTCTTCATCATCCGTTTTGTGTTCTTAAGCAAAGCATAAATCTTGAATAAGCCATTTCTTCACATATTTTGAATCAATACTTCGTTTTAAAAAGAATAATTTCACACAAAATTAGATTTGACAAGCTTTTAATTTTGTTGTTGTTTTACAATGTACCTGCAGAAACACTGGGGTAGCTCCCCGCTGCCATACAAGGTCCACAGAAAGGCTGTGTTGCCGTAGCGACCCAGGGAACGAAGAAAGAACTGCATCGACTTAAGAGCCTGAAAAACAACCATGAAATAAAGTAGTGGGTGGTTGCTGCAGCTTGGAAGAGGTTGAGACAAATAGAAGATTTTGAGAAAAAACAATATTGTTAACTATTTCAGTGCCAAGTTCGTACATGTACAATCTATTTTATGTACTCAAAAAAAAACGGCATAAATCGAACATGTACGGCCTATACCATTCAGGTCATCGCTTTATAGTAGTCTATCATTTCGTATGTACAATTTTTTTTATAGTTATTCGGGTTCTTCTGAGAGGGTGCAACGGTGGTAACATATTGGGGACTATACGGGATACATATGCCTATTAAATCAACATTTTTCATTTTTTATCTGGTACACTATCGGCAATTTACGTCTCATCTCAAAATGTTGAAATGTATAATGTCAAACTGATGAAATTATCACACAAAATGGCGATTTAATAGGGGATTTTTTTCGAGCCGCATATGTTTCCCGCATGCGTATCAAATCGAATGGTCTTTAATAGCAAAATGGTGGCGTCCAGTAAATGTTCACGCTTGTGTGCAGAAGAAGTTTGTAATTTGTTTTCCCGATTCGGACACTGAATTGAATTATTTTTCAGATTCAGACCAGGATGGTGAAAGTGAAACTGGTGACAACGATGCAGATGGTGATAATCCGAGTTCAAATGATAGACACGACACACATATTCTGCAAAAAAGTGTCAAATTGCCTTCTGCACAGGAAAGCGATTCAGAATTTACCACTATGTAAAACTATACCATTGACTTTGGAATGTACCAAGGACACACAGGACAGCAGATACAAGTTTTTTACACAAAAAAAGAAAACAAAAAGAATAGCTTGGCACTGTAGGTACAAAATGCAAAAATGGTGCGGTCACTGAAAGAAAACAGGACATGAGATCGGATTTTAAAGGGGAAATAAAAGGTTTTTTTGTTTTTGATTTGTTTTTGATTTGGCAGAGTATAGATTAAATTTAAATTTTTTTTAAAAATGGGTAAATCAGGTAAGAAATACGTTTTTTAGAGGGATTTTTTTTCTGCGCCTGCACAGCCAGAAATCTGAAAGCGCGAGGTCAAATCTCCGTCTGTATGTAAACATATGACGTCATTCTGGGAGACGGAGGCACTGCATACATATATGTATATGACATCATTCTGGGAGACGGTGGCACTGCATACATGTATGCAGTGCCACCGTCTCCCAGACTGACGTCATATGTTTACATACAGATTTTCAGACTTTTCAGATTCCTTTTTTACTTATTTACCCAATTTTTGTGTTAGTTATTATATAATCTATTCTCTGCCACATATATGCATACATATATGTATATGACATCATTCTGGGAGACGGTGGCACTGCATACATGTATGCAGTGCCACCGTCTCCCAGACTGACGTCATATGTTTACATACAGATTTTCAGACTTTTCAGATTCCTTTTTTACTTATTTACCCAATTTTTGTGTTAGTTATTATATAATCTATTCTCTGCCACAAAAAAAAAAAAAAAACACCTTTGAGTTCCCCTTTAATGAACAAAAATTACAAAATTCTATTAGAAATAGTAAATGTTACAATAGAGCTTAACAAATTACTGGCAGCAAATTATAACCACTATAAGTACCTCTTCTGTTGGGGTTGATGCAGTTACCATGGCAATGGAATGCATCACAAAATGCTGCAGTGTCTGCGTTAGCTTCCTGGCCTTTAAGAATTCCTCAAATGGTCTGTCCCGAAACTCTGCCGTTTTAAAACAAAAAGACGACTTTGACTTATTTTTCCAATGCACGTGGAACGCATGCACCACATAAACATATGCAAGGATACCAGTTGTCGTAACAACTAAAGTGGTTTCGTGATGTCATGATGACAACATGAGTATTGTGTTTCTGCTCTTTAGTTAGGGACAACACCAAAGTCAGGGGAGTCAGGCTGGTATAGCGGTTCTTTCATCGCCTTCCACCGCTATGACCAGGATCCTAATCCAGCCTGGGCCCGAACCCCGCCTGGGCCAATATGTGGATTGGGTTTTCAGTCCCTGCCTGATTCTGTGGGTTTTCCACCCAGAATATTCTACTGGGGTTTTCCTCCCACCTCTAAAACTGTAACTTCTCTCACTTATTCATCCTGCAATTAACGCTATATCGTTGTTGGATGATGAATAAATTAAATTATTTGATTAACCCTCTTATGGTTTTACCTTGCAAAACCTTTCAAAATCTGCTTACTGAACAAAATGGCTATAAATAAGTAGAAACCTTTTAAAACACTCCAGAATTTGTTGCTAATGCACTACCACACCTTTCAATACCTTTTGAAAGGTATTGAAAGGTACCGGTACATGCAGACAAATTGGGCTATGGTATACCCCTATGATAAAGGTATGTGAAGTCTATCAGAAAATGGCCAGACCCTCCAAAACCTTGCGAAAGGAAATGAAAGGTAGAGTTACTTCCCAGTACATTATATAGAGTATCCCGCACAGAAAACAGCTAAACATTTCAAAACATTTCAAATTTATTTTGGGTAAAGGCTCAGTCTTGCAATCATTGCCTTTGAGATTTTTTTTATTTTTGTTCTCACACCAGTTTGTTCAGAGAGTTGTTTCACCTTTAAAAATCTTTCATAGGTCTCTTTTGTCAGACAGTTTTCTCACCTTTCAAAACCCTTCAGTCCAGCAAAGGTTTTGAAAGGTCTGACAATTATATGGCAACTACACTGTATTGGAAGGTTAATTAATTAATAAATGTAATGCGATCTGTGAAAACCCGCCACATGGTGGCAAAATAAAAAGTTCTTTACATCATCTTAAAGCTGAGATCATCCTCTATTTAATACTTTTTCAATCAGGTCGCTAGGACCTCTACATCAAAAGTTACGTTAAAATGAACGTCGATAATTGGCGATGCAAAGTTCTGAAAAAACAGCGTTTAACGATATATATATATTTTTTTTTTTGCTTTTATGGAACTTGCAACTTAGCGATATGTTTTCACAGATCGCATCACAAATTATAAAATTAATATTGTATGAAACCTTACCTTCATAATCCTCTAATCTATCCTGATAGTTCAGGCAGAACTCTATCAGACGCATCAGCATGCGTTTTTCCAACACGCTAACGTACTTGCTACTGAACACATCCGACCTGGAACACGGAACCTACATAGAAAATAATTGTCGAAAATAAAAAACTAATCATCTGCTTTAACCCTAACCCTCCAGGGTATTTTGGCTAGAAACCCTGCCAGACGCAACAGATTGCATACTTTGTCACATTGACTTGTGTGCAGAGTCCAGCAAGGTCAAGCAGTCACCACAGATGCACTGTGCTGGATTTGGCAGGGTTAGGGTTAAAGGTAGGATACACCATTTGCAGATACTGAAAATATTTAATACCTAATTATTAAGAAATATCTTACTTATTTGAAAGTAACTAATGATTCAAGGCATCCAGCAAAATGATTGCGCTAGATATCTTGTAATTATTCCGAAAAAAATAATTTTATAAAGACAAATTTGCGATCGCCATCCGGCGATCGCGAAAAAAAAATTACAAAAATACAAGAGTAACTGCTTGACGTCGGTTAAAAACAAACGCTGTTTTTTGTTCTTTTCTCAGCATCCATGATTGTAAAACTTCGGACAGGTCAGTTAAATGATATTTACTATAAAATACAACAACCCCCAAATCCACCCATTCCTGATTATTCAAGCAATTATTCATGGTGTATCCTACCTTTAAAACACACAATAAAACCAATGTAAGGAATACAACCAGTAATCACTACAAACGTCAACAAACTTCAAAGAAAAGTTCCTGCATTTTTTCTAATGAACCATTTATATATTTGTTTAATAATACAAGTGCACTCCGTGAAATGCTAAGATAACAACAGAGATCTAGTATGAAAGCTTTTTTCTTTTGAACTGTTTTTTTTTTCCCAAGTCTGTACTGATCGGTTCTTCAGTCATAAGTGCACTTTCAAGAGTAGAGACCAGGGGCCAATTTCATAGAGCTGCTAAGCAAACAAATTTGCTTAGCACAAAAAAGTCTTGCCCATTAAAAACAGGTTACCAGCCAAAATTATACGTGTTTTTCATGCTAAGCAAAACAACAGCAGATTATCAATCCAGAACAATAAAGATCAGGTGAAAATTTGGTCTGTAACCTTGTTTTTGCCAAGGACAAAATTGTCATGCTAAGCAAATTTTTGTGCTTAGCAGCTCTATGAAATTGGCACCTAAACTTACCAACTCCAGTTTGTCTTTGATGACCGTCAGTATTCTAGTGACAGCCTTGAATTCAGCATATCTGCTGATTCTTGAAGACACCAACAGCTCAACCATGGACCCACGGCAGAACATCAGCTGCAAGCAAAAACATCTGAATCTTTATTGTTGTACACCAACTGTAGCTCATAACATTGTCAATTCTGATCATTTCAGGCATAACATTTGGCACAGTTTTAAAGTATGCCATGAGAAATATAGTTAGATATAGGGCCATCACATGTGACAGATGGAAACAGGCTCTTCAAGTCTTGAGATGGAATTCATGTTTTTATTCCTTCATTCCTGATCAGTGGCATGCATGGCAGCTGCGCCCAGCCAGCGCTGTGTAAAAACTTTCTCAACAACAGAAGACTTTTTATGTGCTTCCCTGTCAGTGGCTACTTCAAGACTGAACCATTTGACCACAGAATGTGTGGGTCTGTGCCTCACATTCCTGGGCAACTATCAAGGGATTACAAGCCATGGGCAATAAACAAGAATAACTAGAAAACCTAATGAATAATAATGAGTTAGGGGCAGTGGGTATATGGTCATAATGGTGATTACTTTAGCAGAGGATTGGAATGTGGTTGACCCTGTGAGAGCCAAGGGAAGGATTTTCTGACAGTGGCTCTTGTATAGGTTATGTACATGTACAACTGTACATTGTACAATGTACATTCAAAAAAAGAAAATATTGATTTATACTTGGAAATAAAATTGATCCAAAATATGTTAAAAAGCTATCCTGTCGACAGGAAATTGTAAAATGTTCAAAAACACTAACCTACAGTTTATCACTTAAAGTTTAACCCTAACCCTCCCAAATTCCTCATTGCAAAATGCAGGATTTTGCAGGATTGAGGTCACTTGGAGTTTGATGCATTGCAGGATTTTGCAGGATTGAGGTTACTTGGGGTTTTACCCCTGCAGGAATATGGAGGATTCAGGTTATCAGGCTGAATGTGACACACAAGGATTTTGCAGGATTGAGGTCACTTGGAGTTTGATGCATCGCAGGATTTTGCAGGATTGAGGTTACTTGGGTTTTTACTGACTACAGCCAGGGCAAGACTGCAGGATTTTGCAGGATACAGGCTGTATGGTCACCAGTGACCAATATTGGAGGATTTTGCAGGATTCAGGTTACTTGGAGTTTTAACAATTTAGGAATTGGAGGATTTTGCAGGATTCAGGTTATGTGTAAGTAAAAATGGGTAGGGAGTTAGGGTTAAGGTTGCTGAAAAATATTATTGAAATATTTCATCGGTTACACACAGATTTGTGCTTTGAAAAAATATATGGGTAGAATAACAAGCAATGGCAGCCATTTTGAAAATGTTGAAAATTGCTTGTTAATTATTCTACCTATATTTTTTCAAAGGACAAATCTGCGATGGCCCTATATCCAAATATCTTTGATATGACATACTCTTGGCTGTGAGCCAAATTCCATGCTTGTTTTATCACTTATCTGCCATGCTATAAGACGTGTAGGTAAGACATGTAGGTAAGACATGTATACCTTTGGTGCTAAGTCAATGTTGAACTTTCTCCACAACTGGTTGATCTCTGCCCACGTCCAGTCTCGTCTCCCGTGTCCTGTTGAACTTGAACTTTGACCTTCATCAACTGGCCCCTGATTGCTTGGCCCTTGACCTTCGACTTCTTGTGCCCGAGGCTCCTCCTCCTGTTCCCCAACAGATTCAGGTTCTTGCTCCGAGAGTTCTTCTAAAGATGGTTCGCATGAACTTTGACCTCCCTCCTGTGAACTCTGTCCCTCGACCTGTTCAATCGACGCCGACCCGCCAGCTGCTCCAAACTCAGTTTCTGATTGGTCGACTAAGATGGACGGAGATGCAGCGCTCGAGGACTCCCGGTCCTCATTGGCCGAGTTCTGGAATACTTCCGTTTCTTGGTCCCCGCCTTCTGATTGGTCAGCTGCCCCAGGGGCGTTGTCAGCTGAGGCCTCGGCCTCTGGTGCATTCTGGGAAGGATCCTGCTCCTCAGCCGACAAACGAGGGGGTACTATCAACCTCTCAAGACTAGGTAGCTCCACACCTTGCCTAAGTTACAAAGTACATTACAATTATCTCTGAGACTTCAATAGCCAGTGACAAAATTATTTTTGTAAATAATGATTTGAAGGAAACCCTTTAATACACCGGTCTGCAAAACAAAGAGACTAGGCCACACCCCTTCAATTATTGATACAACCCACCTCTCTCACCTAACATAGCATGTGACTTCTATCCCCCTCACTGTGATTGGATTCTGTGGCAGTTCAAGGAAGCATTCTCCCTCACCCAGTTGATTGGTATCTGGGGCGGACTGAATCTGTGGTCCTTGCTCATCGGAGGTACTTACTCCATCTGAGGTACTAACTCCATCCGAGTCCTACAGAACACAATTTTTGCAAAGCAACAAGAAAAGGAGAATATATTTTGTCAAATTCTGGGCTTGATTAATTAAGCTTGTATTAACCCTAACCCCTTTTTGCTAGCAACCATCCTCAATCCTCCAAAATCCTCATATTTTTTTTTAACCTCATTTTTAAAAAACCCCATCTAGCCTCAATCCTCAAAAATCCTCCACACTTGAAACAACATCATGTGCCTCAATTCTCCAAAATCCTCATTCTTTTTAATCCTCCAAAACTGCAATGAGGATTCTGGGGATTGAAAAAAGTCAATCCTCCAAAATCCTAATTATGATTTTTGGAAAACCACATTCAGCCTCATTCCTCCAAAATCGTCATTTTTGGAAAACCCCATTCAGTCTCAATCCTCAAAAATCCTCCACACTTGAAACATTGTGCAACAACATTGTGCCTCAATCCTCAAAAATACTTATTTTTTAAAAACCCCATACAGCCTCAATCCTCAAAAATCCAAAACTGCAATGAGGATTTTTGAGGATTGAGGAGCGTTAGGGTTAACAACGTTCATCGAAATCATTCATACCACACATACAAAAGTTATATTACTACAAATGAAGGACAGATAGGCGTTTATTAGGAAACACTGTTAGCGTATTTACCACTGCTTTAATGAAACATGAAGCAAGTATTTGGGTAGATTTAGCTTAATACAAACCTCAAGGTTTTTATGTTTTTCTATCCATTCTTGAAGGCTTCGTAGATGAAAAGTTGCCCAGTCTCCACTATAGTAATCATTTCTGTAAGAATGTAAAGGAAAAAAAGAGTTAAAGTTAGATGAAGCTGTGTTTTTAGGTTTTTTAGGTTCAGTTGATGAATACCTAACCCTGGCAGTCCATAACCAATCAAACTCAAACAGTAGGTGACTGTTTAATGGTAGGATACACCATTGGTAATGGGTGGATAATGGGTGGGTTTGGGAGGTTGAACTTTATAGTAAATATCGTTTAACTGACCTTTTTAAAGTTTTACAATCATGGATGCTAAAAAAAAAAGCAAGGAAAACTGCATTCTGTTTTAACCATCGTCATAAATTTCATGAATTTTCAATCAATTTTATTTTGAGTTACCTATCCAGATGGAGAACTCTGTGGCCGATTCTAGCTAGTGCAGCTGCCAGAATACTCTCCTGTAGCCCTGTTCCCCCAAACAAAATATAAACAAAATTAAAATTGTAAGATCACTGCTGATCAGAAATAACATTCATCATTCGGTAAACACCATTCGGTAAACAACATTTTAAATTATTAAGATCTCTCAGAAATCAAGTTCATGACCCCTTGACACCGGGGAGCAGCTATGGCCGGCCGCGGCCTACTAATATGTCTGGAAAGTTTCAGTATTTATACGCTGTAGAATACGGCTGTTAAATACTCCCACAAAATGTGTTTGGAGTAATGTGTTATTTGTGCATGGTTATTATTGTTTAACAGCGGTTAACCTGTAAAAACCCTCTCTATCTATGGGGCTCCGCCCTGCGGGCGTCGGGAGCCCCATATAGTTCTAGGGGTACTCACGGCCACTGCACTGGCCTCTTCTAATTTTTAAAAGGTTTATGCATATGACGTCACACGCACGTCGCACTTCACGACAGCGCCCCCAATGAGGTCATTGCGTAATCACGGTAATGTACTGACAGTCTGCACTTTGTTTGACCTCAATAATGGCCGTTCGGCCCGGTTGCTAGTGCGATTAGCGCGTAGACGTAGCGTGCGTGACGTCAATGCAACCCGGCTTTATAAGCCAGTTCGATATTCCCGCTGCGCGTGTGCACATGGAGATTTTAAGATTCTTTTTTTTTCAGATAAACATTTCAGCGATTGCGTGCAAAAGCATAGCGGGGTACCAGCGAATTTAAAGAGATCGTCGTGTTCTAAAGTTATTAAGTAACATTTTTTTTTTACGTTTTGGTGTTTTCAGGTGTTTGTGTGGCCAAACTTTTGTTCCCATCGTCTTTTCGATTTCACAAGAAAATGCACAAAATGCGGATTCGGTTAACACGTCCCCCATAGGCATAGCCTTGTTTGCATTTGTCTGCCGCGTTTGTCTGCCGAGAAAAATTGTTGAATCTTGTTGTACACATGCGCAGTTGAAATGTCGAAGTGGCTTATTGATCACCGCGGACATACGTCACAGGTCAGCGCGCCGATGAAAACAATGCGCGCCGACACTGCATTGAAGCATACAAGATAAGACTGCACGCGCGATTATCGTTTTCATCGCATTATTGTGAAGGTTCCCGGATGTCCGCCCGACCGTACCACAGACATATAAACCTATAGACCGCCAGTCGTGTGCACAAAACCGTGATTTGCAAAGTATGGGCAAAACGACGCGTAGGCTGCACGGCATGCGCGTGTAGCTATAAAAAGCCAAGCGCGTATAACTTCGCGCCTGTCGCGCAACGCACTTTGCACGCGCGTTCATATAACTGTGTACACTATCTTTCGTTCGACGGGCAACGCACTGCGCGCTTTTTACGTTCTGTGCGCATACAGGGCAACGCGCTTGACACAAAAATGGGCCTAAACGTCTTTATATGAGGGTATCAAGATTGACACTGGTTATGCTTAATCTACATGGTATATGGTATAGCCCTAAGTAATTTTCTTTTCAATCAATAAATGATTTCATATAATTATTCGACTGGAAAAGTTCGGGTGTGTACAAATTCCCTATACCGAGGGCTAAATTTGCCCATAGTTGGTATTTTAGTCGGGCGCCGCGAAATCACGAAATCATCCTGTAGTTTTGAATAGGACCTGGCGGTCTATGTGTTTATATGTCTGTGGACCGTACCTATAAGGTTGTTTCACGTTCCAGTTGCGCATGCTCAGTAGAGCGCCCTCTGTAGGCCTACTACATGTAGGAGAGGGGAACACCCATATAAACACGCTATCATCCGGGTAAGTTGCGTACCCCTTTTTGCGCTGAATCCAAGATGGCCGCGGAACGTGAAACAACCACAGACATATAAACACATAGACCGCCAGGTCCTATTCAAAACTACAGGATGATTTCGTGATTTCGCGGCGCCCGACTAAAATACCAACTATGGGCAAATTTAGCCCTCGGTATGGGGAATTTGTACACACCCGAACTGTTCCAGTCAAATAATTATATGAAGCCATTTATCGATTTAAAAGAAAATTACATAGGGCTATACTATATACCATGTAGATTAAGCATAACCAGTGTCAATCTTGATACCCTAAAATAAAGAAGTTTTAGGCCCATTTTTGTGTCAAGCGCGTTGCCCGGTATGCGCACAGAACGTAAAAAACGCGGTGCGTTGCCCGTCGAACGAAATATACTGTACACAATTATATGAACGCGCGTGCAAAGTGCGTTGCATGATAGACGCGTAATTGTACGCGCTTGACTTTTTATAGCTACACGCGCATGCCGTGCAGCCTACACGCCGTTTTGCCCATACTTTGCAAATCACGGTTTTGTGCACACGACTGGCGGTCTATAGGTTTATATGTCTGTGGAAACAACCTTATTGGCATGACAGTTGACACGCCCTCATGAGGCCGGATTGATAACATGATTGTCACCGTTCGGTGTTTTTTTTGACATCGTAGATAAAGAAATAAAGAGCTTCTTTTCCTTTGAGACTCTAACACAAATATCAGATACAATTCATTAACAGTTTCCAAATACAAACTAATAATTATCTACCCGTTCCGAGCACGATTTCGTCATATTCTGTGGGAAGATCGGGAGCAGCCATTTTCGAAAGAAAAAAATCACACGCCCACAATGAAAGTCTGGTTCCTATTTGCCACTCGTCCTTAAATGTTGTAAAACGTGCTGGAGGCGCGGGCCTGACTGTTACTTGCCCTCATTACAAAAAAATCAACAGAGGGCGGTATTTATTATAATCACAGTATGGAACTGGTTTTCGGCAAATTTTGAACATTATAATTATGTAAAGGCAGCAGTGGGTAAAGATCAGTGGCGGGTACCAGCAAAATTGTTGTCAGATAACTCGACCAGTGGTAAAACTCGGCTGGTGGGACAACTCGACAGATGAGACAACTAGACCGTTGGTCGGCGCCGCGCGCCGGAATACAAGTCATGTTACTTGTAGTGCTCGACGGCAGGCAGGTGTACGGTGCGCCACGGTCGAGTTACCCCGCAGTCAAGTTGTCCCACCGGTCGAGTTGTCCCGCTGTCGAGTTTCCCACTCACTGGTCGAGTTGACCCGCTTATTACCGGTAGATTTGTTCCACGAGGTAGTCGAGTCGAGCTGTCGATGTCCGTCGCGCGCGTCCTGAGTTGAGTTGTCCCACTGCACTGGTGTCGGAGATGGACAAAATACGATGTACACAAATAACCATTTCTTAATGCTTGATAATTTCAACTTTTAACATTATTTGTGTTAAATAAGTACTTAAAAACAGTGTGACATTTTTTTTGAAGAATGCTTGTCCTGCTAGATAGACAAGAATAATCTTGAGAAAGAGAGAAATCCTGCCTATTTACTGCATCAGTCAAACAGCCGAACGTGACTGACTTTACGCCATTGTCCGCGGGAACGGAAGCACTTTCAAATGGCAGGCGCCGACGGTGACGGGGTTAGTTCGGTTGCCGACCTGCTGGCAAAGACGACCGTGAAGCAAGTTAATGAAGTCTCTTTTGCTGATCGAGGCCTGAAACTCGATAAAGCAGAGGATGGTATGAAACTGTAGAATTACTATAAACTGTTTAATTAAATTAGGCCATTTAAAATTAATAAATAGGTTTACATCACTAAGATTTCAAAAAATTGGTGGAGAGGGGAATTTATATTCTATATTTTATATTTTATATTTAACCCTGAGATTGATTGAAACCGCAAGGCACTTTTCCCGCCAAAATACATCGTCAATCACTTGTTATCGATGATCCTAGACCATCAATTGCATGCACAGAAGTAAAATAAAACAGTTTTAGAAAAAATATAAAATATAAAAAAATATTGGGACGGAGCTAAAAATCGGGACGGACAGCGATGTAAACCTATTTATTAATTTTAAATGGCCTTAGTTATTGCTTCATGCTACATATTATTATTAACATAAGGCCCAATGCCTAAATTGCTACACTTCACAGCAAAATCTTTCAAGTATGTTTGGCTTGGTTTTATTTAAAAAACAATTGGCCTAACTGTTAAAAGGCTTATTTATAATTATATTAAGGACAAAAGTGTAGTTTTGGACACCTCTCAAACACTGTGCTGTGGCTTTCATATTTTAGCTAAAAACAGGTAAAGTCACATTTTCTTGCAAAGTATTGATAAAAAAAATAAAACCCCAGTCTAAAAACAAAATTGTCCCTGTATTAAAAAGGCCTGTGCATTTTCGAATTGAACTAAAATAGGGGTGTTCTAGACTTGTATCATTTTTAATGAACATTTTTTGAAGTAAATTATAGAACAATT
The DNA here is from genome assembly GCA_037893245.1 of Crossaster papposus. Classification (NCBI taxonomy): domain Eukaryota; kingdom Metazoa; phylum Echinodermata; class Asteroidea; order Velatida; family Solasteridae; genus Crossaster; species Crossaster papposus. Next base: position 2,884,708 of record JBAIAA010000074.1, on the reverse strand, counting down.
TTTTCAATATTCCCGTCAACTGAAAATGACCTAACAAAGTTGTGTGTAAATATGTGATATGTAGCAACGCTGCAATAGAAACAAATTAAAATAATTTTTCTTTATTTATTTTAACACAGCGAACGAAATAGTAAAAGCTATTGAAGAGTGCAAGGACATGCAGTCACTGAGACTCGAAGGGAACACAGTAGGGACTGACGCAGCTGAAGCCATAGCAAAAGCTCTTAAAAAAAGACCAGAGTTTGAGGTATAATTCTTATTTACAAAGTGTAATTGAAAATTAAATACACTCAGGTTCACTTTGATGGCTGTGCTTATTTATTTCTCTCCATAAACGAAACAAATGTGGCATATGTAAAGATTAAGAAACAAAAACTTTAAAAAAAAAAGTATATTTGTTCTGATCTATTTTTTTTTACTTTTTATTTCCTGCGTTTCTTTTTAACTATCTTGCAGTATTACAGTTAAACCATGGTACAACTGAAATATAATGCAAAGCTCAAATGATATTTGTTTTCTTTCAGCGGGCAAAATGGGCCGACATGTTCACAGGGAGACTCCGGAATGAAATTCCTCCCGCTCTGGTGAGTTTTTTCCCTTTTTTCCCCCACTTTTAGAGAATAATAAAAACTTATATAGCAGGCACAAAAAAAAAATAGTTGTAACTTGTGCATGTTTTATATGTTTTTATTGCAGAGGTATCTAGGAGCAGCCATTATGGCAGCCAATGCCCACCTGGTAGAGATTGATCTCAGCGACAACGCCTTCGGCCCGGATGGTGTCAAAGCTGTCCAGGAGTTGATTGAGAACAAGGCCTGCTACACCATCAAGGAGCTGAGGTTTAACAACAATGGGCTGGGAATTGGTGGCAAGGTAGGGGCACATGACGGTGACCAGGACGCGGCTAATATTAAAGGAGTCTGGTTTGAAAAAAGCTATCAAGAATCCTCGAGACTAGATGCCATAGTCTCATGGCTTTATGTTGATCTCAGCGGCATTGCCTTCTACTTTCAGTTTAGGAAGGGTACATGTTAGACTTGTATACAGATCACTCTATATGTTGAAAACAACACTATTTTATCTCAGCGGCATTGCCTTCCACTTTCAGTTTAGGAAGAGTACATGTTAGACTTGTATACAGATCACTGTATATGTTGAAAACAACACTATTTTATCTCAGCGGCATTGCCTTCCACCTTCAGTTTAGAAAAGGTACATGTTAGACTTGTATACAGATCACTGTATATGTTGAAAACAACACTATTTTATCTCAGCGGCATTGCCTTCCACTTTCAGTTTAGGAAGGGTACATGTTAGACTTGTATACAGATCACTGTATATGTTGAAAACAACACTATTTTATCTCAGCAGGATTGCCTTCCACTTTCAGTTTAGGAAGGGTACATGTTAGACTTGTATACAGATCACTGTATATGTTGAAAACAACACTATTTTATCTCGGCGGCATTGCCTTCCACCTTAATTTTAAGAAGGGTACATGTTAGACTTGTATACAGATCACTGTATATGTTGAAAACAACACTATTTTATCTCGGCGGCATTGCCTTCCACTTTCAGTTTAGGAAGGGTACATGTTAGACTTGTATACATATCACTGTATATGTTGAAAACAACACTATTTTATCTCTGCGTTAAAAGTTTCAGAGAAACAAATTAATTGAAAAATTTGGAAGAAGGCGAGCTGGAAAGTGTCTTACTGTTGAATTAAAAGACTTGTCAGCAACAACTTTTTGAACCTTATTTAAATGTTTGGATAATTCAAATGGTGTCTTAACCCTAACCCTTCCTGTTGCAGCACAGTGCATCATGTGGGCAAGTCTGGTGCACTATGATGCATTCAGCTACCTACACCTGAGCATGAATGTTCAATTATGAGCCAGTGACAGGAAGTCCACATTGAACAATACCACAGTTGCACCCTGCTGCATTCGGTGACCCCAGTTTCCGAGGAATTTTGGCCTTAAGAATTTTCATCTGAGAGATCATGCTACATGTGGTAGGCTTGTCATTTTGACAAGTTGTTGTTGCAGTTAACAAATTTAATAGTTGAGATACCCTGGAGGGTTAGGATGAATGACTGTTTGTCTTTTTGTTTTAAGCTCCTGGCGGAATCCCTCATCAGATGCCACAAGAGCAGCTCTGCAGCTGGCAAGCCGTTAGCCCTGTTGGTGTTTGTAGCGGGACGCAACCGACTAGAGAACCCAGGAGCCATTGCGCTGGGGGAAGCCTTTAAGGTTGGTGTCACAGACATGATTTCACTTCTCTAGGAGTCATGCCATTACGACCTACGACCTCGACCCATTGAAACCTCTAAAATCAACTAGCTCTTTTTGCCATTCATCCTCAATACTTCCAAAATCCTCTAAACTTTAAGGAAGATTTTGGAAGATTGAGGAGGATTAAGGGTTAAGGAAGTATTCATCAGATCTTTATCTACTTGTCCCCCTTCTCCAGAGGATAGGAACCTTAGAAGAAGTGGCAATGCCTCAGAATGGTATCGATCATGTGGGAATAACAGCCCTGGCAGAATCCTTCACACACAACAAGAACCTAACGGTAGGTAAAGATTTGTTGCATTTAACATTGTTTCAAATGTAGTATTCTGTAGTAGCTAGTATCTATACTGCTGTCATTACACACCAAGTCATCAGTCACAGAGAGACCAGTACTACAGAATACTAAGTAGTATTCTGTAGTACCGTAGAGCAAAGAACAGTTCCTTGCTCTATGGTAGTACTCAGTTCTTTAGCCCAAAGTAAAGCCTAGGATGTTAGGCTTAATAAAATAAACAAAATTACAGAAAAGAGCACTCTTCCTAATAAGATATCCAACCAATTGTTAGCAGATATCCAGTTGGTCAATACTTTTGACTTTTACTGTTCTTTAACCCTAACTCCCTCACCATTGTTATTGAACAATACAATCCCTTCAAAATCCTCCAACTTCCTTTGTTGTGTAAGGAGTTAGGGTTAATGTACTCAATGAATTGAATTGGTTGAAATACAGAAGAAACACTCAAAGGGTACTAAAGATGAAATACCAGATTTATCAAATTTCTTTCACAAGTTTTTATTTTTATTCACAGAGTATCAATCTTCAGGACAACACGTTTACAGAAAAAGGTGCAATTTCCATGGCAAAGGTAAATCTCAATAATGCAAGTTTAATGGCGTTCCAAGCAGAATGTTGTATTTGAAATTGTAAAAATCTTTTGGATTTCTGTTGTTCCATGTGGTTTTTGAAATCACATAACCTACATATTAATAATTATTGTCTCTTAATGATTAGTAATGTCATTCTTAAAAAAAGCCCTTTTACACAAATGTCTGGACATGTTTACAAGAATTTATTACAGTAAGCATGATGTTATTTTGTCTGCATGTTTTATTGGTTTTCTTTTATCCAGGCTCTCAAAGATCTGGAGAAATTAGAGTCTGTCAACTTTGGTGACTGTCTGGTGAGGACAGGCGGTGCTGCTGCCCTCGCAGAACTCTTTCACCATAGTCTGCCTAACTTACGAGTAAGGACATTCACGCTAATTGTTAACCAGTTATTTCAAGTCAGGTTTCTTATGTATTTTCGTTAACTTGTTGTGTAGATTTGCTAAACTATACATTTTTGGAAACGTTAGGATATACTTAACATGAAAACCAATGTTTACATTTGCTCTTAGGTTCTTTATGGCGGCCGTCTTGGATTTGTTTAATGGCATTTGGATGACGTCATGATGACGTCACACATTTTTCACAATTATGTGCATATGTCTATGACCTAATAAACATATTACAAAAAGAATTTGAAATTTATTATGTTCTTTTGATGAAATATGGCTTAAAGGTCCAAAAATGAAACAAAATCATAAAAAATCACACGATGACGTAATCATGATGTCACTTCAATTTATATCTATAAGACATCCCGCCATACCTGCATACCAAGTTTAAACCCAATCGGACTTATACTTCCAGAGATATAGGGCATTGAAAAATAATGGACCTTTAATGTGACACCCAATGGCTTTTCATGTGTCACGTCACATTAAAAAAACATATTTTCTCAAAAGAACCTAAAAACAAATGTAAACATTGGTTTTCATGTTGAGTATATCCTAACATTTCCAAAAATGTATAGTTTAGCAAATCTACAAAAAAAGTGAACGAAACTTTCAATATGTACATTATGAACCTGACTAAATCGCCAATGTTAATGATGTGCAATGGGTTGGGTTGGTCAGGCCAAACCTACCCAAAACATAAGGTCTATTGCTGATCGCGATCCCAAATTGTAGCGCAAAGCATGATGGGTGGACAAAGGGAGCTGTTTTGCAACTAAACCAAGCTCTTTGTGCTTTTCATTATTTACTACAACACCTCTGGCCCTCAAATACGATGAGTTTTTGGTTTTTTTAGATTTAGGAACTTGCGAAGCTCCCTTTCTTTACTCAGTACACCGTAGCGCAGGGCACCACCTGTTGAAATCAACCGATCGACAATAGACCTTATGAAAGAAAAGAACCAAATCCGAATCGAAACCAATCTGTACTTCTAAAGTTGAGCTGTTTTTGTTGACTTCGTGATAGGAGCTGAACCTGAGCTATGGAGAGATTGAGAGGGAAGCTGGCATCAAGCTTGCTGAGAGCATGGAGAATAAGAAGGCACTGACAGTGTTAGAGCTAAATGGTGAGATAGGAATCTACTTTGTTCGCCCTCGGGCCATTATTACCCACGAATGGCGCGTAACTCAGGCATTATCTGACCTAAACTCTTCCCGTAACGTCACCACCTATTGTCCCAGCGCTCCATTATTTTGCACGAATGGAGCGTCTTTGTTCAGAAGACACTTGATACTAACCGGTGTAGTGGTTCGTGATATTTTTTTCAGGAGCTGGGTGGTTCCTAATTACAATATTCATGAAAAAGAGCAATGGCAACTCATATACATTAAATAACTATAAAGAACTATAAAGAACGGCTTTTTCCACTAACTCGTCAATAGCATAGTTGGTAGAGAGGAGAGCTATGGATCGAAAGGTCTGTGGTTCGAATCCGACTATCGATAACGTTTGTATTTTATTTTGACACATTTTCGTATGGGTTAGTTTAACCATAGAACAAGATTGAAGGGAAAATCGGATTGGAGTACATAGGTTTCTAAAAAAAATACAACGAAAACCGCTACACTGGTTAGTTTTAGTGACTTCATCTTTGTTCACTTGCGTTACCTTCCCAAAAGAATGGAGAGAAATTGCCCTCAACGCTCCATTCGTGCAAAATCACCGAGCGCTGGGACAATAAGGTGACGTCACGGGTTGAGTTTAAATATTTGATAAATGTGGGATGGTACATGTATATAATGAGCTAGGACCTCAGTTTACCTAGATTTGTTATGATATTTCTATTATTCCCTACTCTCTCCTACCTTTTTGTAGAGATCGAGAGCCAAATGCTCACTGGTCCATTCACGATCACGTGCCAGCCACTATTTTTACTGTTTGCCAAGCGCGCAGCTAGTATTCACACATAGGGTATAATTACCCCTGTGCTATTTTACTACACGTGCGCTTTACGATGCAATTGAGGAACTATCACTTGGGCGGAGTAAACACGCCTGAACATCACAAGCTAGTCATGAACAAATTGCAGCACACGTAAATGTTAATAAGCGTTTTTCCAAGCTCCTGATATTGTAATGAACTAAATATGTGACCCGCTCCATCGAAATCGGAAATAAGTCTCGAAATGACCTTTTGAAATATGCACACGGTGAGAAAGAGAATTTCATAAGCTTTCTAATGATACCCATCACAAGTGTGTATCTGTTTAGGTTAACGAGTTATGGTCTGATGAAGATGACAGGTGTATATTTATTTGCCGAATCCACATTCCAAGAAAAACAGCTTTGAAATAAACAAAATTGACCAAAATCATACGGACAGCGCACACAAATCCTCTTCATTTTAATCTTTATTGATCGTTTTTACATACAAGACATCAATGACAAAAATCTGTTATAACTACACTTCCTAAAAATACAGTGTTCAGAAAATCGACTTGGTCACAATTTTCACCCATGCATTCACTTCAACGGCCGATTGCGTAAAACGGTCTCAGCGACTTATTCCTGATTACGATAGAGCGGGTCACATATGTATGAGGTATAGCAAAACAAATTTATAACTGGTTTATTTTTGGTAGGTAGTCGATATTAGCTCCCCGAGGTATTGGAAGTTGACAAATTAGTTCGACTACCCACCCTCATCCTGAGCCATGCAGCGCCATTACGCGCTTTCTACTAATAGTGCTCAAAGCCCTGCGGACATACGGCAAGATCCGTGGTTATTAGCGCAAAAAAAAATGCGCCCAATCAGAGCCTCTGTTACAAACAGACCAAGGCCATTTCACAAACACTGGCTTTGGATCGGTCGCCGGCTACAGCATATTGCTAATATAAACTGTATGAATGAAGCCTTAGACGAAGACAAAGCTGGAATTTGAAAAACAGCCAAAGGCATGCGAACCATCGCGCATTTCTATTAATCGGACAAATTGTAGAAATTAACGTACAGAACGTGACATAAAGCTTGGCTATTATATATTATACAGAATAAGAAACAAAAAAGACTGAAAAGCTACGTAAATGCCAATACAATTAAATATAGTGGTAGAAAATTGTCATTTTACCAGGGGTGGACGTTCATATCGTGTATTGGCCAACTTGTTTAGTGATTGCTGAGGGCGACAAATCAAGAGTCCGTTAAACTCTGCTTGGCTCAGGATGACCCACCCTCAAAGCATGTTTTATTTGTATACAACTGTTTTTTTATGTCGATGTTTTTTGCATCATGCAGGGAACAGTTTTGGTCAGGAGGGGGTGGAGTTGGTTCGTGCTGTCTTGGAAGCCAACAGTCAATTAGATGCCCTTGGCACGCTCAGGTAATTTACTTAAAAAGGCATCTTTACCTTTCTTGTCTCGCCCCTGTTGTGATCAACTGCAACGGTTACACGGTTAACCGACCGTTCAAGCGGTTTACACGGTTACATTTTTCCGGTTCGGTTAACCTTTTTTTTTTTTTTTTTTTTTTTTAAATACAAAAAACCTACCAAGTGTGAACTTTGTCTGGGTTTTGTTGGAGCTTTGGTTGGGAAAAGGGATGGTTTCGTTGGAGCAGGTCACAAATAGTACAACTGATTAAATTGTGTATGGACTGATAGCTTATCTAACATACATAGTCGGCCTACATTACACAAATTGATGCAGACATTTAGCAATCGCAGAACTGTGAAAATTAGCAGCGCTAATTAGATATGCATTACAGGCCCGTGCATTTTTTAAATTAAATTTTAATTTTTTTTTTAATTTTATTTTTTAATTTTTTTTACATTAGTTACGGTTACGGTTAACCGTAACCATAAAACATACGGTTACACGGTTAATTTAATAACCGGAAACTGACAGCCTTACTTCCTTGTTTGGCCCCTGTTGTGATCAACTTGTTTTTCAGGTAGTAAAACAAATAACAGTACATCAGAATTGAACAGATTTATATTGATAGGTTTTGCCTTGATTGAGCTTGTATGACAAGTTCTGTTTTGTCATCTCTATAAAATTCCAACTTTTTTAATATAAATTTGTACACACTTCAGGGTGTTATGGTTAATTATCTGAAGAAATATATTACAGCTCGAACATCTCGGTCTCATTGAAATAGTTTTGAGTGGTCAGTTGACTTGTGTCATCAGTGGATGGACTATAAAGCTAGTTGACATATGTGACTGAATTCCTCGCGCCGGGATTATTTTAACATCACCGAGCGGATGCACGGGATTATTTTTAACGAAACTCGATCCGAAGCGGGTTCAGGCCGATGGTACCGGGAAGCACACCCACGCATTTCCGGGCCTTACTCGCTGCTGACAGACATTTCCGGCCTTGCTCGTGGTGTGTTTATGCGTTTTGAATCTGGGGAAAACTTTGCATTTATATTCGTCATCCGGCGCGAACTGGTTAAAGGTAAGATACACTATTGGTAATTGCTTGAATTATCTTGAATGGGTGGATTTGTGGGGTTGTAAATATCGTTTAACTGACCTGTCCGAAGTTCTACAATCATGGATGCCAAAAAAAGCACGAAAAACATTTTCTACCGGCATCGAGCAGTTATTCTTGAATGGCGATCGCGAAGTTATCTTTATAAAATTCAATTACAGGATATCTAGCGTAATCATTTTGCTGAATGCCTAGAATAATCATTTACTTTCAAATGAGTAAGATATTTCCTAACAATTCGGTAGTAAATATTTTTGATATCTGCAAATGGTGTATAAGTTTACAGGTATTAGGTTTGCACATAGAAAGCACACCATTTGCTCTTGATTTCATCCTATACAGATGTTATTAGGGCGAGGACATTGATTGATGTTTAAAACTGATGACGCATAAACACGTCACGAGCAAGGCTGGAAATGTGTCAGCAGCGAGCAAGGCCTGAAATGCCTAGGTGTGCTTCCCGGTACCATCGGCCTGAACCCGCCTTGGATCGAGTTTCGTTAAAAATAATCCCGCGCCTCGGCTCGGTGATGTTAAAATAATCCCGGCACGAACTGGTTAAGACAAAAGTAGCTTTGGTATCTGGTTTTTCTGATAGATTTGATCACACCTCGGACACGCTTATTGCGATTGGTAACATCACCGGTTACAATAGCCGCTTGCATAATACGTACAATGTTCAGTACAGGGTCGAGACCGCTAACTGTTGTGGCAACATTTTTAATGTTAGCTGACCAACAATCCTTGATTGAACTTAATCCTAACTCTCTAGTGTAATGTACTAGGAACCATACCCATCCTGAACACCATATGGCAAACTGTATACACAAACTGTTGGACTCGGATTCTGTATGTATGCCTAACCCAGTGTAAAAGACTGTCAGTTTAGAGGTCCAGTACCCATCCTAACAGATCCCAATGAAACCTGGTGTTGGAATTTGACTGGATGGGGATTGTTAAGGTAAATCTAAATTTCATGTCACTCTAAAAACAATATTACAGTAAAGATGTTGTGTGGTTTCCATAGTGATGATGAAGGGGATGATAGCGATTACGAAGATGTCGACGATGATGAAGACACGGAAGATGCAGAAGAAGAAGAAGAAGAAGAAGTAGAAGTAGAAGAAGAAGAAGAAGGGAGTAGTCACGGGAAGGAGAGACAAGACCCCAAGCTAGAGGTCCGAGGAGTGAAAGCTGTCATCTCACCAAGGAAAGTAGAGGATAACAAAGAACCAAGGAAACTAGAGGATAACAAAGAAAATGTGGTAAGTCGGAACTCTCAACTTGTCTTTATTATTATGGAGCGTTGTTTTCTATTTTTCTGTAGGTATGGGCATTTAAGGAAATTTGTATGGGATTTAATTTAACCAATCTTAATATATTTTATCACTAAACAAATTTATTCCTAAAAAAAATGTTAAAGTGGAAATACATCTATTTTTTAATATAAATTACAAAGTAAGAGTACTGCATATTACAGTTTACTACTGGTAGTAGTATTTTATAGCTTTAAATGAGGTTAGAATTAAAATAACATCTATGAGATCCTCCTTTAACCAGTTCGCCCCGGGATTATTTTAACATCACCGAGCCGTTGCGCGGGATTATTTTTAACCAAACTCGATCCGAAGCGAGTTTAGGCAGATGGTACCGGGAAGCACAACCACGCATTTCCAGCCTTGCTCGCTGCTGACATTTCCGGCCTTGCTTGTAGCGTGTTTATGCGCCATCCGTTTTGAATCTGGGGAAAAAGTTGCGTTTATATACGTCATCTGGCGCGAACTGGTTAACCCTAACCCCCAGGGTATTTTGGCTAGAAACATCTCACAATCCTGCTTTTTCCCTTTTTTTTTTTTTACAAAACCAACACACTTTTTTTCTTAATTTTTTTCCCTCCAATATGTCCAGAATCCTGGTGGTACGGAGGATCTCACAGAATGTTTAGGAAAGCTTGCGATATGAGACCGACAGATGCGACCGAACCAGACAAACACAAATAATATTTTTGACTAAGTCAAATATTATAAATGTCAAAAATTGATAGGCAGATTTTGAAAACCGATTTGTGTGTGTACCTAAATTCATTCACGTATATGTGACCTGGCACCACGAAATAAGCAGAAAGTGGCACATTGCCAAAACGAGTTATTGGCCAAAATGGCAATTTTTCAAGTGAGAGGTCGTTTTAGAGTTGTTAACGTTTTTACATACAAAAAAACTTCTTTATCACATCCCAAAATTGTAAAGCTCAATTAAAACTCTAAAGTCTGTTTTTTTTGGTGGCTGAATTGCACTGATTGATAGTATAGTTGGCACGGTTTAGGACTTTGAACTCCATTTTCTCAAAACAAGGGAGCATGACTTTAGTTATTTCAAAAGAGTATAGTGGCGGCTAGGAATAAGCTACAGCAACACACAATACATCATTTGAAAGCTAAGGACTTCTTCTTTCTAGAAATGTAATAATGTCAATAATGTAATAACTTCCACGCATTTCGTGGTGCCAGGTCACATATTGTAAATGAAAACTTCTGCATTTTAAGTCTAGTATTTCACTCTTTGAAAATGTTCATGTTCAGGTCGAGTATCTATTTAAAATGTCACTTTCCTACACAAACCTCAAAGAAACATCCACATAAACCCTAATGAAAATGTGCACAAAAAGAAACACTCGTCTTTTTAGCCAGTTTATTTAACTTGTTTTTACTTAAAGATGGTGTCTTGTGGAGCAGATTTGGTTTCTAATGTCCCATGAGACACTGTAGCCTTGTAATTACCCTGTCATTTGTGATCGTCCACGACGAAAGGGCTGTAAAGTAGGCATCTTGACGTTTTGAGATATTTAGAGAAATGAAATCAACAAGAAATAAGCTTTAAAACGATGTACTACAAGACATAGTTGGTATTAATGGTTAGCTACAACAAGTAACACTGAATATGAAAATTCTTAGTTTTTTATTGTTTTTTTACATATTTTAACAGTCCTTTTCTGTAATAGCAGTGCACATAGCAGGGTCATTATCATATGTGACCTGTCACCACAAAATGAGAGTAAAGTCGGAAATATTGAAAATTGAGAAATTGGTATTTTCAAATTCTTGAGAAAGAGAGCTTTCCAATGGTACATAACACTTGGGGGTTTTGCGATAAATACATTTTACAGCTCTCTAGAGAGTCATGGGTTACACAAAACGTGTTAATAAACATCTTAACAAAACACGCAAAAGATTACAAAACAGGACAAGTAAGGTTCGGTTGAGCATAGCAGCGGCTAAGTTCTAATCAATATTTCTTCTTGAAAATTTTCACACATACAAACTATTGTATAAACAACAAAATATCACAATTTCTAAAACGTGGGATACTTACGAGGACCTGATTTGCATATTTAATTACCGTGTTAATTAGACCACTAATTAGACCACGCAATTAGACCACGCAAACACTTCGCTAAATCGCCTATTTTAAGAGGTTTTCGATCATCTGATCTCACCCAAAAAAATGGAAATACACACGTATGTAGAGGAGGACTTGGGCTTTCCAAATTACTTTCCAAAATCTCAAAATTGACCATCCCGTCATATTTTCACTTTGGATGGCCATATCTCAGAATCACATCGTGCGACTTTACTCTCATATTGTGGCGACAGGTCACATATGAAGCAAGAAATGGGATGGAGAGAACCCCCCCTCTTGTGGTGGTGATTGTGCTTGCGGAATGTTGTGGTTTCTTTGGAATCTTTTTTAGGTTTTGAAGGGGGGTGCTTTAGGTAACCATAGTCTAGAGAGTGTATAGGTATGGGGGACTAAGGGGGAGTCTCTCGGTCTCATATCGTGCTGGGTATTACAAAAAGAATACCTCCAAAAAGATTACCTCCAAAAAGATGACAATCGGCCATACAAATTAAAAAATCTTTTTAATGCCTTTTTGTAAAATGTGTAAATATACAGTGTGTAGTATCAAAAGCAAGTCGTGGTCGAAATATTTTATTGTGAAATTTGCTTTTTTGTTGAAACCTATTAGTTTTTAAAACCAGTGTTTTGTGCAGTTTGAGCTGTTTTTGTTTTACTCCAAAAATGCAGTTCAGATAAAAGCTAGTGTAAATTCTTGTTTCATTTGTGATAAACATAGGAGTCCTTCTGGTAATAACCTGCATTGGTTTTTGTTTAAATATTTTCCATGCTGCATTGAATTTTGATGTTAAAAAAGAAATCAGTGTTATTTTCCAAAACTCTAACCTTTTGGAATGTAAAAATGTAATTGTAAAAAGGATTTTTTTTAACCCTAATTAAGGCTCATCATTTTTTTTATTAACAAAAAAAACTGAATTGTGTGTGGTAGTTTTTTGTATTTCATTATGTTTGTGTGAAACTTTAAAAAAAAATGTTTGTACAAAGTGGTATTTCAAATGTCTTTGGTAAAAATCCTTATGAATGAATCTGTTGTAAAAGCATTCTTGGAAAATAAATTTCAGAAGAAAACTAAATTTGACACAAAGGAAGCATTAGACAGTATGTTAATTGTGCTTTGCATACACTAAAACTACATCATGATTATGGGAAAGATCAGGAGTAACGTTGAGCCAATAGCAGATCAACTCTCGGGTTCATCAATATTCATGACTGTTATGAGCTCCTGTGATTGGTTGTTTACAAGGTACCAGCAACAGCAGCCGAGTTCCTGTTTTTCCCCAGTGCAGACAAGCTGCTGAGGATCGGTGGAGACGGAGGAAATCTCATCTTGAATGAACTTGGGGTAGGTTTTTGTAGTAATTCCATAATTATTTTAAATAGTATTTCAATAGGATTAGGAAGATCGAAAATGTATTGAAACTAAACAATAAAAAAAGTGGTAAAGAATTTTGCAACCTGGTGGCACTTTTTCTTTATATGTCGTCTCAATAGTCAGTCGCTGCAAAAAAAAATTGAAAAAACATGAATCTTGGACTGAGAAACATTAACAAATGTTGTTAGAAAACATACTTAGAAAATTGTTTTTGACTCCCTATAGACTTTGTACACAAAGTCAGAAGTGGCTTCAGAATACTACAAAATGGTCATAAAAGTGATGATAGAAAAAAAGCATTATCCAGAAAAATGATCGCAATATATTTGTACATTTATTTTTGTCGTCGGCGAATATTCACCGCACTTGAAATGTGTTTAACCTTTTTCGAATTTGCAGCACGAAAACTTCCTGCGACATAATAAATTCGCATTTCCGTTAGCTTTCACACAGACTATGAACCGACCTTCAATCTCTGTTTTTGTTTTTTTTTTAGAATAATGCTGGGGATTTTGAGAAGGTAATCCAGGTTTTTGTCAAGGTAGCTTCTGTAATGGACCCTAAGAGAGAGGAAGTGAGGCAAGCTGTGTATGAGGCTGCAGGTCAGATATATTTCACATTTGTTGTAAACATTAATTTCAATATTAGTTTTTAGTCTTTTTACTAACGTGTATTTACACTAAACACTCACTAACCCACGATCTCCCAGTTTCTAGTGCAGACGTCTTATCACTAGAAAGCAGGAGGTCGTAGGTTCGAGTCCAATGCTGCGTTCCAATCGCGTCGTGTTTATCGTGTTCACGAGTTCACAAGTCGTATAATGGCGTTCTAATCGCCTGGTAACTCGTATTCACTAGTGGTGAACTCGAGGTGGAATTTTTTTCTCCGTGTTCACGACTTCATAAACAATGAAATACTCGCGCATGCGTGTTGGTTCACGTACGAGTTCTTGTGCGATAAAGAATGTCCTCACCGCACGACTAACTCGACTGTGCGCGTGCGTCTTGGTGGGTAGCGTTTGGAATGCTACCTACTCGTGAACGTGGAGAAATTCACGGTGAACACGATAAATACGACGCGATTGGAACGCAGCATTACCCAAGTGCCTGATTTTAAGATTTTCTCGAAAGAATCTTAGGGTAATTACACGTTGGTAAAGGGCTAATACTGAATTTCCATCTTATGGCGCAAATTCCATCTTGTGGCGCAAATTCCATCTCGTGGCGCAAATTCCATCTTGTGGCGCAAATTCCATCTCGTGGCGCAAATTCCATCTTGTGGCGCAAATTCCATCTTGTGGCGCAAATTCCATCTTATGAAACATTGTAAACATTCAGGCATGTGAAGAGTTAACTTTTACCCCATTCCCATTCCCCCACATATTTGTCAAATCAAAGCTCTGTACACCTTTTAATATTGGGTGTTGTCCATCACAAATTTCAATCAGTCTTACCTTCCATACGTACTGTGGACATTTATTTGTATTCGTGTAGTTAAGAATATGTTCGCTAAATACTTATTTTCCTTGTTTCCAGAAAACAAATTTAAAGCATAAATTTTTATTCTGGGCCCCCTCGGATGTTCTTCATTTTTCTACAGATAACCAAAATGTCATTTTCTCGGTTAACAGGCGACACGGATTGTCAACCTGTGCAAGTCCACAATCCGTAACCTTCCCACATCCTGTGGACGGCTTTTAAACTTCCACAGTGCGTATGAGATGTTTGTACACATGTTCTTGTTATCCAAGGGTTTGGAAGAAAACAATTCACATGACTGCTCGGCTGGGACTTGAACCCAGAACCTCCTGCTTCGTAGTGAAGACATCTTGCCACTCGACCAACAAGTTAGCTGGGCTTGGCTGGCTTGTTCACCATATTGCCCTGGCTAATGGGCTGAGGATAATTCAAAAAAGAGAGGCTGTTGTCGCATTGAAAGTGACTGTTATTCTCAGAAGACCAGTGTCGTTGATAAATTTGTTTATTTCTTGGTGTTTTTTGCATGCAGATGTCATCCTTGGTAACCTTTTCAAACGTGACAAGTGTAATCATGAAGCAGTTGCCAACAGCATTCTAGTGCATCTCGGACTCATCAAGGTGAAAATTAACACTAATTCCTTTACTGAGGCCGTGTCCGAAACGGGTGTCTAGAGCTACGGCTAGGTCTATTGTCTACCTCGGCCATTTTGTAGCGCTGTCCGAAATGCCGTCTAGAGCTACAGCTACGGCTACAACGTCACAACAATCTAGCCGTAAAAGAAGTTGTCTAGCTCAGGCAAAACAAAATGGCGGCAGCACTAACGTTAATTTTGGAGCAAATTTTCGTTTACTTTTCAATGATAGTGCATTGAATTGAAACTAACAGATCGACAAATACGTCAATTTCATCAGGTATTTTGACTGGCTGTAAACAAACATTGCCTAACATCTAGCAGACGATAATTGTTGTAAATTCTTACATCGTAATTTTGCAAACTCTAATTCAAGCATCACTAGGGGGCGCAATAACTAGCCGTAGGCTCTACCGTAGCCACGTCCGAATTCCATTTGCCTTAGCGCCTACGTAGACGTAGCTGTAGCTGTAGACGTAGACCGTAGCTCTAGACACCTGTTTCGGGCACGGCCACAGATTATATTTTTACCTTTCTGAACAGACCAGCAAGAAACACTATTTTCTTGACTGGTCAAAACCTCAAAACATGAATAATTAAAGTCACTTCAGTAAGGCTGTATGCTGATAAGCTGTGTTTGATTCTCATTATTCATGTTACATGGCTAGATATCCCTGCTGGACCACCAAGCAGCAGCCTGTGATTGGCTGACCAAAAAACCCGGTGGCCATGAAGCATGAATAAAATTGGATCAGCACTGAGAAAGTAACCCATTTGTCTAATTATCCATGTTACATGTACCTGACCATGTTGTCTTTCAGAGTGAAGACAAGATTAAACCCCTGCGTGACCCCAGCGGTTTGCTGTTAGCCATGGCACACGTCGTCAAGCAGGATTATTTCCCAACCCATTTAGCCAAATGTTTCCTCGCTTTTTTGACCAGGTAAGTCATTTTTAACTGGTGTCCAGGATGATCAATTCTAACTGCGCTGCTTTCTTGCAATAATAAATCTAGCTTTACCTCAGAGGCCTAGGGCCATTTTCCAAACATTTTTCAAAGTTTCGAGTTTTGTACATGTGATGTGGGAAAATGGCAATTATTTCACTGATTTCAAGTTTCAATGATTTTTGGTGGTTATTTTTGGTTTGCATGTTTTAAGTTCTTGACCACAATTGCTAGTAACTTTTGTTTTCATTTGTTTTCCCAGGGGTCACCCAGTATTGGACTTATGTATAAATCCCAAACATCAATTTCTTCAAGCGCTCTATACAATCTGAATGCTGAAAGCACTTGATGGAGCCATTCAGTTCCTACAAGCGCCGTACAGAATATGAACGCTGCCTGGAAGCAATTGAAATAATAATACTAGGCAGTTATTATATATCGCACATATCTACCAAGACTGGCTCTAAAGGCGCTCTCACATTATTACCCCGGTCATTTGTATCGAAACTTGATCTGAGGCGGGTTCAGGCCAATGGTATCGTGACGTGTTTATGCGTCATCCGCTTAGAATCTCGGAAAAACTTAGCGTGTACATATACATCCTCCGGCGCAAACTGTCTAACATTTTTTTTTTTACAAAGTAAAAGAACTATATGATACAAGTTAGTTAATTAAAATCTAGCACACTTCAAACTTCCAGAAAGAATTGAATTTGATGCACAAATTTTGAGAAAGCGTGGAGTTTGCAAAATAGCACAGAAATATAAATTTATTGCATTGTATAATATATACAAATAATGAATGTTTGTTAGTGCGATGTTAAGAATAATTTCATAAGGTGACAGATGGAATGTTCTATTCTACGAGGCGACGCCGGGCGGAATGGAACATTCTTGGGTATTTTTTTATGGCGAGAACGTGAAACCTTCATTATTTGTTTTATACAACGTCTAAATAAATCCTTGTCATCTGATTGGTCAGAGCACAACCAATGGTGCGACTGTGCAATAGGAGTTTTATTCACCGTTGAATAGGACTTCTATTTTTGCAGTGTGGCTGCGCCGTGCATTGGGACGAATAATTCACTGCACATGATCAACGACCCACCACTCGGATGACAGGGTTTTGTTTAAGAGTTGTATAAATTACAAATGTAATGACAATACTCTCCCTTTCCAAAAACATACACGTGCTTAATATTTTCTTAACCCTTACTCTATGAGAGTTGTTTATTGCATGGCAGTGGTAGATGCCAATGCACGATGCCAATGCACTTCAGCTGTGTACATTGGAGGATTATGCATAGGCATTGGTTTTTTTGGGGTTTTTTTGGGGGGGGAGGAAATATTGAGGTATGTTGGAGTTTAAACAAGAGCAAGGGTTAATGGGGACATTTTCAGAATGTATTTGGTTTGTTAGGCCCAACTTTTTTTCTTTTGAAGTGTTGGAAACTAAACAAATTCATGTGTTTAAAATTCAGCAGAAAACATTTATTTCATTTGAATTTTATTTGCATATTTGTGTTTTATAATTAGCATTTACTTTTACATTCAATTTCTTTTTAAATATTTTTGTGAGAAAAAAGTTACCACATTCCACATTAAAAAGTAGAATGTTTTGTTTCTGTCATATTTGTTTTACAATTATTTCTAAGAAATTGATTTTCTGTGGTTATACATCAGTTTGAACTCTATTTAATAGAAATGTGTGAATGATTTTTTTTGTAAATAAATTAGTATATTAGACCATCAATGGCTTTGTCTTTGCATTTCTGACTTTTTTAGGCTCCAAAAACGATAAATGGTAACATTGTTTTACTAACAGTTGAAACTTGGCTTAAAAAGTCTTTGTATCCAGAAAAAAACACTGCATCGACCCCAAATATGTACTTCGACTGAGGACCAAAATATAAATGTTATCTCAATTTTTATTAAAATGCAAGGTTAACCTCTTAAAAACTGTTGGCCCTTAGTTTAAAAATAAAAATGCAATACAAACCTCTTAGTTTGTTTAATTAAAATACAAGGCTACAATATTTAGATTGGATTAAATTGTGGACTTGGAGGCTTTGCAAATTTACTGGTCTATATTTATTTGCCATTGATCTGGTCCTGAAAAGATATAAATATGAACAGTTTTAGATGTTAACATTAAAATAAAATAAACAAAATCAGTGATGGAGCACCAAAGTTCACATTCTTTATTAATGCAAAAATGTGGCAGAGTTTAATAAATTAAAGATATCCATCTTTAAGATAACTGATACGAAATATTATACATGTACTTTACCACAAATCAAAAAGGTCACACAATCTAAGCAATTTGCAGCAGTTTAATTATATTCACAGTTTTGCTTTTCAAATTCCGTTTTGGCTATAGTAAGAAGTATTTTAATGAAGTGACAATGCGTACCGTTGTGGAGTTTTCGTCGTCAGTCATCATCAGAGTAACAAATTTAATTTAGTTTTGCCCAATTTTTATAAAAATATATTGCCCTTTAAAAATTCATTTCTTCGGAAAAGTCACATTTTGTGCAATTTTAATTAAAATGCAAGGCTAACCTCTTACAAATTTATATTTTTCCAATTGTAATCAAAATCTAATTTGAGATGTGTAAGATTGGTGTTGAATTTTTCATCATAAATCATTCTCTTCAAAGAAGTCTTCTTTCTTGCGGCTAGACTCCATTCCAGTCCTGTTCTTTGCCATCAGTGGTTTCATTGCTGCTTGCAGGCTGTTGTAGAGTCTAGAAAACAGCAGCTCTTGAGATGCTAAAAGCTGTTTGATGCGATGGCGCTCCTAACAATTATTGCAAACAAATGTACCTCTAATTCTATCACTTTGACTTGATCTTATTACAGACTGAAAAAAGATATCAAATATTGACCTAAAATTAAAATAAAAGGTAGTACAAAGTACACCCCATTTGTTTTTGCTGTAATTTTCAAAAATGGATGGGTTGAAGGTAGGATACACCATTTGCAGATATCGAAAATATTTACTAGCAAATTATTAAGAAATATCTTACTTATTTGAAAGTAAATAATGATTCAGCAAAATAATTGCGCTAGTTATACTGTAATTATTCTGAAAAATAAAATGTTTGTTAAAAATAATCCCGCGCGTCGGCTCGGTGATGTTAAAATAACCCGGCGCGAACTGGTTAAAAAACAATTGTTTACAAGCAAATAAACATATCAGTAACACAGCCAACAAAAGCATCAGGGTGTTTAGTGTTGCCAAAGTACATTATTGGTAAATTGTGTCGGCATTTGACTTTTATAAATAATTGTTTACCTTTGGAGCCTCAAAGCATGCTGGGCAATTCTCCGGTATCACTGGTAATTTGGACTGCAAAAAGAAGGAAAAAAAAGGTGTATAGCGCATTCTATCATATTAATAATTTCAAAGTGTTTTACAATTATTATTATTATTAGGCGCTCAATCAGCCTCGACTTAATAAAGGTACCCATTTATACTCCTGGGTGAAAAGAGGCAATTGTAGTAAAGTGTGTTGCTCAAGGGCACAAAAAAAACATTTTTTCAGGCAGGGCTCGAACTAACGCACAATCGTATATGAGTCTAACACAATAGCCATGAGTGGAACACCGTAATCACTAGGCCATGGCATTCCAACTTAATTCCCCAACCGAAAAAGATAAATCTTAATACCAGTTTACTTTTTCATTTTAATACATTTTTTGTTCACTTTGAAATCTTTTTATGTTAAGTTCAAAATACTTTTTTTTTTAACAATCAGAAAATTAACTTTGAACATAACGTGCAAAATAATTCTGAAGTCTTCATACTATAAAGTGGTTTTAAAAGTTGACCAAAGTCAACCGCCTGTCGATTGAGCAAAAACCGATGACAAAATGATCACATCTTTTGTTTTTCACCTTTTCAGCGAAGTCCCTCAGATGTTTTTCCCTGGTGTAAACCAATGGTCTGATCACTCGCAAGTCACCCTCTCTGAAAATTAAAAAAAATATATTTTTGTAATCCTTATTGGCTTTTTGAGACACTAATTAAAATTAGATTAAATATCGAATCTGCTGTATTACAGGCCACTGTATAGAGAAAACTACGTAATTAACAACTTGTAATTTTTGCGTACACATCATCTGTTACTGTTCAATACAATTTCAAATAGTAACAACAAAGAAATACAATTAATTCAATCAATGAAAAAAAACCACTTACTTGACAGTGTAGTTTGCTTTCATGGTGCGCAACAGCCCATTGTGGAAGACAGACATCAGAAAACTGGAAAATATATTTTCAGATAGAAAAAGAAATTTACATAAACTAGTTTGCCTTGCTCAAAGCAAAAGATCAGAAGATCAGATGCATCAAGTATAAAATGAAATTCAATATTAAAAAAAAAAAAATCAGATTTTGTGATATTTAGAGTTTTCAGATCATTTGTAAGGCGTTTTGGCAAAATGAGATGGAACTGGGCACAGGGCATAGTGAATAAAACTGCAAAATAATGAATAATGGGGGATTCTTTTAAAATTTCAGATTTACAAATATTTGTAATCTTTGGTATGTCTACTAACTATATTTTGTTAAAATATAGTACAGAATTATTTGAATAAAAGTGTTTTTAGGGAAAAACAATTGCAATTTTTCAATATCAAATGTACAACATTTTACTTTGGCGATATGTGAATAAATGCAAACTTTCAACAGCAACTAGATAATGGAATGTCTGACTAAAGTGCAACAGAAATCATTGAAAGGAGAATTTTATCCTCTTTTCTAATACCTGAAAACCCCTCATTTCAAACTCTGCCCAGTTTTGTCTCATTTTGCCAGAACCCTTCACATTCCTTAGACAAGAGCCGACTGCTGGTCTTGAGATATTCAAATAAATTCCACTTGCCTTTCTGCTAAATCGTCTAGATGCTGTCCCATGGCCAGTACATTGTATCCTTCTCTTCGTGCGCAGGCATAGAGGCGACCACGCTTCATACGAGAACAGAAACTACAGATGGAATCACAACCTCCTTCCAGTCCTGCTGCCATGTCAATGATACCTGGGCCAACAAATGATTACAGAAACTACAGATGGAATCACAACCACCTTCCAATCCTGCTGCCATGTCAATGATACCTGAGCCAACAAATGAATACAGAAACTACAGATGGAATCACAACCACCTTCCAGTCCTGCTGCCATGTCAATGATACCTGAGCCAACAAATGAATACAGAAACTACAGATGGAATCACAACCACCTTCCAGTCCTGCTGCCATGTCAATGATACCTGGACCAACAAATGATTACAGAAACTACAGATGGAATCACAACCACCTTCCAGTCCTGCTGCCATGTCAATGATACCTGGACCAACAAATGATTACAGAAACTACAGATAGAATCACAACCACCTTCTAGTCCTGCTGCCATGTCAATGATACCTGGACCAACAAATGATTACAGAAACTACAGATGGAATCACAACCACCTTCCAGTCCTGCTGCCATGTCAATGATACCTGGACCAACAAATGATTACAGAAACTACAGATGGAATCACAACCACCTTCCAGTCCTGCTGCCATGTCAATGATACCTGGGCTAACAAATGATTACAGAAACTACAGATGGAATCACAACCACCTTCCAGTCCTGCTGCCATGTCAATGATACCTGAGCTAACAAATGATTACAGAAACTACAGATGGAATCACAACCACCTTCCAGTCCTGCTGCCATGTCAATGATACCTGGGCCAATAAATGATTACAGAAACTACAGATGGAATCACAACCACCTTCCAGTCCTGCTGCCATGTCAATGATACCTGGGCCAACAAATGATTACAGAAACTACAGATGGAATCACAACCACCTTCCAGTCCTGCTGCCATGTCAATGATACCTGGGCCAACAAATGATTACAGAAACTACAGATGGAATCACAACCACCTTCCAGTCCTGCTGCCATGTCAATGATACCTGGGCCAACAAATGATTACAGAAACTACAGATGGAATCACAACCACCTTCCAGTCCTGCTGCCATGTCAATGATACCTGAGCTAACAAATGATTACAGAAACTACAGATGGAATCACAACCACCTTCCAGTCCTGCTGCCATGTCAATGATACCTGGGCCAATAAATGATTACAGAAACTACAGATGGAATCACAACCACCTTCCAGTCCTGCTGCCATGTCAATGATACCTGGGCCAACAAATGATTACAGAAACTACAGATGGAATCACAACCACCTTCCAGTCCTGCTGCCATGTCAATGATACCTGGGCCAACAAATGATTACAGAAACTACAGATGGAATCACAACCACCTTCCAGTCCTGCTGCCATGTCAATGATACCTGGGCCAACAAATGATTACAGAAACTACAGATGGAATCACAACCACCTTCCAGTCCTGCTGCCATGTCAATGATACCTGGGCCAACAAATGATTACAGAAACTACAGATGGAATCACAACCACCTTCCAGTCCTGCTGCCATGTCAATGATACCTGGGCCAACAAATGAATACAGAAACTACAGATGGAGTCACAACCTCCTTCCAGTCCTGCTGCCATGTCAATGATACCCGGGCCAAAATGAATGACAGATAAACACGTCACGCAAAAGACGGAAATATCTGTTAGCGACCGGCTCGCAAGGAGCAAAGCCAGGAAATATCAGGATGTGTTACCCACAGATGCCAGCTAAACCTGTCTCAGTTCAAGGTTTGTGAAAATTAATCCTGTGCTTTGTTCCAGTCAATGTCAAAATAATCCCAGCGCAAACTGGTTAATCATCTCAATTCAATTAATGAAGGTTTTTCTTGATTAAACAATAATTGTGAAGCACTTTGAATCTATTGTATAAGATGCTATTATAGGCACCAAATTATTATTATTACTTTTATTAACTTACTTCAAGAAATCTATTTTGGTTTAATGGATTTCATTCAGAACGTTATTCTTACACTGTTCTTCATAGAAGTATGGCACTTCCAGACTCGCCAAATATGGAATGAGAGGTCGAGGGTCATAGGCTGAAGTCTGGGGGTCAACTGTAACACCGCCAAGTTCAAAGCTGATTCCCTGAAAATTGCAGAAAGAAGTCATGAATCGAAAACAAACGAAAATCCCATTATCACATAAGGAAAAGGTAAATGTAGGTGTATTCTTCGAATTCCATTTGTTTTTAAACAAATTTGGTAGAATATCTGGACAAACTGGGTCCCGATTGTAGGTATACTTTGACAATAAGAATTTGTGGTTCTTCAACTACCTTGCTTTTGGCGTAGAACTGGTACTGTTTGAGTGTGTGCAGTAGAGAAAGGCTGTCCTTGCCTCCTGACAAGCAAACCAGCACACGATCACCGTCCTGTATCATCTTGTACTCCTCCAAAGCCTGGAGGTAAAAACAGGTAAAGAGATAATAGAACTGGTACTGTTTGAGTGTGTGCGGTAGAGACAGGCTGTCCTTGCCTCCTGACAAGCCAACCAACACACGATCACCGTCCTATATCATCTTGTACTCCTCCAAAGCCTGAAAGTAAAAACAGTTAAAGAGATAATAGAACTGGTACTGTTTAAGTGTGTGCAGTAGAGACAGGCTGTCCTTGCCTCCTGACAAGCAAACCAACACACGATCACCGTCCTGTATCATCTTGTACTCCTCCAAAGCCTGGAGGTAAAAACAGTTGAAGAGATAATACAACTGGTACTGTTTGAGTGTGTGCAGTAGAGACAGGCTGTCCTTGCCTCCTGACACGCAAACCAGCACACGATCACCGTCCTGTCCTCCAAAGCCTGGAGGTAAAAACAGTTGAAGAGATAATAGAACTGGTACTGTTTGAGTGTGTGCAGTAGAGACAGGCTGTCCTTGCCTCCTGACAAGCAAACCAGCACACGATCACCGTCCTGTATCATCTTGTACTCCTCCAAAGCCTAGAGGTAAAAACAGTTAAAGAGATAATAGAACTGGTACTGTTTGAGTGTGTGCAGTAGAGATAGGCTGTCCTTGCCTCCTGACAAGCAAACCAGCACACGATCACCGTCCTGTATCATCTTGTACTCCTCTAAAGCCTGGAGGTAAAAACAGTTAAAGAGATAATAGAACTGATACTGTTTGAGTGTGTGCAGTAGAGACAGGCTGTCCTTGCCTCCTGACAAGCAAACCAGCACACGATCACCGTCCTGTATCATCTTGTACTCCTCCAAAGCCTGGAGGTAAAAACACACAAAAAACAACATTTTTAATATTTTTTATTATTACCTGAACTGTAGGCTTGAAGATAGTCTTGGGTGGCTTCTGAAAACCAGAAACATTTTTCTTCTTATTCTGGGAAGGCTTGGGATTTGTAGCATCAGACGGTGACATCTCTAAACACGAATCGTTTTGTGAATCCACGTCAGACGCTGGTAAAAGTGGCCTTCGAGAAACTTTGCACATTGGCTCAGTTGACTTCAAGTTTCTCATGGGTTGTTCTTCCTGAAAATTACTCGCCAGTGGCCCATCAATTTCCCGTGTCACTGCCTCAGTCTTAATCAAATCAGAACTTGATTCAAGATGGCAAACTTCCCGCTCGGGTACTTGCAAATCACGTGGATCATTCAAGACAGCCAGTTTCAGTTCGGGGCAAGAACTGCATGCTTCCTGGGGGAAATTATCATCTGAAATCGTTTCCACAAGTCTTCTAGGCTGGGTGTCCCTGCATTTACCTACAACTGAAATTGTGCACTCTTTCTCTGATGAGAAACCTGACATCCCACTCTCCGTTTCAACATTCCGGGATTTAGCTTTTTCACTTACAACATCCTCAAACAAATATTCCTCGTGCATCACCGATGGTTGACTTCTTGATATTGTACCCTCTTCATCAATACTGGCAGTTCCGTCGTTAACGACTCCAATATTATCGCATACAGTTAAAACATCTACACCTCTTTCTGCATAATCTGTTTGACCTTTGACCTGATCTGTTCGGTTTAAGCCCACAGACGAGTCAATGTGTTCTGCAATGTCTTCTTCATTGCAGAAACTCTCCATAAATTCGTCTTGGACAGTGTTCCGAAACAGCTCAGCACAACTTGGCTCACGATGAGCGTTGCTTGACATATTCTCCATAGCAACACGATGTGAGTTTCTATCGCTCCCAGTAGCATTGTGAGCAAAATTGTCTGGTGCCAATTCAGTCCCCCGATTTCCTTCTACGCTCCCAACATTAGAACTGTCACCATCTTGATGTTGTTTATCGTTCATTTTAGCATCCAACGCATTAGCGGGATCCAACTGCCGTTCGTATTTGATAGGTTCAAAGGGCAACTTTTGGGGCAAAACATGCTGGGAATGCGGTGACCTGTTGCCAAGGACATCTCGTGCCTCGCTTGGCAGCATAAACCAACGCAGGTCGGCCGCTTTGCCGTCGAACAGCAGAGTCTGGTCTGGTAACTGGACTCGGGCCTAAGAAAAATACATTCGGAATAAAATATTGAAATGATGGTAAAATATAAAGATCCGACATTAAGGTTGATCGCAATTCTATAATTACAATTCAGGTCATCTGATTATTAAGAAGCTTGAACTAATTAGTTTGTAACACTATTAAACATAATTTATTTTACAAAATCTGTGTGCCGTTTAATAAATAGTATCACATCTCTCACAATGTCAATAATATTCTCAATATCACAGTTCAAGCTCCAACCACGATTTTATTTTATTGAATGGTCCAGTTTACAATTTCAAAATTTTTGATGGGTATCTACCTTTTCTGCTTTCTTGAAAATCTCTTCAGCAAGCCTTAAGCAATCCTGAGGACAAAATACAAACAAACTCTTGTGCTCATTAAATGCATTTTGAGAATCACCAATATACAAATATGAACAAAACAAAACGAAAAAACCCAGAAAATCCATATTGGTAAAAAGACTAAAATGAAAGACAACTTGATATTATGATTTATACTGACTTATTACGTTCGCGCCGGGATTATTTTAACATCACCGAGCCAAAGCTCAGGATTTTTTGTAATGTAACTTATTCCGAGGCGGGTTCAGGCAAATGGTACCGGGAAGCACACCAACGCATTTCCGGCCTTGCTCGCTGCTGACAGACATTGCCGGCCTTGCTCATGATGTGTTTATGAGTCGTCCGTTTTGAATCTGGGAAAAACTTTGCGTGTATATAAGTCCTCTAGCGCGAACTGGTTAAATATTGAAGAAAAATTGACTGGAACGGGGCTTGAACCAGCACCCTTCAGATTGCCATTCCGGTGCTCTTCCGTGAAGTGATTATCTTTGTTCAGGGCGCTATAGTCAGAATTCACCAACCCGTCATGGGGCCAGGGATCACGTCCAAAGTCACGATATATACTAGCAACATTAGCAATGGTGCATTGACTTGGGAAATAGCAAACGGGGATCACTTAAAGGTAGTATACACCATTGCTTGAATTATCATGAATTGGTAAAAAAAAAATTGGGGGGGGGGGGATTTTATAGTAAATATAATTTAACTGACCTGTCAGAAGTTTTACAATCATGAATGTCTGGCGATTGCGAATGTTGTTTTATAAAATTCAATTTTTCGAAATAATTACAAGATATCTAGCGCAATCATTTTGCTGGGTGCCTAGAATCATTATTTAATTTGAAATAAGTAAGATATTTCTTAATATTTCGGTAGTAAATATTTCCGATATCTGCAAATAGTGTATCCTACCTTTAAAGAAGATAGAGCTTTTTGTTTCAATACAGCATTTCAAATGAACCACAAATAAGCTTTTTTAAAAATTTTACAATCCCCCCCCCCCCCCCCCCCCCAAAAAAATATCATTTTACATCAGAAGATTATCAAATGTGCCAAGACTTTGAAGCCAACAAGTTCCACTTCTAATACCTTGTAATTTGTTGGCAGTCTACCGTTAGTTTTCAGCACCGGTGGGTCAGGGTACACCATCTTACCCTCAGAGTACCTGATAGATCCCAGCCAGCGTCGATCCTGAAACACCTGGTGATTCCGCTGCTTCCATTCGCCAGTTTCTGGGTTGAAAATATACTGGGGAAAGAAAACAAAGATTTCTTGTCAAGTGTTAGGCCAAATAAAAACAAAACATGTTTAGCGTCATGCCTTTTTTTTTAAGAAAGAAGGAGGCCCTTTTTTTTTTTTTTCAAAATGGCCGCCCGACACATCTTAATTCGAGTCATGTAGTGAACATGTCACACCCTATCTTCCAATTTAAAATTAAAACATGGTTCACCCACGATTAAAAATCTAAATTCATGTGGGTCGATCATGTATGCACCGTACACGACTACACATCACACCCTAGCCTTCCTATTAGACAAAATATATTTCCAGAGCATGTACACAGTGATGCTAAAGTCTAAAATACGATCTTAAAATTTTATTATCTAAAAAAAAAAAATATATATATATATATTTTATTTTACTAAAATGGTCAAATTTATCCTTTTTTTTCAAAAAGAAAAAGAAAAGAAAAAAGGAGGCGGCCCCCAAAAAGGAAGCGGGCGGTGACGCTAAACATGTTTTTTTTTTATTTGGCCTTATAATCACAATAATCCTAATAATAACACAAGGGGCTAATCATCCTTACTGGCACATGACAAGGTGAATGGCTGAGGATGTGGATACAACGTTGAGTAGATGTCATGTAGACAACCGCCATATAAGATCTATGTCTGACCACAAAATACAGGCAGATATCGATTGATTTTGCTTACAATTATTATCCCTGTTCATCACAAACGAGACCATTTCTGCAGCAGCTCAAGATCTGCGCAATTTAGCCTCTACCTTCACACAAGTATCCCATTTATACTCCCAGATGAAGAGAAAAAATTGAAGTAAAGTGTCTTGCCCAAGAACACAAGTAGTTGTCCCATGTTGGTTATAAGATTAGGACAAAATGATGCAGTGCCAATATACATGTACAGACCAGTTCGCGACGGGATTATTTTAACATCACCGAGCCGACGCGCGGGATTATTTTTAACGAAATTTAATCTGAGGTGAGTTTAGGCTGATAGTACCGGGAAGCACACCCACGTATTTCTAGCCTTGCTCGCTGCTGACAGACATTTTTGGCCTTGCTCGTGGCGTGTTTATGCATCATCCATGGTGAATCTTGGGACATCTTTACGTTTATATACGTCATCCGGTGAAAACTGGTTAACTGGCCATGGCTAAAAGTAATCACGCGTCTATGGAAAAGTAGCCTCAGCCGCTACCATAGCTGCATATACATTTGCACGTCGTAGCCATAAGTTGGCAAAGGTTTTAACTACTGTCCATCTCCACAAAGAAAATGCAAGGTTTAAAAACTATACGAGACAAAATGTAAGATTTTCACAAAGATTTAAAAAAACATAAGGCCGTGTCCGAAACGAGTGTCTAAAACTACGGAATACGTCTACAGCTACAGCTACGTCTACGTAGGCGCTAAGGCAAATGGAATTCGGACGTGTCTACGGTAGAGCCTACGGCTAGTTATTGCGCCCCCAAGCGATTACGATGTAAGAATTTACAACAATTATCGTCTGCTAGATGTTACGCAATGTTTGTTTACAGCCAGTCGAAATACCTGATGATATTGTCGATCTGTTAGTTTCAATTCAATGCACTATCATTAAAAAATAAACGAAAAGTTGCTTAAAAATTTACGTTAGTGCTGCTGCCATTTTGTTTTGCCTGAGCTAGACAACTTCTTTTACGGCTAGATTTTTGTGACGTTGTAGCCGTAGCTGTAGCAGCTCTAGAAGGCATTTCGGACAGCGCTACAAAATGGCCGACGCAGACAATAGCCGTAGCTGTAGCTCTAGACACCCGTTTCGGACACGGCCTAACTTACAGATCTGTGTTTCAGTATCTGCATATCTAAAACAGATGCAGGGGCTGTATTCATATGCAAAATCTATTAAATAAATAACGTCTTAAAAATGAATTACCTGTGGTAATAGTTTCCAAGCATGCTGTGCGGTCAAGCTGACTGCCTCGAGTATAAAATCTATGCACTCGTCGTCCATGAAGTATGGAAGGTTGAGACGAGTAAAACCAGGTCTGTCATCAATGGAATGATTTGTGGTTTTTTAAAGCAATAACTTGTGAATCAAACTTATAACATACATGTACATCTCTAACATTATTTTTATATTAAAAACGAATTAAATTTCATTCAGAAAATAGTTGCCAAAAAAAGTTCTGATTTGACATTGGTGTTTTGAATAGTTTTGGAAATTAATGGATCCTTATACTTCACACAACCTCAAAAGTGCTGGTTTCTGGTCACTATTCATTTTCTTTCTTTTTTAAAATTAAATTTACGATTAAATAAATTACAATGACACACCTCAAGATCTCACGCTCTGAATACTCTGTGTAACGCCGCAAATGGACTCTGTCTAATCGACTGTCAAAAGAAAGGAAAAATATAATTGTTCTTATTATTTATCTATTATTTTGAATCAAAGGAGTCTCAATAATTTAATGCCTTCTGGTTATTGTACCAGTACAGAATGCAACACTTAAGAGCCTGTCTCACTTGGTAGACTTTTTAGGCAACTGTCACAGTCGTAGAAGGTTGCCCAAAAACCAGTACTGGACTCGAGGCCCCATAAGACAATTTCTACGACAAGGTACAACAACCTAGAGTCTTAGTACGTTTGAATTTTTCTCATGCTTTGATTGTTTTTTCTTCTGTTTGCCTTGTTTTCCGTGTTTTGCGTGGATTTTCTTTTTACATTATTTAGTTTTAAAGTATTGTCTTTGTCTTTTGTTTTGTATTTTGATGTCTTTTATTTTTGTTCCATCCTTGTTTTTAGTATTTGTATGTTTTTTGATTTACATATTTTTAAAATGTATTTTAAATTCATTATTTTGAGCTTCGTATGTTGGTGGTGTTATTTTTCTTTAATCTTTTTTTTTTTTAATTTCTTGTACGTCTTTACTTCTTACTTAACCTTTTAACTTTAAGGTATTCGTACGTTTTACTTTTTACTTCACCTTTTAAATATAATGTTATTGTATACTTTGTATTGTTTTTAATTCAGGGCCCTATGGGAGACCACCTTATGGTGAATAGGTTATACCCTGGATAAATATGAGAAATAAATTAAGCTACGACAAGCTACTGACAAGCGGCGACCCAATCACCGGAACTAAGGATGACTACCTACGACCACACCTACGACCACACCTACGACAACCTACTGACAACCGGCGACCAAATCACCAGAACTAAGGATGACTACCTACGACCACACCTACGACCACACCTACGACCACACCTACGACAACCTACTGACAACCGGCGACCAAATCACCAGAACTAAGGATGACTACCTACGACCACACCTACGACCACACCTACGACCACACCTACGACAACCTACTGACAACCGGCGACCCAATCACCAGAACTAAGGATGACTACCTACGACCACACCTACGACAACCTACGACAACCGGCAACCCAATCACCGGAACTAAGGATGACTACCTACGACCACACCTACGACCACACCTACGACAACCTACTGACAACCGGCAACCCAATCACCGGAACTAAGGATGACTACCTACAACCACACCTACGACCACACCTACGACAACCTACGGCCACATAGGCAACAACCTAAGACTACATTCGACCGCGACAAGCTACAACCCTATCAGGGATAACTGAGAAGCATTCACGTCATTTTAGCCTCCAATGCCAGTCGCTACTTGACTTCTCTCGACGCCAATCGCTGGTTGTCGTCAGTAGTCGCCAATGAAATTCACCAAGGTCAACCCCAGCGACAACCTACGTCACCTGGTGACAACCTACGACAGCACCTACATCATCAGAAGTCAAGATACACTCATTGGCATGAAACCCACTGTTGCCCAAAATTGTGTAACTCCCGCTGAGACCAGAAAGAGGCTACGACTCTTTGGGCAATTAAGGAGACGACTCAGGCGACACCTCGACGACCATGTGGCCACAGCACGGTCGCCTGTTGTCACCTAAAACGTCGCCAAAGTGGGGCCAGGGGAATAAGTATTGCTTGTGTATTTACCTGTCTTCCAGAAGCACTGCCTCAATCTCCTTAGCTAGCTTCTCGTCAATCCCGAGTAGATCCTGCCAAAAAAAAAAGGCAAACAGATTTTCAAATGTTATTGAATTTTCAAAATTTCACAGATTATCTATTTATTCAGAAAAAGTGTGTCCACAACACATCAAACAGACCAAATATACATAATATGCATTACATAAGGCATTACAAACACTTTTGTTCGTTGGAAGTTGTCTTCCATTTGTTGCCCTGAACTGCCCCCCGTACCTGAGCATAGGGTCCAGCACATGCGCACCCGCCCCTGGCCTGTATACCAAAAACGTTGTTAAGAACAGCACAGACAAAGTTGTGGTGAAGAAACTGTCTTGTGGTAGGGTGCCTGATCAGAAAGGAGAAGATGGGAAGACGGGGTACCGCCGTATTGCCTAAGAGAACCAGACTAGGGCAACTGGACCATCGACCCAGAGCTTTCCTGAGAGAAAACAAGAAAAAAATTATTTGCTGAATATTTTTCTTACATAATCAGATTGGAAATCAGCACAACAAAAACTGTTTTAGAGTTAGCTATTTTTTAGAATGTCTTGGTCCAGTGGTTATATGGTGTTTGAATCATGTTCAATGGTGGAGTCGAACCTTTCCAGGGACTTGGTGCTTGTGTTCTTGGGCAAGACACTTAACCAGTTCGCACCGATGGTTGCTTTTAGCTGGAACACCAAGCCAGCTCTGACAGCCCCTTTAATGGACGGTGTGCCTCCTTCCTTTCTCATCTCAACCTTTAAATCTTACCTGCAGAGTTCATGTTCCCGGGTCATAATGCTGTCGGTACCCATGGCTGCTTTCAGCTGGAACACCAAGCCACCTCGGACAGCCCCTTTGATGGACGGCGTGTCCCCTTCCTCTCTCATCTCAGCCTTTAGATCTTACCTGCAGAGTTCATGTTCCCTGGCCATAATGCTGTCAGCACCCATGGCTGCTTTCAGCTGGAACACCAAGCCAGCTCTGACAGCTCCCACGATAGACGGTGTGCCCCCTTCCTCCCTCATCTCAACCTGCTTTAAGTAACGATGGTCCTCGTGGCTTACCTAAACACAAAAATCAAAATGCAATCTAGTATTAGCACTGCTCGCAAAGTTCACAAAATTGGTTTTTATTTCATTGATTTTAAATTGCTATTTACTGGCCATTGTTTTCATTCATTTGGTCTACACAATAGACTTGGGGCCACTTTTATGAAGGTGTCGGGCAAGCACACACAACAATTGCTCAGCATAAAAACATTTTCTTGGCAAAAAAAGGTTTACTCCAACCAAATTTTCAGGTGATGTTTGATGTTTGTGACTGGTATTTACCAGTAGCTGTTTTTTTGCTTAGTATGAAAAGCACTTGGAGTTTAATAACTGGTAACCTGGTTTTACTGAGCAAGAATTTGTTTGTGCTGATCAAATTTGTGTGCTTATAGACTAGAACTCCTTGAAATTGGCCACAGATTTAGTATTTTTTATTTTTTTAGGAGAGCACTGTGGTCCAGTGGGTACAGTGTTTGACTCGTGTACGTGAGTACGAACCCTGATGGGGATCATGGTGCTTGTGTTCTTGGGCAAGCCACTTTACTGCAATTGCCTCTTTCCACCCAGCAGAACACATATGTTGATATTGAGCTGCTGTAGAAATGGACTTGTTTGTGATGAACAGGGATAATTGTAAGGCTTTAAAATAATTATTATTAATATTATAATTCCTATACACAAAGTACAGACGGAACGACTAAAGCTTAGATGAACTGATCCCCGTTTGTTTGTATTGATCTGGACTGTGCTGAAACAAGCAAGTATACAATTGAGCAAAGGAAAAAAGAAAGAAAGATAACGATTTAGGGATAATGAGTTACACCTTTAACCCTAACCACCCTGAGTCCATCAAAATCCATTTCCTGTTTTGGAGGATTTTAGCGGATTCAGGATACCTCCATATTGAACCAACTGGAGGAGTGTGATGGATTGAGGATTTTAAGCCTAGCGTTACTGCATGAGTGTGATGGATTCAGGATACAGAAATTCAGGTGATGGACTGTGATGGACTTTATGGAGAAACGCACTGCAATTTTTTGTATGCCACCTAGGTATCCTGAATCCGTCACAGTCCATCAAACTTTTGCTGGTGGAGTATGATGGACTCAGAATCTCTCCAGAATGCATACTGGTGGAGTCTGATTGACTCAGGACACCAGCAGTTTTTGCAAACCAAAATTGGTGGACTGTGGCAGATTCAGGATACTTTCTAGTAAAAGCCGTGAGGTAGTTAGGGTTAATAGGTGTTAAGGGGGATTCATATTCCTAGGCAGCAGTAATTAGTCAGACGTTGCTCATCACAAAAAACACACATTTGGTTATCATGCATTTCAAGCTTGTGTCTCCATGAATTTTCAGGTTTCCTGTAATTGTTCTTATCCACATAAGGTTTATTTTCTCAAGGCTATAACTATAAGTATAAGTACCGGTACCCTTAAATTGTCAAACTTGTTTTATAGCCCCACCCACCCTCCCCCCCCCCTAATATTTGTTTATTCATGCAGGTACATTTTGATGATAACAAGACACCTAGAAAAGATAATGACTTTAGCCGCGTTCGCATTGGACTTTTTTTGGTAAAACCTACGGAGACTGTTGTCAACTTTAACCAAATTAAATCCAATGCGGACAGAGGGTAACATTGTCAAATTGTCCATTTTACCCTCCGCAACAGTAATATCTACGGCCCAAGCTTCTAGCGGAGGATTTAACACCGTGAACTTTGACAATCACGTACGGTAACTTTTGCCAATATTAAGTCCAATGCGAACGCGGCTTTAGAGATAATGAGCTACACCTTTAATACATGTAGGTGTTAAGTCAGCAGTGAAGTCAGACGTTGCTTATCAAAAATAAACCAATTTTTGGTTATCATTCCAAATTTGTGTCTCAATAAACTTTCAGGTTTGTTGTAATTATTCTTATTCACATAAGGTTTATTTTCTCAAGGCAGTTGTAAATATTCGTTAAAACTATTACCCTTAAATTGTCAAACTTGTTTGTTAGCCTCACGTACCCGCTCCCACAACAAAATATTCGTGCAGGTACATTAAAAACAAGACACCTCACCACCCCCCCCCCCCCCCTAATCCTCAAAATGGAATAAGCCTTCACCGGATGTCAAAAAAGTGGGTATATGATGAGTCTGCCAACTGTTGATATTAACCAATGCATTGTACAATACACGTACTGGCAGTACATGTACTGTACATCATGTACATGTACATGTACACCCACACTACATGTACACTTCAACCATAGCACAAGGAACAGATTCAACTCCCTCCATATTGACTTTTCTCTGTTACACTGGTGGGTATTATTATTCCATTCTAAATAAAATGGTATTTACATGTTAAAAACACCACAATTGTAATGTATACACACAGGCCTACATGTATAATTATAAGTGCAATATTAAAAGCTTTTTAAAAAGGTAGGTTTTGTCAGAGATCTGATGTTGGAAAAATTCATACATTTAGCATTAACTGCTCTAATGCACTTGTCAATATCTGGCCCAGCGTTATAGTCCTGGCCATGTTCCAACTACTGCCCAGCTGGGCAGGGCATATTTTTGTTTTGTACATTCCTAGTTTTTACCCCGGTGTGATATGAAAATCAGACTCCTGAGTCCTGTGAAAATCAGACACTTTTTTTCCTATTATTGGTTAAACCATCTCATCATGTGACCCGTCACTCTCTTCATTATCTCCACTTAAAGGTAGGATACACCATTGGTAATTGCTTGAATTATCATAAATGGGTGAATTTGGGGGGTTGCATTTTATATTAATGAATACCTAGGAGAGTTGCTGGCTTCTGATTGGTCGAGACTAGATCACGTGGAGTGGATTATCATGTAGTTATAACCCGGCTTTCAAGAAGAAGCGAATAAATGTCCCCTGAACCAGCATTAATCAATCATCATGTAAGCCAATGATTGGCCGAATGCAACACTTCTACGGTAACTTGTAACAATTCTTGATACTGTGCGCTATAAATGTACGCGTAGAACGTTTGTATCTATATGCGCAGCATTTTTCAAAATGCGCGTGTGGTCTGTTAACGCTAGCGCGTTGCTATGCACGGTGGGCATCAGTGGTCAGCTAGTATGGGTAATAATAACAACACATATTGAAGAGACAGGGTACCATGCATAAGCTAAAATATGGCCCCTAAACATGAGAACTAAACACTGGAAATATCGCCGAAAGAAGCGTCACGAAATGTGGAGAATTTGTTACCATTTTTCTCGTTAAAAAGGTATTTATTAAAGGTAATAACAGTGCGAAGACCCGGTTATTACTGCATAATAATGACCCGGTCGGGGAATGACCGCTGGTAATGGACCTCGCCTTCGGCTCGATCCATTACCAGCGGTCATCCCCCAACCCGGTAATTATCACGCAGTAATAACCGGGTCCTTGCACTGATTTATTACCCAAGTAAATATCTTTTAACTGACCTGTTCGAAGTTTTTCAATCATGTTTTTCAATCATGGATGCCAAGAAAAAAACGAAAAACAGCGTTTGTTTTTAACCGGCGTCAGACAGTTATTCTTATGTTACTATTGGGTTTGGACGGCGATCGCGAATTTTGTTTTATAAAATTCCATTTTTTGAATATCTAGCACAATCATTTTGCTGGATGCCTACAATCATTATTTAGTTTTAAAAAAGTAAGATATTTCTTAATAATTCGGTAGTAAATATTGTCGATATCTGCAAATGGTGTACCCTACAATATACCTTTAAGCATGCGCAATACAATCAATGAGTCTGTATTTCCTATAGTCTGAACTTCACACCACACCAGCCCCAGCCCAGACATGCAGGGCAATATTTTACAACCCTGGCTATGTCCCTGCTATTGTCCTGATAGGGCGGGTCAACAAATTGTACAACCCTAGCCAAGTCCTTGCTATTGTCCTGGGCCCAGAGCTGATAAGCAAACAAATTTGCTTAGCACAAAAAGTCTTGCTCATTAAAAACAGGTTACCAGCCAAAATTATACCATTTTTTCATGCTAAAGCCCTGTTCGCACTGGACTTAAAATGATAAAGCATACCTAGACGATGGGTCCTTTTCCCATTTTAAGTCCAGCTAGTGCGGACAGCCTAGGACGTTTTCCTCTCGGGTACTTCTTCCGAGTCCAGTGGGTACTTCTACCGGCCAACTGCTGCCCGGGAAAACGTCCCTGGTCACTTTTCCCTAGACGATAAGTCCAGTGCGAACAGCGCGACTCGGTAAAAGCGTCCCAGGAAAACGTCCACCCGGCCCTCCAGTGCAAGGTCACGCTATACAAAGCACTGCCCATGCGCTCTTTGCATTGTTTACATGCGGGCAAGCTGATGCATGCAAATCGCATCGTGATCACATTCGCACGTGGTTTTGCAGAAAGATTACGTAGAGTTGGGGTTCCTTTGGTCAATATTATGGCAGATATTATTATTGATACAGTCGGAAGTTTGATTGGTTGCACGACAACGGATGCAATACCGTACTTACGATGGCATGGCGTCAATAATTGGATCGGAAAGAAAAGCGCGCGCGCGTGATCGCGAATGGGTACACCGGGGTGCGATTTTTTTTACGTACCACTAACGCGCCAATTTGCCCGTTTCATTCGAATTGGGCGACTTGAATGGAGACCAAAACGCGCGCTTCAATACGAATCGATTTGATACACGCGGAACGTATGAAGACCAACGACGTTGACAGCCATAATTCACCAAAATTAATGGATACAGTCCCTAGTTAATTGTATACAGTCCCTAGTTTTTCGTATACACGACTTTTATACCTTTTTTCTATTAACCCAAATTATTGGTTAATAATCTCATCTAGATAGGGTCTTATAGAAAAAGTTATAAAAGTCTCTATTCAAGTCGCCCCATTCCAATGAAACGGGCAAGAAAAAGCGCCACCGGGGTCATTGCAAAAAGGTCACGCAAAGCGCCCTCACGAGTCATTATAATGACAGCTTGGCTACTTCTCCCACGGTCTCGGTAAAATTTTCCTGTGTTGAAAGTCCAAGTGCGAACAGTGGTAACATTTGACCATTTTTAATTTTACCATCGTCTCAGTAAAACCTTCCCCCCAAAAAGTCCAGTGCGAACACGGCTTAAAGGTAGTATACACCATTTGCAGAAATCGAAAATATTTACTACTGAATTATTAAGAAATACCTTACTCAATTGAAAGTAAATAATGATTCTAGGCATTCAGCAAAAGGATTGCGCTAGATATCCTGTAATTATTCAAAAAAAATTGAATTTTATAAAGAAAAATTCGCTCTCGCCGGACGGCGAGAGCGAAAAAACAAAGATAACATAAGAATAACTGCTCGACCCCGGTTGAAAACAAACGCTGTTTTTCGTGCTTTTCTCGGCATCCATGATTGTAAAACTTCGGAAAAGTCAGTTAAACGATATTTACTATGAAATACAACCCCCCAAATCTACCCATTCATGATAATTCAAGCAATTACCAATGGTGTATACTACCTTTAAGCAAAAAAACAGCTGATTATCAATCTAGAACAATAAAGATCGGGTGAAAATTTGGTCTGTAACCTTGTTTTTGCCAAGGACAAATTGTCATGCTAAGCACATTTTTGTGCTTAGCAGCTCTATGAAATTTGGCCCAGGTAGGGCGGGTCAACAAATTGTGCAACCCCAACCAAGTCCCCGCTATTGTCCCGGTAGGGTGGGACAACAAATTGTACAACCCCAATCAAGTCCCCGCTAATGTCCCGGTAGGGTGGGGCAACAAATTGTACAACCCCAACCAAGTCCCCGCTAATGTCCCGGAAGGGTGGGGCAACAAATTGTACAACCCCAATCAAGTCCCCGCTAATGTCCCGGAAGGGTGGGGCAACAAATTGTACAACCCCAATCAAGTCCCCGCTAATGTCCCGGTAGGGTGGGGCAACAAATTGTACAACCCCAATCAAGTCCCTGCTAATGTCCCGGAAGGGTGGGGGAACAAATTGTACAACCCCAATCAAGTCCCCGCTAATGTCATAGAAGGGTGGCGCAACCAATTGTAAAACCCCAACTATAAGTCCTCGCTATTGTTCCGGTAGGGCAGGGCAAAAAATTGTACAACCCCAACCATAAGTCCCCGCAAATGTCCCGGTAGGATGGGGCAACAAATTGTACAACCCCAACCAAGTCCCCGCTCATATCCCGGTAGGGTGAGACAACAAATTGTACAACCCCGACCAAGTCCCCGCTACTTTGTGGTTTAGACAGTTCGTTTGGTAGTTTTTTTTATAGTAAAAGTGTAATTTGTATCCCCTTTATTACAGGACAAATATGGCAGGTATAGATGATGTCAGTGCCGCCGCGGTGTTGGAGAAGATCAGCCAGGGACACCTTGAGTGTCCAATTTGCGTCTCTCGATTCACAAGCCCCAAGATACTAGACTGCTTGCACAGTTTTTGTCAAAGATGCCTGGAACAAATGGCAGCAGGTCACCCTCAGCAGCGAGAGATTAGTTGCCCAGTCTGCCGGCAGCAAATGGCCCTATCAGAAGGAGGAGTTGCAGGGATCGCCAACAACTTTTCACTAATGGCTCTGGTAGATGAGGTCACTCAACAAGAAGATCTAGTTGGGCGTCAAAGATCTAAATTTAATTGTGAGGTGTGCGATGAAGAAGAAGAGGCAATTGTCAGGTGTTTGGAGTGCAGGGAGTACCTCTGTGAGGCATGTCAAAGTGCCCACAGACGAAACAAGAAAACTAAGAATCATGAGACAGTATCAATCGAAGACCTGTGCTCAGGAAAAGCATCTTACCAAAGTCGCCTTTGGAATGAGGTTCCTAAATGCCCAAAGCATTCTTCCCAGGATCTCTACTTCTACTGTCAGACTTGTAAGACCCTGATCTGTGCTGCGTGCACTGCTCTGGACCACAAAGCACCAGACCACAAGTTCTTGGATATTTCAACAGCCATTGCCTTTTGCAAAGAAAAGGTAGCTGAGCTTGAAAATGACACAGAGAAAAATTTGGCGAAATTAAAGGATGCAAAAGCAACAGCTGAGAACTCGTTTGCCAAACACAAAGTCAAAACCACAGAAATCCAGTCTGATATTTCAACTAAGGCAGACAAAGAGGTTGCTAAAATCCGCAAAGTTGAACGTCTGTTGAAAGACAATGTCAGTAAGCTTTGCAGCAACAAAGACTCAGATTTTAAAGAAATTATAGATGAATACAGAGAAAGAGTGGGCAAGATAGAAACAACAATTGAAAGTGTGCAGACAGTCAAATCCCAGGCTAATGACTATGACCTGCTGAGACAGCAGCAGAATCTTCTGCAGAATTTACAACTGGCAACAACAATGGAAATTTGGGACCCTGATGTGCAAGGCCCAACTCTTGAAGAATTAAAGCAATGTAAAAACTTCACCAACAGTGATCTGGGTAATATACCATATTTATTATTATACACTCCTTTTGCAAGTTTCCAAAAAGTAACCAACCAAAATACTGTTAAAGGCTTAATTGTTGTAAAGATATTAAAGGAATCGTGTACGTTTGGTAATTACTAGAAAAAATGAATGGCAATAAAAACTTACTTGGTAAGAAGTACAGCAGCTTTGGATAGTAAAATGCACATTTAGAAAATTATCACTTTGAAGTACTGCGGTTATGGAAAAAGATATCACTTTTTATCCCTAAAAATTTGAATCTGAGAAGCATTAAACTGCAGTGACGTTTCTCAGATTGTGTATTCCAATGCAGATTATTCTTCCTGCGTGGACATAACTGCCTCAGATTTTCGGCAATATCTCAAAATCGCTACCACCTTTTGAAATGAAATTTGTACAGGTTAGTTTTATGGTATATATCTATAAAAAATGGGATTGAAACAAACAGTGGGTTCCAATTACAAAACGTATACGATCGCTTTATTGACTCTAAACTGCCTGAAAAATTATTCCTTCTGGCATGCTGTCATTTTGAAGAAAGTAACAAAGAATTTTATTTCCAAAGTTGCATCTCAGAGATGCACTTTTGTCAATTTCCACAAATGGTGCGGGCAAGCTTCGAACAAGGCACGGCGTGCGCTGCGCACTATTATTGTTCCGTTTCAGTGCGTGACACGTGCTGCAATCGCCTCGATAAGAATGCACCCTGAACGCAGATTGTGGTCGCATTTCAAATTGTGACTTGGTAAACTTTGAATTGAAATTGAAATCTTACAATATTGTTTTCTCAGAATAAGCATCTTTCACAAAGCTAGTTGTCAAGCACCTTTTAATTTTTTTTAGCACTTTTACTGCTCCAAATGATCAAAATGCACAACTGACAATTGATCTATTGTCCCTTGAATTTTTCCGAATTTAAATAAAGTTTGTTAAACCCTTTTATAAACAGAATTAAATACTTTTATCATTACCCAGAGGAACCTCCAAGTGTCCAAAGCACCGACCTTAAAAAATATTCAGATCTGATCATGGACACAGGTGAACTGGAAGTCTGCACGTCTAAAGTTCCATCGCCAATACAAGACAAGAAAGTATCTTTCAAATGCTTTACCTGCGATCAAAACCTAAGAACTAAAGGTTAGTAAAATCATGTGGTTTTTTTTAGTCAATATTTTCTTAACCAACTAACAGTCCAAAATGTGTTCAAATGTTCCTCCAAGTGGCATGTACCAACTGACTTTTTGTAAGGTAATTGAGCACATGATCCGAAGAAGACTTTTGTTTTCGTTAATTTTTAATTTTTTTTAAAGGTGGATGTGTTTAAATTTTAGTTAACCAGTTCGCGCCGGAGGACGTATATACACTCAAAGTTTTTCCCGAATTTTCAAAACGAATGATGCATAAACACATCACGAGCAAGGCCGGAAATGCCTGTCAGCAGCGAGCGAAGGCTGGAAATACGTGGGTGTGCTTCCCGGTACCATCAGCCTAAACATTCCTCGGATCGAGTTTTGTTAAAAATAATCCCGCGCCTCGGCTCGGTGATGTTAAAATAATCCCAGCGAACTGGTTAAGGAATAGGTTCATAAACTTCATCAAAACACGATAGACAAAGAGTATTATTAAACTCACATGACTGATTTTTATTCACCCTGCAATTATGTTTTTTCTTTGGCAATCAAAAGGTTTTACCCTAAGAGAATCACGCATGAGCGGACCTGAACAAGCTAGGAGAATGAGGGTTGGAACTAAGGTCATACCAGGGCCTGATTGGTACTCTGGTAAACAGGTACAAGAAACTTGTCAATTTGTGTTTATCTGTATTCGTAAAACACAATTTGAGACCATATGGGACCCGCTCCATTGAAATCAGGAATAAGTCGCAAAATGACTTTTTGAAATATGCACATGGTGAGAAAGGGAATTTAATAAGCTTTCTAATGATACCCATCACAAGTGTGTATCTGTTTAGGTTAACGATTTATGGTCTGATGAAGATGACAGGTGTATATTTATTTGGCCGAATTCACATTTCAAGAAAAACAGCTTTGAAATAAACAAAATTGACCAAAATCATACAGACAGCTCACACAAAACCTCTTCATTTTCATCTTTATTTATCGTTTTTACATACAAGACATTAATGACAATAATCTGTGATAACTACACTTCCTAAAAATATAATTTTCAGAAAATCGACTTGGTCACAATTTTCACCCAGCGACTTATTCCTGATTATGATGGAGCGGGTCACGTATGTGTAAAGACCATGCGTAACAGCCATCTTAGAGGGCAATGCCTTTGAATGTCATTGAACCTGCTGTGCATTCATTGTACACCTTAATCCCTCTAAGATGGCCGCTGTGCATAAGGTCATAAGTTGTGAGTTAATTTTGTCCTCTAGCAGATGTTCATAAAACAAAAACATCTTGAAAAAATAAAAACAACGGATCCGCGAATCGCGAGTGTGGCCTTTTCCTGTGATTGATCGCTATAGGTTTTGTGCTCTTAAACAAAAATGACCCTTAGATGACCTTCCACTTAAGGATCACTGTATTCAAGTTACATCAAAACCCATCCAATTCTGGAGACAATTAAGAAAACATTTGAAGCAGATTTGAACAATGATGTCTAATGACCCCTACATGACCTTTGACCTCAGTAATCTGGAGAAGAATTATGTGTCTTCCCACCTTGTTGTCTCTTAGAGATCGTCAGTCAGTACATTGCCTCATATGGCAGTGTTATCAATTCACGATACAAATACATGTATAGTACATGCGATTGACTCACAACTTGCTTTGTACAATAACACCCAGAAATAGAGCAGCAACTTAGGCAAAATGATTGAAATAAACATGTATTTTCATTTCTTTCTTGTAGTTTCATCCAGAAGGCAAGATAACGTGGATAGATGACGATCGCGACCTTGTGGATGTAGAATGGTCATCAGAAGAAATTGAATATTACCGGATGGGAGAAATGGGAAAATATGACGTTCAAATGGTCAAGCATGCAGATTCTTAACAAAATCGCATGGTTCTTTCAACTTATGTTTATTTAAATAAATCCTATATTTACATACATATAGTCCCGGATACATGTACATGTTAACTTCCTGGGGCCAATTTCATTAAACATGGAAACACAAACAATTGCTTAGCACACAAAAAGTCTTGCTTAGTGAAACAGGTTACCAGTCAAATCTCCATGTGCTTTTCATGCTAATAAAGCAAAAACCAGCTGAATACCAGACA
Organism: Crossaster papposus; assembly: GCA_037893245.1. Lineage (NCBI taxonomy): Eukaryota > Metazoa > Echinodermata > Asteroidea > Velatida > Solasteridae > Crossaster > Crossaster papposus. The sequence goes on along the minus strand of JBAIAA010000074.1, from coordinate 2,841,978 downwards.
CAAACAATACATATAACCTGAACATTTGGTTTGTAACCCTGTTTTTGCCAAGGAAGAATGTTCATGCTAAGCACAATTTTGTGCTTACATGTTTTATTAATTTGGCCCCTGATCTGTCACAAAACAATTTTTCATGATGAATCAGAGGTCCAAAATAAGCACATCCGGGCCTATAGCTACATGTAGTTTTAAATGTATACATGTATTCCTTATGAAAAAAGTAAGGATGTAGAGGGCTACATATTTAATGGTGATAGTACTAAAAGAAATGTTTAGAAATATTTGCTTATTTACTTTGTTTAAACATTATTTTTCTTTAATAAATACCTAGGAGAGTTGATGGCTTCTGATTGGTCGAGACTCGATCACGTGGAGTGGATTATCGGGTAGTAATATCATGGGCTTTCAAGAAGAAGCGAATAAATGTTCCCTGAACCAGCATTGATCAAGCATCATGTAAGCCAATGATTGGCCGAATGCAACAGTTCGGCTCGATCCATTACCAGCGGTCATCCCCCAACCCGGTCATTATCACGCAGTAATAACCGGGTCTTCGCACTGTTATTACCTATTTACATGTAGGTTTACCTATAATATCTGTTATATATTGTGTTTTTGTATATGAAATTGAAATTAGTCTATTTAGTCCATTTGCATTTTGCTTTTGTAAAAACTTTTAAAAATGGTTAGTAAATATAAATATTAATAACTTTAATTAATAAATAGCATATAAATAGGTTTGTGTTTATAGATGCTGGAAAAACCAAGAATATTATCATGCTGTTTTTGTAGTCGGGTTTCTTGAACTCAGCAATTTATATACGCCCAGGAATTGCTGGCACCCATTCACAGATGTGTAACAATATTGCAAATAAAATGTGGACTAACTAAATTTAGTAAAATTGGGGGCAGTGTTTAAAAATATTAAGGTATTTCCAACGATTGCCGGCCATCAATCATTGGAAATTGATAGAAAATTTCACGTTTCTTGAAAACCAGATGCTGTGATTTACGTTAGTCAAGCGAGGTGTTTGATAATAGTTCAGTAGTTTTGTTGTTTTTATGTTTGCAAATGGTGTACTCTCTTTAACCCTTGCTCTTGTTTACTAATTTTTTTTATTTGCCAGGGCGCGCCATCGACCGTCAATCATCAATACTCCGAAAACGGGCTCATTGAGGGCGCCCTTGATTTTACACGCCATTTGTTTAAAGCTCAGTCTTGTCGCAAAGCTCGAAAAGACCTGTGAAATTCCGAAGACAAGCATAGCTCAAATAGCTACTGGCAAGCACTGTGACATGTGACGGTTATGTAAATTAACGCGTCTAGTACCCAGTGTTCTTCTAATAACAAGTCGTCGCCGTGTACACCTACACATGTACAATGCACATGTACCGGTATTTGCCAAGTTATCAAGTTGTTTAAATGGGCACTATGTCCTGGGATCCGAAACTAAAAATGCGTTTTGATGATGTTCATCGGATGAAAGAGCACTAGACGTGTAGCCCTATATCTTTAAGGTGTAGCCCTATATCTTTAAGGTGTAGCCCTATATCTTTAAGGTGTAGCCCTATAACGTCGAGGTGTTGAGGTGTAGCTCTGTTCTGTGATCTAGCTTTTTCCACATAACTGAAGGCAGGGGCTTTTTTCTGTGGGTTAATATATTGATTATCTGACACTTTTATATTTATTGCTATTGGGTGATCCGTGTGAATGATGATTATTATTATTATTTTAACCGTATTTTAATTTTTGCATATTATTATTATTATTACTATTTTTAATGGTTTTACTAACGACTGTTCCATGTTTTATTCGTTTCTCTTGATTTAGGCATAAAAAAAAAAATGTTATGTTGGCGTAACCCGACCGACCGTATTTTGTATTTACAGCTAACAAACTTAAGTACACTTTTGATTGATCTGTCGTAAGTTATATTTGCTTTTAGAAGTGTTTTGAGACTAAGTTCAAAGACATAAAATAAGTCACTCAAACACGATAAGTCGTATACCTAATGTTCTTTATAATTAGTTTGTTAAAATTAATGTATATCAACTGCTGTAAATAGTAATCACATTCATCATTCTCATTTCCTACAAATTATGAGTATATTTAGTCAATTTGATGAAACTATTTGTAAATATAGTTAGCAATAAAAACAATTACAATTCTTCTAAGAAACAATATGTTTTACTCGAGGTTGCCTAAAATATGGAATTGCCGGACTCATAACCCCAAATACAATTCACTACATGTTCTAAAAGATTGATTTTGTTTTCTTATTGTAAAAAAGTTAGTCTGAACATGTATTGCAAATTCGTCCTTTTTTATGTGAAATTCATTCACAGCTTGTAAGTACAAAAGGCAAATCAGGAGGCTTAAAGGTAGGATACACCATTTGCCGATATCGAAACAATTTACTGCCGAATTATTAAAAAATATCTTACTCATCTGAAAGTAAATAATGATTCTATGCATCCAGCAAAATGATTGCGCTAGATATTCTGTAATTATTCTGAAAAATATAATTTTATAAAGAAAAATTTGTGACCGCCGGACGGCGATAATTTACTATAAATTACAACCCCCAAAATCTACCTATTCATGATAATTCAAGCAATTACCAATGGTGTATACTGTACCTTTAAACTCGGCTCAATGTACATGCATGCTTTCAGGAGCCCATTCCTTACAAGCTTTGCTTCTTTATGGGCTCCTCCGCAGTATCATCCATCTTTTAAACAATGTACTTATGTTTTGCCTTATCTATACCTTTAATCTAAATGTTTTTCTATGTCATTGGTACTGTGGAAAATAAACTGAAACTGAAACTGAAACTGTCTAGAGCTACTGTCATTGGAACTCTGTTAATGATTGCAGGTATAATCACCCTGAGATAGGCTTGTACATTATTGTGCATGACCTTTTGAATTTACTTGTTTGAACAAATTATAAATACGAAGTCCACTTTTCTCATAGTAAAAAAAGCTGTACAAACTAGTACCAAGTGCCGACAGTGAAATACTCCCATTTTTATTAACTATCAAGTCTATCAATCTTTTCATTTATACATTTCATCCGATGTAAACTGGTTAAACAATTGTTGTGTGGTAGGTACCATGGTGGTTTTGTTATTAATGGTAACACTGTATTTTTCTAGCCTCTCTTAACAAGACAAATATGGCAGGTATAGATGATGTCAGCGCCGCGGCAGAGTTGGACAAGATAAGCCGAAACACCTTGAGTGTCTGAATTGCATCTCTTGATTTAAAAGCCCAAAGATACTAGACCGTGTACAGTTTTTGACAAAGATGCCTGGAACAAGTTATAGCAGGTCACCCTCAGGAATAACAAAAATCGCTGCCCAGTCTGCGATGCCGGCAGCAAATGGCCCTCTCAGAAGGAGTTGCAGGGATCGCCAACAACTTACTTTTAATGGCACTGGTAGATGAGGTCACTCAAAAGGAAGATCTGGTCAAGCGTCAAAGATCTAAAATCGATTGTGAGATGTGCGATGAAGAAGAAGAGGCAATCATCAGGGGTTTGGAGTGCAGAGAATACCTCTGGGATGTCTGTCACAGTGCCTACAGCCGAAGCAAGGAAAAACAGGAACCACGAGATGGCATCCATTGATGACCTGCATTTGGAATAGGTATTTTACCAAAGCCGGTTCTTAAATGCCCCAAGCATTCTTCACAGGATCTCTACCTCTACTGTCAGAATTGTAGGACCCTGATCTGTAATGTGTGCACTGCTCTGGACCACAACTCATTGATTTATCTGCAGCGGTCGCCTCATGCAGAGAGAAAGTGACACAACTCGTCATAGGGGCCAAAACGTTTAGCCAAAATTGTGAAAGCAAAAGAAAAAGCTTTTTAGTGAAAGTTGGACTACAAACAAGTGAGAGTGACCAAGAATGATCTCATTGCTGAAAAAAAAACAGAGGAAGCAGTTGAAAACTCGCCGAGAGTTTTCATGAAAGAGAATCGGGCTTTGACCAAGTTGTTAAACTTTGTGAGCAAAACATTTTAAAAGCAGGAAAAAACAACAGAGAACTTCTTCATAATTTACGAGATACAGGTAATCAGAAAACACCAGCACCATTGCAAGACCTGATGCAGGAAGGTTTAAAATAGTGCAAAGAACTCAGCCAGGCAGAACTTGGTGTTCACCTCTTGAAATATTTGCATTATTAAAATTTGTATACAATCTTTCAAACCTCTAACAATGAGAAATTGAATATCACAAAATGAGTGCAATGAAATGTGAGACAAATGTACAATTTAATGTTAAAAAAACACCACAATTGTATACACACAGGCCTACATGTATAATTATAAGAAGTGCAATTTTAAAAGCTTTTTGAAAAAGGTAGGTTTTCGTCATCATATCTGATGTTGGGAAAAATCCATACATTTAAAGGTAGTATACACCATTTGCAGATATCGAAAATATTTACTTCTGAATTATTAAGAAATACCTTACTCAATTGAAAGTAAATAATGATTCTAGGCATTCAGCAAAAGGATTGCGCTAGATATCCTGTAATTATTCCAAAAAAATGAATAACAAAGATAACATAAGAATAACTGCTCGACCCCGGTTGAAAACAAACGCTGTTTTTCGTGCTTTTCTCGGCATCCATGATTGTAAAACTTCTGAAAAGTCAGTTAAACGATATTTACTATGAAATACAACCCCCCAAATCTACCCATTCATGATAATTCAAGCAATTACCAATGGTGTATACTACCTTTAACATTAATTGCTGTAATGCACTTGTCAATATCTGGCCTATCATTATAGTCCTGGCCATGTTGCCACTACTGCCCGACTGGGCAGGGCACTTGTTATTTGGACAATCCCTGGATAATCGGACTCCTTTTTCCTCTTATTGGTTAAACCCTCTCATGTGACCGGTCACTCTACTCATTATCTCCACTAAGCATGCGCAATACAATCAATGAGTCCGGATTTCATAGAGTCTGAACTTCACACCACACCGGCCCCAGCCCAGACATGCGGGAAAATATTTTACAACCCTGGCTATGTCCCTGCTATTGTCCTGGTAGGGCGGGTCAACAAATTGTACAACCCCGACCAACTTCCTGCTATTGCCCTGGTGGGGTGAGGCAACAAATTGTACAACTTCAACTAAGTCCCAACTATTGTCCCAGTAGCGCAGGGCAACACATTTTACAACCCTATCCAGGTCCCTACTATTGTCCCGGGAGGGCAGAGCAACAAATTGTACAATCCCCGGCCAAGTTCCTCCTATTGTCATAGTAGGGCAGCGCAACAAACTGTACAACCTCAACTAAGTCCAAATTATTGTCCCAGTAGCACAGAGCAACAAATTGTACAACCGTAACCAAGTCCCCGCTATTGTCCCGGTAGGACAGGGAAACAAATTGTACAACCAAAGCCAAGTCCTGACTACTGTCCTGGCTAGCGGGGCACGGTTTGTTTGAACATCCCCTGTCTACCATGGTTTTTTTTATAGTAAAAGTGTAATTTTTATCCCCTCTATTACAGGACAAATATGGCAGGTATAGATGATGTCAGCGCCGCCGCGGTGTTGGAGAAGATCAGCCAGGGACACCTTGAGTGTCCAATTTGCGTCTCTCGATTCACAAGCCCCAAGATACTAGACTGCTTGCACAGTTTTTGTCAAAGATGCCTGGAACAAATGGCGGCAGGTCACCCTCCGCAGCGGGAGATTAGTTGCCCAGTCTGCCGGCAGCAAATGGCCCTATCGGAAGGAGGAGTTGCAGGGATCGCCAACAACTTTTCTCTAATGGCTCTGGTAGATGAGGTCAATCAACAGGAAGATCTGGTCAAGCGTCAAAGATCTAAAATCAATTGTGAGATGTGCGATGAAGAAGAAGAGGCAATTGTCAGGTGTTTGGAGTGCAGGGAATACCTCTGTGAGGCATGTCAAAGTGCCCACAGACGAAACAAGAAAAATAAGAATCATGAGACAGTATCAATCGAAGACCTGTGCTCAGGAAAAGCATCTTACCAAAGTCGCCTTTGGAATGAGGTTCCTAAATGCCCAAAGCATTCTTCCCAGGATCTCTACTTCTACTGTCAGACTTGTAAGACCCTGATCTGTGCTGCGTGCACTGCTCTGGACCACAAAGCACCCGACCACAAGTTCTTGGATATTTCAACAGCCATTGCCCTTTGTAAAGAAAAGGTAGCTGAGCTTGAAAAAGAGACAGAGAAACATTTGGCAAAATTAAAGGATGCAAAAGCAACAGCTGAGAACTCGTACGCCAAACACAAAGTAAAAACCACAGAAATCCAGTCTGATATTTCAACTAAGGCAGACAAAAAGGTTGCTAAAATCCGCAAAGTTGAACGTCTGTTGAAAGACAATGTCACTCAGCTTTGCAGCAACAAAGACACAGAATTTGAAGATATTATAGATAATTACAGAGAAAGAGTGGGCAAGATAGAAACAACAATTGAAAGTGTGCAGACAGTCAAATCCCAGGCCAATGACTATGACCTGCTGAGACAGCAGCAGAATCTTCTGCAGAATTTACAACTGGCAACAAAAATGGGAAATTTTGACCCTGATGTGCAAGACCTGACTCTTGAAGAATTAAAGCAATGTAAAGACTTCACTAGCAGTGATCTGGGTAATATACCATTTTTATTATTACACACTCCTTTTGCAAGTTTTCAAAAGGTAACCAACCAAAATACTGTTGAAAGGCTTACTTGTTGTAAAGATATTAATGACTCTAAACTCCCTAAAAAATTATTCATTTTGGCATGCTGTCATTTTGAAGAAAGTAACAAAGAGTTGTATTTCCAAAGTTGCACCTTGTCAATTTCCCAAAATGGTGCGAGCAAGTGTCGAACGATGCACGGTGTTCTCTGGGCACTATTATTGTTCGTTTCAGTGTGTGACATGTGCTGCAATCGCCTCGATAAGAACGCGCCCTGAACGCAGATTGTGGTCGCAATTCAAATCTTACAATATTGTTTTCTCAGAATATGCATCCTTCACAAAGCTAAACACTTACAAGATTAGTTGTCAAGCAACTTTTAAAATATTTTTAGCACTTTTACTGCTCCTAGTGACAAAAATGCACAACTGACAAATGGCCTATTTTTCCTTCGAATTGAAATAAAGTTTGTTCAACCCTTTTATAAATAGCATTAAATACTTTTCTTATTACCCAGAGGAACCTTCGAGTGTCCAAAGCACCGACCTTAAAAAATATTTAGATCTGATCATGGACACAGGCGAAGTTGAAGTCTGCACGTCCGAAGTTCCATCACCAATCATGACAAGGAAGTATCTTTCAAATCAGTTCGACGCAGTTCGACGCAGTTCGACGCCAGTTCGACGCCAGTTCGACGCCAGTTCGACGCCAGTTCGACGCCAGTTCGACGCCAGTTCGACACCAGTTTCGACGCCAGTTTCGACGCCAGTTTCGACGCCAGGTTCGACGCCAGGTTCGACGCCAGTACGACGCCAGTTCGACGCCAGTTCGACGCCAGTTTCGACGCCATGTTCGACGCCAGGTTCGACGCCATTTTCGACGCCAGTTCGACGCCAGTTCGACGCCAGTTCGACGCCAGTTCGACGCCAGTTCGACGCCAGTTCGACGCCAGGTCGACGCCAGTTCGACGCCAGGTCGACGCCAGGTCGACGCCAGGTCGACGCCAGTTCGACGCCAGTTCGACGCCAGTTCGACGCCAGTTCGACGCCAGTTCGACGCCAGTTCGACGCCAGTTCGACCCCAGTTCGACCCCAGTTCTACCCCAGTTCGACCCACGTTCGACCCCAGTTCTACCCCAGTTCGACCCACGTTCGACCCCAGTTCTACCCCAGTTCGACCCACGTTCGACCCACGTTCGACCCACGTTCGTCCCAGGTTCGTCCCAGTTATCGTCCCGAGTCAACCCAGGTTCAACCCAGGTTCAACCCAGGCTCAACCCAGGCTCAACCCAAGCTCAACCCAAGCTCAACCTAGTTCAACCTAGTTCAACCTAGTTCAACCTAGTTCAACCTAGTTCAACCTAGTTCAACCTATAGTACAGTCAAAATAAGTTTTGACCTCAAACAAATTGTAACAAAACAAATTTCACCACAATAACATATTAAAAGTCTTTAAAAATTCAAGTGGTGGAAATATTACTAATTTGCATAAGTGGTTAATCCCTGCCGCGTAATATATTTATTCCCATATTTGGGTATATAACATATTTTTTTTTAATTCAAAAAGTTATTTAGGCGATTCTACTTACATATCCCTACTTCGATAACATTTTCTAAAGCGTATAAGTGACTGAATAATTATGAGAACATGGTAATTATCAAAAAAGACAACTTCATGACCCTATAAATGTGCGTACATTACACTGTCTCCAGATATCATCCAGTAGTCATCTGATTCCTAGTTGCCAGTCAGGATTTAGACCCCTGCACTCAACTGAAAGCACCCTACATGACTTAACAAACAAGTGTTTTGCGGCCATGGAGAATGGACAAGTTACAGGCAGTGTGTTTATAGACCTCAGTAAAGCATTTGATTGTGTTGATCATGAAATCTTACTAAAGAAACTAGAAAGGATGAACATGTCATCTTCTGTAATAAATTGGTTTAAGTCGTACCTAAGTGAACGTAGTCAGTCTGTGAATATTGGCGGCACCATATCAAAGGTCCTGTCCGTAAACACTGGTGTTCCACAGGGGTCGATACTAGGTCCACTTTTATTCATTGTTTATACTAGTGACCTTCCATTTTGTATTGCCCCAAACTGCAACTTATTTATGTATGCAGATGACTCCACATTAACGTGTAGCTCCTCCAACATTAATATAATAGAAAGTAGCTTAAATACAGCTCTTACTACATTGTAGTTTTCACAACTGGTGCGGAAGAAACAAGCTAGCTTTAAATGCCACCAAAACCAAATGCATGCTTATTGGTACTAGGCAGAAAATATCTAATGTTAATTTAAATGTATGCATTGCTGGTAGTCGTATTGAAAATGTGAAGTCTTATAAATGTTTGGGTGTAATTATTGATGAAGCATTAAGTTGGGGCCCACATGTCGAATACGTAAGAAAAAATGTGGTGTCTAAATTAGGTATACTAAGAAGAATCCGTGATTGTATTCCTCAGCACAGCTTGCACACACTATTTGTAAGTCTAGTTATGCCAACATTAGAGTATTGTTGTACTGTGTGGGGAGGAAGGTACATATCTCACGATAATATGTTAAACAAATGTCTCAAAAGAGCCGCGCGGATAATCCTTAAATGTACCTTCCTCACCCCTTCAGAGGATATTTGCTCGTCTTAATTGGGCCCCTTTTTCAAAAAGAGTCAAGTCAAAAAAGGCTATTCTTGTCTTCAAAAGTATCAACAAAATGACTCCTTTGTACATGACAAATATTTTCAAACCACTTACAGTAATTCGCGAAACAAGGCAATCAACCCACACGGCACTGAAAGTTCCTTTCGCCAAAAAAGAATGCTACGCCACAAGTTTCGCTGTGAGTGGTGCAAATATTTGGAATAATCTGCCCGAACAATTGCGAACATTGGACTCATTAAGCACATTTAAATCAGAGCTCCGACATGCCATCTGAGTGTTAGATATTATGCCAATTGCGCTGATCTACGGAGTTAGAACTTGGTTGCCACTATAATGTGGAGCCGGATAGGAATTTCCCCTTCTTATTTTTCACCTAAAAGGTTTTGTTATTTGGCGGGTTTTCGCCTATCTCGTAAATCAGAATTAGTATTAATGTTTAGAATTCCTGTAATATCCTTGTATTTGTAATATGTACTGTTATTTTATTTGATGATGTATGCAGGGCCCCAATGAAAACCAGTTTTAAACTGTTTGGGCACACCCTGGGTAAAGAAATGGAATAAATAAATAAATAAATAGTCAGTATCGGTGAGCTTCAAATTCACCAAGTTGCTTACTGGCACAGTTATCATATTAAAACCTTATGAAAAATCATATTAACAATGATAACATTGTGATATTAAGCCCAGCAAACCAAAACTGGGGGAAATGGTTTGTTCATAAACTAGGCGAAAAAGAAGTTAAAGGGTTACCTAACATGGGAGACTTGAACAAGTTCAAGAAAATCCTCAAAATACATTCTAACGTAGATATGATTATTGTAAGCAACAAAAATCTTTAATTTGGGGGTTTCCTTGAACTTGTTCGAGTCTCTCACCTTAGGTAACCCTTCACCTACTTTTTAGCCCAATTTATGGACACACGATTTTCCCCAGTTGTTGTTTGCTGGGCTAAATATCACAATGTTATCATTGTTCATAACGATTTTTTCATAAGGTTTTAATAGGATAACTGTGCCAGTAAGCAACTTGGTGAATTTGAAGCTCGTCCATACTGACTACTTGATGATATCTGGAGACAAGGTAAATGCGTGCAAATTATAGGCAAAAATTATAGTCATTTTGAACCATTACTCTATTTTCAAAATTATTCAGTCACTTACATGCTTTAGAAAATGTTATTGAAGTAAGGATGTGTAAGTAGAACCACCAAAATAAACTTTTCGAAAAAAATAAATAAAATATATACCAACATTTGGGAATAAACATATTACACAGCAGGGATTAACGATTTATGCAAATTAGACATATTTCCACCGCTTGGATTTTTAAAGATTTTTAGTATGTAATTCTAGGGACCTTATAGAAGTTCACTGTGGTGAAAAAGATTTGTTACAATTTGTTTGAGGTCAACAATACAAAATTTGGTATTTTGACTGGACTACTAGTTCGACCTAGTTCGACCTAGTTCGACCTAGTTCGACCTAGTTCGACCTAGTTCGACCTAGTTCGACCTAGTTCGACCTAGTTCGACCTAGTTCGACCTAGTTCGACCTAGTTCGACCTAGTTCGACCTAGTTCGACCTAGTTCGACCTAGTTCGACCTAGTTCGACCTAGTTCGACCTAGTTCGACCTAGTTCGACCTAGTTCGACCTAGTTCGACCTAGTTCGACCTAGTTCGACCTAGTTCGACCTAGTTCGACCTAGTTCGACCTAGTTCGAGCTAGTTCGAGCTAGGTCGAGCTAGTTCGACCTAGTTCGACCTAGTTCGACCTAGCTCGACCTAGCTCGACCTAGCTCGACCTAGCTCGACCTAGCTCGACCTAGCTCGACCTAGCTCGACCTAGCTCGACCTAGCTCGACCTAGCTCGACCTAGCTCGACCTAGCTCGAGCTAGCTCGACCTAGCTCGACCTAGCTCGACCTAGCTCGACCTAGCTCGACCTAGCTCGACCTAGCTCGACCTAGCTCGACCTAGCTCGACCTAGCTCGACCTAGCTCGACCTAGCTCGACCTAGCTCGACCTAGCTCGACCTAGCTCGACCTAGCTCGACCTAGCTCGACCTAGCTCGACCTAGCTCGACCTAGTTCTGAACCTAGTTCTGAACGTACTTAGACCTTGTTGAAAATGTCACCTTGAAAGCCTGTACTGTACTGTGAGCCTAGTATATACGTAGTTAACCCTAGTTGACCCTAGTTAACCCTAGTTGACCCTACTTGATCGTAGGGGGAAAAAGAAACGGGACCTTAACAGTAACACCTAATATTTTAAGCTCCTAAAAATTTTCCAAACAGATTTAAGGGAGAAATTTAATACGAATATATTCCAAGTAGGGGCAAGAAATCCAGACAATGATTGACAGCTGACCTACAAAATGTATTACAATTGTATAAATAAGCAAGCCAGCAACATGTTGCTGACCATTATTTTGGAATTTTAATAGGCTGGGAAATGTCTTTTTGTGGCATACAATTAAACCCAATGAAAAAGAGAAATGGTTAGGACATGATTAGACTGTTTCTTTTTTATGGGATGATTTATTATCAAATACAATGTGCGTGATTGGCTAGAAATTTAGTCTTTCTCAAGCGGACAACGAATCTTATTGGCGGTTGGGGCTCGAGTTGTTTCTATGCTTGAACAATCAAAAACATTACTGGGTTTCAGTCAGCATAATCGACCTTTGTGATGTGATTTAGGTAGGCCAGAGCTGCAGGTTCTCTCCAGCTCCCACGGTTGGTAGCAATTATGTTTATTTGTTTATAAGGCACTGAAGTGTTGATTGTTGTTGACGTCATGAATTAATCGTGATATCATCGAATATCGCGGTATATGTTTCACGATATATCGTGGATGAAAAAAAGCAGTATCGCCCAATCAGCTTAATGTCTAATGACCCCTACATGACCTTTGATCTCAGTAATCCGATGAAGAATTGTTGTCTCTTAGAGATCATCAGTCGGTACATTGCCTCATATGGCACAGTGTTATCAATTCACGATACAAATACATGTATAGTACATGCGATTGACTCACAACTTGCTTTGTTAATAATACTCAGAAATAGAGCAGCAACTTAGGCGAAATTATTTGAATAAACATGCGTTTTATTTCTTTCTTGTAGTTTCATCCAGTAGGCAGGATAACATGGATAGGTGACGGCGTTGTGGATGTAGAATGGTCATCAGAAAAAGTTGAAGATTACCGGATGGGAGCATTTGGGGGATATGACGTTCAAATGGTCAAGTATGCAATTTATTAATCCTGGTAAGGGAATTCAATAAAAAAAATAACATTTTATGATTGTGACGATCAAGACAATCAGCCTGAAAATTTAAGTTCTTAACAAAATTGCATTGTTCTTTCAACTTGTTTTTTTAATCCTACATGTACATGTATATACTCCCAGATACATGTACAGGTTTAGACCGAGTTACTGGCCTCTAGTTATTGCTTGTTTAACATTTGGGCTTTATCTTGCGCTACTAGTAGCGCAAGATAATGCCCAAATGTTAAACAAGCGATAACTAGAGGCCAGTAACTCGGTCTATCCTGGAGCCAAATTCATAAACACAAACAATTGCTTAGCACAACAAAAGTCTTAGTGAAACAGGTTAATAACCAGTCAAAAATCCACTGCTTTTCATGCTAATAAAGCAAAAACCAGCTTAATACCAGTCACAAATAATTTTAACATCACCGGAAAATTTGGTTTGGGTTTGTGCAACCCTGTTTTTAACATGGAAGAATTTTCATGCTAAGCACATTGCATGTTTTATAAAATTGGTCCCTGACTTGTCACATAACAATTTTTCTTGAAAAATCAGGTGTCCAAAATAAGCACATGTATCCGGGCCTACAGCCAGTTTGAAATTTATAGGCACATATACATGTATATGTACCCCCTTACAAAAAAGTAAGGATTGGAAAGAACTACATGATGCATGGAGATAGTAATAACAGAAATATTCAGAAATATTTGCTTATTCACTTTGTCTAAACATTATTTTTCTTTACATGTAGGTTTACTTAACCAGTTCGCGCCGGATGACGTATATAAACGCAAAAATTTCCCTAAATTCAAAACGGATGACGAATAAACACGCCAAGTTCAAGTTCGGAAATGTATGTCAGCAGCGCGCAAGGCCGGAAATGCGTGGGTGTGCTTCCCGGCACTATCAGCCTGAACCCGCTTCGGATCGAGTTTCGTTTAAAATAATCCCGCCCCTCGGCTCAGCGATGTTAAAATAATCTCGGCGCGAACTGGTTAATCTCTGTTTATTATATATATATTTTTTTATTTGAAATTAAAATGTACATTTAGTCTATTTTGCATTTGGTGAAATTTTAGAAAATAGTTTAGTTATAGGGGTTCACATTTACAGTAAATATTGTGACGCTGACCTGTTTTTAAAGTTTTGTGTTTATAGATGCTGGAAAAACCAAGAAAATTATAATGCTGTTTTTGTAGTCAGGTTCCTTGACTTCCTTCAGAAAAAAACCAGCAATTTTTAGAATTATCAGGTCGACCGTCTATGTAGTTCAATCATCAATAGACTTATAGAGGGCGCCCTTGATTCAAAACCCAGTCTTGTCGCAAAGCTAGAAAACAACCGTGAAATTTTGAGGACATTTTAAGCATAGCTCAAATAGCTACTCGCATGCACCATGAGATTAGGGCGTCTAGTACCCAGTGTTTCAATAAAAAATCGTTGTCGTGTACACCAAACACAGGTAAAATATACATTGCACATGAATAATACGAAGTTGCCAAGTTATCAAATTGTTTAAATGGGCACTATGCCCTGGAATCTGTGTCGCCTAAGTTGGCCAAGCTTAACTAAAAACGCGTTTTAATAATGTTCATCGGATAAACGAGCACTGGACATGTAGCCCTGTAACTTTTGAGGCGTAGCCCTGTAACTTTTGAGGCGTAGCCCTGTAACTTTTGAGGCGTAGCCCTGTAACTTTTGAGGCGTAGCCCTGTAACTTTTGAGGCGTAGCCCTGTAACTTTTGAGGCGTAGCCCTGTAACTTTTGAGGCGTAGCCCTGTAACTTTTGAGGCGTAGCCCTGTAACTTTTGAGGCGTAGCCCTGTAACTTGTGAGGCGTAGCCCTGTAACTTTGAGGCGTAGGCCTGTAACTTTGAGGCGTAGGCCTGTAACTTTGAGGTGTAGGCCTGTAACTTTGAGGCGTAGCCCTGTAACTTTGAGGCGTAGCCCTGTAACTTTGAGGCGTAGCCCTGTAACTTTGAGACGTAGCCCTGTAACTTTGAGGCGTAGCCCTGTAACTTTGATGTGTAGCCCTGTAACTTTGAGGTGTAGCCCTGTAACTTTGAGGTGTAGCCCTGTAACTTTGAGGTGTAGCCCTGTAACTTTGAGGTGTAGCCCTGTAACTTTGAGGTGTAGCCCTGTAACTGTAAGGTAGCCTTTTCCACATAACTTTCCTGGGTTTATATATTTGCAAATTAAGTTTGTCTTCTTTTTTTAATGGCTACACCCTCTTGCAGGTTTTATCAATGTTTTTGTCTTCTAGATTTAGTTAACTTGTAGCAAAATACTTAGGTTTAATCTTTTCCTATGATTAATTGGCTTTTGAGAATATACAAATTGTTATTATTTTTGATTATTTTGATGATACAAAACAGCAGCAGTGGTAGTAATAGTAAATGTAGTACTAAGATGCATAGGTGCACTGACATTTAAACTAGCGATTTATCCACAAAGAAAAATAATAATTGTATAATTGCTATTTGCTAACAATTTGTTTCTACAAACATGTAAGCCCTTCACATGAACATCACACGCTGTCAGCAAGGCAGATTTAATGCCCCTCATGTCTTTCACTTTGTAAAGCTGTTTGTTACTTCCACTTCACTCAATCTTCAATGGGGACAAATTAACAGTGCTGACATACATGTAAGGACTCCCTGTAATTGGATAACCCTGATGAAGTCTGCTGTTTGGAGGTTGTGGAAAATCAGAGGTATGAAAGAGAAACATATGTTTATGGTGCCAAAAAATGTTCAAATGTAAAATACTTTAAAAGCAGGAATCACTTTTCAACGCATGAAGATTTACCTCCCTGACAGCTGTACAAGTAAGAAATTGCTAGTTATTCAGCAATAAAACCAATTACAATTCTCCCAAGAAACAATGTGTCTTATTGAGGTTTATTGAGGTTGCCTAAATTATGGAATTGCTGGACTCATATCCCACAAATACAATTTACTACATGTTCTAAAAGATAATTTTTCTTTTGGTAAAAAAGTTAGTCTGTTTTTTCACAAAATTCAGAAAAATGAACATGTATTGCAAATTCGTCTTTCTTCATGTGAAATTCATTCACAGCTTGTAAGTACAAAAGGCAAACCAGGAGGCTTAATATCTTGTCTAGGGCTACTGTCATTGGAACTCTGTAAATTATTGCAGGTACATGTATAATCATCCAAAGAAAGGCTTGTACATTATTGTGCATGACCTTTTGAATTTACAAATTGTGACATGCCATTTCCGACATCCTCCTGCCTAGCGCCCTCGCTTGATTTTATTATGTATCCCCCTAGAGCCCTCTAGAGCCCCATACAGCCAAGCCAACATTCCTCAGGACCCCCCACTTGTCCAATAGTTCTCATTCCCTTATTCCCACCATAGAGCTTGAACAGTTAACAGCTCTGTGGATCGCTCAGCTATTTTCTATAATTTACCCAAGATCAGAGTTTTATGTTTTCCTCTCATTGAAGATTGCAAGAAGCTAGGCTAGGTTTTTTTTAGTATGAAGACACCATATTAAAGAACACACCAGTCAGGGTATGCTTGTCTCGTGTGCTTAATTTCTGACGGTCACAAAATTATGAATACGAAGTCCACTTTTTCCTCGTAAAAAACCTGTACAAGCTAGTACCAAATGCTGATAGTGGAATACTCCCATTTTCAATGACTATCAAGGCTATCAATCTGTCAATCTTTGCAGGTAAAAACGTCATCCGACGTGAACTGGTTAAACAATTGTTGTGTGGTAGGTACCATGGTGGTTTTGTTATTAATGGTACAACTGTATTTTTCTAGCCTCTATTACAAGACCAATATGGCAGGTATAGATGATGTCAGCGCCGCGGCAGAGTTGGAGAAGATAAGCCAAGGACACCTCGAGTGTCCAATTTGCATCTCTTGATTTAAAAGATACTAGACCGTGTACACAGTTTTTGCCAAAGATGCCTGGAACAAATTCTAGCAGGTCACCCTCAGGAATAAAAAAAATCGCTGCCCAGTCTGCCTTTTACTTTCTAAAGCACATTCCTTGCTATTCTAATGAAGGTGCGAGTGAGGAATAAATTCATCTAAAGTGTTTGTTCTCACTTCATTTGAGATGCTATGGGAAGGCAGTCCAACCCAAGTAAATAGCCTTCCTGGATCTGAGCAGGCCAAGATAATGAAGATTGGAACCAGAGTGGTTAGAGAAAACAATTGAAAATAAACAAATCAGGTAGACCAACCGGAAAATGTCACAATGCAACATTGTCATTTAACATCTGAAATGAACAAAACCATGTTAAAGAGCTGTAAATATTTCACAAAATCGGATCACCTTCGGGAAAAAAACAACTGTAACAAAACTCCTAAGACTCATTTATCTTTTACTTAAAAAGGTTTACATTCATTTAATGTCGTGGTCGCGTGATCTGAAATTCGGTACCCTCTGGAGACCTACACACAATGTGTATAATGGAGACAAAAGGACGCCGGAGGGTAAATTTCTATAGATGAATAGGTCGCCACAGGGAATTTCACGAATTAGATTTTTGGAGTGTGTCTCAAATTACTCAAAAACTAGGTTTAGGATGTGGGTTAGGGTTAGTATTTGGGTTAGGGTATGATATAGGGTATATTGGGTCGAAATTTCAACCCAGGAAATTAATTGTGGTTGAAATAGGAGCCCGACTTTTTTAGCAGTTTGTACACGAGAACAAAGAGATGTCTCCACAGGGATACAAATTTGAGAGTATGTGGTCTGGAGCATCGAATTTGTAATCTGTAGATAGAAGCTGCAGGTTGTGGGTTCGAGTCCTGCCTGGGACTATTGTACGTGTGCCCTTGGGCAAGGCACTTTGTCACTCATTGCTTCTCTCCAACCAGGAGTAAATGGGTACCTGTGAGGGCAGAGATGGTTTTTGTTGTTGATTTAGCTGCTTTGTGCTCGAAATTATCGAGCTGTTTACTCCCAAGGGAGCTGAGATGGTATTTGGAATGTTTCGTGGGCCCAATGACCGGGGTAATAATGTGAAGCGCTTTTATATCGGTACGGTGCGGTGCGGTGCGGTTCCAAACTGTTGTATTTCCACAGTACCAAATCGTGGGAGCAGGTCACATATTGCAAACTGTAAACACAAACTGTTGGACCCAGATTCTTGATGTATGCCTCACCCAGTGTAACAGACTGTCAGTTTAAGGGTCCAGTACCCATCCTAACAGATCCCAACAAAACCTGGTGTTAAGGTTGGACTGGATCGGGATTGTTAGGGTTAAAAATAAGCAAATGAATATTGTACTTACAAAGAAAACTGAGCCTCCCCCTCCACCACTGGGTATTGGGTTCCTAAAAAGGGTCTTCTTGGCTATGAGAATGCCAGGCGTTTCCACACCCCCAACAAACTTGTGTGGGGACAAGAATACCGCATCCTTGTAGGCGAGAGAAGGTACATCACCACTGTGAATACAAAAATAAATAAAAACAATTGAGAATAATATGGAATTGTTAGTCCAAGCAGTTTTTTTCTATTTATTTGCAACCTCTATACAAGGTGGCCCATAAAGAACAGACAAGCATACTTCACTACACTGAGGCCAAATCGACCTCTACTAATGGATGGAGAATCTTACTACAAGATTAATGATACCAAGACATCTTGATCTGGCCCAGTAGTTTTAACTGTAGATCCTATTTTTTAAGGCACAGTCAGGGCTCCTTTCGCACTATAGTCCAGGCAAAATACATAATTTTGTTTTGTTAACCTCAAACAAATTGCAACAAATTGTTTTTCACCACAGTGCACTTCTATAAGGTCCCTAGAATGACATACTAAAAATCTACAAAAATCCAATTGGTGGAAATATGTCTAATTTGCATAAATCGTTAATCCCTGCCATGTAATATTTTTTATTCCCATATTTGGGTAATATATATTTTATTTTTTGAAAAGTTTATTTTGGTGATTCTACTTACATATCCTTACTTGAATAACATTTGCTAAAGCATATAAGTGACTGAATAATTATGAGAACACAGTAATTATCCAAAATGACAACTTTGTGACCCTATAAATATGCGCACATTACACTGTCTCCAGATATCATCATGTAGTCAGTATTGGTGAGCTTCAAATTCACCAAGTTGCTTACTGGCACAGTTATCATATTAAAAACTTATGGAAAATCATATGGACAATGATAACATTGTGATATTTAGCCCAGCAAACAAAAACTTGGGCTAACTTGGGCTCCCTAAATTGGGCTAACAAGTAGGTGAAGGGTTGCCTAAGGTGAGAGACTTGAACAAGTTCAAGGAAACCCCCCAAATTTAAGATTGTTGTTGCTTACAATAATCATATCTACGTTAAAATGTATTTTGGGGATTTCCTTGAACTTGTTCAAGTATTCCATGTTAGGCAACCCTTTAACTACTTTTTAGCCCAATTTATAGACACACCATTTTCCCCCAGTTTTTGTTTTCTGGGATAAATATCACAATGTTATTATTGTTCATATGATTTTTCATAAGGTTTTAATATGATAACTGTGCCAGTAAGCAACTTGGTGAATTTGAAGCTCACCAATACTGACTACATGATGATATCTGGAGACAGTGTAATGTGCGCACATTTATAGGGTCACAAAGTTTTCATTTTGGATAATTACTGTGTTCTCATAATTATTCAGTCACTTATATGCTTTAGCAAATGTTATTCAAGTAAGGATATGTAAGTAGAATCACCAAAATAAACTTTTCAAAAAATAAAAATAAAATATATACCCAAATATGGGAATACAAAATATTACATGGCAGGGATTAACGATTTATGCAAATGAGACATATTTCCACCACTTTGATTTTTGTAGATTTTTAGTATGTCATTCTAGGAACCTTTTAGAAGTGCACTGTGGTGAAAAACAATTTGTTGCAATTTGTTTGAGGTCAAAACTTATTTTTCCTGGACTACTAATAAATAACTCAACAGCACTTGCAAATTTAAAATGGCACGGTTTAGTTATTTCTCAGTGTGAAAGAAACAACTACTTGCCCAATTTGAGATATCTTGATATGATTTTTCTTCTAGAAAGGTTCTGCATTTATTGGTGGAGTTTTGGCCTCAAAGAAGTGGAAGTATGCTTGTTCATTGAGATATTCTTGTCCGTTTAAAGGTAGTATACACCATTTGCAGATATCAAAAATATTTACTACCGAATTATTAAGAAATATCCTACTCATCTGAAAGTAAATGTTGATTCTGGGCATCCAGCAAAATGATTGCGCTAGATATCCTGTAATTATTCCGAAAAATATAATTTTATAATGAAAAATTCGCGATCGCCAGAGGGCGAGCGCGAAAAAACAAAGATAACATAAGAATAACTGCTCGACGCCAGTTGAAAACAAACGCTGTTTTTCGTGCTTTTCTCGGCATCCATGATTGTAAAACTTCGGACAGCTCGGTTAAACGATATTTACTATAAAATACAACCCCCCAAATCTACCCATTCATGATAATTCAAGCAATGACCAATGGTGTATACTACCTTTAAGGGCCATTTAACAATTTGACGATAAATGACCTTTGACTTCAGTATGTGACTTTTAATATTACCATCACATGCAAGTTCCCATGTTGCAAGTATGGCCCAAGTTTGATTGCAATTGGAGTTCAAGTTTTTGATTGAGATTAATTTTACAATTCCATCCTATTTTATAACTTGACCAAAAATGACCTTTGACCTCGGTACATGACCTCTTAAAGTTAGGATACACGATTTGGAGATAACTTCCGAATTATTAAGAAATATGTTACTCATTTGAAAGTAAATAATGATTCTATGCATTCAGCAAAATGATTGCGCTAGATATCCTGTAATTATTCCGAAAAATAGAATTGTATAAAGACGGCGATCGCGAAAAAACAAAGATAACATAAGAATAACTGCTCGACGCCCGTTGAAAACAAACTCTGTTTTTCGTGCTTTTCTCGGCATCCTTGGAAAAGGTTAAACTTCGAAAAAGGTCAGTTAAACGATATTTACTATAAAATACAACATCCCAAATCTACCCATTCATGATAATTCAAGCAATTACCAATGGTGTATTCTACCCTTAAACAACCATGATATGAAGGTTACAGTATTATATCAATGACCTAAGTTTGATAAGAATTGGACTTAACTTTGTAATCAAGACACATTTTTCGAAACTGGACACAATGACACATATAGACGAACATACTAACAGAAAACGTGATTGCGTAGTCACTTTATTAACTTACGCCGTTGTTACTGGATTCATATTGATGTCTACGTAAGGACCAGCGGTGGCGTAATCCCAGAATGCCAAGGCTCCGTAACAATGTAGCATCACAGTGACCTTGATGTCGTCTGTCAGGATACCGGTGATGTTAGATGCAGCAGAGAAGCAGCCTATTAGCTGGCGACCAGACGTACGCCATTTCTAAAACGAGCACATTTAGGTAAATAAATTAAAAATGTGCTATTCTACTGAGTGGGATTTTTTCCAAAATGTTTTCAAAGCTACTTTTAACCAGTTCGCGCCGGATAACATATATACACGCAAAGTTTTCCCCAGATTCAAAACGGATGACGCATAAACACGTCACGAGCAAGGCCAAAAATGCATGGGTGTGTTTCCCGGTACCATCGGCCTGAACCCGTCTCAGATAGAGTTTTGTTAAAAATAATCCCGCGCCTCGGCTCGGTGATGTTAAAATAATCCCGGCACAAACTGGCCAACAATGTCTCGAAAACAAAAATGTGAATTCAATTTCTAAAATAAGTATATGTCCAGACTGGATCATTTGAAGTTTTTTTTTTATATTGTGCATCATTCTATTAAATACTGGCTTAAAAAGAAACCCAGAAGATAAAGTTGAAATGATCAAAATTTCATTTTGTTCTTCAAATGGAAACCTGTTTACCCTTAGTTCTGCTTCCAAACAATTCATATCGAGCAGACCGTCTTCATTCTCTGGAATTCTGACAACCTAATAATAAAATGCAAACAAAAAGAAAAAGGACAGTGTTTTACTTAGGAAACACAGATTTAGTTGGTTTTTTGGGTTTTTTAATAAATATGTAAGCTAAATATACCTGTGCTCCAGTCTCCCTCCACGGCAGTAAGTTGGAGTGGTGCTCAAACGGACCAACGAATACGACCTTATTGAGCAAAGAAAAACAAAATTACAAAGGGAATTTATTACATATTGTAACATTCCATACCACCTTGGGATTATAAGGGGTCCAATCCAATCCAATCCAATCTGCATTTGTAAAGCGCCATCTATCTAGTTGCCTATTCCAAGGCGCTGCCAGGAACACCGGGGCAAAGCCCTTCTCTTAGCAATAAGTGTTACTGGGTTCTTTTACGTGCATTACACAGCACCAGCTTTAGTCCCAACCGAAGGATGAAGCAATAGTGGTTTAATTGCCCTGCTTAAGGACACACGTGTCGACACCGGGACTCGACCTCGCGCTCTGCGGAACATAACCGGGTTCTTAACCGCCCGGCCAGGACACCCCACTGAAACTGAAGGGGTCCGATTCAGATTTGATTGAAATATATTTATCATAAACATAAACAAGTTTTAGTCCCAAATTCTAAGTCGTTTTTTAGATAAGACCCCTGATAAACAGCAAGCACAAGCACTTAGTGTGTATGCATGTGAAATATGAAGACACTTCAACCAGTTCGCACAGGAGGACGTATATACACGCAAAGTTTTTCCGAGATTCAAAACGGATGACGCATAAACATGTCACAAGCAAGGCCGGAAATGTCTGTCAGCAGCAAGCAAGGCTGGAAATGCATGGGTGTGCTTCCCTGGACCAACGGCTTGAACCTGCCTGGGATTGAGTTTCGTTAAAAATAATCCCGTGCCTCGGCTCGGTGATGTCAAAATAATTCCAGCACGAACTGGTTAACCATCAATGCGGTACAAGTGGGGCCAAAAATAGCAAAGCGTGACTTTCATCGTCTCAATATTGATTCTTTGATAACATTCATTCCATTCAGTATCATATTCTCCTACAACAAAAATCATCAAATTTTTTCATCAAATTTGAACAGATGTTGTATGAAATAACAACGTACTTACCGGTGGCGCCTGTAGGTTTAAGGAATGGATGAGTTTGTGAACTGCCGCCGTGCATCCAGTCCCGACAAAGATGACAGCATCATGCTCGCTGGCATTGACGGCATTACGAATAATATCCCTAAATTTGGAAATCACCATGGGAAAGATAAGATAACCAAAAGACGTCTTTTTGAAATTCAAAAAGTTAAATTCTCACACTCAAAAGCAATTGATTGGTGCATTACAAGAACTAATGTTGGTTATAATGTCTTAATAAATACCTAGGAGAGTTGCTGGCTTCTGATTGGTCGAGACTCGATCACGTGGAGTGGATTATTATGTAGTAATAACCCGGCTTTCAAGAAGCGAATAAATGTTCCCTGAACCAGCATTAATCAAGCATCATGGCTTCTGATTGGTCAAGACTCGATTTGTAAGTATGATTGGTACATGTATAACGTGCCATTATTATACTTATACTTTAGTTGGTTGATGATATTGCAGCTACATTTTTGTTATATGTTAACTATTGACCTATTTTGTAATTTAAGATGCACTTTGATTTGTACTCAGCAAAATTATTTTATTTGAAGTATGTAGATATATAAGTTTAAATGTAAAATGTAAATTATAAGCCTTTGTCATGTAAAGCGCATTGAGAATTCCTCCGGTTTTGCAATGCGCTATAAAAGAAACATTTATTATTATTATTATTATCATGTAAGCCAATGATTGGCAGAATGCAACAGTTCTACGGTAACTTGTAACAAGGACGCGTCAAATCTTTATACTGCGCGCTATTTATGTATGGGTAGAACGTTTGTATCTATACGCGCGGCATTTTTCAAAATGCGTGTGTCGTCTGCTAACGCTAGCGCGTTGCTATGCACGGTGGGCATCAGTGGTCAGCTAGTCTGGTCTCAAAGTATGGGTTATAATAACAACACATATTGAAAAGACAGGGTACCATGCATAAGCTAAAACATGGCCCTAAACGAACACAAAACGCTAGAAATATCGCCGAAAAAAAAAGGTCACGAAATTGGGAGCATTTTCACCATTTTTCTTGTTAAAAAGTTATTTATTAAAGGTAATAACAGTGCGAGGACCCGGTTATTACTGCGTGATAATGACCGGGTTGGGAGATGACCGCTGGTAATGGACCTCGCAGCGGTCATCCCCCAACCTAGTCTTTATCACGCAGTAATAACCGAGTCTTCGCACTGTTATTACATAAATAACACGCACCTTGCTTCATGTCTGTACAGTGTGGTTTGTAAGGAGGTTACTGTAGTCGTAGTATGTGTATTGCTGTACAGTGGTAAAACCTGGAATCTGATGTAATCCTCAATCATTTCCAAGGACCTACACAATAAGATCAAAGTTCGGACATCTCATGGAATTCATTGATGGTTGACTAGTATAGTTTCAGATAGTTTGTAATAAATTATGGTGTTTTTGTTTTTTCAAAACGATTCAAGTTTGACTGCTGATAATAACAGCATATAAACAGAGATAAACATCTAAAAGTGTAACAAAAATGTTGCTTCACACGCACTCAATTAATTTACCGTATGTTTTACAAGTATTGGTTTTTGCCCTGAAATTTTGAAGATATTGAATATTTTACTACCGAAATATTAAGAAATATCTTACTTATTTGGAAGTAAATAATGATTGTAGGCATCCAGCAAAATGATAGCGCTAGATAATTGTAATTGTTCAAAAAAATTAAATTAAACTCACCTACCGGAGGCTGTATAGTCACAATATACCACTAAAATTAAATGAAACAATGAATTATTAATACGTATTGAATATCAATACAAACCACGGTGGGTATTAGGGTACAACTATAGAATACAGGGCCACTCCATTTTATGTCCTGGGGTAAATAAAGTCGAAATTAGTTGAGTGGCCCTGCATTCTATAGTTACTCCCAAAGCGCAAAAATTAACCCTAACTCCCTACCCATTTTTACTTACACATAACCTGAATCCTGCAAAATCCTCCAATTCCTAAATTATTAAAACTCCAAGTAACCTGAATCCTGCAAAATCCTCCAATATTGGTCACCGGTGACCATACAGCCTGTATCCTGCAAAATCCTGCAGTCTTGCCCTGGCTGCAGTCAGTAAAAACCCAAGTAACCTCAATCCTGCAAAATCCTGCGATGCATCAAACTCCAAGTGACCTCAATCCTGCAAAATCCTTGTGTGTCACATTCAGCCTGATAACCTGAATCCTCCATATTCCTGCAGGGGTAAAACCCCAAGTAACCTCAATCCTGCAAAATCCTGCAATGCATCAAACTCCAAGTGACCTCAATCCTGCAAAATCCTGCATTTTGCAATGAGGAATTTGGAGGAAAAAACATGCTTTTCTAGACTAAATGTGACCTGTTCCAACGAAACCCGGACAAAGTCGCACAATGTGTTTTGTCACAATGTACTCCTGAAGTCAATTCAGGATGGATTTTACCATTTTGAGGTTTTAGGTTTTCCCAAGTCACTCACTATTAATCTACAATCTCCTCAAAATTCGTCTACTAGAAGTGTGTTTTTTTGTCAATTTTGTGAAACATTTGTGTATAGAAATAATACGCTTTTCTGAACAAGTTCAAAGCTGTTTATCTCATAATTAGGTTGTCAGGGTTTTATCACTAAATCCAGACCCCAGGGAAGATAGGGTGGGGTACATATGTAAATGATACATCATTTTAAAGCAGAGAACCTAGAGAATTTGAAGAAAAAAAATCTGAAAAACTAAAAAGTCGACTTTGTCCGGGTTTCGTTGGAGCAGGTCACAAATAGTCATCCAGTAACTTGGGCTCCAGAACTCAAATTTTGACTTGGGTCTGTAGTACTACATGTATATCACATGTTTATTTGAAGGCAGTTTATTTATCCGGCACCTGCAAAGTAATTGAGAAACCGCTATTTTGCCAGATAGGTACTAACTAAACATGCGCAGTGACTTTATCTTTGGACTTAAGAATTTTTACTTTCCACACCAAAATTGTTGTAGTGACTTCATTATATTCACGAGACAGGAATCAGACCATTTAAAATTTTGGACTTATATTTCTCTTCAAAAAATCCTCCAGAGCCACAAATCAGAACAAAAATAAATAAGCCTAATTCGTCCGAGTTACTGGACCCTAGTTATCATTTGTTTTACTTTTGGACATGATCTGGCGACACTTGTACTAGGGGTCTGAGCCAGTGTAAATATGTAATAATCAAAACTGTCAATCTCTAGAAAAGAAAAAAAACGCCATCAGATTTCACACTAAAAACGGCCACAAAATTAATAGACACACCACTCCTTATACAAAGTCATCGATTATTATAATCATGGTACTCAGGGCTATTTATGATCTTTCTGAAAAATGAAATTTCCAGTTGAGTTCCGAGAGCTACCTGTCAGCCCCTCATATCAACTGTACATTTTTCGTTCGTATATTTTCAAATATGTGACACGCTCCCTCGTAATCAGGAATAAGTCTCGAAATGACTTTTCGAGATGCACATGGTGAGAAAGGGAATTTCATAAGCTTTCTAATGATACCCATCCCAAGTGTGTATCTTCTTAGCTTAACAAGTTACATGTATGGTCTG
Source organism: Crossaster papposus (assembly GCA_037893245.1). Lineage (NCBI taxonomy): Eukaryota > Metazoa > Echinodermata > Asteroidea > Velatida > Solasteridae > Crossaster > Crossaster papposus. The sequence goes on along the minus strand of JBAIAA010000074.1, from coordinate 2,815,666 downwards.
ATGTATGGCCTCATGCACAGGAAACCAGCCCAAAAACTTCCAACACACGTGTCCCGCAAAGAACTTGCTGATAGGTTCTCTGTCTACTTCACCAGCAAAATCCAACGAATCAGAGATGATCTACGACCAAATGGCCCCGATCCTTCCTTACCTGGTTCAGACAATGCGGAAAACCTTCAGTCCTCCCAGTTCTCGGTTACTTCATTCACCCCGTCATCAGAACTCGAGATTGCCAAAATCATTCGGACCTCCCCTCCGAAATCCTGCCTGCTGGACCCCCTCCCCACATCCATGGTCAAGGCTAGCCTGAACGAACTTACAGGACCTATCACACTCATCACAAACATGTCACTAAGCATCGGTTGTTTTCCTGAGCGCTTCAAGACAGCCCTGGTTACACCAGTCATCAAAAAACAGACACTCGACTCTGATGATATGAAAAACTATCGCCCAATTTCGAACCTGTCCTTCGTGTCAAAGGTCATTGAGAAAGTCGTTGCGAGCAGGTTAAACGCGCACTTGGCAAAATATCAGCTGCGTGAGAGCCACCAATCGGCGTACAGATCATTCCACAGTGTTGAAACGGCTCTACTCAAGGTCCACAACGACATAATGTGTGCAGTAGACAGCAAAAAGGCTGTACTACTAGTCTTGATCGATCTCTCAGCGGCCTTTGACACGATCGACCATAAGGTACTTCTCTGTAGATTAAGTAAACATTTTGGTATCCAAGGCACTGCTCTTGGATGGCTTGAGTCTTACCTTAGTGATCGCCTCCAAGTTGTTAACATACTAGGAGAGTCTTCAATTCCAGCTAAGGTTCCGTATGGAGTACCACAGGGTTCTGTCCTCGGTCCAATTCTTTTTACACTATATACTTCACCCCTAGGTCAAATAGGCAGCGCGCCAACATGGCTTACAATATCACTTCTATGCAGACGACACCCAATTATACACCTCATTCAGCCCCACTACCACAGGTGATAGCTCCAAGATGCTTGAGTCACTCGCCAACTGCCTGACCGATATCCAAAACTGGATGTCGGCCAATTTCCTCAAGTTCAATCCTGACAAAACCAAATTTCTTGTCATATCGTCTCCCCAGCTCAAAAACAAAATACACATCCAAGACTTACAGATTGATGATGCTATTGTCCAACCCAGCTCTGATGCGCATAATCTTGGAGTGTCATTTGATCGTTTCATGACTCTGGAGAAACATGTCTCTAACACATGCCAGGTGTCCTATATGCACATTAGAAGGATTGCAGCAATCCGGCGCCTACTCACAACGAATGCAGCACAGCAGCTCATACATGCCTTCATCACCACCAGACTCGACTTCTGCAACAGTCTCCTTGCTGGACTGCCTCAAAATACACTGCGTCGATTACAATCAGTCCAAAATGCTGCTGCAAGATTACTTACAGGTACAAAAATGTCTTCTCATATCTCTCCCATCCTACACAATCTACACTGGCTACCAATTAGTTTCAGAATTCAGTACAAAATCAACCTCCTGACATTCAAAACACTTCATGGTTCAGCCCCTCCCTACCTTCAGAGCATGCTTCAGCACCGGCATGCCAGGCCAGGTCTGAGGTCATCAGGCAGCATGCTTTTTGTTCCCCGGACTCGCCTTGTCTCTTATAGTCTTTGGGCAAGACGTTGCTTAATTCGCAGCCATGAGAGGGCGCTATCGCGACAAACCATCATCACTCGCCATCCTGTCCGTAACAACGTCTTTGGAATTACGTCGAGGTAGAGATATGCGCACGCACCTGCTTAGCCTAATGAATGCAGCGCACATCACGTACTTTGCATAAACATACATATGCATAGGTCTAACACCCTGACTCAACTTCTTATTGCATCTGGATGTACATTGTACATGTACATGTGTGTACACAAATGTACATGTACATATACTGTACACATTTTATCATCAAACGTGTTCAACGTTATTCGTGAAAATGGAAGACTTTTCGGTACATATTAATTAGGGTCATCTCTTGCCAACAAGTTTTAAAGGCAGAATCCGTTTGGTATTTTGAAAATGACAACGATCCCCTTAAAATATATTTATTTTCATGAATTTCTTTAGTCATATATCAGGACGAATTTCTTTTTAGGATCTTTATACACCCTTCACATACACGGATTTTTCTTATGAGTCTTTACGGATCGCAAACTCGTAGTCAATCGCAAGCATCCGTAAATAACTCGCTGGTATCCGTAAATAATTCGTCACAACTCGCAACAACTCGCAGACACAAACAAATCTTACGATTGTCCACGGTTTGAGTTTTCCGTAAATTTACTCGTAAAAAGCTTGTAACAATCCGTAAGTATCGTAAACCACTCGCAACAACACGTAACCATCCGTAAACTGCTCGCAAAAATCCGTAAATGACTCGTAACAATTTTTTTAACAATTTGTTACGGTTAGTTTACGATTTGTTTACGGATTATTACGAGTGCTTACGTGTTGTTAACGATTTCATTCGGGTCGTGTTACGATGGCTTTACGGATTGTTACGAGTTATTACGAGCACTTTACGTGTAGTTACGAGTACTTTAATAATAAATACGTATACTTTACGAATGATTGTACATGTACATTGAGATTTGCAGGATTTATATATTTTTTGGCAACAAATCCTGAGGACTCGTAAATACTTGTAACTAACTCGTAACTATTCGTAACAACACGTAAACAGGTCGTAAAATGCTTGTAGTTATCCGTGACAACTCCTAACAAATCGTGGAATTTTGACGTAAATACATGGCAATAACTCGTAATATTCCATAATAAACTGTAAATAGCCCGTAATAACTCGTAACAACACTTAAATCAGTCGTAAAACTGGCCAAATCGTAAGGATCCAGGAACGATTTGTGAATCTGTGCGATCCGTAAAGACTCGCAAGAAAAATCCGTGTATGTGAAGGGGGTATCAGTAACCCAACTTCTCAAAGGAAACAATTTTGCTTACGTATATAATTATGTGCCTTTTCATATAATTTTAAAATCCCCCCCCCCCCCCCCCTCCTTTGTGGTCGCCATTGTGCTTGCGGAATATTCTGTTTTTTTCATGATTCTTTGTAGGTTTTTAGGGAATAGGGGGGGGGGGGCGTTAGGTAAGTACTAGAGTGTATATGTATATGGTGGTATATGGTGGTCTAAGGGTAGTCCCTTGGTCTCATCATATCGTGCTGGGTATATTACTGGGCTAAGCAAGCTTCAGGGTAATCATAAATTAATTCTTACTAAAATATTCTTTTATGCAATTTAACTTTTAAGCTGCAGCCAAGGAATTCGGACATGGCCTATTTTTCAGAGGGGAAAACTATAATTAGACACATTTTATCCTTGCACTGCAGTTGCCATTTAGTCATTCTAATTGAGTTTCAGTTATTAATACAAAGCAGCAAACAGCGACATTTAGAGTGCTGTTTGTTAATTCTTTTTGGCCTCAAATGAAATTCAAAATACATGTGAATCATTTTCAAAATTTAATTCTTTGACAACACTTGCAATGGAGGTACATGTAAGATTAGGAATGTATTCCTACCTCAATGCACTTATTATAATAAGGTTAAATTTATCCAAATCACTAGAAATAAACATGATGTCCATAAATTAAACGCAGATTAACACCATCGCCTAGGTTTCCTGTCCGCTCCTTCTGCCATCTCGGAGCCCACCGTGCACACGGAGAAAACCGTGCCGGCGACATTCTGATGACTCGTGCGAGTATCTTTCGGTACTTGCTACCTGACCTATTCTACACTAGCTGTCGTATGTGCGCGTGCGCGAAGAACAAATTTCCTTTATTAACATACATAAATAGCGCATGCGCACTAGTTTTTTACCGTTTTCGGTAAAAAAATTTACGTAATTCCAAAGACGTTGTTACGGACAGGATGGCGAGTGATGATGGTTTGTCGCGATAGCGCCCTCTCGTGGCTGCGAATTAAGCAACGTCTTGCCCAAAGACTATGTCTCTTATGGTGATAGAGCTTTCTCTAATCTTGCCCCCCGCCTCTGGAACTCTGCCTCAAAGTCTAACAGATAGTACACATGACATTTCTCACTTCCAAAACTCCCTTAAAACACATCTTTTCAGACTGGCCTTTGAACACATCTGAGATTTCTTTTATTGACCTGGACCGGCGCCTTTGAATGTGTATACAGAGAAAGTGCGCCTTACAAATGCTGTGTTTTATTATTATTATTAAGATGACTGGTGTATATTTATTTGCCGAATCCACATTTTGAGAAAAACAGAAAATAAACAAAATTGACCAAAATCATACGGACAGCGCACACAAATTTATCTTATCTTCATTTTCATTGTTATTGATCGTTTTTACATTACAAGACATTAATGGGAATGGTATTGTTTATTTATTGTTTCTAGTTACAGCTAATCGGTTGTCCAGTTGCCCAGCCACAGCCAATGGTTTTTGATACCGTTTGGCTCTACATACAAGTTTTGAGGGAGCGGACATCATGCCATGGGCAGAATTAAAAATCGTATTAATATTACTACTTACTAGCAACAAGCAAGACTCGAGTACGTACGTACGCCTGCAATTACTGCTAGTGCTAAACGTTAAAATCAATTGCCTCATATTTTGGGATGGAAAAAGTAATATGGCTAGGATTAGAAGTAGTTTCACCAGAACTGCATACCTTTTCGTTGACCGTACGGTCCGAAGAATATCGAATCTCGACCAACAACATTGTTGTTAATATACGACCTAAATTCCGCAATTTGTCCACTGTTTACACCACTTTTCTTGGTAGAGAATTGCGCTCTACCTTTCTCCGGTAGTGTATAGAAAGTTCTGTCGCCGTGTGCCAAGAATTCCACCTGTTTTCCGAATAAGTTTTCATGATTGGGAATCACTGGAAATCCACACATGGGCGCGGCCATCTTAAAATGATTTGGGTTGGGTTCACTATAGAGGGCGTTATCAAAATGTTGACAAAATTATTCCCGCCATGAAAACTTTAGATGTCTATGATTCCGACCTGAAAATCAGGGTTCATCACGAGTTTCTTGGACAATATGACGTAAATAAAACATTTTCTGAACAAATGATATTTTGGGAATAATTAAAATGAAATAAAATAAAACAAAACCTTGCAGCATCAGAAACTATAATTCAACTAAACACAAGAGGGCGCTATTTGTTAGTTTCTTAACTAAAACTTTTAACCAATCAGAATCGTTTGGATAAAAGCTGCCATTTATGTTTGTAAACACATTCAATTTGTTCCCTTTTTCAAGCTAGAGAAGTATCTTTTTGTGTCTTGTTATGAATAATTTAAAGCGATTGCAACAAACTGCTGCTCCACCATGGTGTTATTTCTACACAATCGATTCATAATGAAATTGAATTGACTAATCGGGTGGATACATCATTCGATCAACAGTATGAACAATTTTTTTTTTTCGAATTCAACATTGAATATTTTAATTTTCTATATGTATACAATTTCATACTTGTAAAAAAAATTCAAACTCCAACAATGTAAATTATTGGCACACATTCCAAAAACATTTATATATACATTGGCAAAACGAAATCCAGCATTTAAAGGTAGGATACACCATTGGTCATTGCTTGAATCATCATGAATGGGTAGATTTGGGGGTTGTATTTTATAGTAAATATATTATAACTGACCTTTCCGAAGTTTCACAATCATGAATGCCGAGAAAAGCACGAAAAACAGCGTTTGTTTTTAACTAGCGTCGAGCAGTTATTCTTATGTTATTTTTTGTGTTTGGACGGCGAATCGCAAATTTGTCTTTTTAAAAATATTTTTCAGAATAATTACAGGATATCTAGCGCAATCATTTTGCTGGATGCCTAGAATCATTTTTTTAACTTTTAGACGAGTAAGATATTTCTTAATAATTTGGTAGTAAATATTTTTGATATCTGCAAATGGTGTATCCTACTTTTAAACAACATCTAATTTCATTTAATAGGTACGTACAATTCGTTTAAAAGCAATAAAAACATTTCAATAAACTCGGAACTTTTAACGTATGGTTTACTTAGTTAAAACACAAAATATTTATAAAAAGCCTGTAATTCAGACAGCCTGACGTATACATCCCAAATATTTCCTTTGATATTCTAGCGTCTACGAACCAAACATGTAAAATAAGTCAGTGTAACCATGGTGTAACAATATTTGCTATAACATACTAACCCCCTTACTCCATTCTTTACTAACAGTTACACCAAAAGCAAATGATGTACATTCCTTTTAAGTTATTTGGAGTTTCCTAAAGGTGGTTTAGAAAGTCACTCACCTGTACATGGTCCTATCAGTTCTTTACATGACATTGATTTTATCAGTCACTAAATGGGGTTTACTAACTTGTATGAATTCTCTTAATATGTGTCCTCAAACTAGCACTCTGTGTGAATGATTTATCACAGTGGCTGCATGCATATGGCCTTTCACCACTGTGAATCCTCATGTGTCCCCTCAAGTGACCACTATTGGTGAATGATTTATCACAATGGGTGCATGCATATGGCCTTTCACCACTATGAATCCTCATATGCCCCCTCAAGTTACAACTTTGTGCGAATGATTTACCACAGTGGCTGCATGCATATGGCCTTTCACCACTATGAATCCTCATGTGCACCCTCAAGTCACAACTTTGTGTGAATGATTTATCGCAGTGGGTGCATGCATATGGCCTTTCACCACTGTGAATCCTCATGTGCCCCCTCAAGTTACCACTCTGTGTGAATGATTTATCACAGTGGCTGCATGCATATGGCCTTTCACCACTGTGAATCATCATATGTGTCCTCAAGCTACCACTTTGTGTGAATGATTTATCACAGTGGTCGCACTTATGTAACATTTTTCCACCATTTCCACATTTTCCCAGGGATTTATTGCCATCAGGTTTCGTCATGCTTTTCTTTAAATCATTACAAGCTTCCTTGACAACCATTTTACACTTTTCTAGTTGTTGATCATTGTGTACCTTTTTGTGATGTTCTGTTAACAGTACATGCTCTGTGCATGTAAATCCACAGATCTTGCAGGTGTAGTTTCTTGCATTGGTGGGAGTTGAACTGCGCATGGTTGGGCTTATAAGTTTTGATTCTGTCATGTTTTCCTGCTGAGAATTTCTTTTCCTGAATAATCTCTTACTACTACCGAGAGAATGCTGGATCTGTGAGGCCACCTTGATGTTGCAGGCATTTACATTGAAGGCGGAAACTTTGATTTTCTGCTGCTTCAGGTAATCATACCACTCTTTGGATGATTGGTGTGAATGCCGAATATGCCCTGCTAGAAATTTGTAGTCAGTGAAGATCTTGCTGCACTTTGGACATGGATGTCGCTCGGAATCTGTAATATAATAACAACAAATAGTCAAAACTATCTCATGATTAACATGCAGTTAATGTGGTTAGAATCACTTTGCCATTTATTTTAGATTTTTATTAAATTGAATAGAGTCTAATAACTAGGTGCGTTTTTTTTAGGTTTTTTTAAATTTTATTTGTTTGGGAGGGAATGAGGGGGGGGGGGGGGGGGGTGGTGGAGGAGGGTTGAGACCCTTTGCCAGGGATGATATTGTCAATTTAGACAAAAGTCTGAAAATGGATAAAATGTCTTAAAAATGTGTACAAATAATCAAGATTTCTTTTCTCAAGATTTAAAGGTAGGATACACCATTGGTAATTGCTTGAATTATCATGAATGGTTAGATTTGGGGGGTTGTATTTTATAGTAAATATCGTTTAACTGACCTGTCCAAAGTTTTACAATCATGGATGCCAAGAAAAGCATGAAAAACAGCATTTGTTTTCAACCGGCGTCGAGCAGTTATTCTTATGTTATCTTTGTTTTTTTAGCGATCGCAAATTTTTCTTTATAAAATTAAATTTTTCGGAATAATTACAGGATATCTAGCGCAATCATTTTGCTGGATGCCTAGAATCATTATTTACTTTCAAATGAGCAAGATATTTCTTAATAACCCGGTAGTAAATACGTTTGATATCTGCAAATGGTGTATCCTACCTTTAACGATGATTTAAGTCTGCCTGCTTTGCACACCCACGTCACCTTCTATTCTCACTACTGCTATAATAGTCATGTATTAAAAAACTTTTTTGGGGGGAAGGGGGGGGGGGGGGGGGTGGGGGGTGGGAGGGGTAGACAAATGTAAAATTAAAAATATTTTACCTAAAACAAGCACCCAAGTCCCACAAGGCTATTATTTTCACCATTATCATACTTGAAATTTTGTCTCATGCATTATTTTAATCATTTTTTATTTTCCCAAATTTCTGTATTTTCCATCCTTGAAATGTTACCCCAAGTAGATAAATTAGGTTAGACTAAGAAAACAAATTTTGTTCCAAATTTTATGGAAGTATAATCACCTGAGTATCCTTCCTTTTTCCCTTTAAAGCAGTTGCATCATAGACTAAAACGTTTGACTTGTACCCATGCACTTTGCATACATTAACAACAATGTTTTTGTTTTTAATGTGCCTACTTTTGTTATTGTTAACATTGTTGGTGATCACAATCCCCAGCTCTGTTGCATACTCCTCTCCATAGAACACAAGTAACTCCTGCCCTGGCTGAATCGGCTTAAAACTCCTGTAGTAGATCTGGCCACAGTACTGGTAGGCGATGAGGTTCTGCTCTGATTCGCTGCACGCACAGTTGACGTAGCGCATCCAGTTGCCTTTATTAGGGTTCTTGCCATCAACATAATGACTCTTACCATCACGATCAAAAACCTGTTTTGAGCAATTTAAAAAAAATATAAAATTAGTCTTACTGACATTCTCTACTTTTTTTCTTCAGGCAATACTTATTTGAGAACACTGAATGGATGTAAAAATTAAAATGTATATTGCCTAAAGTATTGCCCTGCATATCCTGACAAGTAAATTTCATAATCAGCCCTATTTCGGAGTAAAGATTAAAAATTGTGACCGTCCACGACGAAAGGGCTGTAAAGTAGGCATCTTAACGTTTTAAGATATTTAGAGAAATGAAATCTACAAGAAATAAGCTTTAAAATGATGTATTACAAGACATAGTTGGTATTTATGGTTAACTACAACAAGTAACATCGAATATAACAATTCTTTGTTTTTTATTGTTTTTCACATAATGGTCCTTTTCTCAAAAATAAGCTCTGGTGACTCACAATTATGCTTCCTTTATTCAACAGTCAATACAAAAAAAGAATAAGAAATTATAGGCTTTATATAAAAAGTACTCATCATTTGGTCTGAAAATTTGTTGGGGTGAATGGTTGGAGTTGGTGGGGCAGGGTGAGGAATGACATTATTGTCAGTAACTAAATGTATGGTCATGCTTTATCATCCCCCAAAAAGTTGCCTGGACAATCACTGAGCTTTTCTTTGAAAAATAGAACAGAAATGCTGTTTATATAATTTTAAGTGCCTGTTTTAACAGAAATAGACAAATTGACTATACTGCCTACCTCCCAGGCATAGCCACTGTCTTGGCCGACATCTTCTCCCACGATCTCTCCTCCATATGGCCCAAACCGTACACCTTTGGGAAATTGTTTATCAGCCCAAACACCAAGACCGGCATTCTCAATTCCAGCTTCTTTAACGACTAAACCCTCAGGAAGGCTTCGCTTGGCTTGGTCCCTGCACCCCTTAGGGACTGGTGAATCTCCGATGATGGTCAAGGGATGCTGTGGACAATCATTCTCAAACAACTCATGGCAGTCCTCACAATCTGCATTTAAGTTTTAAAAGTGAACAAAAATGTAACCAAATTCACTCTAGTGAACATCATCAGCAGTGAAACCTAAAAGTTTCCAAGTTGTTAACACTGTCATTATCTTATACACACCATATCTGATCTACATGAGTTAGTCTTACATACGCACTGTGGACCTCCGAGCAATAGACGTTCACAGAATGCGGAAAGAGGTTACAGTTTGTGGACTTGGACATGTCCACAGTCCATTTTGCCGTCTCTGAAAAAGAGCTTTTGAGGAAAAACAGGTTAGGGTTATATATAGAAAAGGTAAGAGGAACAGCTGAGAGGCCAAGAATAAATATTTGAGGTAAAATTGTTTGGGGGAAGCGAGAAAATTAGTAATTAGCCAACGTTTTCCTAACTACACAAAGACAAAGGAATGTCCACAGTACGTATGGAAGGTAAAGCTGTGTGTATCTCCAATCAGTACGACACAAGTATAATGGCACATTTCTCACTTGTTCAACAGGGCGAAAATGGAATTTCTTAATACATACACACATAGCTGTCGTCACTTGGACCATCTAGGTCCTTGTAGCACTTCTTGGCACCAGCACGTTGAGGATAACGACGCTCTGGTTTCCGTGACTTGTCCAAATCTAAAACACATTCAAATTATAAATTAAATATCATAGCATACAAGAGTTTCAATGTTTGATAGATCTCTAACTGGAAACTACACACTATTAGAGGAACCATGTCTGTAACAATTGTCATGAGAAAATGATTGGAAAGATGGATAATGACAAAGCATATTTATTCCAAGCGAAAGTAATTACAATTAAACCTTGGGATAAAAGCAATTGTTATTAAAAAATCATCCTGCTGAGAAATTATTTTGGTGGTTTCTGGAATATCTGAATATTAACCAATTCACGCCGGGATTATTTTAACATCACCGAGCCGACGCGCGTGATTATTTTTAACAAAACTCGATCTGAGGCGGGTTCAGGCCAATAGTACCCACGCATTTCCGGCCTTGCTCGCTGCTGACAGACATTTCCGGCCTTGCTCGTGGCGTGTTTATGCGTCATCCGTTTTGAATCTGGGGAAACTTTGCGTTTATATACGTCATCCGGCGCGAACTGGTTAATGGCATTATACCTGCTTTTTTGCTTAATCTTTTCTTTGATACTGGAGGCTTTAGTTCTTTAGGTTCAGGTTCTTCTACTGGCACCAGTTCTCCATCATCGTTGATTGTTACACGACCAAGATAGTCAAATGGGTCTTCATCATTTCTTTGTGGAGGTGCTTTTGATGCAGAACTCTGGTTTGATGAAAGCTAAAAAAAAAATTGTAGATTTTTGTTTAGGTTCATACAATCTACAAATTCAACTTTCACATTTAAAAACTACAAGTAGGCCTATTCTGTGGATGGTGGTATTAGGCCTTACAAGAGGTGTACGGAACAGAAACCCATCTTGAATCATGTCTAATGTTTTACAAGTTTTACAGCATGTTAACCCCTCCAGGGGGCACTTGTGCAAAAAAGGACAAATACCTGCGATTCTGCGATGCCTGAACGTTTGAGGTTCACCTGCTTCTTGACTGGAACTGTGAAAGTCTTTTTCTGCCTACACACTAGCAATGTTACAAGATAAAAAAAAATCATAAGATTCATAGCCTCACAATACTCTTTTTTAAATTGGTTTGAATTTAACAATTTTTGATTTGTTGAATCATTTATACCTGTTGTTCTCTGTTTGTTCTCAGTGCCTCCTGGTCGCCATTCCTCATCACTATCGCTCGAATCTACATATTTAGGTTTTCTCTTATGAAATGGCCCATTCATAAACACTGGCTTAGGTACCTTCAAACCTGGGAACAAATTTTGAAGATTTAAACTAATCATACAAAATACTGGAAGTGTATGCATTGGTCAGCGGTTTTTAACCACACACTAGGAATTAATAAAGTTTTGCATCCTCCCATTTTCACTTTATTTTAATAAGAAACACTGTTTTTTCAAGGTATTTAAAATGAGCTTAAATTAAGGGCTGGTTAAAGACAAAAAGTGAAAATGATAATGTTGGTTATGTTAACATTACATGTAATATTAGTAGAGTTCTGGTCAATAGAAAAAATTGCCCAACCTTTACATTTTGTGACACTGACATTGTTTAGTGGAGGAACAAATTGAGCCTTTCCAATTGGTTAAAAGTTTGACACTGAAACATAACAACAAACTTTGTATGGCAATTAGGCTCATTGCTAGGAACGAAACTCACCAATTTCTATCATCATTTCATAGTTCTCCTTGATGTTTTTCAGCCTCATCTTTTCATACTCTGAGAGTTCCTTGTACTCACTTGAAGTAAAGAACTGCTCAATATCATCTGTATCCCTTTCTATTGGCATGATGGTCAAACAATAATGCGAGCAAATTTGCTCTTCGGAGATTGGCTGTATGGGATATCCTGTGAACATAAAATAAATTTAACAAAATTATTTAGTTATCATTTATCAGGCGAGATAGATGTGTTCTGTGAATCATCTGCAAACTATCAATGCCTCAGGCTATTGTTAGTCACCAGTTATTATGTGTTGTGACTACTGTTACTGTTAGCCTAGTAGTAGGCCTAATTTTTGTAAAGCCTTTTTAACCCTTTTATTTTTGAACGAAGACTTCTAAAACAAACAATAGAAATTCAGATTCGACTTCTTTTTACCACTAACATTAGGGCATACATTCGGTAAAGTAGGCCCTATATCCGGTAGTTTAGGAAGTTTAATAATAGTTAGAATATGCAAATTTCTGCCATTAGCCTACAAAGTACTAGGCCTTTAACCAGTTCGCATGGGATCCCATTTAGGCCTTATAAACGCAAAGTTTTTTCTGGGATTTAAAACGAATGATGGATAAACACGTCATACGAGCAAGGCCGGAAATATCAATCTACGACCAACTCACAGTGAGCAAGGCCGGAAATATCAGGGTGTGTTTCCCACAGATGCCGCCAAGAAGTGACGTAACGTTAAACACTTATAGGGCCTAACCTCCCTTACCTCCCTACGGGTGGACTTTTATAGCTCCCCATGTCCCTACGTATGTCATTCGTAATGCAATCTGGGTACGTAGGTTAGGCCCGAGCTTAATAGTCACAATGGTTGACATGTTGAAAAACTGTGACCACTAGTTGCCATGGTCGAGGCCTCGCCCTACTGCTAACATGCCCTAGCTAATATTAACTTTTACATTTGTATAGATAGGACTTGGCCTAGCCCAGGTGGACTTTCTTACCTCTCTATGTTTGCAATGAAGACGTCGTCCAACCTGGGCTAGGCCTAGGGCAGGCCTATAAACGTTAGCTTTGGTTCATAAGGCCTCTAAACTATAAATGATATTGATAACGTTAAGTTAGGCAAAACGTTTAGGCTGGCCCAGCTGGTTACATAAAACAACCTGACAACCGAGTCCAGCCTGGGCTAACAACTCGTTCATGACGTTATTGGACTACGTACCGGCCAAACGTCAGTTGACAAAAACGACAGGGTCCAACTCAGGTTGAAGTTTGGCTAGACTAATTATTATTATTATAAATTATTATTTATTCGGCCAAATTGCAAACACACAATCTTAGATCCACAAAATAAACTGAATTAACTAAACAAAAAAACCTAATTCCAGCTGGCCAGGATTGACAAAAGTATAATAAAACACTGTGACTCGAAAGCCTGTCAATCCTTACTCGAGTGGTGACAAAATATATACATACAAACAAACAAACAAACAAACAAACAAACAAACACACCTCCAACACCCAACAAACAAACAATTGATACATGGGATAAACTTAAAGGGATCGTATACGTTTGGTAATTACTTCAAAAATTAATGGCAATAAAAACTTACTTGGTAAGAAGTACAGCAGCTTTGGATAGTATAATGCATTTTTAGAATTTTTTTCACTTCAAAGTACTGCGGTTATGGAAAAAGATATCAAAGATATTCTCGCGGTCGGGATGACGTCACCGGGCCCTGTTTCTTGTCTCTGATTGGTCAGTGGTGGCTGTTAGTAGTTACCCCCTCTGGACTCAAAGGGGAAAGAGTAGCAATAAATAGTGTTGTGGTCTATGAGAAAAAAATATAAATAATCAATTATTGTCTAATATCTATTAAACACTACACCGAAATATTTCCAAATTTCATTGTTTTATGAAGTAACAAAATCCCCCACGATACACCGAAAAAAAAAGTATGCATGTTTTTATTGCTGTAAAAAAATATAGAAAACACGTAATTCCCTGTACAAATTGAATGGAGGGCTACCCCTTTGCCCAACGGCGCGGCGTGTGCAATAGGTGGAACAGCCTCCGACCGTGAGAATCCCCAAACATTTGAACATCATAAATGCAGATTATTCTTCCTGCGTGGACATAATAAACCGCTCCAGATTTTCGGCAATATCTCAAAATCGCTACCAAAGTACCACTTTTTGAAATGAAATTTGTACAGGGTATTTTTATGGTATATATCTATAACTATATAGGATTGAAACAAACAGTCATACAGTGGGTACCAATTACCAAACGTATACGATCCCTTTAAACTTAATAACAAAGTCAAAGCCGGCAAGACAAGCTTGTGTATGTTAATAATAATAATAGTAAACAAAACATGGATAAAACAAACACCCTAACTTAACACAAAACAATGCAATATCCATAAACGTTAGGTCTAACTTTTGTTTAGGCCATAGCCTACCTTTCTTGTGATTTCCTGTCCACGCCGCCTACTGATGTGCCGGCGCAGAGAGGCAGACTAATCATAGAAATTAAGCTAGCTACATGTATTTAACACAAACGTGCTCGCGCCTTTCCTCATTTTCCTGCATTTAACTAATATTTTAACAGTAGATGACGTTTAAGTCAATTTGTACAGTGCGCGTGCTTTAAAACTTAACTCCAACTGCTCGTTCAATTGTGTTTCTACCAGGTGCCGTCTGCTTCATTTCAGTGCAGCGATATAGTTGGTCAAGTAAGTACGACTGGCCGAGGTTTCCTGGATATGACTGCATTATTTTGTTACATTTGAAGCAAACAAAAAAGGTTCTTTTTCAGTACAAAAGTTTATTCATTGTAAAAAAAAAAAACGTCACAAAGTTACAAAAATTAAGAAATTATTTAAAACATTTTAGGTTGCCAATATTAATAATCTATCTTTATTTTTGGCAAAACACAGGCTTATCTCTTACTGATTTTATGAAATTTATTGTTGATGTGAAATATACCTATAATTTGTTTAACCATATTCTTTCCTGGTTTTTGTTACTCAATCCAAAAGACAATCCAATTTTGAAAAAAACAAAAATGCTAAAATCCATGTTTTATTTAAAATATCTTATTTGATAATTGCTCAAATGCACTGAATAAAAGATGTTGATAAAACAATTTTTGCCAAAAAGTTAATTTTTTCAATTAAAAAATAATTTTAGAAAATCTTCAGGGAATAATCTCAGAAAAATATAATGCATCATTTTCAGTGGACATAATTATTAGATTGAGCAAAATTAATTGGGCAACCAAATACATAAATCAAATTGACACTACCGGAAAGATATATTTATTTAATTCTAAACTCTAAAATTGAATTGTACTTTTAATATTGAAAAGAATGTTCAAAAGTTATTCATAAATCAAATAATTTATCTCATAGATATCTTGCATTCAAATGTTATTTTGTATGACATGTGATAACATTTAAAATTGTAATAAATGAACGCAGATGACCCAAATTAAAATTGTAGTACACTAATAGCTAAAACTTAACAATGTCAAATATTTTATGTGTAAAAATTTGGCAACAATTTTATTAGATTTAAACAAAATTGGTACAATGTAAAATGTAAGGGGTTCTGGCAAAATGAGACGAAACTGGGCAGTGGTTGAAATGAAGGTTCTCAAGAATTAGAAACAATGATAAAATTACAATTACAAACTCCTTACAATGCTGTGTTGCATTTCATTACAAGTTATGGCTGTTTAAAATTGGCATTTATCGATATGTTGCAAAAGAAAAATGTTAAGAAAAAGGCCTTTGAAGTTTCGAGTTTTGTACATGTGATATGGACAAATTCCAATTGTTTTTCTCTAAAAAAAACCTTTTATTCCACTATTTCTATACTACATTTCTTAACAAAATATAGTTAGCAGGCATACCAAGGATTACAAAAATCAATACAAAAATCATCCATTATTCATTATTTTGCAGTTTTCTCCACTATTCTCAGTTCCGTCAAATTTTGCTAGACGCCTCACAAATATAAAACAGCTGCCTTCATTTATTCATAATAAATTTATTTGAACATTATTAAACAAATATTTGTCTTAAGATGTTTAAAGGTAGTATACACCATTTGCAAACATCCAACAAAACACTACTGAATTATTATGAAATACCTTACTTGAATGCAAGTGAATAAGAGTCTCGAACATCCTGTGAAATTACAACATCTGGCCCATTTCACAAAACTAATCTTAACTTAGGACTTTAACAAATCGCCGCTCTAAGATAGATCTTTAATGGCTTTTTCACATTTGTTTTTACCGCTAGAAAACAGTCGTTAAAAAAACAAAACTTTCCAAGCTCGCTTGCATAAAACACCCTTTAAACAATACGCTTAAACCGAGTTGTTGGCGTATAATAAAATTGTGTAACTAATTTATGTTTGTTTAAACTATATATCAACAATTGTTTCAAGTTCGTTTCTTCCTCGAAACCATAACTGATTTTTAGACGATATACAAATATCATCAGACTGATATTAAGATAAGATGAGTTCAGCTGCATTGCTTAGGAAGTTAGGTGTTAAACGTGTCTAAACTTTGGTGAAATGCATCCTAGGACGAGTCACAAGTTAAAATTGGCCCCTGGTGTGATGTGGTTTTCAAATAAAGCGGACTTTTGTATCAATTTTAAATGTTTTTTGGCTGGCAATCCTAAAAAAAAACCGATTATTTTCAAACACCTCCCCAATTTATTGAATTCACCTGAAGGTCAATTAACTAGGGGCCAATTTTATGAAGCTGCTAAGCTCAGTAAAACAGGTTACCAGCCAAAACTCCATGTGCTTTTCATGCTAAGCAAAAACCAGCTGAATACCTGTCACAAACAATATAAATCACCTGAAAATTTGGTTCGTAACCCTGTTTTTGCAAAAGAAGAATGTTCATGCTAAGCACATTTTTGTGCTTAGCAGCTCCATGAAATTGGCCCCAGACAGCAAGAACAGGACTTTCTTTCTTGGTTTATCCAGCTTCTATAAACACACAAACTTTAAACAGGGCAGCGTCACAATATTTACTCTAAAATATGAATCCCTATCCATTTTCAAGAATTACTGCAAAAGCAATTGGTGTATACTGCCTTTAACTCTAAAAAGGCAGTTAATTTTTCAAATATACCTACGTAATTTCTTCAGTTTATCTAGACTACCATCATGCCAACTGCTACCTAATGTACTGCTTTAAAATTACTAAAAAATCTAAAAAGTTAACATCGAGGGACAAAAAGTAAACCCAAGTAGGGAAAAATGAATCAACATTTGTTACCACAATGTATAGAATTCGACAACTAATGACCATTTTACTACAGCATATCAAATAGACATTAGAAGAATAACAAAATTCCTGTGCAAAAATATATGTGCATGTTAAATTCGTAAAAAATTGCATAACCCAATTTCCAAAAGTACATCTTTAGGTACCATAAATCTTTAATATGTGTTCCTAAAATAACAACCCGACTTCTTTAATTCAAAGAATTGATTACATTCATGTGGTTGTTATGCATTAAAGGTCGTATACACCAGTTGCAGACATCCACAAATGTTACTACTGAATTAATAAGAAATATCTTACTTTAATATTTAAATGTAAATAATGATTCGAGGCATGCAGCAAAATATTGCAATAGATAACCTGTCATTGTCTAAAAATTTGAATTGTATTTTAAATTCACAAATGCCAGATGACAATTGCAAAAAAGATCTAAAAAAAACAAAAAAAAACTGTCCGATGGTTGAAAACGAACGCCGTTTTTCTTGCTTTTTTTTCTCGGCATCCATGATTGTAAAACTTCAGACAGGTCAGTTAAATGATATTTACTATAAAATAAAACCCCCAAATCCACCTATTCCTGATAATTCAAGCACTTACCAATAATGTGCAAGGCTTTATACGTAGTGCACATTGCATGATGTGTAATAATCAGTTGTTCAAAGTAACATGCAATACTATTACGTTATTGCACATTGCTCCAACCATACTACAGGTAATGCATAAAATGTATGCATGTTTTTGTGTGTGAAACCTACAGAAATGATGTGGTGGGGTAATAAGACGTTTAATTGAGCTTTTATTTATCAAATATCTTCAGAGTATGCAATACAACTGCTAAAAAGAGAAATATGCTCATCACACACAGATTTATGCCGAAATTTATGAGCTATTAAGTAAAAATAAAATAAGAAAATGATCCAGAGCAACAAATATATAATACCCTGTGTGCAATTTTTGCTAGTTATTGGATTTTCTCAGCCAAAATTAACTGTGCTTAAAAGAAACTGGTGCTTAACCCACCCCATAAAAAAATCAGCTGGAATAAATGCGGACCAAGCAATGCACATTAGGCACTCTTAACATTGAGGGTAACGTGGGCCTTGACGCCACTAAGCTGCGAGGAACTGAAACTGACGATGAGTTCACAGGATCCAGCCGTCTTGGGTGTCAACGTCAGTCGTTGGGTTAGCTTACCATTCACTGCAACATGTCTGTCAAGAAAAGAATATGAGAATTAAGGAGACTTAAAAATACAGAATAGTTATTACTATAACTTTAATAGATATTTCACCCAATGGCAAATTACTTCACTTTGAAGTTATAGTACACCATTTGTCAAGTTTATCGTTTAACCAGTTCGTGACGGATGACGTATATAAACGCAAGGTTTTCCCCAGGTTCAAAACGGATGATGCATAAAAATGCCACGAGCAAGGCCGGAAATGTCTATCAGCAGCGAGCAAGGCCGGAATTGTCTATCAGCAGCGAGCAAGGCCAGAAATGGGTGGGTGTGCTTCCCGGTACTATCGGCCTCAACTCGCAACGGATCGAGTTTCGTTAAAAATAATCCCGCCCGTCGGCTCGGTGATGTTAAACCAAAATCACGGCGCGAACTGGTCAAAGCAGCAACAGTTCACAAAATCTTAAGAATGGTGCTTGATAACTAACCGGACAAGGTTTTAGCTTTGTGAATGCTGTATATTCTGAGAAAATAATATTCTAAGATAAAACATTTGCTTCTACTGCAAACAAATGTAATCCTGGCCAGTTTAAAGGATGAGGTTATATTGGTTAACAAAAAATCAAAAATACAACCGCTGCTTCTTAGGTCCAGTTCGCTGACCCTACCTCAGACAAAAGTGAAAAATTGTAGATGCCAGGGAAGTTGTCGAGTTAGGAAAACAGACTCGGTGCCCAATGTGGTCCCATTTTCACCTTTTTGAAAAATATGGCTTCAAACGATTGCCCACAAGTGCCTACTTTTGCCAGAGCAGTTCACAATTTGTAAAAAACTTTTAACACGACGTTTTGTTATAACTTACGGTGCTTTGACCCGTTTGGCGCCCTCGATGATCGACCCCTCCATCAGAAGGCTACAGTCAGTCAGCGGGTAAGGTAGCGGGTTGGTCATGGAAACTACTGCTGTGAAGGATTTGCCTCGCACAATTGGTCCCTCCGTCTACGAAGACGAAGATGAAATGAACTTAGAAACAAATATAGTTAACAAAATGTTTTGTCTTGTTTATTCAGAGGATCAATGAATTGCTATTATAACGACTCCAGACGTTGATCTTCCCCCATGTAGCGTGCCCAGTCAATCCTAACTGTATTAGACATCAGACTTTTAAATTAATTCACTCATTTAGTTTGGCGCAACTATGTCTTAACCAGAACTGGTTAATACCTACAGTTTCAGGTTTAATTCAAAGAAATGTTGATTTTTATGAATAAAGTGGAAAAAACTACCATTTTGTGTGCATTGTTCTGTTGTTCTACAATAGAGCCGGCTATTTCAAAGCCCGTTTTCTCAGTTGTGTAATTTGAACTCCAAGACAGTAATCAATATGTAAACACATGTCTCCAGAATGAGAGGGGCTATGGAGCTCTATTATACACCAAATAAAAGCTTACGTAGTGGGCTTTTCAACCATGTATATAACTCAATTTCTTATATAACTTTTTTCTTTTTTGTGACATAATCCATCTTTTTGTAGAGTCGGTCACATTATAAGCACCACACATCAACATTTTTCACAAAGGAAAAATAGTTAAATGCTTTGGCATCAACATTGTCATAACTAGGACTACTTATTTTCAACCCATATCCGTTACCTGATGTGACTTGTTCACCATTTTGACGGTAAACTTGATGTCTTTTCCAATCAGAAACTCCTCCGTCATGTCCACATAAAAATCTACGTCACGGACAAGATTCTTGAGAATTCTCTTGGCTTTGAGTACGTGACGGCTGGCCTCTCTGACTGCGATACGCTCCAACTCCGTACCTAAAACATGTCAAATTATCGAAATAAAGCTCAAAGGATTGGTCTTAAGGATTCTAATTTCATAAATCATAAAGTTAAAGGTTTCTCTGCTATTACAAATGATTTGGAAGTAGACATTTTCAGTGGTGATAGGGTCCCGAAAAAATTATAAATGATTAAAAGATGTCTTTTTCTCAGATTCAAAAAGTCTGATTCCAGACTAAAGTTTGAACAAATATAATTAATTTTACATACATGTATATGTAAGGTGTTTTGGCAAAATAAGACAATTTCAAATTTGTTATCTTTGATATGTTTACTATAATTCTTTTTAGAAACGCTATGAAAACATGAAAGAAAAAACAATTTGCATTTAGATGATGATGCCTAGCGGCAATAACCAGTTATCATTCTGAGATTCTGAGATCTTTTTTTGTTCTTAAATGCAAAGCTCAAAACGTAAATGCCCGTTGTTTTTTCAGTTTTTTTGTTGACATGTCAAGAAAAGCAAACGTCGAACAGCTATAACATGTGCAGCAAGTGCAACAAACAGTTACACAAATATAATTCTATTTCGACCTCTGCCAATTAAGTTCATCACGTTTTTCTAGAACGCCTAACGTATTTATTTGCAAGTGACCAATCATTCCAAGTCTTCTCTGCTAATTATATACACTACACTGAAATACTAGTGTGAATAAACAATTATGGCCCAACATTTAAAGAAAGATGTTATCTATATTAAAACTTCAAGAGAGGCTCTCAAATTAATCAAACAAACAAAAAAGCAAAAAAACAATTGTTCCAGACTTTTCCTGGGCAATGAGTTTACAAGTACATCTTTTTGAAAAATAAATATACAAGACTTTTATATTTAAACAAATTTTCCATTTTATCGCAATGTCAACAAACCTTCTTTGTACTTGTACTGGTCAGTGATATCCTCACGCTCAAATTTACCGACAGCTTTAGTGCTGATATTGCACCCCACACCATCAGTGACAATGTCGATTATTTCTGGGGCCTAGTAACAAATAAAAATTTAAGACAGAACGGATAAAAAGTTACTGCAAAAATGTTCAGAATGTTGTTAAGGCACAATTGCAGAATACCCCGCCACTTCGTATTCGTGGGTTCGGAGGATGTTTTTTGAAAGGGTAATAAAGTCGGCGTTTATAGTTTATTGACTATAGCGCTTGTTAAGTCAACAGTCCACATTAGAATTTTATGTGAACTAATTTGTATCAAACGCTGACTAATCTAGTCAGACTCTCCTGTTTAAATTTATTAAATTGTTATCGGCGTGATCGATTGAACGGAAGTTGAAATTAAATTTCTCTTCGCAGAATAGTCATTCATTCGCAATATTTTCAATGTGTTGTAAATTGCTTTGCTTTTGCTTTTGAAATATTCATCCTTTGACCTTGATAATTGCATTGGCCCAGTCATGCACAAAATAGGGCATTCCCGAAAATATAGCCATTGTTGATCTCACACATGGCGGCCCTTGCAGAATGTAACAGGATTTAATGTGGGCATAATTACCGGGCAGTTTACACTTATAAACCAGAGTTTCTGCCCAAAAAATAGCATTCTGACTAATTAATCAACCATGTTTGGTCAGGAAATTATTTATTATTATCAGAAAAAATGCTTCATATTGCTTTTTGACTGAAATAGTAACTTTGCATGATTTTACTTTTTGTTTTGCCCATGTATAAATTGTTTACTCCATGTACCATATTATGAGTCTGTCCATAAATTAGGGGTCCAATTTCTCGTGTCTCTGGTTTTTTTCTGAAATAAGATATTTTTGTTATACTTCAAAACATTTGTTCATGCCTTCTATCTCAAAGAGTGATTACATAAAGCAAAGTACCCACAAAACAAATTAAAAAAGTTTGAAGACATTTTCAATTACACCTTTCAAGGAAAATTACTAGGCAAGGTGTAACCAGTCCTTATACCAAAGTACCAAGTCAAATAAGCAACCAAGAAGTTGTACCTTTCTAGATTTGGTGAAGACTTTCCAGTAGACCTTTTCAGCGTTGACCTCCGCAAAAGCAAACTTGGTGTCATACTGTAGGTACACGTGACCTTGCTTGATGGCACGCAGGGAGGTAGGACCCATACAGTACACACCTGTAGCAAAAATGCAATCAAATTAAAACAACCTCAACATTTGCGACAGAATTAAAACAACCTCAACATTTCCTGACAAAGCCATATCGTTTGCTACAGATCAGAGCAAAACCAATTAGCAAAGTTATGAACAAATAATTGATGTAGAAAGCATCGTGTTATAATCTGCCTTGGACCATCTGGCCATTGCAGTGAAGGTGCACCAATTGTTCTGTAGTACAAATTCAAACCACCTTACAAATGACCTAAGAAACCCAGTCCATTTTTCATGATTATTCAGATGCGGATCCAGGGAGGGGTCCTGGGGTCCGGACCCCACATTTAAAAAAAAAATGGTTATTAATTATTTTCTATTTATTTTTTTATATATTTTGTTAAAAATGTATTGGTGCTTTATGAACAAGATTCCCAATAGATCTAAATAATCAAAATATATAAGAACAATAGGCTCATAATGTGCCAGAATGCACCTCAGAGCATCTACTGTAAAAAGAAATTCGGGGGGAGAGCACCACCTGCCTAGACCACCCACCTATGGCTAGGACACCCACATTTATAAATTCCTGCATCCGCCCCTGTTATTTAATTGTAAGAGTGAACTCTGAACATGATGCAAGGATATGATTGCTTCAAAAGTGTCTTGCTTAAAAAGTTTAATGAGAAAGAGTTAATGAACAATACACCCAATACTACATCTTCAAATATATTGAGGATAAAGAAATAAACATCAGAATTGATCTATGCCAATATTTTGCTCCTAAAGATGTAGGCTAGGCCCTGTTTCTTTGGTTTCAATAAACCCATGCAAAAATATATAAATAAACGGCCTTATGCTCCATGAAATAAATAAAAGTAATGCCCCCGACCTCCCCCAAAATAGTCTATTTACCAAAAATCAAATCGAAAGGGTTCTACCCCAGTTCAAAATAAATAAATAATTTGTTATTCTATAGTTACATTTGAGTTTAATCACAAAAAGGTACTAGGGTAAAACTTCTCCAAATGGGCAACATACAGAGCAAAGATTAAGACATGTATTTGCTCACCGTTGCTGGTTTTCTGTGGGGTAGAATCCACAGCCTGCCAGCCCCCGTAACCTTCCTCAAGATCCGGCCGAGCCATCCAACAGTCATTCCACACATGGAAATTCCTGAAAATGATCATTAAACAAATTAAACAATATTTCAAAAAATAAGTATACGAAATAATGATCCCTGACACAACTATCTGAAACAGAAAACTGCAAGTTGTATAGTCTCAGGGGCATTAACCCTTGCTCTTAACCCTCCTATATGTGACCCGCTCCATCGTAATCAGGAATAAGTCGCTGGGGCCGTTTTACGCAATCGGTCGTTGAAGTGAACGCATGGGTGAAAATCGTGACCAAGTCGTTTTTCTGAACATTGTATTGTCACAGATTATTGTCATTAATGTCTTGTATGTAAAAACGATAAATAAAGATGAAAATGAAGAGGATTTGTGTGCGCTGTCTGTATGATTTTGGTCTATTTTGTTTATTTCAAAGCTGTTTTTCTCGGAATGTGGATTTGGCTAATAAATATACACCTGTCATCTTCATCAGACCATAACTCGTTAACCTAAGAAGATACACACTTGTGATGGGTATCATTAGAAAGCTTATGAAATACCCTTTCTCACCATGTGCATATCTCAAAAAGTCATTTCGAGACTTATTCCTGATTTCGATGGAACGGGTCACATATATAGTGTAGTTGCCACCTTTCAAGTTTCCCGGACTGAAAGGTTTTGAAAGGTGAGAAAACTGTCTGACAAAAGGGACCTATGAAAGATTTTGAAAGGTAAAACAACTCTCTGAACAAACTGGTATGAGAAAAAAATAATACCTTTCAAGTTTCTTGAACTGAAATGATTTGAAAGGCGAGAAAACTGTCTGACAAAAGAAACCTATGAAAGATTTTGAAAGGTAAAACAACTTTCTGAACAAACTGGTGTGAGAAAAAAATACCTTTCAAAAGGTATTGAAAGGTGTAGTAGTGCAGTAGCAACAAATTCTGGAGCGTTTTGAAAGGTTCATTCTTATTTATAGCCATTTTGTCAAGTAAGCAGATTTTGAAAGGTTTTGAAAGGTAAAACCATAGAAGGGTTAACCAACCCTGTGGCACAAGTGCGGCAAAAAATACAAAACGTGACTTTTCCCATCTCAATAAAATATACCCCTGTAATAACATTCATTCCATTCAGTATTCTTCTACAACAAAAATCACTGTCATTCTTTATTTTCTAGTATGAATTTTTTAATCAATTCAATATTTATGGATAAATCTTTTTCAAATAGACGTAAAAAGTTAAATAAAGGTATTATATTTTAGGTTAGAGTTTTTCTCATTAAATTTGACTAGATGTTGTATGAAATAACAACGTACTTACCGGTGGGGCCTGTAGGTTTAAGGAATGGATGAGTTTGTGAACTGCCGCCGTGCACCCAGTCCCGACAAAGATGACAGCATCATGCTCGCTGGCATTGACGGCATTACAAATGATATCTCTAAATTTGGAAATCACCATGGAAAAGATAATTAAATGAAGTCTTTTTGAAATTCCAAAAGTTTAATTCTTACACTTGTAACCCCGACCCAAAA
This sequence comes from Crossaster papposus, assembly GCA_037893245.1. Classification (NCBI taxonomy): domain Eukaryota; kingdom Metazoa; phylum Echinodermata; class Asteroidea; order Velatida; family Solasteridae; genus Crossaster; species Crossaster papposus. The sequence goes on along the minus strand of JBAIAA010000074.1, from coordinate 2,790,537 downwards.
CAGGTCTTGGGTTATAGTATTATTTAATATTTTCTATTTTGTATGACTGTTTCCCATTTGTAAGATTTCCCTTTTTTACTCAACTTTTATGGTTCTTTATCTTTTTTGTATACTGGAGAGCTTGTTCCAGTATAGACCCTTTGATCTCTGCCTACCATTTGTAGGACTAGTCTTTGATCTTTTTATCTTTTATCTTTCTTGGAAGCTCAGAGGATGTTCTTTGTGTCCTCTGCCTTTTATTAGTGGCTGGTACACCAGTGTGTATACACACAATAAACTTCCATAAGCTAAGCAGGATGTGAGGACTCTTAATCCCTGCTTGTTTATTACATCTTGTAGAAGCTGTTAAAACAACAAGCTTCTGTTGATTTCAGATCTCCCTGGTTACTAAATGACCAATCAGTATAGAGTCATGTGTGACAATTTGAAGTTTGACCAATGAGAGCCTGGGTTGGTCATGTGGTCAGGGCATGCTTCGGTTGCCAGCTTGCCTCAAATTTTAGTAAGACTTGGCATAACCGATTCTGCCATCGTGCTGACTGCATGTCTGCCATTTTCATCTGCTGTTTTGAGCAAATTGTTGTTGTTTCGATTGGAGGACCCCGATCCCAAGTTTTCCTCCTATTGCACGAATATTGGCTCTCTGTTTTAGACTAAAACGACTGGATCGTGCCATTTGAAGGGTAACTTAGACCGGACCGTCTGCGTGTTCCCGACCTGCCCTCCAGGCATCCCATTCTGTGCTCCAGCACGTTTAGTACGCCAAGCCTACTGCTATCCTCGACGCCCAACGACAAGACGTTCGAGCGATCCAGGCACGAGAACAATCCAGCATCGCCCTAGACGTAGCCACTTCATCTTTTTGTCTTGTTCAAGACCCCGCAAGTATCTTACTTTAGTTTTACATGTACATGTAGCAACAAATGACGAGAGTGTTCATTTCTACTTCTATCTTCAATTGAACTCTTCTTCAAGTGCTCTACTTCATCATCTCGTTCTACATATTCTTCAACTCCTTCTACCCCATGACTCCGATCTACCGAGGATGGACGAATCGCGAGCGTTAACTGTTTTTTAGGTTTTGGCGCCTTTTTTATCTGAGCTCAAATTTTGTATTTAAAATCATACAGGATCCTGTGTTTCATGTAAATCATCGTAACCCATTGCATTTTTCATTTGTATTGCTATTGCCTGAGATTATTTTCTTTTTGAAATAAAACATTTTCTTTGTGTATGCAAATCCTGAATTGTGTGAAGTCACGAGTTTTTTACCAAAAGGGAGTTGAATTGATATAAATTTGGTTCCTGTTATTTTGGAATGTGAACCACGGGTTACATTTGGGGGCTAGTCCGGGAAACGTTTTAATTTTTTGACTTGACTTCGAATATAAAGGATTTGTGTGCACCTTGATCTTGTTTGGTTTTGGATTGAGAATATCTATTGTTTTCTATTGTTCAGTGATCGATGCTAATGGTCTCTCTCAGATATATATTATTTATTTTGCGATTTGCTGTTGTATTGATTGATTGTTGACCTGTTTTCCTCAAAGGTACATGTACATTATTTATCCTGCAAATTATTTTTTGATACTTGCCAAGAGAGCCAATATTTGTGCAATTCCTTTTTTTGGTGGCCATTTTCCCCGTTCCGTGCATTTTTTCGGTTGTTGCTTAATTGCTCAAACTTCACTTGTCACAAATGGCGGACACAGTACTTCGACAGAATGGTCTGGATTGGTGTAAGAAGGACGATCTCAGGCCCAGTCACTCTTTTTTGTTGACTTTTCAATTGTCTAGCCCATTGGCGGAGACAGATATTCTAGCCTGTTCTCTGCACGATATGTTCCCTTCACTAGAGGGCCTTTCTAAGAAAGAGGATGCAGACAACAACTCCGCTATTTTTCTATGTGATTTTTCTGTGCCTATCTCTTCTCTTAGGCTAGGGACTGAGATTCGGTTAATTTGTCATGCGTCATCGACGCTTTGTCAAGTCATTCGGCTGGACAATTCTCCATCAAAGAACCAGCGAGTCACTATTAGTAACCTGCGGCAAAGTGGTGTCCTAAATGCATGGCATTTGAGAGAAAGGACATCTACGTCTGATTTCCCTTCTACTTCTGCTTCTAGTCCTTCTTCTCAACAAACCCCACCCTCTGACTTCTCCAAATCATTTGCTCGCTGCACCTTGGCGGCAAATTACCGTAAGCTTAGATGCTATTCGGGTTCTACTTCTCCCCCGAAAGATGAAGATGACTATGTAGCTTGGATCGACCACGTCGAAGGTCAGATGGATGAGTGGCAGGACTTGGACGACGCAGAGAAGAGAAAGCGTATCCGTGAGGCTCTGCGGCCACCTGCCCTCAACATCATCAACGATCTTCGACGTGACGATCCAACTGCCACTTCCCTAGAATACCTCAAGGCTTTAGACATCGCTTTTGGTGACACGGAGACGGACGACGAGTTGTTTGTGAAATTTCATGGCTTGGCCCAGGCTGCTGGTGAGTCTCCGTCTAAGTTTCTGACTAGGCTTCAAAATGTATTGAGGCGGGCTCTGAGAAGGGGTGTTGTCCCTCATTCCCAGGCTGACAAAATGCGCCTCAGCCAGTTTATCCGTGGTATCTTGTACGACGAGATGATACTGGTAAACCTGCAACTGAGAGACAAGATGAGTCAGCCACCGTCTTTCCTAGCCCTGCTGTCCATGGTCAGAAAGCAAGAAGATGAGGCCAGACTGAAGCTGCAGAGTCGTGGTTGTCCCACCCTCGGGGCACAAAAAGCTCGACATCTTCAGCACGCCACTCACCCTCCGACTCACCACTCTAACTTTGCCCATCCTCAGGCACCATATTCTCTCTCTTCACACTATCCTCATCATGCCAGTCCTCAGGCACAGTTTCTACATCAGAATGCGACTCCAGCTACTCCTCAGAGCATTTCACAGCACACACAGGCCCGCAACACTCCTCGAGATCAGGCTCGGTGGAGACAACCTCGTCAGAACCCTGACCGAGGCAATGAGAGGGGCACTTTGGTAGATTTTTGTTTTTCGTGTGGTCAGGAGGGACACATCCGCCGGAGATGCATGAACCCTGCCAACGCTGAAGTGGTCAATAGAAAGTTAATCCACTTCATCCTTGGAGGACCGTCGGGAAACGGGCTCGGACGTCTGCAGGAGGGGAACCAGATGTCCGAACGCCGGTAAGCCCCAAGATTAAATATGAGGCAGGAACGGATGTTCCTCAGGGATTGGTCGGTGATACAGTCACACCACGGTGTTGGGTTGATGGACTGGACACCCACTGCCTACTGGACAGTGGCTCTCAAGTCACCCTGATATCTAAAGTTTTCTTTGACCGTCTCAATCGTCAGTTGCACCCCCTTAACGATCTTGTTTTGTTCCATGGAGGTGATGGGAAGATGCCATACTTGGGTTGGACTTATGTGTCTATGGGGTTTGACGACTCCTTCAGTGGGACCAGTAGTCAGTTCGACACCTTTGCTTTGGTCGTCCCAGATGGACGAAACTCCAGTATCCAACCAATTATAGTTGGGACAAATTCAGGTCTTTTCCGCAGCTGTTTTGAGTCATGTAAGCAGCAGGCAGGTCATAGGGCTGTACAGAGTCTGAATATCAGTGCCACATGCCGAAAGATCTATAAGGACATCGCCGATGAGAACAAGATTCCTGGTGATGGTAGGCTTGGAACGGTCAGGACTCGTTCAAAACGTGTTCTTACTTTTCAGCCTGGCGAGCAGAAATCTGTCAGTGGGACTTGGCGAAATGTCCTGCACAAACCAGTGACTGTGCTGGTTGAAGCTCAGGAAAGGCGTAGACTGCCGACGGGGTTGGAAGTGACACCTATTGTCACTGAACTCCCCGGGAATTCGACAAGCACTGTCAATGTAATAGTTGTCAACCGTACCAGTCAGAAGATAACAGTCCCAGGAAATTGTCCTTTGGCAGACGTTTTCATCCCTGAATGGTGTCATGAAGCTCCGAGTGTGAGGGAGCCCATGAAGGCTTCAAGCGCAAACTTTAGCGCCAAGGCTACTACAAGCAACAATGTCCACTCAAAGTCCTCTGATAGTGATTTTGACAACCTTCCTTTTGTCTGGGGTTCGATCTCCCCTGAAAGGAAGAAACAAATTCTCGACAAGATGAGGTTAAGATCTCAGGTTTTCTCTAGACACGACTGGGATGTAGGACAAACGAAACAAGCCGAGCACCAGATCAACCTTGAAGATGGCTCTCCATTTAGGGAAAGATCGCGAAGAATAGCTCCAGCTGATCTCAAAGACTTGAGGCTACACTTGCAACAGCTGTTAGACAACGACATCATCAGAGAATCACGCAGCCCATATGCTTCACCGATTGTGCTTGTTCGCAAGAAAAACGGTAGCTTGCGGATGTGTATTGACTATCGTACACTGAATGCACGCACAATTCCTGATCAGTACGCAGTCCCACTTATACAAGAGGCGATTGATTGTCTGAACGGCAGCTGTTGGTTTTCGGTGATCGATTTGAAATCTGGGTTTTATCAGATACCCATGCGTCAAGAAGACAAGGAGAAAACGGCATTCATCTGTCCTTTGGGTTTCTATCAGTTTGAACGAATGCCTCAAGGTGTCAAAGGTGCTCCTGCAACTTTCCAAAGGTTAATGGAGACCTGCATGTCTGGAATCAACATGACTGAAGTGTTGGTATACATGGATGATCTCATCATCTTTGGTCGATCCTTAGACCAGATGGAAGAGAGACTAATGAAGGTTCTTGATCGTCTTGCCGATTTTGGACTGAAAGTGTCTCCAGAAAAGTGTCAACTCTGTTGTAGGTCAGTCAAGTATCTCGGGCATGTAGTCTCAGAAAAGGGAGTACAAACTGATCCGGAGAAAATGTCTGCTCTGGAGACATGGCCTCGACCTCTGAATGTCAAGCAAGTTCGATCGTTCCTTGGTTTTGCAGGCTATTATCGTCGTTTCATTGAGAACTACTCCAAAATAGCCCGTCCTCTGAATGACCTCACTGTTGGATGTGTTTACCCTAAAAAGCGGGGCCGTCCAGCACCAAAAGCGTCATCTGATCCCAATGCTCGTAAGGTCGGCGACCCACTTGGTGAACTATGGACGACAGAGTGTGAAAAAGCATTTCTCACTTTGAAGGATCGCCTTGTTTCTGCTCCTGTACTTGCATTTGCAGATCTGTCCAAACCCTTTGTGTTACACATTGATGCGAGTCGTGATGGTTTGGGTGGAGTTCTGTATCAAGATCATGATGGAAAACTTCGTCCTGTCGCATACGGTAGTCGTGGTTTGTCACACACTGAGAAAAACTACCCTGCCCATAAACTGGAGTATCTGGCATTGAAATGGGCCGTCACTGATAAATTCCGTGATTACTTGTACATGGCCAAAGGAACCAAAGTGATGACCGACAATAACCCGCTCACTTACGTTCTTTCCTCGGCCAAACTGGATGCCACTGGGCATCGATGGCTGGCGGCATTGTCAAACTTTGACTTTTCAATCCACTACAAGCCAGGGCGGACAAACACTGATGCAGATGCTTTGTCACGTAGACCCCACTCACCTGAGCTTGATCAGCAGTTCGAGGAGGAACAGCGAGACAAAATAGAGAAACTTGAAGGTCGACTTAAGGGCACTGGGGAGATACAGGATGTCATCTGTCCTAAAGAAGTTGTGGGCGCACTGTATTTCCAGTGTGGTGCCAAGGTCTCTGCACGTGAATACGACAGACAGACAGATTCAGTCACATCTTGTACAAATGACAGTGTTCCACTGATCCATTCCTTGTCTGTAGGTGCAAATGCTGTCCCTGACTGTTATGCATCAGTTTCCGAGATGAGCAAGTTGGATTGGAAAGAAATCCAACGAGAAGACCCGATTATCAAGCAAGCCACAACCTTTGTGAAATTGGGTAGGAAACCAGACTCGCAAGCAGACCTGCCAGGTGAAGTGAAGCTGATCCTTAGGGAGTTTGACAAACTTTCCCTTTCCAATGGGATTTTGTACAGGTCTGTTACAAACTCATTGGGTAACAAGTGCCTTCAACTTGTCCTTCCTTCCCAATTTCGCATCCAAGCGATCAGAGGACTGCACAACGAGTTAGGACATCTCGGTGTCGAGCGCACACTAGCACTCGCACGAGACCGATTCTACTGGCCTCGAATGGCTGCAGAGATTGACAACTGGGTCAAACACTGTACTCGATGTGTGGCCAGAAAGACACCTCAGAAACCTGCTGCACCACTGGTAAACATTAAGACTAATGGTCCTTTGGAACTGGTCTGCATGGATTTCTTATCTTTGGAGGCAGACCGTAGCAACAAAAAGTCTATCCTGGTAGTGACTGATCATTTCACTCGCTATGCTCAGGCTTTCCCTACTAAAGACCAAACCGCTCGCACTGTGGCTAAGGTCTTATGGGAGAACTTCTTTGTTCACTATGGGTTACCCCAGCGTCTTCACTCTGACCAAGGGCGTGACTTTGAGAGCAAGGTTGTGAAAGAGTTAACACTCCTGCTAGGCATAAAAAAGTCACGAACTACACCCTACCATCCCCAAGGTGACCCCCAACCAGAGCGATTCAATCGCACTTTGTTAAATATGCTAGGTACCTTGGAAGACGAGAAGAAAGCCCATTGGAGCAAGTATGTCAGTGCATTAGTTCATGCATACAATTGCACTAAGCATGACAGCACCGGTTTCTCGCCCTATTTTCTCATGTTTGGCAGAGAGGCAAGACTCCCCATTGACTTGAGGTATGGGATAAGTGCAGATGACTTCACAACTGCAGACCACGCACAATATGTCAAGGGGCTGAGGGAGCAGCTCACGCGCGCCTATCAGCTTGCAACCAACAATTCAGCTAAATCAGGTGAAAGTAACAAAGCTCGACATGACCGACGTGTCAGAGGACACGAGCTTCGGTCTGGCGATCGAGTGTTGATCAGAAACCTTGGCTTGCAAGGAAAACACAAGACAGCTGATCAATGGGACCCTACAATTCATTTGGTCACGGAACGCATCAGCCCAGATATGCCAGTGTACCGTGTCAAGCCAGAGACAGGAGAAGGGCGTGTCCGAACACTGCATAGGAACATTTTGTTGCCTATCGACTACTTCAATGATGAGGAGTCCCAGCATCGTGTCACCAGGCCAAATCGTCCCGTCACGAGAGCAGCGGCTAAGATCAGCCCTCCCCGAGATCAGTCTGACTCTGAAAGTCAGCCATCCAGTGACGATGAGGTTGTTGTGGTTTTCCCGAAGAAATTGCTCACTTCCCCACTTAATGTGGAGGCACCTGAGTTTGTTCCTCAGCAACAACCATTTACTGATCTGTCGGTAGATACCTGTCAAGTAGAGGAACACATTTCAATCACAGAACAACCTTCGCATTCTCACGAAGATGTATGTGATGGTAATGAGAACTCTGTTCTTCAACAGTCTCCATCTCCTTCTGAGAAGACACCCAGTGTCTCAGAGAATTTGTTCGCAGAGCAACCTCCACTTTCCAGTTTAGACATCAGTAATGATGCTGACCCATCCATCGTTTCTGTGGTACCCCTTGCGCCATTAGATTTTTCTTCTCCTGACAGAGGTCAGGGACACTTTATGGTGGCCAATCCTTCACCAGCACCCGTATTGTCTCCATTAGTTCCTCAGAATGAAGGAGGCGATAAGAAGGAGGAGACCAGTGAAGATGTTGGCTGCATCACTGCAAAGGAGCAATCTCCTCAGTGCAACGTTAGTGATGAGGTACATCATGTAACTAGCGACCCCCCAACCGAAGAGTTCTTGAAAGAAATGTCTGACCCCGACTCAAACTTTGTCAGGCGCTCAGCTCGAGTGTCGCAACCGCCTTTGCGAATGAAGTTTGCAGAGAAGGGGAAACCTGTATTTAGCCGGCAATTCCGATCATCTCGGATGTTTGCCGAGTTAAAGAAGAAGGTTTTCGGTCCTTAGATATGTATATATTTCCTTGTTTTTCTTCTTTTGTTTGCTCCCGGCGGTAGCAAGTTAAGTAAGGGGAGGATGTAACCCCGACCCAAAACAGGTCTTGGGTTATAGTATTATTTAATATTTTCTATTTTGTATGACTGTTTCCCATTTGTAAGATTTCCCTTTTTTACTCAACTTTTATGGTTCTTTATCTTTTTTGTATACTGGAGAGCTTGTTCCAGTATAGACCCTTTGATCTCTGCCTACCATTTGTAGGACTAGTCTTTGATCTTTTTATCTTTTATCTTTCTTGGAAGCTCAGAGGATGTTCTTTGTGTCCTCTGCCTTTTATTAGTGGCTGGTACACCAGTGTGTATACACACAATAAACTTCCATAAGCTAAGCAGGATGTGAGGACTCTTAATCCCTGCTTGTTTATTACATCTTGTAGAAGCTGTTAAAACAACAAGCTTCTGTTGATTTCAGATCTCCCTGGTTACTAAATGACCAATCAGTATAGAGTCATGTGTGACAATTTGAAGTTTGACCAATGAGAGCCTGGGTTGGTCATGTGGTCAGGGCATGCTTCGGTTGCCAGCTTGCCTCAAATTTTAGTAAGACTTGGCATAACCGATTCTGCCATCGTGCTGACTGCATGTCTGCCATTTTCATCTGCTGTTTTGAGCAAATTGTTGTTGTTTCGATTGGAGGACCCCGATCCCAAGTTTTCCTCCTATTGCACGAATATTGGCTCTCTGTTTTAGACTAAAACGACTGGATCGTGCCATTTGAAGGGTAACTTAGACCGGACCGTCTGCGTGTTCCCGACCTGCCCTCCAGGCATCCCATTCTGTGCTCCAGCACGTTTAGTACGCCAAGCCTACTGCTATCCTCGACGCCCAACGACAAGACGTTCGAGCGATCCAGGCACGAGAACAATCCAGCATCGCCCTAGACGTAGCCACTTCATCTTTTTGTCTTGTTCAAGACCCCGCAAGTATCTTACTTTAGTTTTACATGTACATGTAGCAACAAATGACGAGAGTGTTCATTTCTACTTCTATCTTCAATTGAACTCTTCTTCAAGTGCTCTACTTCATCATCTCGTTCTACATATTCTTCAACTCCTTCTACCCCATGACTCCGATCTACCGAGGATGGACGAATCGCGAGCGTTAACTGTTTTTTAGGTTTTGGCGCCTTTTTTATCTGAGCTCAAATTTTGTATTTAAAATCATACAGGATCCTGTGTTTCATGTAAATCATCGTAACCCATTGCATTTTTCATTTGTATTGCTATTGCCTGAGATTATTTTCTTTTTGAAATAAAACATTTTCTTTGTGTATGCAAATCCTGAATTGTGTGAAGTCACGAGTTTTTTACCAAAAGGGAGTTGAATTGATATAAATTTGGTTCCTGTTATTTTGGAATGTGAACCACGGGTTACACACTCAAAGGCACTCAAAGGCACATATAGGTTGGTAAACACCGCCAATCGTGGACGGGGCATTGTCCTACTGTCTTCCCTTCTTTTGTTTATACTCAAACGTTTTCGGATGACCTCCATAGGATTTGTACACTATTTGGAATTGTGGACGTTTTTGGAATCGTGGACGTTTTGTTAATTGTGGACGTACCCAATTCTTTTGTCTGACGACCACAATTGGCGGTGAATACATACACCCAGAGGCACCCAGAGGCACCCAGAGGCACCCAGAGGCACCCAGAGGCACCCAGAGGCACCCAGAGGCACCCAGAGGCACCCAGAGGCACCCAGAGGCACCCAGAGGCACCCAGAGGCACCCAGAGGCACCCAGAGGCACCCAGAGGCACCCAGAGGCACCCAGAGGCACCCAGAGGCACCCAGAGGCACCCAGAGGCACCCAGAGGCACCCAGAGGCACCCAGAGGCACCCAGAGGCACCCAGAGGCACCCAGAGGCACCCAGAGGCACCCAGAGGCACCCAGAGGCACCCAGAGGCACCCAGAGGCACCCAGAGGCACCCAGAGGCACCCAGAGGCACCCAGAGGCACCCAGAGGCACCCAGAGGCACCCAGAGGCACCCAGAGGCACCCAGAGGCACCCAGAGGCACCCAGAGGCACCCAGAGGCACCCAGAGGCACCCAGAGGCACCCAGAGGCACCCAGAGGCAATTGATTGGTGCAATACAAGAGCTAACGTTGGTTATAATGTCATAATACGCACCTTGCTTCATGTCTGTACAGTGTGGTTTGTAAGGAGGTCACTGTAGTCGTAGTATGTGTATTGCTACAGCGGTAAAACCTGGCACCTGGGGTGCGTTCCACTTACGCGAACGTTGCCAACGTTGGCCAACGTTAGCGTTGTTCGCGTGAGTGGAACGCAATGTTCGCCAATTATGTTGGCGAACGTTAGCGAAAACGGCGAACGACATTTCGAGCTGTTCGCTGTTGGCCAGTGACGTATTTTAAAGATGGCGGAGAGGTAAGCAGACGACAGTTTTCTTGTCACTGAAATTGAAATGTTTATAGACTATAGTACGTTTCATATTCCACGGGAATTTTTGTTTGAGAATTGTTTGATTTTGAAAATAATGTCCACGAAAATAAAGCACAAGGTATCGGCTGTATTGTATTCATAGAAAACAAGAAAAAAATGTGTGGCTATGTAGTATTGTTATGTACGCATTGATTGTCGTCTGCATCGATATCGTGTCACCCCTCATACACAAATTAATAAACTAACGATAAACGTTAGGCTGGTTTTATGAGATTATTTCCTTTCTCTTACTCGATATGTATTTCTTAAACTGTTTTAAATTGGCAGTGGATATTCATTATTATACAATGTATTTTGCAATTGTTAGTTATGGGCAAAATGTATTCAAAATATTTAGCTTGTCAATCTCATGCAGGTCTAACCTATTTTTAACTTTTTGTTGCAATCTTTCATTAATTAATTCAATGTTTTGTTATAAAGCATAAAGCATGGTTAGGACCACAGACATTTTTGTAGGAAGGGAAGCCACATAAAAAACATTTAGAAGTTTACTATCACTACAGTATAGGCCTACAACAACTTATTCCCCCCCCCCCCCCCCAACACCCCCCCCCCCCCAAAAAAAAAAAAAAAATTATAATAAAAATTATAAAATAATAATAGGCCTAATAATAATAATAATTTATATAACCCCAATAAGTTGACACTTCATAAGATTGTGTATAAAACTTACCCTAACCTAGCCCTTGTACCGAAACCTAACCTAGCTTTTACACCCTGACCTAGACCGAGTTACTGGCCTCTAGTTATCGCTTTTTGAACATTTGGACATCATCTGGCGCTACTTGATGATGTCCAAATGTTAAAAAAGCGATAACTAGAGGCCAGTAACTCGGTCTAACCCTGACCTAACTTTGACACCCTGACCTAGCCCTATCTTTAATACACCCTAACCTATTACTTTAACCTAATCTTGCAAAATAATAGGGCGAAAGTTATAATGTCGCCCTAATAAGGTTTGACGCCCTGTTATAGCAAAATTAATAAAAAAAACGTTGATCATTCCCAGAAAATGTAAATAGCAAAAAATAATTTAAAAAGAAATTATAGCAAAAAAAGGTCAATACATGTACTTTATGCTGGAGAATGATTACCTCATTTCAACTGTTTTTGTTCCCCTTATGTTCAGTTACTACAAACAATTATGCATTAAACTGCCAAATGGGTCAGAGACAACGGTGGTGGTGGATCAGCCAACTTATGTTGCTGCTGTTGTAAATAATGGTGAGTACAGCATAAACATCTCGTTTTGAAATGTTATACAATATGGGCCGAAAGTGAAACACATATTGAAAAGTATTGTTATTTTTTTTAATAGATATTATACACTAGGGAGAACCATTATCTTATAATTTGTAAAACACTGTAGATAATTATACCCAAATGTGCAATAGTATATCTTTGTGTAATATTTAATTTCACTGCTTTTATTTACAGATGTATCTTTGTGTAATATTTAATATCACTGCTTTTATTTACAGATTACTCCGTACTGCAAAAGATCATACAGAATGTAATGCAGCTTCCTGTACTGGTAAAAGGTCAGTAAAAAAAACAACCACTTGAACAAAACAACTTATTTTTACTCATGAGTCGTAATGAGTGACTCAATTTTGTGACATAATGAGTTGTCATTAGGTCAAGGTAGAGTCGAGGCGAGTCACAGTTTGTGGTCGAGTCAATTCGTGTCACTGATATTACAACACCGTCTAATAAAGTTATTATGACACTTGGGCAACCTTTGTTTTTCACAGTTTAATTTTTACCATTTCAGCTTCACAACCTGTGATACTGTAGTAATTGTTTAGAGACTCAACCCATTTGCCTATTTGCCCAGATGTGCAGGATAAAACCCCATGCTCTAGTGAAACCCTGTGCTCCAGTGAAACCCCATGCTCCAGTGAAACCCTACAAGACGATACCCCATGCTCCAGTGAAACCCTACAAGACGATACTGCACCTCCACTGGAGGACACACAAACCTCCAAAAAGCAGAAAGGTAGCTGCAAATGCATGTTGAAGCTTTCATGCGTGTGAAAACCATTTTTCTGCTATCCTGCATAGGACTTAGTCCAACCAAGTATTTTACGTTGTTATTTGGAGCCATCTCCGAACCTGATATTTGTGAACATATTATCATATGTGCGATGTCATTTTGAGCAGAAATGTGAACAAAGCTGCTGATTGGTTGGTACCTGTAAATGTCAGCTCAAGCTGACCCTGTTGCTATGGATTTACATGTATCCTCTAATCACATCGGAGCACGATATTACATGGACTACATAGAAGTTGGATTTTGTCAAAAGTCTTTTTTTTTTGCTTTTTTATTTATGTTTTGATTTGTTCTTCCACAGAAAATAAATTTAAGTGGACGAACGCGAAGGCATTGCTTCTTATAGAGTCTTACCATTGCTTGAAAAACAAGTTTGAAAGCAATGCCATACGAAAGAAGCAAGCCTGGAAAATGGTCGCAGAGAGGATGAAGGCCAAAGGAGTAGATGTAACTGGATCTCTTTGTGATGAAAAGTGGCGAAGCCTAAAGTACAGGTTTGTGAATTGATTTACAAATATTGTAATAATGCAGAAAGTTTTTTTGTTAATAAAAAAGTTCTTTGTTTACAAAATTATATCTGATCAACCTGATTTTTTAATGGTGATGTAATTAAGTGTTGTACTATTTAAATGTTAAAACACTCAGGGGACATTTTAAGATGTACTGCAGTGATGTCTGGGGGAACAGCTCAACAAATACAATATAGACACCCTTTTTCAGCTATGAACACTTTAGTCAGTCATGATAGGCCATAGGATAAAGTTCATTCCAGAATAAATGTGCTGATCACACTCCAGTAAAAAAAGGTCTTATTTTGTCTGCACAGATACCAAGTCATTCATGACAATAACCAGAAGACTGGTAGAGGGAGGAGGAGGTGGGATCTGTATGATGCCATGGACGATATCTTGGGGGGTGATCCTGCTGTTGAACCGGTGACATTAATCACCAGTCGCAACATCATTCAGCATTCATCAAACATCCCATGTAAACTACCAGCAGAGCCTGGAGATGAGGCTAAGGAACCTGATGCTGAGGTACCGGTACATGCAGTAACAGGATTAGTAATTATTCATTGGTGAATAGTGTGCTGAACAAACTAAAAATTGCATGCCCTACAATTGTCTGATTGAGTCTTCCAGCTAATCAGTTTGCCCTGGGATTATTTTCACATCACTGAGCCGAGCCACGGGAGTATTTTTAATGAAACTCGATCCGAGGCGGGTTCAAGCCGATGGTACCGGGAAGCACCCCTACGCATTTCCGACCTTGCTCGCTGCTGACAGACTTTTATGGCCTTGCTCGTGACGTGTTTATGCGTCATCCATTTTGAATCTGGGGAAAACTTTGCGTGTATACGTCCTCCGGCGGGAACTGGTTAAAGAATAGACAAATTGTACATTAATTCTGTCTGTGTACAGATTGATCTGTGCTTAAATAACAGTATAGCACGGGAGCACAGTACCAGTTTTGAATGTAATGTACACATGTACGTTGAAAAAATATTAACCCTAACCCTCCTCAATCTTCAAGGACCCTCACTGCAGTTTGAGGAATTTTGAGGATTTAGGACGGTTTTTTTTGTTAAATGAGGATTTTGGAGGATTGAGGTTGAATAGATTAGATAGATATATATATATATATATATATAGATTCAGCGTTTCCTCTTTATGTTTTATCTAAATTCTTGACTCATCTTTGACTAAAAAAGGCTACAATGAGTCAATGTCCCATTTGTATTTTCTAATTTTGTTTCCATCTCATTTCTGTTACATACTGAACTACTAGCACTCCACCCCTTATTGAGGCTAATAAGAGATGCCAGTGAGATTTTTACCAAGAGCCAAGATTCATGCTTTTGCCTAAAAAACTTATTTTTCCTGGTTAATGTGAAGTCAGGCTTGCTAAGCAGTTTATACATATATTTTAAATGCAGGCTACCACCGCAGCAGCCCGCAGTGTGCCAGAGGTGATACCAGCTTCAAGGAAAAGAAAAACCTGCAGTACTGCCAACCTACTCCAGGAATTGCAGCAGTCCATTTCTACCAGATTAGAAGCAGCAAGTGATGAGCAGAAGAGGGCAAATGATATTCAAGAAGAACGAAACGGGTTGCTGTCTGAATTTAATGCTACTCTTAAGCATTTCCTAAATAAGGACCATTAACCCTAACCGGCTAGGAACATCCCCAATCCATCCATTTTTTTGCATTTGTTCTGGGGGGGGGGGGGGGGGGGGGGGGGGGGTGGGGGTGGTGGTGTGACCACTGTCTCAATCTACTAAAATTCTCTGTCAATCACTGCTATGGGTTAAAGGTAGGATACACCATTGGTAATTGCTTGAATTATCATTAATGGGTAGATTTGGGGGGTTGTATTTCATAGTAAATATCATTTAACTGACCTGTCCGAAGTTTTACAATCATGGATGCCGAGAAAAGCACGAAAAACAGCGTTTGTTTTCAACCGGCATTGGGCAGTTATTCTTATGTTATCTTTTTGTATAAAATTCTATTTTTCAAAATAATTACAGGATATCTAGCGCAATCATTTTGTTGGATGCCTAGAATCATTATTTACTTTCAAATGAGTAAGATATTTCTTAATAATTCGGTAGTAAATATTTTCGATATCTGCAAATGGTGTATCCTACCTTTAAGTCAGTACTGTAAAACAAAAAAATGAATGTTTCACGTTCGTGCGATGGTTAAAATAATTACATTTTTTCACCTCATCAAATTATTCTTTACATCGCACTCACGAACATTCATTATTTGTATACCAAAAGAGATTCTATACTAAGCCAGTCAAAAGACCAAATGTATGAATGAAGTGTTATACAATGTACATCTTTAAAATTCAGAATTTTTTCAAAATATGTATTCCTGTTTACTTGCGTGCATGTTAGATATTTTAAAAATTATTTATTCAATATTACATGTAGATGTCTTTGTTATTCAACGTTTTTAAGAACTTTAAGTGAAAACAAGAGGAAGAGTTAAAGTAAATTGAGAACTTTGCAATACAATTAACCAATTAGTTTTCATCCATTTCAGGGGTGAAAGTTGTGCAACATTTTCCCAATTAATATTCATGTCGTGGCTAGGGCTGTGCATCAGAACCGGGTACTCGAAGATCCGATTTCAGATTATGGAATCGAGTACCCGTAGCCAACTTTATAAACTACAGAGTAACTTTTTAGACGATGAAAGCGAAAGGTTTGAATGTCATTTGTTGGGAATTTTCAAAATGAAACCAGGCAACAAAGGAAAAAGAAAACATGTTACAAATTGATGACGCTCGCAAATTTGCAGTTTACCCCTTATTAACTCACTGATGTGTCAATATTATAGTGCAGACCTTTATGAACAAGCTGAAAAGAAAGTCAAATTTTGAGGTTGGGTTTCTTTAACGGGTACCCGGTTCCCAAACTACTCGTAAATGCACAACCCTAGTCATGGCGCTTTAACTTGTTCATCTTGAGGGTGGACTTCAATTTGACATTTACATGCCAATGCCTGCCAGCAAGTTCCTCTTGCGTTGAGCACTTGAGGATGCATCTTCATTAAACTCTGGTTGATTGCAATCATCATTTACCTCTGCGGTGGTCTGGGCATTCTCTAATTCAGCATCATCAAGCTTTTCATGGACAATAAGAAAATTATGTAAAATACAGGCAGCTGAGATGACAAATGGCACGTTTTCTATTTTAAACATGTCAATATGGTGCAGCCGCCTCCATTTGCACTTGAGAAGCCCAAACGCTCTCTCAATGTGAGAACGAGCTGAACTGTGGACATGGTTGAACTTCCTGTGTTCCTCTGTGAGTTTGCCATTATCTCGATAAGGCGTTATTAAATCAGTGCTCAAAGGGTATGCTGTGTCTGCAAGCAAGTGCATTGTTTGAGGAAGTGGGTTTTCATCCAGCTGAGATCGAAGGTCGCTTCGTCTGTATACCCGGGCATCGTGGACAGATCCAGGGAAACCACAGCAAATGTCTGTAAAGTACAGGTCACTTGTACATGTAGCCTGCAGCTGGATACTAGCATACCCTTTTCGATTGATGTATGAGGCCCTATTGTTCTTGCTGTTGGGTGCTCTTACTGAGATATGGGTGCCATCAAGACAACCTACAGTTCCAGTTAACCCTGTTTTCCTGTGAAACTCATCTGCAATGCTTTGCAGTTTTTCAGAATTGGGCCACCTAACATATAACTGACGAAGTGCCTGGATAGATTGCACAAAGTCGAGAAAGATGCGATGCAGTGTGCTTTTTCCCATGTTAAAGAGGTTACCAACACACCGGTAACAATCCGGGTTGGCTATCATCCACAAGGAGGCATAAAGCCTCTCTTCCAAGGAGTGCTCCATTCGGTCAGTAATGTGTGGCCTCAATTCTGTACACAGGGCCTAAAGAAAGAATGTATACATTCATGTTTAAGATAGTGAAATTGTCAGTTAACATGACTGGTGTTCTGATTTTAGGAAAAACAATCACTATGCAATAAATTTTTCTGTCTGTAATAAGTAGCAACAACCTCAGTAGAAGCGCTATGAAGTGTAGTCCCGGCCATGTGGCCCAAATACTTCCTCTGTATTGTGAGCCACACAGCAGCCATAATGTAAAAAAAAAAAAAAAAGGCTACATGGATGAAGAAAGGCTACAAAAACCTCATTTAAGCATTTGTTTTCTTTTAAAAAATAATTCTAGAATTACTGGGATTGTTAATGTTTTAATACTTGGGGATTCTCGATATATTCAGATGTTTAACTACCTTGTAATTTCGGAGGAAACAGAAGAAAACAAATCGGTTTGTTTTATGCTAAAGTGAACAATTGTCTCTAAAATTACCAGATAGCTAGACTTCTGAAGATCAACGATCCCCAAGTTTGTAACATTAACAAGGTCAGTAACTGTATTTTGGTTTTTGTAGCCTTTCCTTATCCATGTTCATCTTTTTAGGAGTCCACCATTTTTACATGTAGCTCACAATACAGAGGAAGTCCAGTATTTGAGCAACATTTATGGGACTACATGTATGCGAGTGTTGATGTCAGCTAATTACCCTGAATTTCTTTTTTTCTTAGAGAACAAATGGATGTCATAGTCAATCAATTAATCAATCAACATTTATTCCCATAGTGCCATATAAAATGTAAAAAGAGAAAAATACTAAACAATACATTATATTTCAATTAAAATGTATTCAATATAAATGTTCAGTCTAAAATGAGTTAAAGTTGATGTGTCGGGATTTTAAATTTTATTTTAATTTGCATGGCAGTAGTAGTAGGCGTAGGCCCATGTTAAATTTCTTAGATTCTTTTTTTTTATTTAAATGTTGGCTGTCGGCTTTTGGATTTTAATTTTCAAATAAAACAAACGGGCATTAATACATTTGGTTGTGTTTAGTTTTATCTGTGTTTCAAACAATAACAGCCACGTACGTACCCCCCACCCCCCCCCCCCCCCCCCCCCCCAAAAAAAAAAAAAAAAACACAAACAAAACACAACAAACTAAATAAAAAAATAAAATAAACATATCTAATCTAGTCTTAATTGAAATTTATGGTTTCAAAGGCCTTCATAAGGCCGATACTGTTTCGGGCTCCAAGCTGCGGGGACTTAGCTACATTCTGGTGCCTGTTGTGCTTCAGAAACATTCAATATAACATGAACCTTGCTTAACTAGTTCCAGTTCCAGTATAATAACCAGTTCAATTTGAAATTGCAAAAATCAAAGCAAAGCCAAGGCAGTAAATTTCCCTAATATTTTACAATACTATTGTTGACTGTTATTCCTCCATTGGCCTGACAAAGGCCTACAAGTACAAGTATGTATGCCCACGGTTAATCTTAAATCTATAACAACAAATAATCTTCATTTTGTTTACAAATAATTCCGGGTTGAACTTACATCAAATGTCGACCTCTCCATCCTAAAATGTTGCTTGAACGCAATGTCTGACAATTGTGGCACAATCTGCAAAAAACCTTCGACACGGATATTATTTGCCCCACACTGCCTCCCGCAAGTTTTGCACTCTAAATCGTTATTACCACTAGTTAGGCCAACTGACAGCACGGGCAATTTCTCCACCAATTTTCCAATAATTTGATATATTTCTGGGGACGAAAATGACGAATCACACGACATAAATTCTTCCAAAATCGGTGCAGCCGCCAACCGAACGATGTCACTCTCACTGGGCGCCGCCATTTTGACAACGTAATTTATTGAAATTCGCTCACAATCCGTTCCACTTGAACTAACGCAAACTTAAAACGTTGGCGAACGTTCGCGCAAACAGTTCGCGTAAGTGGAACGCACCCCTGATGTAATCCTCAATCATTTCCAGGGACCTACACAATAAGATCAGAATTCTGACATCTCATGGAATTCATTGCTGGTTGACTAAGATAGTTTCAGATGGTTTTTAATAAATTATGGTGTTTTTTTTCTCAAAACGATTTAAGTTTGACTGCTGAAATGTGACCCGCTCCATCGTAATCAGGATTAAGGCGCTGGGGCCATTTTACGCAATCAGTCGTTGAAGTGAACGCATGGGTGAAAATTGCGACCAAGTCGTTTTTCTGAACATTGTATTTTTAGAAAGTGTAGTTATCACAGATTATTGTCATTAATGTCTTGTATGTAAAAACGATCAATTAAGATGAAAATGAAGAGGATTTGTGTGCGCTGTCCGTATGATTTTGGTCAAGTTTGTTTAATTCAAAGCTGTTTTTCTCGGAATGTGGAATCGGCAAATAAATATACACCTGTCAATTCATCAGACCATAACTCGTTAACCTAAGAAGATACACACTTGTGATGGGTATCATTAGAAAGCTTATGAAATTCCCTTTCTCACCATGTGTATATCTCAACAAGTCATTTCGAGACTTATTCCTGATTTCGATGGAGCGGGTCACAAATATTAACAGCATATAAACAGAGATAAACACCTAAAATGTTACAAAATGTTGCTCCACACACGCACATTTATTTACCTTGTTTTACAGATATTGGGTTTTGCCCTTAAATTTTGCAGATATTGAACATTTTACTACCGAAATATTAAGAAATATCTTACTTATTTGAAAGTAAATAATGATTGTAGGCATTCAGCAAAATGATTGCGCTAGATATCCTGTATTTGTTCAGCAATCAAGACTTTTGTGAAATAAAATTTAATTTTTTCGAATAGTTACAGGATATCTAGCACAATCAAAAGTTTGGCGCTTTTTTTCCCCTTCAAATCATCTCAATGAAGGTCAATCAGTGCAAACAAATGTTGAATCTTGGACATGAATCTTGGACTGATAAACATTTGCAATTTTGTTAGGAAATTAATATTATTATTATTATTATTATTATATATTTCTGGTATTGAAACCAATGAATCCCTCAAAAGCACCCAAGGCAGGGACTGAAAACCCAATTCACATATTGACCTAGGCCGGATTTGAACCTGGGTCACACTGTTGGAAGGCGAGAAAAAAACCGCTACGCCAACCTGACTCCACATAAAAACTTCCCAAAATACTTCCATAATACTTCCATAAAAAAGTACACAACCGCTGAAGTAGCGTCAGGATACTACATTCTTTCCACTATACTACTACTAGTAGTACTAGCTCTAGCTTCACTCACAGGATTGGCGCATCAAATCGTTTATTGCAGCACTATCAGTATCAATCACAACTAAAGCAACTGCTTTTTAGTGTTTGAACTTTGATCATTACTAGTGGTGATGACTTAAAACTTGTGATGTATCAAATCAAATATGGTATTAATGACAATAATTAGCAGCATGTATATTGGGACTTTGGGAGGAACAATTAGTATTCAAATTATCAGCCATTTGCAAAAACTTACCTACCGGAGGCTGTATAGTCACAATATACCACTGAAATTAAATGAAACAATGAATAATTAATACGTATTGAATATCAATACCAACCACGGTGGGTATTAGGGTACAACTATAGAATACAGGGCCACTCCATTTTATGTCCTAGGGTAAATAAAGCCGAAAGTAGTTGAGTGGCCCTGCATTCTATAGTTACTCCCAAACCGCCAATATTAATGAACAAAAAAACATGCTTTTTTAGTCTAAATAGACCTAGTAACTTGGGCTCAAGAACTCAAATTTTGACTTGGGTCTATAGTACTACATGTATATCACATGTTTATTTGAAGGCAGTTGATTTATCCGGCACCTGCAAAGTAATTGAGGAACCGCTATTTTGCCAGATAGGTAGTAACTAAACATGCGCAGTGACTTTATCTTTGGACTTAATAATTTTTACCGTGACAAATATTGATCTGCTTCCACACCAAAATTGTTGAAGTGACTTCATTATATTCACGAGACAGGAATTAGACCATTTTACATTTTGGACTTATATTTCTCTTGAAAAAAATCAGGAATAAGTCGCTGGGGCCATTTTACGCAATCGGGCGTTGAAGTGAACGCATGGGTGAAAATAGTGACCAAGTAGTTTTTCTGAACATTGTATTTTTTTGTAGGAAGTGTAGTTATCAGAGATTATTCCCATTAATGTCTTGTATGTAAAAACGATCAATAACAATGAAAATGAACAGGATTTGTGTGCGCTGTCCGTATGATTTTGGTCAATTTTGTTTATTTTAACCAGTTCGCGCCGGATGACGTATATAGACGCAAACATTTCCCCAAATTCAAAACTGATGACGCATAAACACGCCAAGTTCAAGTTCGTAAATGTATGTCAGCAGCGAGCAAGGTCGGAAATGCGTGGGTGTGCTTCCCGGCACTATCAGCCTGAACCCGCTTCGGATCGAGTTTCGTTAAAAACAATCCCGCCCGTGGGCTCAGCGATGTTAAAATAATCCCGGCGCGAACTGGTTAAAGCTGTTTTTCTCGGAATGTGGATTCGGCAAATAAATATACACCAGTCATCTTCATCAGACCATAACTTGTTAAGCTAAGAAGATACACACTTGTGATGGGTATCATTAGAAAGCTCATGAAATTCCCTTTCTCACCATGTGCATATATATCAACAACAAAAAGTCATTTCGAGACTTATTCCTGATTTCGATGGAGCGGGTCACATATTAGGTATTGTTTATTTATTGTTTCTAGTTACAGCTAATCGGTTGTCCAGTTGCCCAGCCACAGCCAATGGTTTTTGGATACAGTTTGGCTCTACAATAGTACAAGTACAAGTTGTGAGGGAGCGGACAGCATGGGCAGAATTAAAAAAATTGTATTAATATTACTAGCAACAAGCAAGAAATTGTCGAGTACGTACGCGCGCCTGCAATTACTGCTAGTGCTAAACGTTAAAATTAATTGTCTCATATTTTGGGATGGAAAAAGTAATATGGCTAGGAAGTAGTTTCACCAGAACTGCATACCTTTTCGTTGACCGTACGGTCCGAAGAATATCGAATCTCGACCAACAACATTGTTGTTGATATACGACCTAAATTCCGCAATTTTTCCAATGTTTACACTTCTTTTCTTGGTAGAGAATTGCGCTCTACCTTTCTCCGGTAGTGTATAGAAAGTTCTGTCGCCGTGTGCCAAGAATTCTACCTGTTTTCCGAATAAGTTTTCATGATTGGGAATCACTGGAAATCCACACATGGGCGCGGCCATCTTGAAATGATTTGGGTTGAGTTCACGAGAGGGCGTTATCAAAATGTTGACAAAATTATTCCCACCATAAAAGCTTTCGATGTCTATAATTCCGACTGGAAAATTCTCTAATTATATAAAGGTTACTTACCTGCAATATAATTTGGATTATATGAGCTAATGGAGAAGAGACTTGAGTTGTATTATGTCCCTTGTGCTGCAGTCAGATTCCACCCTTAGAAGAAATGGTTCCACCCATCTTTGTTATGTAAATTTATTGAGCTCTCCGCTTGGTTAGCTGGAAACCCGTCACTATCTTTCCTCATCTTTTGGAAGCTTGTGGTCGCATCACCTCTAAACTGTCATCTGACATAGGGAGGGTATACCTGTAAGTACAAACTACAGACACAATTAAAAGGGCGGGAACTCAAGTCTCTTCTCCATTAGCTCATATAATCCAAATTATATTGCAGGTAAGTAACCTTTATATAATTAGAGAATTATAATTCGCTAATTCCGAAGAGACTTGAGCTGTAGATTTTGAAGTATAGTATTGAATTTTTAAAAAGGTAAAACAAATACTATTGATACCTTTTTAGGCAGATGACAGTACTGCTTGCCCGAAGCTCTTGTCACTTTCAGCTCGTCCGTTGTAGAAAACAGCAAAGGTCCTTGCCGATGACCAGTCTGCCGTTTTGAGGATGTCTTTTGTTGTCACCCCGGCACGAGCTGCTGCTGAAGTAGAGGCTCCTCTTACAGAATGGGCTTTAAAGCGAGTGGTGTCAATGTTAGATTGTGTCATAACTGTTTTTAACCATCTTGATATCGTAGATGATACAACTGGATGGAAAGGTTTACCGTGTGAAATAAACAGCTGGGATATAGATTCTCTATGAGAACTGGTTCTATCCAAGTATTCCTCTAAAGCTTTGACGACACAAAGTTTACGGTTCGCAGGAAACTTAAACAGGGCCACCTCACGGTTAGGACGCGTCATGGATGAACATTTAGCGAGTTTAGTCAAAAAGAAAGTATAATCACCATTAGCCAATTTGACCATATGTGAAATATCCAACGCTATTAGCGATGAGCAACGTCCCGCTGTGACTAAACCAATGAGCATAGTTAGCTTTAAAGTCAACTGTTTAAGACTGAGACGTCTATTGTCAGGTAGAGATCTGAAATAGGCTAACACTTTGTTCACATCCCAAGTAAATTCATACCTTGGTTGAGGTTGCCGGAGGTTGAAAACACCCTTGAAATATCTTGTAATGAGATGATGTTGACCCACTGGCGAACCGTCAATGAAATCGTGTGCCGAGGAGATTGCGGATCTGTACACGTTCAATGTTCTATACTGTAAACCGCTATCCATAAGTTCTTGCAAAAATACAAGAATTGTAGCTATAGATGCTCGAACTGGATTAAAATGTCGTCTAACACACCAGCTATTCCATCGTCGCCACGAAGATTCAAACTGCTTGTGTGTGCTAACCCGCCATGACGAAAGGATAGTCTCCGACACTTTGCGCGAAATTCCTCTTGTCGCGAGGTTTCGCCTGACAGTCTCCATGCGGCTATCTGCATTGAATCTGCGAGGGGATGAATCTGTGAATTGTGCGGCAGACGGAGTAAGTCTGGTCGCTTGGGCAGAAGTACTGGGTGACTTATGGCTAGCTCTAAAAGTCTCGGGTACCATGGTTGGGTTTTCCAAACTGGTGCTAGGAGAATAATTTCGTTCACTTCCTCGCTGATTTTCTTGAGACACTTGGTAATCAGAGCGAAGGGAGGGAAAGCATACGCTCTCAGACCTGACCAGCTTATGACCAGTGCATCCACTCGCCATGCGTTCGGATCCGGTAGCCACGAAACGAACTTGGGTAGTTGCGAGTTCAGTCTTGTCGCGAATAGGTCGACATTGGGATGGAATGAGAAGTGACTCATGATCTGGTTGAAAATGTCGTGGTGTAGTTTCCATTCGGAACGGTCGTTGAACATTCTCGAGAGGTTGTCTGCCGACAGGTTCTCTACTCCTGGTAGATGTTCTGGAAGGAGAATAAGGTTTCTTTTGAGACACCAAACCCAGATTTTCACTGCCAGACGAGATAGTTGATGTGCGTGTGTACCTCCTTTGTGGGCTATGTATGCCACCGTTGTTGTGCTGTCTGTCTGGAGACGAACGTGTTTGTCGTGAATATTGTTCAGTAGCGTTTGGACGCCGTACCAAACTGCAAGGAGTTCTAGGTGGTTGATGTGTTTCTTCTGTTCTAACAGAGTCCACCGTCCACCGGTCGACATCTGTCCGAAGCAGGCACCCCAGCCCATCTTTGATGCGTCTGTCTGTAGGCAAAGCGTCGGTGTTTGGTGACACAGATAATGTCGGTTCCAAGATTGGAGGGATTCTATCCACCAGTTTAGTTCTTCCCTTGATTCTTGCGAAAGACAAACTTGGGTTTCGTACGAGTTCTCCTTGTGAAGAGCTAGAATCTTGTCGTGTTGGAGACAACGGTAAAAAAGGGGTGCTGGGAGGACTGCTTGAATTGAGGCGGACATACGTCCGATGAGGCTGGCCAATTCTCGAACTGTCAAGTTGTTTGAATCTCTTACCTCGCGACATTGAGAAACTATGGCTTGTAGCTTCTGTTCTGGTAACGACAGTGTCATCCTTTTGGAATTGATGATGAAGCCGAGATACACAATTTCCTGCGTTGGTTGGAGCTGAGATTTTGTGTAGTTTATTACAAATCCCAAATCTTGAAACAGTTGTAGTGCTGTCTGAACGTTGGTTATGCATTCCATGTGTGTCTTGCCCAAAATAAGGATGTCGTCCAGGTAAAAAATGCAACGGATTCCTTTCCCGCGAAGATGTGCTGATATGGGCTTCAGAACTTTCGTAAATACTCGCGGGGAGCTGGAAAGTCCAAATGGTAGGCAAGAAAATTGGTACACTCTGTTCTTCCAAATGAATCGGAGGAGTTTGCGGTCTGGTACAGCGACTGGAATTGAAAAATAAGCGTCTTTCAGGTCTATTGCTGCCATGTAGTCGTTGTGGATTAATAAATCTGTAACCACCTTGATCCCTTCCATCTTGAAATGAATGTATTTCATGAATTTGTTCAAGTCGCGGAGGTTGATGACTGGTCGCAAATCCCCCGTCTTTTTTGGAATCAAGAACATTGACGAAATGAACTGACCTACAACATGTTTCTCTTGTGTCACTGCTCCCTTGTTTACGAGTTTCTGAATTTCTAAACTGAATTCGAGTTCTAGTACCTTGTTCTGGGCACGTGTACCCGGTGTCCGCTCCTGGGTAGGTGCATGTGTTAGTTCCAACTGGTAACCTTGTTGTACGGTTGTTAAAATCCACTGATCTTTTGTTATCAGTTCCCAATTGTTTATAAACATCTGAATCCGACCTGCTGGAAACGTGATGTTGCTTGGAGTAGGAGAAAACTTTAGTTTTTTGAATTCTTTTCTGTAGGCTGACGAAAAGAACTGCGTGACTTCTGTTTGAAATTATCTGATGAACCTCGGTAGTTGCTGCTGTAAGAGCCACGAGATGAACGGGTAAAGCGTCGTCGGTTTGTCTTGCCAATGAAACGGTTGTAAGGTGTAAATCTGTTTCCCTTAGATGCAAAACTGCTCTTAGTTACCTTGGCGGCAACTTTGTTGGCTTTCTCTGTCTCTTCAATATCTTTAATCATGGAGGAGCCGAATAACTCACTCATGGAAGGTGAATTGCGGCGTAGGTTATCAAAACGACGATCAAGTACCTCATTAAACAGCTGTTGTCTTGAAATAGATAGGCTGTGGCAGGCCGATCCGAGCAAAATGAGGGCAGAAGACAAATTGTCTAATACCAAATCTTTGCTTACCGCATCCGGACTATCTGGGTCTGCTAAGGCATCGATAAGATGGAGTAGAGGCATGGCCGATTTCAAGATATGTCCATGGGACGTACGAAGCTTGTCATCTGCATTCACAAGTGTAGCATTTGCTTGTTTGAACACTTTCTTAACAGCCGAAGGTAGGTCTGGTGGCTGGAAGAATTTTTCCTGTTCCAGCGATACTGTATGGCTCTCAAGTTCATCTTTGAGGTCCTCTGATGACAGCTTATTGGTTCTCAACTCACCCCACCAGTCCATCACTTTAGATGAAATGGCAACTCCTGTGTCTTTTCTATGTGGATTACGAAACATGGTATTTGGTGTGTCTGTTGATACCGATGTATTGTCTGGAGAGTCCGAGTCGTGTTCTCCGGGTACAGATGAGGCATGGCCGGTGTCCGTAAAAGGTTGGTCTGGTTGGTTGTTGGTCGGTGACGCCGTCATCCAAGGGGTTGGCATACCCCATGGATTCATAAAATACGGTGGCATGTTGTACGGCATGGGTGTGGTCATCCCTTGCTGCATAGCTTGCATATATGCATAATCACCTGGTCCCGGCATGCGGGGATTGTAAGGACCAAACCTCGGTTGAATAGGCGTACCTTGCTGTTTACTGGCACCTGGAATGTCGGGCGGGTTCCCGCTGGAATGTTGTGCCGGAGGCTGGTGAAAAGCTTCACCGCGGTCTCGGGCATGACGACCCTTCGACCGATCTCTTGTTGGTATGGGATCAGGGTATGACGGCCCATCAACCCGCTCGATAGTGGGATCAACCCATGACGAGGTATGATCACCCGAGCTCTCCATTTGTTGACCGCCAACCTGTATCGAGGCCGCCGGACTAGCGTCCAACAACTCACGAGTTGCCGTTGCTAGAATATCTTCCTCGGAGTCAGGAGGCCTTGAAATCGTAGCTGGTGCTGTTGAAAAACGATGTCGCGATCGTGTTGACTCTTTAGACATGATGAATAACTATCCTATTGGAAAAAAGGGGAAAAGGTTTACTGATTTGAAAAATACAACCTTGTCTGACTGCGCCACAAGAAAAAAAGATGAGGAAAGATAGTGACGGGTTTCCAGCTAACCAAGCGGAGAGCTCAATAAATTTACATAACAAAGATGGGTGGAACCATTTCTTCTAAGGGTGGAATCTGACTGCAGCACAAGGGACATAATACAACTCAAGTCTCTTCGGAATTAGCGAATTATAATCAGGGTTCATCACGAGTTTCTTCGACAATATGACGTAAATAAAACATTTTCTGAACAAACGATATTTTGGGAATAATTAAAATGAAATAAAATAAAACAAAACCTTGCAGCATCAGAAACTATGATTCAACTAAACACAAGAGGGCGCTATTTGTCAGTTTCTTAACTAAAACTTTTAACCAATCATAATCGTTTGGATGTAAAAGCTGCCATTTATGTTTGTAAACACATTCAATTTGTTTCCTTTTTCAAGCTGGAGAAGACGTAGCTTGTTGTGGTTTTTTTATGATTAATTTAAAGCAATTGCAACAAACTGCTGCTCCCCCATGGTGTTATTTATACACAATCGATTCATTATGAAATTGAATTGACTAATTGGGTGGATACATCATTCGACAACAGTATGAAAAAACATTCTTTTTCGAATTCAACATTGAATAATTTAATTTTCCATTTCATACTTGTTCAAAAAAATTGAAACTCCAACAATGTAAATTATTAGCACACATTCCAAAAACATTTATATATACATTGGCAAAACGAAATCCAGCATTTAAAGGTAGGATACACCATTGGTAATTGCTTGAATCATCATGAATGGGTAGATTTGGAAGTTGTATTTTATAGTAAATATCTTATAACTGACCTGTCCGAAGTTTCACAATCATGAATGCCGAGAAAAGCACGAAAAACAGCGTTTGTTTTTAACCAGCGTCAAGCAGTTATTCTTATGTTATTTTGGTGTTTTCGACTGCGATCGCGAAATTACAGGATATCTAGCGCAATCATTTTGCTGGATGCCAAGAATCATTATTTACTTTTAGACGAGTAAGATATTTCTTAATAATTTGGTAGTAAATATTTTCGATATCTGAAAATGGTGTATCCTACCTTTAAACAACACCTAATTTCATTTACGTACACGTACAATTCGTTTAAAAGCAATAAAAACATTTCTGTGAACTCGAAACTTTTAACGTATGGTTTACTTACTTAAAACACAGAATATTTATAAAGAGCCTGTAATTTAGACAGCCTATTTGTATACATCCCAAATATTTCCTTTGATATTCCAGCATCTACGAACCAAACATAAGTCAGTATAACCATGGTGTAACAATATTTGCTATAACATAATAACCCCCTTAATCCATTCTTTACTAACAATTACAGCAAAAGCAAATGATGTGCATTCCCTTTAAGTTATTTGGAGTTTCCTATAGATGGTTTAGAAAGTCACTCACCTGTAGATGGTCCTATCAGTTCTTTACATGACATTGATTTTATCAGTTACTAAATGCACTTGTTTACTAACTTGTATGAATTCTCTTAATATGTTTTTTCAAGCTACCACTGTGTGTGAATGATTTATCACAGTGGCTGCATGCATATGGCCTGTCACCACTGTGAATCCTCATGTGTGTCCTCAAGTCACCACTACGTGTGAATGATTTATCACAGTGGGTGCATGCATATGGCCTTTCACCACTGTGAATCCTCATGTGCACCCTTAAGTCACCACTTTGTGTGAATGATTTATCACAGTTGATGCATGCATGTGGCCTTTCACCATTGTGAATCCTCATGTGCCTTCTCAAGTCACCACTCTTTGTGAATGATTTATCACAGTGGCTGCATGTGTATGGCCTTTCACCACTGTGAATCATCATATGTGTCCTCAAGCTATCACTTCGTGTGAATGATTTATCACAGTCCCTGCACTTATGTAACATTTTCTCACCACTTCCACAATTTCCCAGGGATTTATTACCATCAGGTTTCTTCATGCTTTTCTTTAAATCATTACAAGCTTTCTTGACAACCATTTCACAATTATCCAGTTGTTGATCATTGTGTACCTTTTTGTGATGTTCTGTTAACAGTACATGTTCTGTGCATGTCAATCCACAGAGCTTGCAGGTGTAGTTTCTTGCATTGGTGGTAGTTGAACTGAGCATGGTTGGGCTTATAAGTTTTGATTCTGTCATGTTTTCTTGCTGAGAATTTCTTTTCCTGAATGATCTCTTACTACTACTGAGAGAATGCTGGATCTGTGAGGCCACCTTGATGTTGCAGGCATTTACATTGAAGGCGGAAACTTTGATTTTCTGCTGCTTCAGGTAATCAAACCACTCTTTGGATGATTGGTGTGAATGCTGAATATGTTTTGCAAGAAATTTGTAGTCAGTAAAGATCTTGCTGCACTTTGGACATGGATGTCGCTCAGAATCTGTAATATAATATAACAAAAATACTCAAAATTAACTCATTTAGAGTATGTCATTGTGGTTAAAATGTATCTTAACCATTCAATCACTTTGCCATTTATTGTAGATTCTTAGTAAATTGAATTGAGTCTAATAACTAGGTGCGTTGATTTTGGTGGTGGGGGGGGGGGGGGGGGGGGGGGGGAGGGGGAGGGTTTAGACCCTTTGCCAGGGATGAGATTGTCAATTTAGAAAAAAATGCTCAAAATTGATAAAAAGTCTTGAAAAATGCACATCTTCGTGTACAGATAATCGAGATTTGTTTTTCAGAGATTTAACAAGTCTAATTTCAGACAAAAGTCTGCCTGCTTTTCAAATGCACATCACCTTCTAACTCTCACTACTGCTATAATAATAGTCGTGTATTTAAAAACACAAAATTTTGTTTGGGGGGGCGGGGAGAAAGGGGTAGACGAAAGGTAGAATTAACAATATTTTACTTAAAACAAGCACCCAAGTACCATGAGGCTATTATTTTCACCAATATCTTACTTGAAATTTGGTCTCGCAGGCATTATTTTAATCATTTGTTATTCCCCCAAATTTTTGTATTTTCCATCCTTGAAATGTAACCCCAAGTAGATAAAGACTAAGAAAATAAATTTTGTTCCAAATTTTATGGAAGTATAATCACCTGAGTATCCTTCCTTTTCCCCTTTAAAGCAGTTGCATCATAGATTAAAACGTTTTTGTACCCATGCACTTTGCATTACTTTTACAACAATGTTAGGTTTTTTTTGCGCCTACTTTTGTTATTTTTCACATCGTTGGCATTGGTGATCACAATCCCCAGCTCTGTTGCATACTCCTCTCCATAGAACACGAGTAACTCCTGCCCTGGCTGGATTGGCTTAAAACTTCTGTAGTAGATCTGGCCACAGTACTGGTAGGCGATGAGGTTCTGCTCTGATTCGCTGCATGCACAGTTGACGTAGCGCATCCAGTTGCCTTTATTAGGATTCTTGCCATCAACATAATGACTCTTACCATCACGATCAAAAACCTGTTTTACAATTAAAAAAAAAATATTAAATTAGTCTTTTTTTTCTAGTAATACTTATTTGAGAACACTACCCTATTCCAGTGTAGAAATTATAAATTGTGACCGTCCACAACAAAAAGGTGTAAAGTAGGCATCTTGACGTTTTAAGATTAGAGAAATGAAATCTACAAGAAATAAGCTTTAAAATTATGTATTACAAGACATAGTTGGTATTAAAGTTAGCTACAACAAGTAACACCGAATATGAACATTCTTTTTTTTAATTGTTTTTCGCATCATGGTCCTTTTCTCAAAATAAGCTCTGGCGACTCACAATTATGCTTCCTTTATTCAACAGTCAGTACAAAAAAGGATAAGAAATTCTAGGCTTTATATAAAAAGTACTCATCATTTGGTCTGAACATTTGTTGGGGTGACTGATTGGAGTTGGTGGGGCAGGGTGAGGAATGACATTATATTGTCAGTAACTAAATGTATGGTTATGCTTTATCATTAAAACAAAGGTTGCCTGGGCAATCACTGAGTTTTTCATTGAAACATACAACAAAAAAGAAATAGACAAATTGACTACTGCCTACCTCCCAGGCATAGCCACTGTCTTGGCCGACATCTTCTCCCACGATCTCTCCTCCATATGGCCCAAACCGTACACCTTTGGGAAATTGTTTATCAGCCCAAACACCAAGACCGGCATTCTCGATTCCAGCTTCTCTAACGACCAAACCCTCAGGAAGGCTTCGCTTGGCTTGGTCCCTGCAACCTTTGGGAACTGGTGAATCTCTGATGATGGTCAAAGGATGCTGGGGACAATCATTCTCAAACAACTCATGGCAGTCCTCACAATCTGCATTTCAGTTATAAAAGTGAACAACAAAATTACCAAATTTAACACAACATCATCAGCAGTGCATGTTTTTTAACA
Source organism: Crossaster papposus (assembly GCA_037893245.1). NCBI lineage: Eukaryota > Metazoa > Echinodermata > Asteroidea > Velatida > Solasteridae > Crossaster > Crossaster papposus. The sequence continues at coordinate 2,759,062 of JBAIAA010000074.1, read as the reverse complement.
CCTTAAAGTTTCCAAGTTGTTCACACTAATTACCTTACGCTCGGTTCAGACAGGCGTTCCACAGTCGCGCCGAACCAAATGAGTGAATTGAGTCCGACGTCTGAAACGAATAAGGGCAACAAGGCGCGCCAGACGGCAAACGATGACTGCTGGAGTTGTAAGAGCGACTCAGGAGCGACTTGATTTCAATTTGGTTCGGCGCAACTGTTGAACGCCTGTCTGAACCGAGCGTTATACACAACCTCTGATTTATCTCTAATCAGTAGGACACAAGTTAATATGGCACATTTCTCAATTGTTCAAAAGGGCAATAATGGAATTTCACGATACATACACACATAGCTGTCGTCGCTTGGACCATCTAGGTCCTTGTAGCACTTCTTGGCACCAGCACGTTGAGGATAACGGCGCTCTGGTCTATGTGATTTGTCCAAATCTAAGACACATTCAAATTAGAAATTAAATATCATAGCATCTAAGAGTTTCAAATTTAAAGTATGATAGATCTCTAACTGGAAACTACACACTTTTAGAGGAACCATGGCTGTAACAATTTTCAGGATAAAATGATCGGAAAAATGAATAATGACAAAGCATTTTTAAACCTTGGGATAAAACCAATTGTTATTAAAAAATCATCCTGCTGAGAAATTATTTTGTTTTTTTCATGAATATCTGAATATTAACCAATTCACGCCGGGACTATTTTAACATCACCGAGATGACGCGCGGGATTATTTTTAACAAAACTCGATCCGAGGCGGGTTCAGGCCAATAGTACCGGGCAGTACGTGCTCGCTGCTGACAGACATCCCGGACTTGCTCGTGGCGTGTTTATGCGTCATCTGTTTTGAATCTGGGGAAAACTTTGTGTTAATATTTGTCATCCAGCGCGAACTGGTTAATGGCATTATACCTGCTTTTTTGCTTAATCTTTTCTTTGATACTGGAGGCTTTAGTTCTTTAGGTTCAGGTTCTTCTACTGGCACCAGTTCTCCATCATCGTTGATTGTCACACGACCAAGGTAATCAAATGAGTCTTCATCATCTTTTTGTGGAGGTGCTTTTGATGCAGAACTCTGGTTTGATGAAAGCTAAAAAAAAATTATAGATTTTTGTTAAGGTTTATACAATTATTTTTAACTACAAATTCAAATTTCACATTTAAAAACTGCAAGTAGACCTATACTATGGAAGGTGGTATTAAGCTTTACAAGAGGTGTAGGGAACAGAAACTAATAATCTTGAATCATAAATCAAATAAGTTAAGAGGGCCTAATATTTCGATCTTAACAAGATTTTCTTCAGAGACTAAATGGCTGTGTACAAGAAACAAACATATATAGGGCAATTAACATACAGCATGATGCACATCATGATATATGCTGAAGAAACACAAAAGAAAAAGCACAGAGTTCAATGGAACAAACAACAAAAGGAGGATTAGGTGAAGTCAGTGTGGGTAGGATCAAAGGCAGGGTATAAACAAAAACAGAAGGGGTAAAACCACAAGGAAGGGGGTCCAGGGTGGAGATCAAAGTGAAGAACTAACAAAGAAGTATGAATAGGAGTAAAGTGGAGGGGGGGGGGGGGGGGGGTTACCCCTTTTGTTTTTGTTTCTATCCTGCCTTTGATCCTACCCACACTGACTTCACCCTTTAATCCCTCAGCCTATAAGCAGTTTGCAGCAGTATTAATCTTATTCTATCTTGAATCATGTCTAATGTTTTACAAGTTTTACAGCATGTTTTACAAGTTTTACAGCATGTTAACCCCTCTGCTCGACCGCCACCAGTTAAGGGAGCACTTGTGCAAAAAAGGACAAATACCTGCGATTCTGCGATGCCTGAACTTTTGAGGTTCACTTGCTTCTTGACTGGAACTGTGAAAGTCTTTTTCTGCCTACACCCTAGCAATGTTACAAGATAAAAAAAATCATTCGATTCATAGCCTCACAATACTTTTTTTAAAATTGGTTTGAATTTAACAATTGTTTTATTTGTTGAATCATTCATACCTGTTGTTCTCTGTTTGTTCTCAGTGCCTCCTGGCCTCCATTCCTCATCACTATCGCTGGAATCTACATATTTAGGTTTTCTCTTATGAAATGGCCCATTCATAAACACTGGCTTAGGTACCTTCAAACCTGGAAACAAATTTTGAAGATTTAAACTAATCATACAAAATACTGGAAGTGTATGCATTGGTCAGCGATTTTCAACCGCACACTAGGAATTAATATAGTTTTGCATCCTTAAATTTTCACTTAAGCAACACTGTTTTTGTTCAAATCAAGGTATTTAAAATGAGCTTAAATTAAGGGCTGGTTAAAGACAAAAAGTGAAAATGATAATGTTGGTTATGTTAACATCACATCTATTAATAATAGAGTTCAATAGAAAAATTTGCCCAACCTTGACATTCTGTGACACTAACATTGTTCAGTGGAAGAACAAATGAGCCTTTCCAATTGGTTAAAAGTTTGACACTGAACATAACAACAAACTTTGTATGACAACTAGACTCATTGGTAGGAATGAAACTCACCAATTTCTATCATCATTTCATAGTTCTCCTTGATGTTTTTTAGCCTCATCTTTTCATACTCTGAGAGTTCCTTGTACTCACTGGAAGTAAAGAACTGCTCAATATCATCTGTATCCCTTTCCATTGGCATGATGGTCAAATAATAATGCGAGCAAATTTGCTCTTCGGAGATTGGCTGTAAGGGATATCCTGTGAACATAAAATAAATTTAACCAAATTATTTAGTTATCATTTAGCAGGCGAGATAGATGTGTTCTGTAAACTATCTGCAAACTATTAGTCACCGGTTAATCCGTGTTGTTACTGTTACCGTTTCGGCCCTTTTATATTTGAACGAAGACTTCTAAAACAATCGTTAGAAATTCACATTTGACTTCTTTGTACCACTAACATTAGGGCATAGCATACATTCAGTAAAGCAGGCCCTATACCCGGTAGTTTAGCAGTTTAGGAAGGTTAATAATCATAGTTAGGCTATGCAAATTTCTGCCATTAGCCTACAAAGTACTAGACCTTTAACCAGTTCACGACGGATGCCATTTAGGCCCTATAAACGCAAGATTTTTCTGGGATTTTAAACAAATGATGAATAAACACGTCACACGAGCGAGGCCAGAAATATCGATCGACAACCAACTCGCAACGAGCAAGGCCGGAAATATCAGGGTGTGTTTCCCACAGATGCCGCCAAGAAGTGATGTAACGTTAAACACTTATAGGGCCTAACCTCCCTTACCTCTCTACGGGTGGACTTTTATAGCTCCCCATGTCCCTACGTATGTCATTCGTAATGCAATCTGGGTACGTAGGTTAGGCCCGAGCTTAATAGTCACAATGGTTGACATGTTGAAACACTGTGACCACTAGTTGCCATGGTCGAGGCCTCGCCCTACTGCTAACATGCCCTAGCTAATATTAACTTTTACATTTGTATAGATAGGTTCATAAGGCCTCTAAACTATAAATGATATTGATAACGTTAGGTTAGGCATAACGTTTAGGCTAGCCCAGCTGGTTACATGAAACAACCTGACAACCGAGTCCAGCCTGGGCTAACAATGTTAGTAACATGACGTTTAGGCCTACGTACCAGCCCAACATCAGTTGACGAAAACGACGGGGTCCAACTCAGGTTGAATTTTGGCTAGACTAATTATTATTATTATAATTATTATTTATTCGGCCAAATTGCAAACACACAATCTATCCACAAAATAAAATGAATTTACTAAACAAAACAACCCAATTCAAGCTGGCCAGGATTGACAAAAGTATAATGAAACACTGTGACTCAAAAGCCTGTCAATCCTTTTTAGTTACTCGAGTCGAGTGGTGACAAAATATATATACATACAAACAAACAAACAAACAAAAAATAAAACAAAACAAACAAACTCCCAACACCCAACAAACAAACAATTGTATTAAATGATTAAACGATTGTATACGTTTGGTAATTACTTCAAAAATTATTGGCAATAAAAACTTACTTGGTAAGAAGTAGACTGTAGAGCAGCCTTTGGGTATAATGCATTTTTAGAAACTTGTTCACTTCAAAGACAAAGTACTACTGGGGTTATGTAGACCGAGTTACTGGCCTCTAGTTATCGCTTTTTTAACATTTGGACATCATCGGGCGCCTAGGGGTTATGTAACAAGATATCACTTTTTATACCCAAATACTAGTACTAGTGAGAAGCGTGTACTGCTGTAGTGACGTTTCTCATGATTTTCGGCAATATCTCAAAATCGCTACCTTCTTTTGAAATGAAATATTTACAGGGTATTTTTATGGTTTATATCTATGATTGAAACAGTGGGTTCCAATTACCAAACGTATACGATCCCTTTAAACTTAAAAAGGCAAGACAAGCTTGTGTAAAATTTAATAGTAAACAAAAGATGGATAAAACAAACACCAATAACACAAAACAATGCAATAATATAAAAGTTAGGTCTAACTTTTGTTTATGCCATAGCCTACCTTTCTTGTAATTTTCCGTCCACCGAGTACATTTAACGTATGTTAGGTCAGTAGGCCGATACCCTGCATGATTTGGGGGGAAGAATGCACCATGTTGAGTGTGCCGGCGCTAGAAGCAGACGATAATCACTAAAGGAAATTAAAGTTAACGCAAACGCGCTGGCGCGCCATCCTACATTTAATTAATTTTTCAACAGTAGATGACGTTCAAGTCAATTTGTACAGTGCGCGTGCTTTAAAACTCAACTCCAACTGCTCGTTCAATTGTGTTTCTACCAGGTGCCGTCTGCTTCATTTCAGTGCAGCGATGGTCAAGTTCGACTGGCCGTGGTTTCCTGGATATGACTGCATTATTTTGTTACATTTGAAGCAAACAAAAAAGGTTCTTTTTCAGTACAAAAGTTTATTCATTGTAAAAAAACAAAAAACGTCACAAAGTTACAAAAATTAAGAAATTATTTAAAACATTTTAGGTTGCCAATATTAATAATCTACCTTACATTGATTTTATGAAATTTATTGTGGATGTGAAATATACCTAAAATTTGTTTAACCATCTTCTTTCCTGGTTTTTGTTACTCAATCCAAAAGACAATCCAATTTTGAAAAAAACAAAAATGCTAAAATCCATATTTTATTTAAAATATTTTATTTGATAATTGCTCAAATGCACTGAATAAAAAATGTTGCTAAAACAATTTTTGCCAAAAGTTTATTTTTTCAATTAAAAAATACTTTTAGAAAATCTTTAAGGAATAATCTCAAAAAAATATAATGTACCATTTTCAGTGGACATAATTATTAGATTGAGCAAAATTAATTGGGAAACCAAATACATAAATCAAATTGACACTACCAGAAAGATATATTTATTTAATTCTAAACTCTAAAATTGAATTGTACTTTTAATATTGAAAATAATATTATAGGTTATTCATAAATCAAATAATTTATCTCATAGATATCTTGCATTCAAATGTTATTTTGTATGAAATGTGATAACATTTAAAATTGTAATAAATGAATGCAGATGACCCAAATAAAAATTGCAGTACACTGATAGCTAAAACTTAACAATGTCAAATATTTTATGTGTAAAAATTTGGCAACAATTTTATTAGATTGTAAAGAAATTGGTACAATATAAAATTTCAAGGGTTCTGGCAAAATGAGACAGAACTGGGCAGAGGTTGAAATAAAGGTTCTCAGGCATTAGAAACGATGATAAAATTCTCCTTACAATGCAATGCTGTTTGTTGCACTTCGATCAGACATTTCATTAACAAGTTATGGCTGTTTAAAATTGGCATTTATCGATATGTTGCAAAAGTAAAATGTTAAGAAAAAGGCCTTTGAGTTTTGTACATGTGATATGGACAAATTCCAATTTGTTTTTCTCTAAACAACCTTTTATTCCACTATTTCTATACTACATTTCTTAACCAAATATAGTTAGCAGGCATACCAAAGATTACAAAAATCAATAAAATATAAAAATATTTTAAAAATCACCCATTATTCATTATTTTGCAGTTTTCTCCACAATTCTCAGTTCCGTCAAATTTTGCTAGATGCCTCACAAATATAAAACAGCTGCCTTCATTTATTCATAATAAATTTGTTTGAACAGTATTAAACAAATATTTTTCTTAAGATATTTAAAGGTAGTATACACCATTTGCAAACATCCAACAAAACACTACTGAATTATTATGAAATACCTTACTTGACTGCAAGTGAATATAAAGTCTCAAACATCCTGTGAAATTACAGCACCTGGCAGATTTCACAAAACTCGTCTTAACTCGCGACTTATCTTATGAACATCAGATGTCAAGTTAAGATGAGTTCAGCCGCATTGCAAAGTAAGTTAGGACATGTTTAACAAGTCTTAACTTTGGTGACTTCACGAGTTAAGACGAGTTACTCTTCTTAAGAGTAAAAAAAAGAGTAAAGCTGTTAAGCACAAATATTTGCTTAGCACTGAAAAGTCTTGAATACCAGTCACAAACAATATACATCACCTGAAAATTTGGTTCACAACCCTGTTTTTGCAAAGGAAGAATTTTCATGCTAAGCAAATTGTTGTGCTTAGCAACTTCTTAAAATTGGCCCCAGACTGCAAAAGAACAGGACTTTCTTTCTTGGTTTATCCAGCTTCTATGAACACACAAACTTTAAACAGGGCAGTGTCACAATATTTACTCTAAAATATTAATCCCTATCCATTTTCAAGAATTACTGCAAAAGCAATTGGTGTATACTGCCTTTAACTCTAAAAAGGCAGTTAATTTTTCAAATCTACCTACGTAATTTTTTTAGTTTATCTAGACTACCCTCATGCAAACTGCTACCTAATGTACTGTTTTAAAATTACTGAAAAATCTAAAAAGTTAACATCGAGAGACAAAAAGTAACCCCAAGTATAGAAAAATGAATCAACATTTTACACCAGAACGTATAGAATTCGACAACTAATGACCATTTCACTACAGCATATCAAATAGACATTATAAGAATAATAAAATTCCTGTGCAAAAATATATGTGCATGTTAAATTCGTAAAAAAGTGCCCAGCACACCAAGTTAAAAACTGCATAACCCAATTTCTAAAAGGTACATCTTTATGTACCATAAACCTTTAAAATGTGTTCCTACAACCCGACTTATTTAATTCAAAGAATTGATTACATTCATGTGGTTGTTATGCATTAAAGGTCGTATACACCAGTTGCAGACATCCAAAAAAAATTACTACTGAATTAATAAGAAATATCTTACTTTAATATTTGAAAGTAAATAATGATTCGAGCCATCCAGCAAAATATTGCGATAGATATCCTGTCATTGTTCTAAAAATTTGAAATGTATTTAAAATTCACAAATGCCAGATGACAATTACAAAAAAGAACTAAAAAAAACCAAAACAACTGTCCGACGGTTGAAAACAAACGCCGTTTTTCTTGCTTTTTTTTCTCGGCATCCATGATTGTAAAACTTCGGACAGGTCAGTTAAATGATATTTACCATAAAATAAAACCCCCAAATCCACCTATTCCTGATAATTCAAGCACTTACCAATAATGTACAAGGCTTTATACGTAGTGCACATTGCATGATGTGTAATAATAAGATGTTCAAAGTAACAAGCAATACCATTACGTTATTGCACATTGCCTTTATCCATACTGCATTATCAACTGAATGAATAAACACAGATTATAAGCAGATAAATAAATGATACGGACACAGTCATGATTTGTGTGGTTATACGCCTCAGCCAAACGAATTTTATTGAAAACGTTCTCAAAACAATTTTCCCGGCTACCGTTTTATGAGGGGCCACCGGGAATTGTGTATCACCACAGGTATTTAACTTCACTTGCTATATGGGGCACCATCAGCCCCCAGAGCACCATCAGCTCTGTACCAATGTCAGAGTTTGGGCACCATAAGCCCCTGGGCACCATAAGCCCCTAGGCACCATCAGCCTAGACCATTAATCATTCTACACAATGGGCGCCAACAGCCCCTGGGCATCAAAGGCCCAGAACCAATTTTCTTGTGAAGTTAGTGTTTCGATCATCGAGTGACCTGGTTTGTTGACCCCGCCAGGAGACCAGGTCAACCTACCGTTAGGTCAGTTAACTGCCACCATTTGCACAATGATAGCCAACATCTGCAAGACATTAAACTACACGTATATACAATCCTTTAACAAGACAAAACTAGAATACATACACACTATATAGTTTACAGGCCCGTTCGTTCCTTGGTTTGTACTTACAGAAGGAAGGAACGGTGCTCATCCCCTGTTGTACTGACTCAGGGGACGAGCGATCACCTGTTAACAACAATAATCTAAGTTAGGGCTAAATTGTTAAATCGTTCCTTTAATTGGTATAGATCATGGCCCTTTATATTAACAAAGCAGGGAAAACTCATGGGCTGTTTTATTTCACTTGCACAAAAAGGCCACACGCGCTCGCGCGGCCAAATTTGTAATTCATAAAGTGTATGCATGCGTGTGTAAACACCGTCGATCGTGGACGGGGACAAAGGAATTTTTGAGAAAACAATGAGGTCCACGATCTCGACTCGTGCACAAATCTTATGGAGATCATCTGAAAACGTTAGAGTATAAACAAAAGAGGGATTACGGTCGGACAATACCCTGTCCACGATTGAAGGTCTTTACACACTTGTGTGTTTTTGTGTCTGAAACCTACAGAAACGATGTGGTGGGGTAAAAAGACATTTAATTGAGCTATCATTTATCAAATACGTACAACATGTACGCTGCATCACATCTCACAAGTGTTAAAAAGAGCAATATGCTCATCACACACAGATTTATGCCGAATTTATGAGCTATTAAGTAAAAAATAAAATGAGAAAATGGTCAAGAGCAACATATATAATACCCTGTGTGCAATTTGTGCTGGTTATTGGATTTTCTCAGCCAAAATTAACTGTGCTTAAAAAACACCTGGTGCTTAACCCACCCCATAAAAAAATCAGCTGGAATAAATGCGGACCAAGCATTGCACATTAGGCACTCTTGACATTGAGAGTAACGTGGGCCTTGACCCCACTAAGCTGAGAGGAACTGAAACTGACGATGAGTTCGCAGGATCCAGCCGTCTTGGGTGTCAATGTCACTCGTTGGGTTAGCTTACCCTTCACTGCAACATGTCTGTCAAGAAAAAAATATGAGAATTAAGGAGACTTGTAAAAATACAGAATAGTTATTACAATAACTTTAATAGATCTTCCACCCAATGGCAATCTACTTCACTTTAAAGTTAAAGTACACCATTTGTCAAGTTTATCGTTTAACCAGTTCGCACCGGATGACGTATATAAACGCAAAGTTTTCCCCAGGTTCAAAACGGATGACGCATAAAAACGCCACGAGCAAGGCCGAAAATGTCTGTCAGCAGCGAGCAAGGCCAGAAATGGGTGGGTGTACTTTTCGGTACTATCGGCCTGAACCTGCGACGGATCGAGTTTCGTTAAAAATAATCCCGCCCGTCGGCTCGGTGATGTTTTAAAAAAATCTCGGCGCGAACTGGTTGAAGCAGCAAAAGTTCACAAAATGTTACGAAAGGTGATTGATAACTTATCGGACAAGGTTTTAGCTCTGTGAATGCTGTATATTCTGGGAAAATAATATTCTAAGATAAAACATTTGCTTCTACTGTAATTTTACAAATAAATAGATTTGGGGGTTTAGTATTTTATAGCAAACAAATGTAATCCTGGCCAGTTTAAAAGATGGGTTTATAGTTGTTAAAAAATACAACCGCTGCTTCTTAAGTCCAGTTCGCTGACCCTACCTCAGACAAAAGTGAAAAATTGTAGATGCCAGGGAAGTTGTCAAGCTAGGAAAACAGACTCGCTGCCCAATGTGGTCTCATTTTCACCTTTTTGACAATTATGGCTTCCAACGATTGCCCACAAGCGCCTACTTTTGCCAGAGAAGTTCACAATTTGTTAGGAACTTTTAACACAACGTTTTGTTATAACTTACGGTGCTTTGACCCGTTTGGCGCCTTCGATGATGGACCCCTCCATTAGAAGGCTACAGTCATTCAGCGGGTAAGGTAGCGGGTTGGTCATGGAAACAACTGCTGTGAACGACTTGCCTCGCACAATTGGTCCCTCCGTCTACGAAGACAAAAGAAGATGAAATGAACTTAGAGCCGTTTAAAACAAATATGGTTAACAAAATGTTACGTCTTGTTTATTCAGAGGATCAATGAATTGCTCTTATAACAACTCCAGCCGTTGATCTCCCCCCGTGTAGCGTGCCCAGTCAATCCTAACTGTATTAGACATCAGACTTTTAGTTTAATTCACTCATTTAGTTTGGCGCAACTCTGTCTTAACCAGTTCGCGCCGGATGACGTATATAAACACAAAGTTTTCCCCAAATTCAAAACGGATGACGCATAAACACGCCCAGCTCAAGTTCGGGAAATGTCTGTCAGCTACGAGCAAGGCCAGGGGTGCGTTCCACTTGCGCAAACTGTTTGCGCGAACGTTCGCCTGCGTCTTGAGTTGACGTTAGTTGAAGGGGAACGATATTTGAAAAATTACGTTTTCAAAATGGCGGCGCCCGGTGACAGTGACGTCGTTTGGTTGGCTGCTTTTTGTCCAACTCATTATTTTTCTTTAAAAGATCCCTGTGACTGCTCAAAACAACCAACCGTTTATAACGAAAAGTATGAAACGTAAATCAAAACCGTAAAAGGAAAACCTTCGGCTGCTAACTTTTCCGCCATCTTTAAAACACGTCACTGGCCAACAGCGAACAGCTCGAAATGTCATTCGCCGTTTTCGCTAACGTTTGCCAACATAATTGGCAAACATTGCTTTCCACTCACCCGAACAACGCCAACGTTGGCCAACGTTGGCAACGTTCGCTTAAGCGGAACGCACCCCAGAAATGTGTGGGTGTGCTTCCCGGCACTATCAGCATGAACCCGCTTCGGATCGAGTTTCGTTAAAAAACATCCCGCCCCTCGGCTCGGTTTTGTTAAAATAATTCCAGCGCGAACTGGTTAACTAACTGGGTGTTAGCGACTCAGATTCAATAAGAGATTCAATGAGATATATTGAAGATGTTGCCATGAAAACCCGACACACTTACCTTGACATAGAGATCAGGCTTATCAAGCATGCAGTCATACTGCTGGCTGAATGGCTGCTTAGTCTCCTTGACAGAAGCCATGATGAAGAACGTCACGCCAGCATAGTCAGTGAGTTGAGACAAGTACTCAGATGCAGGAACAGTGACAGGAATCACTTTGGCTGCAATTACAAATGGTAAAAAAAACACCAAATCTATCAATAACTTCAGGAATCCCTGTGTGTCTGTCCGTATTTCGATTATCTGGGCACTGTATGAAGATGAAACTTGGCAGGTGTATTGCTCAGAACACCCTAAAAAAGCAATACCTGATGCCTAGACCTGCAAACGAGGTGGTATAGACTACCATGCACCGCTGCTACTTGAATACACTTTATACCGTCGCATTTGCAGGTTTATCGAAGGCCTAGACCTGCAAACAAGGTGGTATAGACTACCATGCACCGCTGCTACTTGAATACACTTTATACCATCACATTTGCACGTTTACCGGAGGCCTAGACCTGCAAACAAGGTGGTATAGACAACCATCCGCTGCTACTTCAAGTACACTTTATACCATCACATTTGCATGTTTACCGGAGGCCTAGACCTGCAAACAACGTGGTATAGACTACCATGTACCGCTGCTACTTGAATACACTTCATACCATCACATTTGCATGTTTACCGGAGGCCTAGACCTGCAAACAACGTGGTATAGACTACCATGTACCGCTGCTACTTGAATACACTTTATACCGTCACATTTGCATGTTTACCGGAGGCCGCCAATTAATTTGCCCATTCTGAACAGGCACTGCACTAGTTTATTATAGACTCTGTATTTTATCAAAGATATGAACTTTGTTTTTCGAACACTGTAAAAAATGTGCTTCAATTCTGGAGAACTGCTACTCCAAACAAATTCTCAGGAGCTTTATATTTTAAGCATAATCAATGACAAACCAGTTTAAACAAATGTTGGAGTTTAGAGGAATGCACAGGCATTTATTCGTGGGTAACCCACGGCTGGTCAAGGCACAGTTCCTGGTCAACTGTAAGTGTATGTACATTCTGTATGTGTGTCCCCACTCAAGCACATATACCACTGACCAGTCATCACTGCACTGATACACTGTACTAAACAATGCATTGACCCATCTGTACCAAGTCAATGCAATGCATTGACCCATCTGTACCAAGTCAATGCAATGCATTGACCCATCTGTACCAAGTCAATGCAATGCATTGACCCAACTGTACCAAGTCGATGCAATGCATTGACCCAACTGTACCAAGTCAATGCAATGCATTGACCCATCTGTACCAAGTCAATGCAATGCATTGACCCATCTGTACCAAGTCAATGCAATGCATTGACCCATCTGTACCAAGTCAATGCAATGCATTGACCCATCTGTACCAAGTCAATGCAATGCATTGACCCATCTGTACCAAGTCAATTAAAACTTCAACTGTTAGAGTTTGACAGGTTTAGTACTATTTGGTACTATAGTAGTATAGTGTACCAATAATTATTGAACCTGTGTGAAGTTGTTGAAGTTTGTTAGGTTTGGTATGCTTTGGTAGTGCGAGATCATAAGGGGTTAGGGTTAATGCAACAGCGTTAATACAACCCTTCCGGGCATGCACAGAGTGTTTACTACTCGTACTTACATTCCTTTACTTTAAGGCTTAGTACGCCATTGTAGGACACCACTTTGGCCTTCTTCACTCCTGTGTAGTAGACGCTGTTTCCAGTGACGGCCAGAAAAACACTGCGTGTCTGGATGAAGAGAGTAAATAGTGAATTAATTATCTCCATCAAAACAATTAAGTTTGGTCAACGCAAAGTTTAAAACCAGGGTACTAATAAGCAGGGCCCGATTTTAAAACACTGCTTAACAGATAGCAGAAACGTTGTGCTGAGATGATAATTGTAATGTTTCAGGGGCAATTACCTGGGTAATAATGTAAAACGCTTTGAGACCATTGGTGACAAAGCGCTATATGTGACCGGTTCTACAAAAAGTTGTATTAAGTTGCGCTGTGCACTATCATGTTGAGAGGGTAAACATTTCATCAAAATGTGATTTTCATTTTTTGTCATGAATGACATCTTTAATACCTACAGTTTCAGATTTAGTTCAAAGAAATGTTAATTTTATTGAATACAGTGGAAAAAATACCATTTTGTGTGCATTGTTCTGTTGTTCTACAATCGAGCCGGCTATTTCAAATCCTGTTATCTCAGTTGTGTAATTTCAACTCCAAAAAAGTAATCAATATGTTAACACATCATGTCTCCAAAATGAGAGGGGCTATAGAGCTCTATTATACATCAAATGAAAGCTTACATAGTGGGCTTTCCAACCATGTATATAACTCAATTTCTTTTGTAAAATATAAGCACCACACCTCAAGAGAAAAATAGTTAAATGCTTTGACATCAACATTGTCATTACTATGACTACTTTTTGTCAAACTCATATCCGTTACCTGATGTGACTTGTTCACCATTTTGACGGTAAACTTGATGTCTTTTCCAATGAGAAACTCCTCCGTCATGTCCACATAAAAATCCACGTCACGAACAAGATTCTTGAGAATTCTCTTGGCTTTGAGTACGTGACGGCTGGCCTCTCTTACTGCGATACGCTCCAACTCCGTACCTAAAACACGTCAAATTATCGAAATAAAGCTCAAAAGGTTGGTCTGATGGATTCTAATTTAATTAAATCATAAGGATTAGTTGAAAATAATGTAAAGGATTTGGAAGTAGACAGTTTCAGTGGTGATAGGGTCAACAAAAAAATATAAATGATTAAAAGATGTCTTTTTCTCAGATTCCCGACTAAAGTCAGAACAAATATGATTTTTTTTTACATATATGCAAGGTGTTAAGACAGAACTGGGCACAGGCCGAAGTGGAGAAAAATGCAAACAAATATTTGTTTTTCGATTTTCAGATTTATTCATATTTGTAATCTTTGATATGTTTACTATAATTTTTTTTAGAAACGCTATGAAAAACATGAAAGAAAAAACAATTTGCATCTAGACAATGATGCCTAGCGGCAATAACTAATTATCTTTCTGAGATTCTGAGATCTTTTTTGTTTTCATGAATGCAAAGCTCAAAACGTAAAGGCCCGTTGTTTTTTTCAGTTGTTTTTTATGTTGACATGTCAAGAAATGTGAACATTAAACAGCCATAACATGTGCAACAAGTGCAACAAACAGTTATGCAAATAGAATTATATCGTCTTCCCTCATACCAGCAAATTCTCATTTCGACCTCTGCCAAGTTCATCTCGTTTTCCTAGAATGATACACATATTTATTTACATGCGACCATTCATTCCAAGTCTACTTTGCTAATCATATACACTACACCTAAATAATAGTGAAAAAAAAATTATGGCCCACCATTTTTAAAATATTTATAACAAATATAAATAATATAATAAAATATTTATAACAAATATGTATCTATATTAAAAAGTCAAGAGAGGCTCTCAAATAAATCCACAAAAAAATATATAAAAAAATAAAAAATTGTTCTAGACATTTTCTGGGCATTGAGTTCACAAGTCTACATACATCTTTTTGAAAAATAATTACACAAGACTTATATTTAAACCAATTTTCCAATTCGTCGCAATGTCAACAAACCTTCTTTGTACTTGTACTGGTCAGTGATATCCTCGCGCTCAAATTTACCGACAGCTTTAGTGCTGATATTGCACCCCACACCATCAGTGACAATGTCGATTATTTCTGGGGCCTAGTAACAAATAAAAATTAAAGACAGAACAGATAAAAAGTTACTGCAAAATTACTGCAGAATGTTGTTAAGGCACAATTGCAGAATACCCCGCCACTTCGTATTCGTGGGTTTGGAGGAGGATTTTTGAAAGGGTAATAAAGTCGGCGTTTATAGTTTATTGACTATAGCGCTTGTAAAGTCAACATTCCACATTAGATTTTTATGTGAACAAATTCGTATCAAACGCTGACTAATCTAGTCAGACTCTCCTGTTTAAATTTATTAAATAGTTATCGGCGTGATCGATTGAACGGAAGTTGAAATTAAATTTCTCTTTGCAGAATAGTCATTCATTCGCAATATTTTCAATGGGTTGTAAATTGCTTTGCTTTTTCCTTTGAAATATTCATCCTTTGACCTTAATAATTGCATTGGCCCAGTCATGCACAAAATAGGGCATTCCCAAAAATATAGCCATTGTTGATCTCACACATGGTGGCCCTTGCAGGATGTAACAGGATTCAATGTGGGCACAATTACAGGGCAATTTACACTTATTGCTAAACGAAAACAGAGTTCTGCCAACAAAATAGCATTCTGACTAACTAATCAACCACGTTTTGGTCTGGAAATTATAAAAATAAAACTGCTTCAAACTGATTTTTGACTGAAATGGTAACTTTGCATGATTTTACTCTCTTTTTTTCTCCCATGTATAAATTGTTTACTACCATATATGAGTCTGTCCATAAATTAGGGGTCCAATTTCTCGTGTCTCTGTTTTTTTCTGAAATAAGATATTTTTGTTATACTTCAAAATATTTGTTCATGCCTTCTATCTCAAAGAGTGATTACATAAAGCAAAGTACCTACAAAACAAATTAAAAAAGTTTGAAGACATTTTCAATTACACCTTCAAAGAAAATTACTAGGCAAGATGTAACCAGTCCTTATACTAATTCACCAAGTCAAATAAGAAACCAAGAAGCTGTACCTTTCTAGATTTGGTGAAGACTTTCCAGTACACCTTTTCAGCGTTGACCTCCGCAAAAGCAAACTTAGTGTCATACTGTAGGTACACGTGACCTTGCTTGATAGCACGCAGGGAGGTAGGGCCCATACAGTACACACCTGTAGCAAAAATGCAATCAAATTAAAACAACCTCAACATTTGCTGACAAAGCTATATCGTTTGCTAGTTGCTACACATCAGAGCAAAACCAATTAGCAAAGTTATGAACAAATGATTGTAGAATGCATTGTGTTAAACCATCTGGCCATTGCAGTGAAGGTGCACCAATTGTTCTGTAGTACAAATTCAAACCACCATACAAATGACCTAAGAAACCCAGTCCGTTTCATGGTTATTCAGGTGCGGATCCAGGGGATGGGTCCGGGGGGGGGGGGGGGGGGGTCCAGACCCCACATTTTTTTTATTTTTTTTAAATTATTAATTATTAAAAAAAAAAAAAAAAAAAAAATATTGCTTATATATGAGAGCAAAATTGCAGCGTGGTGCTTTCTGTACAAGATTCCCAATAGATCTAAACAATCAAAATATATAAGAAAAATAGGCTCATAATGTGCCAGATTGCACCTCAGAGCTTCTACTGTAAAAAGAAATTCGGGGAGAGAAGCCCTAGACTACCCGCCCATGGATAGGACCCCCACATTTATAAATTCCTGCATCCGCCCCTGTTATTTAATTGTAAGAGTGAACTCTGAACATGATGCAAGGATATGATTGCTTCAAAAGTGTCTTGCTCAAAGAGTTAAATGAAAAAGAGTTAAATGAACTATACACCCAATACTACATCTTCAAATATATTGAGGATAAAGAATTAAGATAAAGAACATCAGAATTACCCTATGCTAATATTTTGCTCCAAAAGACGTAGACTAGGACCTGTTCCTTTGGTTTCAATAAACCCATGCAAAAATATATAAATAAACGGCATTATTCTCCATGAAATAAAATAAAAGTAATGCCCCCGACCTCCCCAAAAAATAGTCTATTTACAAAAAAATCAAATCAAAAGGGTTCTACCCCAGTTAGCCAAGAAAAAAAAAAAAAAAAAATTATTCTAAGGTTACATTTGAGTTTATTCACAAAAAGGTACTAGGAAAAACTTCCCCAAATGGGCCAGGTACAGAGCAAAGATCAAGACATATTTATTTGCTCACCGTTGCTGGTTTCCTGTGGGGTAGAATCCACAGCCTGCCAGCCCCCGTAACCTTCCTCAAGATCCGGCCGAGCCATCCAACAGTCATTCCACACATGGAAATTCCTAAAAATGATCATTAAACAAATTAAAACAATATTTCAAAAAATAAGTATACAAAATAATGATCCCTGACACAACTATCTGAAACAGAAAACCGCAAGTTGTATAGTCTCAGGGGCATTAACCCTTGCTCTTAACCCTCCTATATGTGACCCGCTCCATCGTAATCAGGAATAAGTCGCTGGGGCCGTTTTACGCAATCGGTCGTTGAAGTGAACGCATGGGTGAAAATCGTGACAAAGTCGTTTTTCTGAACATTGTATTTTTAGGAAGTGTAGTTATCACAGATTATTGTCATTAATGTCTTGTATGTAAAAACGATAAATAAAGATGAAAATGAAGAGGATTTGTGTGCGCTGTCTGTATGATTTTGGTCTATTTTGTTTATTTCAAAGCTGTTTTTCTCGGAATGTGGATTTGGCTAATAAATATACACCTGTCATCTTCATCAGACCATAACTCGTTAACCTAAGAAGATACACACTTGTGATGGGTATCATTAGAAAGCTTATGAAATACCCTTTCTCACCATGTGCATATCTCAAAAAGTCATTTCGAGACTTATTCCTGATTTCGATGGAACGGGTCATAGTGTAGTTGCCACCTTTCAAGTTTCCCGGACTGAAAGGTTTTCAAAGGTGAGAAAACTGTCTGACAAAAGGGACCTATGAAAGATTTTGAAAGGTAAAACAACTCTCTGAACAAACAGGTGTGAGAAAAAAAATACCTTTCAAGTTTCTTGGACTGAAATGATTTGAAAGGCGAGAAAACTGTCTGACAAAAGAAACCTATGAAAGATTTTGAAAGGTAAAACAACTTTCTGAACAAGAGAGAAAAATTCCCTTTCAAAAGGTATTGAAAGGTGTAGTAGTGCAGTAGCAACAAATTCTGGAGCGTTTTGAAAGGTTCATACTTATTTATAGCCATTTTGTCAAGTAAGCAGATTTTGAAAGGTTTTGAAAGGTAAAACCATATAAGGGTTTAAAACCAACCCTGTGGCACAAGTGCGGCAAAAATTACAAAACGTGACTTTTCCCATCTCAATAAAATATACCCCTGTAATAACATTCATTCCATTCAGTATTCTTCTACAACAAAAATCACTGTCATTCTTCATTTTCTAGTATGAATTTTTTAATCAATTCAATATTTATGGATAAATCTTTTTCAAATAGACGTAAAAAGTTAAATAAAGGTATTATATTTTAGGTTAGAGTTTTTCTCATTAAATTTGACTAGATGTTGTATGAAATAACAACGTACGTACCGGTGAGGCCTGTAGGTTTAAGGAATGGATGAGTTTGTGAACTGCTGCCGTGCACCCAGTCCCGACAAAGATGACAGCATCATGCTCGCTGGCATTGACGGCATTACAAATGATATCTCTAAATTTGAAAATCACCATGGAAAAGATAATTAAATGAAGTCTTGTTGAAATTCCAAAAGTTTAATTCTTACACTCGGAGGCACTCGGAGGCACTCGGAGGCACTCGGAGGCACTCGGAGGCACTCGGAGGCACTCGGAGGCACTCGGAGGCACTCGGAGGCACTCGGAGGCACTCGGAGGCACTCGGAGGCACTCGGAGGCACTCGGAGGCACTCGGAGGCACTCGGAGGCACTCGGAGGCACTCGGAGGCACTCGGAGGCACTCGGAGGCACTCGGAGGCACTCGGAGGCACTCGGAGGCACTCGGAGGCACTCGGAGGCACTCGGAGGCACTCGGAGGCACTCGGAGGCACTCGGAGGCACTCGGAGGCACTCGGAGGCACTCGGAGGCACTCGGAGGCACTCGGAGGCACTCGGAGGCACTCGGAGGCACTCGGAGGCACTCGGAGGCACTCGGAGGCACTCGGAGGCACTCGGAGGCACTCGGAGGCACTCGGAGGCACTCGGAGGCACTCGGAGGCACTCGGAGGCACTCGGAGGCACTCGGAGGCACTCGGAGGCACTCGGAGGCACTCGGAGGCACTCGGAGGCACTCGGAGGCACTTCAAAGCTGTTTATCTCATAATTAGGTTGTCAGGGTTTTATCACTAAATCCAGACCCCAGGGAAGATAGGGTGGGGGTGCATATGTAAATGATACATCATTTTAAAGCAGAGAACCTAGAGAATTTGAAAAAAGCAAAATCTGAAAAACTAAAAAGTCGACTTTGTCCGGGTTTCGTTGGAGCAGGTCACAAATAGTCATCCAGTAACTTGGGCTCCAGAACTCAAATTTTGACTTGGGTCTATAGTACTACATGTATGTATATATCACATGTTTATTTGAAGGCAGTTGATTTATCCGGCACCTGCAAAGTAATTGAGGAACCTAATTTTGCCAGCTAGGTACTAACTAAACATGCGCAGTGACTTTGGACTTAAGAATTTTGACCGTGACAAATCTGAATCTGCTTCCACACCAAAATTTGTTGTAGTGACTTCAATATATTCATGAGAAAGGAATCAGACCATTTTACATTTTGGACTTATATTTCTCTTAAAAAAAATACTCCAGAGCCACAAATCAGAAGAAAAAAAATAAGCCTAATTCGTCCGAGTTACTGGACCCTAGTTATCATTTGTTTTACTTTTGGACATGATCTGGCGACACTTGTACTAGGGTCCGAGCCAGTGTAAATATGTAATAATCAAAACTGTGAATCTCTAGAAAAGAAAAAAAACGCCATCAGATTTCACACTAAAAACGGCCACAAAATTAATAGACACACCACTCCTTATACAAAGTCATCGATTATTATAATAATGGTACTCAGGGCTATTTATGATCTTTCTGAAAAATGAAATTTCCAGTTGAGTTCCGAGAGCTACCTGTTAGCCCCTCATATCAACCGTACATTTTTCGTTCGTATATTTTCAAATATGTGATACGCTCCCTCGTAATCAGGAATAAGTCTCGAAATGACTTTTCGAGATATGCACATAGTGAGAAAGGGAATTTCATAAGCTTTCTAATGATACCCATCACAAGTGTGTATCTTCTTAGCTTAACAAGTTACATGTATGGTCTGATGAAGATGACTGGTGTATATTCATTTGCCGAATCCACATTTTGAGAAAAACAGAAAATGAACAAAATCATACGGACAGCGCACACAAATTTATCTTATCTTCATTTTCATTGTTATTGATCGTTTTTACATACAAGACATTAATGGGAATGGTATCGTTTATTTATTGTTTCTAGTTACAGCTAATTGGTTGTCCAGTTTCCCAGCCACAGCCAATGGTTTTTGGATACAGTTTGGCTCTACAACAAGTTGTGAGGGAGCATACATAATGGGCAGAATTAAAAACCGTATTAATATTAGAAACAAGCAAGAAATTGTCGAGTACGTACGCCTGCAATTACTGCTAAACGTTAAAATCAATTGCCTCATATTTTGGGATGGAAAAAGTAATAATAAATATAGTCAGCATAGTCAGCGGCTGTTACCTGTTTCGTGCACTGTGCTGTAGTGAATGGCTCTCGAGCAAACCACCATCCACTACAGCACAGTGCACGAAACAGGTAACAGCCGCTGACAATGCGACCGGAGTTGCGCGCTCTGCGCGCGACGTTGTTGTCAACAAGAATGACGTCATGAGTTTGCTCAACAATGGCTACGTGCATTTGAATCAGCGAACATTGCTCCACATTTTGAGGCCTTCTCACTTTTTGGAAAGGTAAGAACACACCGATAGTGTTAGTGTCTTCATTGATCCTAAAATAGTGCCTACTGGAGACTAGCAGCATTTTTGTAAGTGGCCGTTTTAAGTGACATTTTTGGGGAAAAGTGTGGGAGGTCTAGTTGCGATAATCGTAACCCTCCATCCTCCCGACGGTCGAAGACCGGTCTTCGACCGTCGGGAGGATGGAGGGTTACGATTATCGCAACTATGGGAGGTCATGGGGGATCGATGTGCAGACATTTCGTACAACGATGCCAACAGGTCTTGCTTGGACCCTAATATCACCCGACCAAGTTTAAATGTTGAAAAAAAATTGGGGTCCAAGTTTAAGTTATACTTTAAGTTTAACCAGAACTGCATACCTTTTTCGTTGACCGTACGGTCCGAAGAATATCGAATCTCGACCAACAACATGAATGTTGTTAATATACGACCTAAATTCCGCAATTTTTCCAATGTTTACACCACTTTTCTTGGTAGAAAATTGCGCTCTACCTTTCTCCGGTAGTGTATAGAAAGTTCTGTTGCCGTGTGCCAAGAATTCCACCTGTTTTCCGAATAAGTTTTCATGATTGGGAATCCACACATGGGCGCGGCCATCTTGAAATGATTTGGGTTGAGTTCACTAGAGCCTAGAGGGCGTTATCAAAATGTTGACAACATTATTCCCACCATGAAAACTTTAGATGTATATGATTCCGACTTGAAAATCAGGGTTCATCACGAGTTTCTTGGACAATATGACGTAAATAAAACATTTTCTGAGCAAACGATATTTTGTGAATAATTAAAATGAAATAAAATAAAACAAAACCTTGCAGCATCAGAAACTACGATTCAACTAAACACAAGAGGGCGCTATTTGTCAGTTTCTTAACTAAAACTTTTAACCAATCAGAATCGTCTGGATGTAAAATCTGCCATTTATGTTTGTAAACACATTCAATTTGTTTCCTTTTTCAAGCTAGAGATGTAGCTTGTTGTGTCTTTTTATGATTAATTTAAAGCGATTGCAACAAACTGCTGCTCCACCATGGTGTTATTTCTACACAATCGATTAATTATGAAATTGAATTGACTAATTGAGTGGATATATCATTCGATCAACAGTATGAAATTAATTTTTTTCGAATTCAACATTGAATATTTAAATTTTCCGTATGTATACAATTTCATACTTGTAAAAGAAAACTCAAACTCCAACAATGTAAATTATTGGCACACAGTCCCAAAAGAAATTCAGCATTTAAAGGTAGGATACACCATTGGTAATTGCTTGAATGGGTAGATTTGGGGCCTTTGGGGGTTGTATTTTATAGTAAATATCTTATAACTGACCTGTCTGAAGTTTCACAATCATGAATGCCGAGAAAAGCACAAAAAACAGCGTTTGTTTTTAACCAGCGTCGAGCAGTTATTCTCATGTTATTTTTTGTGTTTGGCAGCGAATCGCAAATTTGTCTTTATAAACTATTTTCCAGAATAATTACAGGATATCTAGCGCAATCAGTTTGCTGGATGCCTAGAATCATTATTTACTTTTAGACGAGTAAGATATTTCTTAATAATTTGGTAGTAAATATTTTTTCGATATCTGCAAATGGTGTATCCTACCTTTAAACAACACCTAATTTCATTTACGTACATGTACAATTTGTTTAAAAGCAATACAAATATTTTAATGAACTCGGAACTTTTAACGTATGGTTTACTTAGTTAAAACACAAAATATTTATAAAAAGCCTGTAATTCAGACAACCTATTTGTATACATCCCAAATATTTCCTTTGATATTCCAGCATCTACGAACCAAACATAAGTCAGTATAACCATGGTGTAACAATATTTGCTATAACATACTAACGCCCTTTTCCCATTCTTTTCTGAAAATTACACCAAAAGCAAATGATGTGCATTCCCTTTCAGTTTTTTGGAGTTTCCTAAAGGTGGTTTAGAAAGTCACCTGTACATGGTCCTATCTGTTCTTTACATGACATTGATTTTATCAGTCACTAAATGCACTTGTTTACTAACTTTTATGAATTCTCTTAATATGTGTCCTCAAGCTAACACTCCATGTGAATGATTTATCACAGTGGGTGCATGCATATGGCCTTTCACCACTATGAATCCTCATGTGTGCCCTCAAGTCACCACTTTGTGTGAATGATTTATCACAGTGGCTGCATGCATATGGCCTTTCACCACTATGAATCCTCATGTGCCTACTCAAGCTACCACTATGTGTGAATGATTTATCACAGTGGCTGCATGCATATGGCCTTTCACCACTGTGAATCCTCATATGCCTACTCAAGTTACCACTTTGTGTGAATGATTCATCACAGTGGCTGCATGCATATGGCCTTTCACCACTGTGAATCCTTATGTGCATCCTCAAGTCACCACTTTGTGTGAATGATTTATCACAGTGGCTGCATGCATATGGCCTTTCACCACTGTGAAACCTCATGTGCCTCCTAAAGTTACTACTATCTGTGAATGATGTATCACAGTGGGTGCATGCATATGGCCTTTCACCACTGTGAATCCTCATATGTGTCCTCAAGCTACCACTTCGTGTGAATGATTTATCACACTCCCTGCACTTATGTAACATTTTCTCACCATTTCCACAATTGTTCAGGGATTTATTGCCATCAGGTTTCTTCATGCTTTTCTTTAAATCATTACAAGCTTCCTTGACAACCATTTTACAATTACCCAGTTGTTGATCATTGTGTACCTTTTTGTGATGTTCTGTTAACATTGCATGTTCTGTGCATGTCAATCCACAGAGCTTGCAGGTGTAGTTTCTTGCATTGGTGGCAGTTGAACTGCGTATGGTTGGGCTTATAAGTTTTGATTCTGTCATGTTTTCCTGCTGAGAACTTCTTTTCCTGAACGATCTCTTACTACTACCGAGTGAATGCTGGATCTGTGAGGCCACCTTGATGTTGCATGCATTTACATTGAAGGCGGAAACTTTGATTTTCTGCTGCTTCAGGTAATCATACCACTCTTTGGATGATTGGTGTGAATGCTGAATATGTTTTGCAAGAACTTTGAAGTCAGTGAAGATCTTGCTGCACTTCGGACATGGATGTCGCTCGGAATCTGTAATATAATAACAACAAATACTCAAAACTATCTCATAAATGATTAGGCTAACATGCAGTTAATATGGTTAGAATTTATTTTAATCATTCAATCACTTTTTGTTTTTTTATATTCTATTTGTTTGGGAGGGGGGGGGGGGGGTGGAGGAGGGTTGAGACCCTTTGCCAGGGATAATAAACAATAGTTTGAAAATGGATAAAATGTCTGAAAAATGTGTACAAATAATCAAGATTTCTTTTTTCGAGATTTAAAGGTAGGATACACCATTGGTAATTGCTTGAATTATCATGAATGGTTAGATTTTGGGGGTTGTATTTTATAGTAAATATCGTTTAACTGACCTGTCCGAAGTTTTACAATCATGGATGCCAAGGAAAGCACGAAAAACAGCATTTGTTTTCAACCGGCGTCGAGCAGTTATTCTTATGTTATCTTTGTTTTTTCGCAATCGCGAATTTTTCTTTATAAAATTAAATTTTTAATTACAGTATATCTAGCGCAATCAATTTGCTTGATGCCTAGATTCATTATTTACTTTCAAATCAGTAAGATATTTCTTAATAATTCGGTAGTAAATAGTTTTGATATCTGCAAATGGTGTATCCCACCTTTAACAATGATTGAAGTCTGCCTGCTTTGCACACCCACGTCACCGTCTAACTCTCACTACTGCTGTAATAGTCATGTATTAAAAAACTGTTTGTTTTTTGGGGGGTGGGGTGTACACAAAAGGTAGAATTAAAATATTTTACCTAAAACAAGCACCCAAGTACCATAAGGCTATTATTTTCACCTTTATCATACTTGAAATTTGGTCTCATGCATTATTTTAATCATTTGTTATTCCCCCAAATTTCTGTATTTTCCATCCTTGAAATGTTACCCCAAGTAGATAAAGACTAAGAAAATAATTTTTGTTCCAAATTGTATGGAAGTATAATCACCTGAGCATCCTTCCTTTTTCCCTTTAAAGCAGTTGCATCATAGATTAAAACGTTTGACTTTTGACTTGTAGCTATGCACTTTGCCTTACATTAACAATGTTTATATTTTTTTAATGTGCCTACTTTTGTTGTTGTTAACATCATTGGCATTGGTGATCACAATCCCTAGCTCTGTTGCATACTCCTCTCCATAGAACACGAGTAGCTCCTGCCCTGGCTGGATTGGCTTAAAACTCCTGTAGTAGATCTGGCCACAGTACTGGTAGGCGATGAGGTTCTGCTCTGATTCGCTGCACGCACAGTTGACATAGCGCATCCAGTTGCCTTTATTAGGGTTCTTGCCATCAACATAATGACTCTTACCATCACGATCAAAAACCTGTTTTACAATTTAAAAAAATATAAAATTAGTCTTTTTTTTTCTAGTAATACTCATTTGAGAACACTACCCTATTCCAGTGTAGAAATTATAAATTGTGACCGTCCACAACAAAAAGGTGTAAAGTAGGCATCTTGACGTTTTAAGATTAGAGAAATGAAATCTACAAGAAATAAGCTTTAAAATGATGTATTACAAGACATAGTTGGTATTAAGGTTAGCTACAACATGTAACACCGAATATGAAAAAAAAAAATTAAATTGTTTTTCGCATCATGGTCCTTTTTTCTCAAAATAAGCTCTGGAGACTCACAATTATGCTTCCTTTATTCAACAGTCAGTACAAAAAAGAATAAGAAATTCTAGGCTTTATATAAAAAGTACTCATCAGTTGGTCTGAAAATTTGTTGGGGTGAATGGTTGGAGTTGGTGGGGCAGGGTGAGGGATTTCAATATTGTCAGTAACTAAATGTATGGTCATGCTTTATCATTAACCGGTTCGCGCCGGGATTATTTTAACATCGCCGAGCCGACGGGCGGGTTTATTTTTAACGAAACTCGATCCGAAGCGGGTTCAGGCTGATAGTGCCGGGAAGCACACCCACGCATTTCCGGCCTTGCTCGCTGCTGACATACATTTCCGAACTTGAACTTGGCGTGTTTATGCGTCATCCGTTTTGAATTTGGGGAAATTTTTGCGTTTATATACGTCATCCGGCGCGAACTGGTTAAAACAAAGGTTGCCTGGGCAATCACTGAGTTTTTCATTAAAAACAAAAAACAAAAAAGAAATAGACAAATTGACTACTGCCTACCTCCCAGGCATAGCTACTGTCTTGGCCGACATCTTCTCCCACGATCTCTCCTCCATATGGCCCAAACCGTACACCTTTGGAAAATTGTTTATCAGCCCAAACACCAAGACCAGCATTCTCAATTCCAGCTTCTTTAACGACCAAACCCTCAGGAAGGCTTCGCTTTGCTTGGTCCCTGCAACCTTTAGGGACTGGTGAATCACCGATGATGGTCAAGGGATGCTGTGGACAGTCATTCTCAAACAACTCATGGCAGTCCTCACAATCTGCATTTAAGTTTCAAAAGTGAACAAAAAAGTAACCAAATTCACTCTAGTGAACATCATCAGCAGTGAAACCTAAAAGTTTCAAAGTTGTTAACACTGTCATTATCTTATACACACAATCTGATCTACATGAGTTAGTCTTACATACGCACTGTGGACCTCACTATAGACGTTCACAAGACTGCGGGAAGATGTTACGGTTTGTGGACTTGGACATGTCCACAGTCCATTTTTCCGTCTCTGAAAAGGAGCTTTAGAGGAAAAACGGGTTAGGGTTATATATAGAAAAGGTAAGAGGAACAGCTGAGAGGCCCAGAATCAATATTTGAGGTAAAATTGTTTGAGGGAAGCGAGAAAATTAGTATTTAGCCAACGTTTTCCTAACTACACAAAGACAAAGGAATGTCCACAGTACGTATGGAAGGTAAAGCTGTGTGTATCTCCAATCAGTAGGACACAAGTAATGGCACATTTCTCACTTGTTCAACAGGGCGAAAATGGAATTTCTTAATACATACACACATAGCTGTCGTCACTTGGACCGTCTAGGTCCTTGTAGCACTTATTGGCACCAGCACGTTGAGGATAACGACGCTCTGGTTTCCGTGACTTGTCCAAATCTAAGACACATTCAAATTAGAAAATAAATATAATAGCATATAAGACTTTTAATGTATGATAGATCTCTAACTGGAAACTACACACTTTTAGAGGGAACCATGTCTGTAACAAATGTCATGAGAAAATGATAGAAAAGATGGATAATGACAAAGCACATTTATTCCTAGCGAAAGTACCGAGAGAATGCTGGATCTGCGAGGCCACCTTGATGTTGCAAGCATTTACATTGAAGGCAAACACTTTGATTTTCTGCTGCTTCAGGTAATCAAACCACTTTTTGGATGATTGGTGTGAATGCCGAATATGCCCTGCTAGAAATTTGTATTCAGTGAAGATCTTGCTGCACTTTGGACATGGATGTTGCTTAGAATCTGTAATATAATAACAAAAATACTCAAAATTATCTCATAAATGATTAATATGCACCGTCTAACAAGTCTAATTTCAGACAAAAGTCTGCCTGGTTCATTGTACATGACCTTCGAACTCTCACTACTGCTAAATAGTCATGTATTTAGCAGATGGGGGCGGGGGGGGGGGGGGGGGGGGGGGGGGGGGGTGGGGGGGTGGAAAGGGGTAGAAAAAAGGTAGAATTAACAATATTTCATTTAAAACCTTATTTTCACTATTATCATACTTGAAATTCGGTCTCGCAGGCATTATTTTAATCATTTGTTATTCCCCAAAATTTCTGTATTTTCCATCAATTAAATGTTAGCCCAAGTAGATAAATCAAGTTAGACCAAATAATTTTATGGAAGTATAATCACCTGAGTATTCTTCCTTTTTCCCTTTAAAGCAGTTGCTTTATAAGCAGTTGCATCACATATTCAAATGTTTGCATTACCTTAACAACAATGTTTTTGTTTTTTTAGTGTGCCTACTTTTTTTATTTTTCACATCGTTGGCATTGGTGATCACAATCCCCAGCCCTGTTGCATAATCCTCTCCATAGAACACGAGTAACTCCTGCCCTGGCTGGATTGGCTTAAAACTCCTGTAGTAGATCTGGCCACAGTACTGGTAGGCGATGAGGTTCTGCTCTGATTCGTTGCACGCACAGTTGACATAGCGCATCCAGTTGCCTTTATTAGGGTTCTTGCCATCAACACAATGACTCTTACCATCATGATCAAAAACCTGTTTTACAATTTAAAAAAATATAAAATTAGTCTTTACTTTTCTAGTAATACTTATTTGAGAACACTACCCTATTCCAGTGTAACAATTATAAATTGTGACTGTCTACAACAAAAAGGTGTAAAGTAGGCATCTTGACGTTTTAAGATTAGAGAAATGAAATCTACAAGAAATAAGCTTCAAAATGATGTATTACAAGACATAGTTGGTATTTGTGACCTGTCATCACAAAATGAGCGTAAAGTCAGCAAATCAATAATTGAGATATGGGTATTTCTAAATTCTGTGAAAACAGAGTTTTCCGATGGTATAGACCGTATCGAATACCCCATTGTTGGCATAGCAACACGTGCCAGTGACGCACACCGCCATGTTGTAGGCAGCTAGCTAGCTACAATGTGCATGTTTGACGTACATGTACGTCGTACCGCATGTTCAGCGTATTTATAATGTACCATGGAGGAATATAAAGCCATGGAGGTAGGAAATGTTTCCTACCTCCATGGTTATATGTAGTCGCTGCTGTGTTTAGACAACAATCGTGACAATGGGCAGCTTTCCAAGGACAATGTCAAGTTATTTTCTACAAATTAACAACCAAAAGTATCCAGGTGTAAGACAGCGATATGTGAAGAAGATCAGTGAAATTGACGGACTTGATCCTTACACTATCACGGCGAAAGATTGGTCACAAGAGATCGATTCATTTCCCATGATAAATTGGGGAGATATTGTTATGTACCTTGTGTATGGGACAAGTTTGTACACTACGGAACAGTTCAAGTGTTTCAAGTCATTGGAATCCTACAATCAATTTGTATGCGGTTGGGTTCAGAAGCCACAGGTATACAACCTGCAAGATTCACAGCTGTGCATATTGAGTAGTCGAGTAAGTACTCCTTTTTGCAAATAAATTGTTGTCTCTCTTGCATAGCCATTGGCAGAGGGCCGGGCTGGGCTAACCCTATTAAAAAAAGTAGTTGATATTAATTTAGCCAGCAGGCTAGGCACATGTGAAGTAAATATTTTAGGGACATAAGTTCAAGGCTTCGGGCTTCCTGCTTCATTGGCATTGCATAGTTTTGTTGAAATACAAATAGGCTATAACACAAGAGAGTTAATAAAACTTTTTTATTCAATTTAATTATTAAAGCTAAAGACAATAATTTAACCAGATTTTCTAAGATAAATCAACTGAAAGAAATGAAATAAAAATGACAAATCTTATTATGTTTGATGTATTGGCATAACTTAGCTAAACAAAACAGATGGGCACAACTTTGCGTCACCTCGGGGTGAAAACCAACAATAGTGCATTGACCTTTGCAGCGACCATGGCAAACATGTCCTCTTTCTTTCTTGTACATGGCCTCCTTCTTTAGTGTTGTCTGTCTGTCTCTATTTGGGGGGCTCAATAATCTAAATATTTTGTTCTGGTCTGATTAATTTTTCAGGTCATGCACTCCCAAAGGCTTAGCGAGAAACCATTGAAACCATGGGTCATTGCCAGCATGGCTGGAACAATACGTTCAGCCCACTGCGACTGCATGGCAGGCTTAGCTGAGACCTGCACCTATGTTGGAGCCCTGCTGTTTGCAGTAGAGTATATAAATAGACAGCGGGAACAAAAGACTGTCACCCAGGAGAAGGCATACTGGCTGGTACCATCGCTGAAAAAGGCAGACTTTCGAGAGGTTCGACAAATAGACTTCACATCTTCTCGAAGCAAGAAAGCTAAGTTAGATAAGCTTTTAGAAGGCGAAGCCCCTCCACATCTCGAGTTAAAATCAACACGAAATATTCCAGCCTCCACTTCACAAGAGATGTCAACATTTTTCACTGACATTAGCAAGTCATCATCCAAGCCGGCCATACTTTCAGTGATTGCTCCACATAATCAGCAATTTATACCCAGAGCCACTGACTTGGAACTGCCAACACCCCTTTCAAAGTTGTACGATGTTAATTTGCAAGGGAATTCTTATAGTAAGGTAATAGCGGAATGTGAAAAGGTAATGAGTTCCATCAAAGTAAGAGAAACAGGCCAGTAGAGTTGAAGAACTTACCAGAGATCAAGGGAACTCAAAACTATGGTACTCATTCCGTGCAGGAAGAATAACAGCGTCCAAGCTCAAGGCAGCATGTCATTCTGACCCTAGAATGCCATCCAAGTCTCTGATCAACAACATATGCTACCCCGAGAAAGTGAAGTTCTCCACTAAAGCCACTGAATACGGTCTAACAAATGAAAATGAAGTACTGTGCAAGTATAAAGACAACATGGAACAGAGCCACAGTGATTTCATCATCTGTAAATCAGGATTCGTCATTCATCCTGACGTACCATACCTTGGTACATCCCCTGACAGCATAGTCAGCTGTTCGTGTTGTGGACATGGATGTGTTGAAGTAAAGTGCCCATACAGCAAGACAAACATGACAATACAGGATGCCATTATCTCAGACAGTGGTTTCTGTCTTGAAATTTCAGACACTGGTCATCCAAAATTAAAGATGACCCATGCCTATTATTATCAGGCTCAGTCCCAAATTTACTGCACAAATACAGAGTACTGCGATTTTGTTGTATGGACTGGCAAAGACTTGCACTGGGAGCGCATTTTACCAGATCATGATTTTGTTGAAGTTTGCATGCAGAGAGCACACA
Source organism: Crossaster papposus (assembly GCA_037893245.1). Taxonomy (NCBI): domain Eukaryota; kingdom Metazoa; phylum Echinodermata; class Asteroidea; order Velatida; family Solasteridae; genus Crossaster; species Crossaster papposus. The sequence goes on along the minus strand of JBAIAA010000074.1, from coordinate 2,728,212 downwards.
GTTTTATTTTGCTAGCAGTTTTGCCAGAACTCTTAGCAAAGTTTTATTCTTCACCAGCAACTACTGCAGTAAGTGCACTAAATGGAAATACGATGTGCTACTGTCACAGTTGCAGAGATACTGCAACTGATACTGAGGTCATGACCTGTAGCTACAAGAAGTGCCCATATGGCATCTTCCACAAGAAGTGCTTGCGGTTCACCAGCTTGAACCTCACTGAACATCAGCAGAAACTGAAAAACTGGTACTGTCCGCACTGTTTCCCACTTGGTGTTTCCAAGTGTGTGAATGAGGAATAAACATGTACCTTTCTTCAGTACTACCTACTGTCAATCCCCCATCTGATCTGCCAATCCCCCATCTGATCTGCCAATCCCCCATCTAATCTGCCAATCCCCCATCTAATCTGCCAATCCCCCATCTAATCTGCCAATCCCCCATCTAATTTACAACTGAGATCTGTGTTCAATGTCACGGAGCTGGCAAGCAGAGAACATTCTTGGGCACAAAATCTATGCTTACTACAATATAGCTTGATATGACTACAAGTACAATGTACATGTTTTTGGCTAAATTTGATTTGCACTTAATGCTAGGTTCCCACTATCACGATTCGCGCCACGATTGAAATCGTGGTCTTTATCGTGGAGTAATCGTGGTGATCCTTTCAGATCTTATCAGATCTTGAGGTCAGTCGTGGCCATCGTGTTGATCGTAGAAAATGTTTGGAGGGTTCAAACATTTTCTATGATTAACACGATTAATTTTTAATTGTGATCATCGCATCAGATCGTAAAGGATCGTAACAAAGTGTGACAGATCGCATTTAATCGTGCTTCCAAATCTGCACGTATCAGATCGTCCCAAATCGGGGACCCTGATCGTGCTAATCGTGTCAGATTGGGACCCAATCGTGGACTCAATCAGGACAATCCTATCGGAACGTATCTGATCGTATCTGAACGGGAGACCAGATCGTGTCACCTGAAATTGAACAATCGTGACTATATCGCATCCAAGCGACAGTGGGAACCTAGCATTGAGGTAGAATACACCATAGTCCTGCCTTGCCAATTTCTTTGTTCACTTTAAATTCATTTGCAAAAACAAAAATACTGAAGGTTTATGAAATACCTTACTTGACTGTAGTGTACGTGTAAGTGAATAACAGTCTCAAGCATACTGTGAAATCACAGCATCTGGTGTGCTGTGATTTTTGAGAAAAGTGGAATTTTGTATCAATTTCCAACGATTGCTGGCTGGCAATCAATGAAAATACCTGACTATTTTGTTCAAACACTACCCCCCATTTATTAAATTTAGTTGGTCCAACCATCACCCTATATAAAATAGCCATTTTACTTACCGTACCACGACAGAATATTCTCTCCAAAGTCCAACCAAAAGAAAAAAGTCCTAATAAGACATACTTCTGCATTTTACATTAATAGAATAGCAGTGATGTTTTAAAAACAATACATTTTGTGTTTATGTCAAATAACTTTCAGTTTAAAAATGTATTTAGGCCATTTAAAATGGATTTTTAGGTTTTCATCACCTCTCTTCTCGAATTTCCCTCCTGTCCCGATTTATTTATACATGTACATGTCTGTTTTATATTTTTTTATGAAACTTTTTTTTTCTCAAAAAGTGTCATGGCTCCTGACTAATAATGTCTCCCATAAATATAATAACAATTCGTGCGACGTGTTGATGTAAACGTGCTGTTTTATAAAATATAAATTCCCCTCCCCATCTTGAGTGATGAAAACCTAAAAATCTATTTTAAATGGCCTTAAGAAATTATTTATCAAAGATATTTTAATATGCAAATGATCCACATGAGCCACCATTTAAATTACCCAGCTGATTAAATCAGGAGACCTGGAGACTATTAGATCAACAGAAATGATGATTACAAAAAAATATTTTGTTTATTTAACATTTAAATGCTAAAATGTATTTTGGCAATTATTTATTAAAAATATTGTTAGTATGCCAATAAATCACACATCTATTTATTCAAGGTACATGTACTCTATTGAATTGTTTCAATTCCTTTATTATTACATACCTTACAAATTTGAAATGATAATTGATTTATGATATGGAAACATGACTGAAATGACTTATTTTATGCCTAACTTTGGAATAATTGACAGGACTACACATCATCAACTATACTACTATAGTTGCTTAGTTGAGTGAAACAACAGAGTTACTCAAATTTGTAAGTGCACAGCTTAGTCTGGCAATGTTGTCCAAAGTTGTCCAACCCTGACTGTCTTTTGTCTCCAAGTAGTCAATGAGACTTGGCCCACCAAGAATCCTGTATTTTTCGCGAACATTACCAATACATCTCTCCACATGAATCCTAACATGGGCAATTTTCCTTGTTACCATTATTTCTGCAGGTGTCAGTTGTTTTTTTGCCGCGAGTGAATGCTGGTATTTACCTCTGCACACTGCATGCCTACACTTTCAGCAATGTCGAAACCTCGGTCACCTAGTACCAAATCACCTGGTTCCAACTTCATTAAAAAACCACAATTCTCAGTTATATGTTTGTCAGATGTTCTACCTTTCCATGCATTGGAAAGATAGGAGATTGTACCCTGAGGTGTGATACCAATCAAATATTTAATAGTATTGTGATGCTTGTAGTTGCTCCAAGTTTGTGCTCTAGCAAGTAGATTTGAAGTGCGGTCAATAAAAATCTCAAAGCAGTCAATAATGACAGCAACACGCTTCCCAAAATGCTCTTGGAATTGCATTGGCATGGTCAAGTGAATCTCTTCCCTCTCTGGCCACAAGATCAAATAATTCAGTTTTGTGAAAAGAATATTTAAAGTTAATTTAAAAACCCTGGAGATTGTTGACTGAGCAACATCAAATCTGTATGCCAAATCACATTCTGACAAATTTAATCTGAGCCTCATAAGCACAATCATCATTTGTCGAAATTTAGACATAGATGAACGGTGGGTTACAACAATATATGGGGATACAAGATTAAAAATAGCCATCAAAATAGTGTACGTAGAAAGCCCAGTATAGTATCTGACTTTAGTTTTTGGTGGTTGGCTGCTTGCTTCAACTTCAGGGGGTTCCTGCCTGTTCTTTGCTGCCTCTTCCTCATGTTTGACTTTTCTTCGCTTCTTTACTCTTTCATTTCGCTCCGTAGTTCCCTGGCTTGGTTGCTTCAACTTGTCATGACCAAGACACAGTGTTGGAACCCAGTCAATGCTGGATGTTTCCCAATTCCTAGCGCTTCTGCCTGCATCACAAATAAAACAAAAAATGAAAATACGTGTACATGTAGTATTTATTATTAATTAAAAACAGTCCCGGTACACTCTTGTTAATACAAACACTGTTAATACAAATTCTGGTTATAGCAAACCCCCAGTCCTGACTCTGAGAGTCGACTAGTATGTAGTGCATGTACCCAACTGTTTTTATAAAAATAATGGGTGGTTTTGGACTTGATATCCACCATGGAAGATTGCTAAATAGCCAAGATTAAACTATTTCTGTAAGTGTTCAGTTACATCCTGTAATTTGTGAAAGTAAGTTCGTCAAAAAAAAGAGCAAATTATGCATCAATTTTCTCTGACCGAGTTGCAGGTCAAGTAGCCTACACTTGACCTTTTGATTTTCCCCTTTTTTAGTACCAGGTAGGCCTAAGTATCTTAATTCCAGGTAAATATCTTCATTTACGATAGTGGTCATTAAGCTGTTTGTAGGATATGTTGTATGAATCTCTGGCTCTAGTCTAGGGAATACAAATGATCATGATGTAGCCTGGGTCTATTTTGTGTGAGCGATATGCATTTCGAGAGATATTTGGAATTAAATGTTTGGTTGTGATCTGGCCTAAGATATAGGCATGATAGGCCTAAGACATAGACAAAAGGATTCCGACAAAAGAGAGCTACATGTATTTGCAGCCCCATTTCAATTTGAGGGGCTTGGCCTATATGCAATGTCAACGTTTTTAATAGGCCTAACGTCATGAACGTTAATTTAGTTGCAATACAAATAAAATGAGAAAAAGCCACGAAGTCATTGGGTTATGGGTCATTGTCCACCAGTAAGTTCGGAATTTTCTTCCCCCTCATAGAATTCACCAAATTATGCATTCTAGATCCTTACCACTGACAAAATGGCGAGAACAGACTCTGGCATGCTCGTCAAAATCGTTGATGTCGGCCCGGTTGATAGCAGAAATCCACAATCGGCGACGTCTCTCCGTGAGCTCTCTCTCCTGGTCACCATGGTGCACCATGAAAAAACGTTACCCCATCACGATATCCACGTGATCCACAACCATAAACTTTACAAGAGGCAGGCATTATTTGTGTTTGAGTACTGCTGAAACGGTGGTCTGGGCGCAGTGGGAAATGGGAGAAGTGCAGTGACCGATAACCGGCCTAACGCTATGCACGTGTCCGTTTACATTACACACGCAGTTTATGGCGCTCTCGCGGTTTCTAAGTAACGACTCTGATCAGTGACGTCATATTCGATACGATCTATATAACACTTGGAGATTTGACATTCAATATTTTTTTATATTTTTATTTTTTAGTCTGGAGTCTTAACACAGAGATTATGAGAAAACAGGCATTTCTTGCGAGAAATTGTGTGAACGTGCAAAGAAAGGCATAGTCAAAATTGTCTCAAAAACTAATTTTTTTTTATCTGATCGTCCTGAAAAATTGGGAATTGATTGTTAGGGATTTAGTCTTTTAAAAAAACCATATAATCTCAAAATCGACCACCCCTTCAAATTTTGACTTTGACTGGCCGTACTGGGAAATCACTCAGTGCGACTTTACGCTCATTTTGTGATGACAGGTCACGTTTATGGTTAGCTACAACAAGTAACACCGAATATGAAATTATTTTTTTTAAATTGTTTTTCGCATCATGGTCTTTTTCTCAAAATAAGCTCTGGCGACTCACAATTATGCTTCCTTTATTCAACAGTCAATACAAAAAAAAGAATAAGAAATTCAAGGCTTTATATAAAAAGTACTCATCATTTGGTCTGAAAATTTGTTGGGGTGAATGGTTGGAGTTGGTGGGGCAGGGTGAGGAATGACATTATTGTCAGTAACTAAATGTATGGTCATGCTTTATCATTAAAACAAAGGTTGCCTGGACAATCACTGAGTTTTTCATTAAAAAATACAACAAAAAAGAAATAGACAAATTGACTACTGCCTACCTCCCAGGCATAGCCACTGTCTTGGCCGACATCTTTTCCCACGATCTCTCCTCCATATGGCCCAAACCGTACACCTTTGGGAAATTGTTTATCAGCCCAAACACCAAGACCGGCATTCTCGATTCCAGCTTCTTTAAAGACCAAACCCTCAGGAAGGCTTCGCTTGGCTTGGTCCCTGCAACCTTTAGGGACTGGTGAATCACCGATGATGGTTAAGGGATGCTGTGGACAATCGTTCTCAAACAACTCATTGCAGTCCTCACAATCTGCATTTCAGTTTTAAAAGTGAACAAAGATTTAACCCAATTTTACAAAACATCATCGGCAGTGCATGTATACATGTATAGGTATTTAACACTAATTATCTTTTACACAACCTCTGATCTATCTCTAATCGGTAGGACACAAGTAATATGGCACATTTCTCAATTGTTCAACAGGGCAAAAATATCACAATACATACACACATAGCTGTCGTCACCATCTAGGTCCTTGTAGCACATCTTGGCACCAGCACGTTGAGGATAACGGCGCTCTGGGCCATGTGACTTGTCCAAATCTAAGACACATTCGAATTAGAAATTAAATATCATAGAATCTAAGAGTTTCAATTATAAAGTATGAGAGATCTCTAACTGGAAACCACACACTTTTAGAGGAACCATGTCTGTAACAATTTTCAGGATAAGATGATTGGAAAAATGAATAATAACAAATCATATTTATTTTTATAGAAAGTAATTACAATTAAACCTTGGGACAAAACCAATTGTTATTAAAATCTCATTCTGCTAAGGAATTATATTTGTTGTTTTTTTGAATATTTGAATGTTAATGGATTATACATGTTAACGTCTGTCGATATATCGATATTACTCAAATACTCGATACTATTTTGAAATTGATATCGCTGATGTCACTTTTTTAATCATATCGAAATATCGACATTTCAATGTATCAACAATTTTGATGTGTCTAAATGTCGATGTTCCTAAATGATATCAAAAATGCCGAAAGAGTGTCAGATTATCCAGAAAATCTCAGGGCTTTAGTATATCAGAAAAGCTGCCGTCTTTATTTGTAGCTTAAAACATTTGAGTAGGCCTATTAAATAAAATACGATCGAGACGACGACCAACTGCGGTTGTCAAGTTGTTCTTTGTGTTTCACCTGCAGCCCGCCACTGTAGTTCACGACCGCTTGCAGAGTAAAATCTCAAAAAAAAACCAGCCATGCCGCCCCATTGACAATTTTTAAATTTGTGGAATCATTCATACCTGTTGTTCTCTGTTTGCGCTCAGTGCCTCCTGGCTTCCCTTCCTCATCACTATCGCTGGAATCTACATATTTAGGTTTTCTCTTATGGAATGAGCCATTCATAAACACTGGCTTAGGTACCTTCAAACCTGGGAACAAATTGTGAAGATTTAAACTAATCATACGAAGTACTGGAAGTGTATGCATTCGTCAGCGTTTTTTAACCACACACTAGGAAATAATAAAGTTTTGCATCCTCCCATTTTCACTTAAGAAACACTGTTTTTTTAAGGTATTTAAAATGAGCTTAAATTAAGGGCTGGTTAAAGACAAAAAGTGAAAATGATAATATTGGTTATGTTAACATTACAAGTAATAGTAGAGTTCAATCGAAAAATTTGCCCAACCTTTACATTTTGTGGAGGAACAAATGAGCCTTTTCAATAGGTTAACAGTTTGACACTAAAACATAACAACAAACTTTGTATGAAAATTAGGCTCATTGCTAGGAGTAAAACTCACCAATTTCTATCATCTTTTCATAGTTCTCCTTGATGTTTTTCAGCCTCATCTTTTCATACTCTGAGAGTTCCTTGTACTCACTGGAAGTAGAGAACTGCTCAATATCATCTGTATCCCTTTCTATTGGCATGATGGTCAAATAATAATGCGAACAAATTTGCTCTTCGGAGATTGGCTGTATGGGATATCCTGTGAACATAAAATAAATTTAACAAAATTATTCAGTTTTCATTATTCATTTATCAGGCAAGATAGATGTGTTCTGTGAATCATCTGAAAACTATCTATGTGTAACCTAGAAATTTGTCACACAAATTTGTCACATAAATTTAATACTAATTGAAGTAAGGAAGCAATCCACAAACAAATATATTTCCACCTGGTTCAAGAAGATTGGGTCCCGGCTTAAATCTCAAGGTTGGGACAACCAAATAAACACAAAAAGGAAAAAAATAGAAGTGTGGGCAAATTCAGCTGAGAGAAACAACAAAAATATTTATTTAGTGACTTTCCAAATGACGACGGCAACAACAATTTGAAAGTGGTTGGTGTGAAGAATGCGTCAAATTCTAGAATGGAATTTCAATCTGATTTCTTATCCAAAAAAATAAGGAATTTAGAATACTAAATAAACTTAAAACGGCTCAAAACAAAAGCTACAAAAAAAATATAAAAATTTACAAAAACCCAACACAGTGCCAAAAAGTGCATAGCTAAAATAGGCAATCTTAACGGTAACCTGCAAACGAAACAAAACAAAAGAACAAAATATAAATTTTGGAATCTTAAAGATGGACTACAACGGAATAATGATAAAGGCTGTGTTGCTGTTTTTTGTTCGAGAAATGTATAATGATTACTAATATATCATTAGTATTCAATAAATCTTGTTCCTTCATGCAAAAAAACAACAAAATTGATCGGCGTTCTACGACCCAGATAATATAAACTCAGTTTCAGCAAAAGCCCTTAACTCATGAATAATTCATACTTTGTGTGTGACGTACTACCCATGAAAACGCATACATATGGTGGCCCTGAAGGGACTCCGCAGATCGCGAATATTGACGTCAAATTTGACGTCAATATTCGCGACTTTTTTGGAAAGTCGTGAATATTGACGTCAAATTTGACGTCGATATTCGCGATCTGCGGAGTCCCTTCAGAGCCGCCATGTATGCGTTTTCATGGGTAGTACGTCATCACTTTTCGCTGGTTTACAAGTCCGCTGGTACTATATCGTGGATTTCATTGTGGTTTTCAGTGGATCTTTGCCGGGAACCAGTACAGGGCGGGAAATTTCAAAATTGAAGAATCAAGGTCTAATTTTGTCGGTCAAATTGCAACAAAATTATTTAGAGAAAAACATGACCGTAACAATAAAGTGTTACCTGAACACAACATAAACAAGGTCTGATAATAAATTTAATGTGTGAGTTTTCATTGTAGTCCATCTTTAAGAGTAATCAAAATCATAACAATCAGAACAAGGACAAGAATTCTCTTAAAGTTTAACTCATACTTCAACAGCAACACTTAGATGACTAATAAACAAGTATAGATAATGTCACCACATGTCTAACCAATGACAAGATCACTTTTCTTGTATCTGGGCAGGCCTTCATGAATATTTATAAGTCTACAAGCAACTGTTTATTGTACATTAGACTGGCTCCAGTCATTAACTCGGTTGAAGCTAGGTTAACACTATCAACTACACAAGGCCTACCTACTACTGTGTATAATAATCTATCCTAGACTTAGCAAGTCTAATCCTTTGTTATACATGGTCCACCATGCCTGGTCGATTTATACAATTTACACAAATCTGGTACTAGCTCACTGTAGGGAGGTCAGATCTTTTTAGAAGCCAGCAGCCAGTGCCCTTTAATTCCCACCTAGCCATGAAGCAGGTTGAGATAAGACATCCAGTTTTTGTTTGGATAAATTTGACCCAGGCATTCCAAGGTTATGACTGTTTAAAGGTAGTATACACCATTTGTAGATATCGAAAATATTTACTACTGAATTATTAGGAAATACCTTACTCAATTGAAGGTAAATAATGATTCTAGGCATTCAGCAAAAGGATTGCGCTAGATATCCTGTAATTATTCAAAAAAAATGAATTTTATAAAGAAAAATTCGCTCTCGCCGGACGGCGAGAGCGAAAAAACAAAGATAACATAAGAATAACTGCTCGACCCCGGTTGAAAACAAACGCTGTTTTTCGTGCTTTTCTCGGCATCCATGATAGTAAAACTTCGGAAAAGTCAGTTAAACGATATTTACTATGAAATACAACCCCCCAAATCTACCCATTCATGATAATTCAAGCAATTACCAATGGTGTATACTACCTTTAAGCTGAGCCCCTAGTATCACACTATTTGTTTTTACCACAGGGAATTGTTGCCTAGCAACCAATGATCACTTTTCTCACTTTTAAAGGGTCTCTTGTTTATACATAGAGCAAGGCTAGAGCGTTCAACCTTTAACACAGTTTTGTGTTGTCTGTTTTCTTTCAGTTAAAGGAGTTTCATAGCCCTTAATTGTGTACAAGCCAAGATTTGCCAAGATAAAAACAGTGGAAAATTGTCATAAATCACTTCTCAAGGCCATTGATAGCTCTGATGTCACATTATAGAATTAGTAACTTTGGGCCTTCTCAGAAAATTGTATCTACACAAATATCTGGCCGATTTCTCATTTTTGAAACAGTTTTAGTAACTCTTTTACAAGATCAACTGTACGACTAATTGCCCTTTCAGTAAATGTAATATGATTTTCATAAAACTCACTAAAATCTTAATTAATTAAGGGGGGGGCACACATCCTGCAATACTTGCAAAAATGACCTTTATCAAGTTTTTATGAAACCTTACATGCTTTTCAAAGTGAAACCAACAACAGTTGGCCTCCAATTAATGTCAACTGTGACTTTTAATAATTGTAATTTTGTAAACAATAATTAGCATCCTAATTAGAATTATAATTAGGCTAATTAAGAAAATATGAAGCCAAGTAATGTTATTGTGCATTTTTTTCTAGAAAATGTAGCCAAATTTAGTATGTTGGTATATATATATGTAATACAAAAAAAGTTGTAACAAAAAAAGTTGTAACAATTGTAATTAATTAATATGGTAATTACCATAATTAAACAAAAATGAAAAATTGTTAACTTTTGATCTCGTTCACAAACTTCCGCAACAGAATTTATGGGAATAAAACAAACTATCCTAAGAGAAAGCTCCTTTAAGAAATTGTTAAAACCTAAACTTATCAATTTCAGCTATAAACTTCAGTCAACCACAAGGGACAATGGGGAGGTTGTGATACACACCACATGCTATCTGTAAACAATCATGCTGGTCATAAACATTGAGCTCTATGTCTGTGGCCTTGGGGGGCAGACTGAAGTAAGCTAGTCTTATCTGTGTCTAATGGGAAATTAGTGTGGCCTTGCAACAAATACACGAAAACTCGGTAACTCACTGAACACCAAAGATCGTAGAGCGCCGTAGAGCGCGCCGCTTTGCGGCGCTCGGTTTTGCTCAACACCCGGCCACACAAACATATACCAAATTATCACACATTTTCTTTACACGATTTGAGTACTAAAACTACTATTTTCCAAACAAAACTAATCAGGTATCAATAAAATAAATGTAGAAAAAGAACAGAAATTGAATATTACCTTAAAAAACAACGAAAATGACCGATATTCCCATAATTATAATCCAACAACGATCCATGCAAACACAGTGAATCCAACAACATCGCGTGTACATACATGTACGTACATGTACGTACAACCATAGAGTGGGGAACAGACGCGGCGTGCCCACGCGCACACATGCAAATAATAATAATAATAATAATAATAATAATGTGCATTGTGTGAAAATTGCGCAACGTGGCGAGTCTGGCACCGGCTCCGTTGCCGGTGTGCGCATTTAGAGGCCGATCACAGACTGGCTGAACACTCGTTAATCTCTTTCCCAGGACAATTTAGTAAACTCTCTTTATGCACCTATCAATTGTATAACGCACCCTTGGACCCCCGGGGGAGGTGCGTCATGTCTCCATAATGTTAAGTCAAAACTGGACGATGGGGGTGCGTAAAGTGCAATTTAGGTGCGTCACGAACACGTCGTGGTGTGTCGAGGTGCGTCTGTTTCGAACCATTGCCATGCGTCAATGCGGCAAATAAACTGTGCTTGTTGAGTAAAAAAAAATTGTACCATATCGACTTCTGATCATTGTTAGTCAGAATCGCCGACTGCAAACAACTTTATCAACATTTTACACTAACAAGTAACAGCGATAGTTTTCCCATCGCGAAATGTGGAAGTCTAGGTGGCCTACAACGCGTCGTCCTTTTCACAAGAACACGAGATATTGCGTGCGTGAGCCCTTCCTATTTGGGACAAGCACGTAAAATATCTCACAGAAAAGGTACCAGTTGCATCCGAATTCTCGGCTATGTAATGGAAGAATAACATTGAGAATAACACAGCGTCAATGCAGCTGCTTTGCTTACTTAGCCGCATGTGATTTCCCAAGTTCGATCGCGGCCAACTTCCCCTCAGCAAAACGACAAGGGAGAATTTGTCGCACACATTACTTTCCATGTATGCTTATCGCTACTAGTACTAGTCAGGTATAAAGTTTAAATTCTCACTACGTTCCGTAGGCTTACACTCCAGTCGGGTTATGATTGGGTGTATAATGTCTGGCGGTACTTCAGGGTGCTTGCGAGACAAAGCGCCTGCATGCAGACTAGAGGGGTGACTCATGTGCAGCGTTGGAAAACCCCTTTGATGGCGCGCATCGCGCATCGCGGTACATGAACGTTTGTGATTGTACATGTGCTGGTAACGATCCAAAAGTAAAGCGTTCCTAAAAAATTTGAGTTTATACGGTACGGCTGTGGTTATTTACCGTAGCATGCCATAGCAGAAAACCAAAGTAAAAGCCGTTCTTTCATTCACCACTGGCGCGGCGCGGCCACACGCCCGACATGCGTGCATACACACAGCGCGATGCCCCACTTCATGTCACGACTTTTCCGTCACGATTTGTGTGCGTCATTGTTTTCTAAGAATGGTGCGTCAAGGATATGACGTACGGGTGCGTCATGCGACTCCAAAATCTGGCCTCACTGTTAACATTGACGCACATCCCCCGGGGGTCTGAGGGTGCGTCATACAATTGATAGGTGCATTATCTCACAGTGCCCCTCGATCTCAAGGTACGACCTATACACGAACGGATAGAGCATGAAATGGACTTTCCAATGATATATGGGGGAGGGCGTACTACCTAGGAATCTAAAGTTGTTCGCTTTTTAAGGTTTTCTTTTGTTTTAAGACCTAATTAATATTCATATCGCGTTTAGTACGCATCTACTACTAGTTACAGAACCATGTTTTTGCTTTAATTTTAGACTAAAACTGAAAAAATTGATTGGGAAACGGCGATGCCCTCCCGATCTTTGGGCCATTTTCGGACGACGTTTTTGCCTCAATTTGATATCATATTTTAATCAAAACTGCGGGAAAGTGTAAAAAAGTTTTGTATGTGCCTTGTGTGGAATTACTTGTAAAGTGTTTCCATTGAGAAATAATTTATTTTTGACACAAAATATGAAACTTTACGTCGTTTTTACCCCCCATTTTCGATCCGAGGGCGCCCTTCGTTTCGACAACGCTACGTAGAATCTTTGCATCTCTCAACAAAATCTACGTATGGCATGACTGAAAGTCTTAAAAACCAAAGAAACAAGGCAATTAAATGAGGTCAAGTATTCACTCCATCCTGATTTCTAGTATTAAACTTTTCTAGATATAAATAAAAGTAATTACTTTAGAATAATTCTCAAACATCGAAATTAAATCTACAAAGAAACTAATATTAATGATTCAAAAACCTTTAAACTTCTCTAATTTAACACAGGAATAAAGAAAGAAATCAAGTTCATGATGGCTTCGAGACATGATTTAACCATGGAGAAATAAGTCACATTTCTCCATGATTTAACTAAAAACTTTCCAAAACTCAGACAAAACTTTTTAACCAAATACGATAAATCTATCAACTATTGTCTTTAAAAACAAAACAATTTAGAATTCAAATCAAACCAAAGAGAATAATTAATGGGTAAAAACTCACCAAGTTTCTGAGCAGAACTTGTGGAATTGTGTCTGAAACATGTGCTGCTTGCCATGCTCACTGAATGTGACTCCAAGGTCAGTGTCCTTTATATGGCACAGTCAGTGTGGGCTAAAGTAAATATACAGGGGGCTGCACAACCTTACTATAAATGGGATGCAGAAGGATGCACTACTCCTATGAGAAAAATGTTTTTTGTAATGTTATTTTACAGGCCAATAAACTGTTCAATAGGCAAGAGGATTACCCGGGGACCACACAGTTAACAATGGACCGGGTAATTCAACAGGAGGCCTATAGAATAACAAATCAAACTAGACATGTGTTTGTGGACAAACACAGAGCTGTTTCGATTGTATAACGTTACTTTCAATATGTGTGTGTGGTGGTCTATGTATGTGTGTGCCAAGTCTGAAGTCGATTGGATTTACACAAGTGCCAAAGATATATTAGGCCAAATAAAATAAAAAACATGTTTAGCGTCACCGCCCGCTTCCTTTTTGGGGGCCGCCTCCTTTTTTCTTTTTTTTTTCTTTTTGAAAAATCAGATAAATTTGACCATTTTGGTTTAAAAAAAAAAAAAAAAAAATTAAGATAGTAAAATTTTAAGATCGTATTTTAGACTTTAGCATCACTGTGTACATGCTCTGGAAATATTTTTTCGTTCTAATAGGAAGGCTAGGATGTGACGTGTAGTCGTGTACGGTGCATACGTGATCGACCCACATGAATTTGGATTTTTAATCGTGGGTGAACCATGTTTTAATTTTAAATTGGAAGATAGGGTGTGACATGATCACTACATTAGCCTCTGTCATGACCTTTCTAAAAGGTCAACGCGCGGAAAATTGTCAAAATGGCGGCGCTTACCAACAGCAACACGTGTGTCGTCGATTTCAGAACTTTATGGCTTACGACGGAGCTCTAAAGACTGTGGTTATTTCGAAAGAATAAACCGTAGGCATAAGGCTAAATGTCATCCAAAACCGTAAAATTACGAAAGAGAAAGAAACAGCGACTGAAAAAATGGTCAGTTTGTGAAAGTGTGCTGCGCTATATAAGCCACTTCGACATTCCAACTGCGCATGTGCACAACAAGATTCAACATTTTTTCTCTTGAGATAACACGGCAGACAAATGCACACAAGGCTATGGCGGACGTGGTAACCGAATCCGCATTTTTTACATTTTCTTGTGAAATCGAAAAAGAAAAAAAATATTTGTTCGAACAAAAGTTTGGCCACACAAAACACCTGAAAATACCAAAACGTAAAAAAAAAATGTTACTTAGTAACTTTAGAACACGACGATCTCTTAAATTTGCTGGTACCCCGCTATGCTTTTGCACACAATCGCTGAAATGTTTATCTCAAAACAAAAATCGTCAAATCTAATCGACCGAGTGTCGCGGCGCAATTGAATAATTCTTGGAAAATCCAAGTTTAATATTTACGAACTTCTTTTAATAGTAAATGTCATTTATGACCCATGTAAGGTTTCAGTCAATAAAAGGGTAAAATATTACTAGATTTCACAGGCGTCTACATTTAATGCGACAGTATTTAAAACTGGTTGGTTTTTAAATTAACATTGCAATGCAGGATCAGGAATGTTGAGGTTTAACGTCCAAATAGTAATTATGTGAACCAAGTGCTTGTGTGTAAAGCCTCAAATTTATATTTGATGTCAAAAAAAATTTATTAAAAATGCAAAAAGAATATTGCTTGTATCAAGTTGTATGAATTGGCCCCAGAATTTGTTTACTGTATGGCATTCAAATATATGGCTTTCAAATAAAGCTTCAGTTCAGTGCCACTGAAAAAAAAAAAATGTTAAAATGTTGGGCCTAACCGGTTTTCTAAGGAGCATAAATACACGGCGGGCCTTTTCAAGTGCAGGAAAGAAAATCTAGTTTTATGATTGGCCATTTTGTATTAAGTATTTCCCCGCAATTCACTATCTGTTGTCTTTCCTCTGTGGTATAGCTAATTACGTTAGTTTTACGCGAGAGCTCGGAAGCCATATTGACAAATTTCCGCAAAACGCCCTCTTCGGTTGATTTTCGTCATTTCATGACAGAGGCTATGTGTCGGGCGGCCATTTTGAAAAAAAAAAAAAAAAAAAAAAGGGCCTCCTCCTTCCTTTTTTAAAAAAGGCATGACGCTAAACATGTTTTTTTTTTTATTTGGCCTTACTAGTAGTAGTTGAAAAAAACGTGTACAAATCCTGTTTTAATGCAGGGTCAAAGACCTTTGACCCTCAGAAAGGGAATTTCCCCTCCTTCTTTGCTCTTGGAATAAATAATAACCCCCATACCCGCCACAATAAGTTGAAATTAGCCTCTTAGATTTGTTTTTGTTCATGGTAATTTTCCTGTTATTTTACTAATATGACATTTTAGTAATACGTCTATTTTTGACCTTTGACCTTTTTCTGTAAGGGGCCAGTAGTTATTCTATGTCATCTTCTTTCATAATCCTGTGCATTTTGACACCAATATCATCTATATACTATATACTCTATATCTATATACTATATGACATTTTAGTAATAAAATTGTTTTGTGACCTTTGACCTCATTTTCGGAGGTCAGGATTTGGTCCCAAGGGTCAATAATTTTTTTATGTCATCTTCTATTGTAATTCTGTGCATTTTGACACCAAGATCATCTATATACCATATTTTGTTGCTAAAATATAATTTTTAGTGATTTGGGCAGGGGTCAATGACCTTTGACCTCTAATAAAAAAAATAACCAACCCCTATACCTCCTTCCTTTTTGTTGGTAGTTGTCCATACCCATACCTACCCAAATCAGTTGAAATTAGCTTCTTTTAAATTTGTTCACAGATGAACCTTAAGTTAGGGATACTACATGCACACTGCGAGAAATGATTGAAATAAACCAAAATCCTACAATGTTCATCGTGCATAAGTACCAGTGCATGCGGTCGCATGATGTTTGCAAGTACAAACGCCCAATTATTCTGCGCGTGCGCATAATAACCGACAACAAAAACCTAGCTTGCTGGAAAAAAAATCAGGTCAAAATGTATGACCGGTCGTGAAATTGGATGTCAATATTTACGTAGATATTCAAGATTTTTGAGGCAAGTCGTGAAATTTGTTGCGAATATCGACGTCAAATTTGACGTCAATATTCGCGACTTTTTGGGAAACTCTTGAAATTTAAGAGGAAAACCAGCGGGAGGAAGAAGGAACTCTGCTTGATCAGCTCAACGTTCCTCTATCTGAAAGTTGACGAACTGACCGAAGACAAACATAGAACGAAGTTATATTCGGAACTTGGATGGATTTTGCCACAAAAGCAATTACAATTACGTTTGTGTTAATTGACAAAGCAGCTACCAATACCAATGAATCAACATTTTATACCAGAATGTATAGAATTTGACAACTAACAACCATTTTACTACAGCATATCAAATAGACATAAGAATAACAAAATTCCTGTGCAAAAATATATGTGCATGTTAAATTCGTAAAAAAGTGCCCAGCACACCAATTAAAAAATTGCATAACCCAATTTCTAAAAAGTACATCTTTATGTACCATAAACCTTTAAAATGTGTTCCTACAACCCGACTTATTTAATTCAAAGAATTGATAACATTCATGTGGTTGTCATGGATTCAAAGACGTATACATCATTTGCAGACGGCCACAAATTTTACTACTGAATTAATAAGAAATATCTTACTTTAATATTCACAAGTAAATAATGATTCGAGGCACGCAGCAAAATATTGCGATAGAGATCCTGTCATTGTTCTAAAAATTTGAATTGTATTTTAAATTCACAAATGCCAGATGACAATTACAAAAAAGAACTAAAAAAAACCAAAACAACTGTCCGACGGTTGAAAACAAACGCCGTTTTTCTTGCTTTTTCTTTTTTTCGGCATCCAAGATTGTAAAACTTTGGACAAGTCAGTTACCGGGTAAATGATATTTACTGTAAAATAAAACCCCCAAATCCACCTATTCCTGATAATTCAAGCACTTACCAATAATGTACAAGGCTTTATACGTAGTGCACATTGCATGATGTGTAATAATAAGATGTTCAAAGTAACAAGCAATACCATTACGTTATTGCACATTGCTACATGCCTTCATCCATACTACATTATCAACTGAATGAATAAACACAGATAATTCATAAAGTGTATGCATGCGTGTGTAAACACCGTCGATCGTGGACAGGGGACAAAGGAATTTTTGAGAAAACAATGAGGTCCACGATCTCGACTCGTGCACAAATCTTATGGAGATCATCTGAAAACGTTAAGTATAAACAAAAGAGGGATTACGGTCGGACAATGCCCTGTCCACGATTGAAGATCTTTACACACTTGTGTGTTTTTGTGTCAGAAACCTACAGAAACGATGTGGTGGGGTAAAAAGACATTTAATTGAGCTTTTATTTATCAAATACGTACAACATGTACGCTGCATCACAGCTCACAAGTGTTAAAAAGAGCAATATGCTCATCACACACAGATTTATGCCGAAATTTATGAGCTATTAAGTAAAAATAAAATGAGAAAATGGTCAAGAGCAACATATATGATACCCTGTGTGCAATTTTTGCTAGTTATTGGATTTTCTCAGCCAAAATTAACTGTGCTTAAAAGAAACTGGTGCTTAACCCACCCCATAAAAAATCAGCTGGAATAAATGCGAACCATGCATTGCACATTAGGCACTCTTGACAATGAGGGTAACGTGGGCCTTGACGCCACTAAGCTGCGAGGAACTGAAACTGACGATGAGTTCACAGGATCCAGCCGTCTTGGGGGTTAATGTCACTCGTTGGGTTAGCTTACCGTTCACTGCAACATGTCTGTCAAGAGAAGAATATGAGAATTAAGGAGACTTGTAAAAATACAGAATAGTTATTACAATAACTTTAATAGATCTTTCACCCAATGGCAAATTACTTCACTTTAAAGTTATAGTACACCATTTGTCAAGTTTATCGTTTAACCATTTCGCGCCGGATGACGTATATAAACGCAAAGTTTTCCCCAGGTTCAAAACGGATAATGCATAAAAACGTCACGAGCAAGGCCGGAAATGTCTATCAGCAGCGAGCAAGGCCGGAATTGTCTATCAGCAGCGAGCAAGGCCAGAAATGGGTGGGTGTGCTTCCCGGTACTATCGGCCTCAACTCGCAACGGATCGAGTTTCGTTAAAAATAAACTCGCCCACCGGCTCGGTGATGTTAAAATAATCCCGGCTCGAACTGGTTAAAGCAGTTCACAAAAGTTCACAAGATCTTAAGAATGGTGCTTGACAACAAACCGGACAAGGTTTTAGCTCTGTATATTCTGAGAAAATAATATTCTAAGTTAAAACATTTGCTTCTACTGTAATTTTACAAATAAATATATTTGGGGGTTTAGTATTTTATAGCAAACAAATGTAATCCTGGCCAGTTTAAAAGATGGGTTTATAGTTGTTAAAAAAAAATCAAAAATACAACCGCTGCTTCTTAAGTCCAGTTCGCTGACCCTACCTCAGACAAAAGTGAAAAATTGTAGATGCCAGGGAAGTTGTCAAGCTAGGAAAACAGACTCGCTGCCCAATGTGGTCTCATTTTCACCTTTTTGACAATTATGGCTTCCAACGATTGCCCACAAGCGCCTACTTTTGCCAGAGAAGTTCACAATTTGTTAGGAACTTTTAACACAACGTTTTGTTATAACTTACGGTGCTTTGACCCGTTTGGCGCCTTCGATGATGGACCCCTCCATCAGAAGGCTGCAGTCATTCAGCGGATAAGGTAGCGGGTTGGTCATGGAAACCACTGCTGTAAACGACTTGCCTCGCACAATTGGTCCCTCCGTCTACGAAGACAAAAGAAGATGAAATGAACTTAGAGCCGTTTAAAACAAATATGGTTAACAAAATGTTACGTCTTGTTTATTCAGAGGATCAATGAATTGCTCTTATAACAACTCCAGCCGTTGATTTCCCCCCGTGTAGCGTGCCCAGTCAATCCTAACTGTATTAGACATCAGACTTTTAGTTTAATTCACTCATTTAGTTTGGCGCAACTCTGTCTTAACCAGTTCGCGCCGGATGACGTATATAAACACAAAGTTTTCCCCAAATTCAAAACGGATGACGCATAAACACGCCCAGCTCAAGTTCGGGAAATGTCTGTCAGCTACGAGCAAGGCCAGGGGTGCGTTCCACTTACGCAAACTGTTTGCGCGAACGTTCGCCTGCGTCTTGAGTTGACGTTAGTTGAAGGGGAACGATATTTGAAAAATTACGTTTTCAAAATGGCGGCGCCCGGTGACAGTGACGTCGTTTGGTTGGCTGCTTTTTGTCCAACTCATTATTTTTCTTTAAAAGATCCCTGTGACTGCTCAAAACAACCAACCGTTTATAACGAAAAGTATGAAACGTAAATCAAAACCGTAAAAGGAAAACCTTCGGCTGCTAACTTTTCCGCCATCTTTAAAACACGTCACTGGCCAACAGCGAACAGCTCGAAATGTCATTCGCCGTTTTCGCTAACGTTTGCCAACATAATTGGCAAACATTGCTTTCCACTCACCCGAACAACGCTAACGTTGGCCAACGTTGGCAACGTTCGCTTAAGCGGAACGCACCCCAGAAATGTGTGGGTGTGCTTCCCGGCACTATCAGCATGAACCCGCTTCGGATCGAGTTTCGTTAAAAAACATCCCGCCCCTCGGCTCGGTTTTGTTAAAATAATTCCAGCGCGAACTGGTTAACTAACTGGGTGTTAGCGACTCAGATTCAATAAGAGATTCAATGAGATATATTGAAGATGTTGCCATGAAAACCCGACACACTTACCTTGACATAGAGATCAGGCTTATCAAGCATGCAGTCATACTGCTGGCTGAATGGCTGCTTAGTCTCCTTGACAGAAGCCATGATGAAGAACGTCACGCCAGCATAGTCAGTGAGTTGAGACAAGTACTCAGATGCAGGAACAGTGACAGGAATCACTTTGGCTGCAATTACAAATGGTAAAAAAAACACCAAATCTATCAATAACTTCAGGAATCCCTGTGTGTCTGTCCGTATTTCGATTATCTGGGCACTGTATGAAGATGAAACTTGGCAGGTGTATTGCTCAGAACACCCCAAAAAAGCAATACCTGATGCCTAGACCTGCAAACGAGATGGTATAGACTACCATGCACCGCTGCTACTTGAATACACTTTATACCATCACATTTGCACGTTTACCGGAGGCCTAGACCTGCAAACAAGGTGGTATAGACAACCATCCGCTGCTACTTCAAGTACACTTTATACCGTCACATTTGCATGTTTACCGGAGGCTTAGACCTGCAAACAAGGTGGTATAGACTACCATGCACCGCTGCTACTTGAATACACTTTATACCATTACATTTGCATGTTTACCGGAGGCCTAGACCTGCAAACAACGTGGTATAGACTACCATGTACCGCTGCTACTTGAATACACTTTATACCATCACATTTGCATGTTTACCGGAGGCCTAGACCTGCAAACAACGTGGTATAGACTACCATGTACCGCTGCTACTTGAATACACTTTATACCATCACATTTGCATGTTTACCAGAGGCCTAGACCTGCAAACAACGTGGTATAGACTACCATGTACCGCTGTTACTTGAATACACTTTATACCATCACATTTGCATGTTTACCGGAGGCCTAGACCTGCAAACAACGTGGTATAGACTACCATGCACCGCTGCTACTTGAATACACTTTATACCATCACATTTGCATGTTTACCGGAGGCCTAGACCTGCAAACAACGTGGTATAGACTACCATGCACCGCTGCTACTTGAATACACTTTATACCATCACATTTGCATGTTTACCGGAGGCCTAGACCTGCAAACAACGTGGTATAGACTACCATGTACCGCTGCTACTTGAATACACTTTATACCGTCACATTTGCATGTTTACCGGAGGCCGCCAATTAATTTGCCCATTCTGAACAGGCACTGCACTAGTTTATTATAGACTCTGTATTTTCTCAAAGAAATAAACTTTCAAGAAAGCACCTTCTAACACTGTAAAGAAGGTGCTTCAATTCTGGGGAACTGTTACTCCAAACAAATTCTCAGGAGCTTTTTATTTTAGGCATAATCAATGACAAACCAGTTTAAACAAATGTCGGAGTTTAGAGGAATGCACAGGCATTTATTCGTGAGTGACCTACAGCTGGTGAAGGCACAGTTCCTGGTCAACTGTAAGTGTATGTACATCACCCTGTATGTGTGTCCCCACTCAAGCACATATACCACTGACCAGTCATCACTGCACTGATACTAAACAATGCATTGACCCATCTGTACCAAGTCAATCAAACTTCAACTGTTTGGCAGGTTTAGTGCTGTTAGGTTTAGTACAGTACCAATAATTACTGAACCTGTGAGTGAGCTGATGAGTTTGTTAGGTTTGGTAACTTTTTTTAGTGCGAGATCCTAGGGGGTTTAGGTTAATGCAACAGCGCTAATACATTCTTAGCATGCACAGAGTGTTCACTACTGGTACTTACATTCCTTTACTTTAAGGCTTAGTACGCCATTGTAGGACGCCACTTTACCCTTCTTCACTCCTGTGTAGTAGACACTGTTTCCAGTGACGGCCAGAAAAACACTGCGCGTCTGGATGAAGAGAGTAAATAGTGAATTAATTATCTCCATCAAAACAATTAAGTTTGGTCAACGCAAAGTTTAAAACCAGGGTACTAATAAGCAGGGCCCGATTTTAAAACACTGCTTAACAGATAGCAGAAACGTTGTGCTGAGATGATAATTGTAATGTTTCAGGGGCAATTACCTGGGTAATAATGTAAAACGCTTTGAGACCATTGGTGACAAAGCGCTATATGTGACCGGTTCTACAAAAAGTTGTATTAAGTCGCGTTGTGCACTATCGTGTAATGGCCCGCTCAACACTGAGAGGGTAAATATTTCATCAAAATGTGATTTTTATTTTTTGTCATGAATGACATATTTAATACCTAAAGTTTCAGGTTTAATTCAAAGAAATGTTGATTTTAATGAATAGGGTGGAAACAAATAACATTTTGTGTGCATCGTTCTGTTCTACAATAGAGCCGGCTATTTCGAAGCCCGTTTCCAAGAAAGTAATCAATATATCAATCAATATATGTAAATAAAATATTATTATTACAACATATCTCTAAAATGAGAGGGGCTATGGAGCTCTATTATACACCAAATGAAAACTTACATAGTGGGCTTTTCAAATATGTATATAACTTGATTTGGTTTTTTTATGCGACATAATCCACCTTTTTGTAGAGTCGGTCACATATAAGCACTACACAACATTTTTTAAATGCTTTGACAACATTGTCATTACTATGACTACTCTTTGTCAAACTCAAATCCGTTACCTGATGTGACTTGTTCACCATTTTGACGGTAAACTTGATGTCTTTTCCAATCAGAAACTCCTCCGTCATGTCCACATAAATATCTACGTCACGGACGAGATTCTTGAGAATTCTCTTGGCTTTGACTACGTGACGACTGGCCTCTCTTACTGCGATACGCTCCAACTCCGTACCTAAAACATGTCAAATTATCAAAATAAAGCTCAAAAGGTTGGTCTGATGGATTCTAATTTCAGTAAATCATAAAGTTAAGGGTTTCTCTGCTATTACAAATGATTTGAAAGTAGACATTTTCAGTGGTGATAGGATCAACAAAAAAATTATAAATGATTAAAAGATATTCAAATATTCAAAAATATTCAAATATAATTAATTTTACATATATGTAAGGTGTTTTGGCAAAATAAGACAAATTCATATTTGTAATCTTTGATATGTTTACTATAAAAAAAATGTTTAAACGCTATAAAAAACAAAAAGAAACAAAATTTCGATGATGCCTAGCGGCAATAACTAGTTATCATTCTGAGATTCTGAGAACTTTTTTGTTTTCATGAATGCAAAGCTCAAAACGTAAAGGCCCGTTGTTTTTTCAGTTTTTTTTATGTTGACATGTCAAGAAATGCGAACAATAAACAGCCATAACATGTGCAACAAGTGCAACAAACAGTTATGCAAATATAATTATATTATCTTCCCTCATACCAGCAAATTCTCATTTTAACCTCTGCCCAGTTCCGTCTCATTTTGCTAAAACGCTTCGCATATTTATTCGCATGTGACCATTCATTCCAAGTCTCCTCTGCTAAACATATACACTACACCTAAATAATAGTGAACAAAAAATTATGGCCCACCATTCTTAAATCTTTCTAAAAAATATAACTAATATAATAAAATATTTATACAAATTATGTATCTATATTGAAAAGTCAAGAGAGGCTCTCAAATTAATAAAAAATAAAAAAATAATAAAATTGTTCCAGACATTTTCTGGGCATTGAGTTCACAAGTCTACATACATCTTTTTGAAAAATAATTACACAAGACTTTTATATTTAAACAAATTTTCTAATTCGTCGCAATGTCAACAAACCTTCTTTGTACTTGTACTGGTCAGTGATATCCTCGCGCTCAAATTTACCAACGGCTTTAGTGCTGATATTGCACCCTACACCATCAGTGACAATGTCGATGATTTCTGGGGCCTAGTAACAAATAAAAATTAAAGACAGAACAGATAAAAAGTTACTGCAAAAATGTTCAGAATGTTGTTAAGGCACAATTGCAGAATACCCCGCCACTTCGTATTCGTGGGTTTGGAGGAG
The DNA here is from genome assembly GCA_037893245.1 of Crossaster papposus. Classification (NCBI taxonomy): domain Eukaryota; kingdom Metazoa; phylum Echinodermata; class Asteroidea; order Velatida; family Solasteridae; genus Crossaster; species Crossaster papposus. The sequence continues at coordinate 2,704,249 of JBAIAA010000074.1, read as the reverse complement.
GATTTTTGAAAGGGTAATAAAGTCGGCGTTTATAGTTTATTGACTATAGCGCTTGTTAAGTCAACAGTCCCCATTAGATTTTTATGTGAACAAATTCGTATCAAACGCCGACTAATCTAGTCAGACTCTCCTGTTTAAATTGATCAAATTGTTATCGGCGTGATCGATTGAACGGAAGTTGAAATAAACTTTTTCTCTTCCCATTATAGTCATTCATTTGCAATATTTTCAATGTGTAGTAAATTCTTTTGAAATATTCATCTTTTGACCTTGATAATTGCATTGGCCCAGTCATGCACAAAATAAGGCATTTCCAAAAATATAGCCATTGTTGATCTCATACACGACGGCCCTTGCAGGATGTAACAGGATTCAATGTGGGCATATTTACGGGGCAGTTTACACTTTTCTGCAAAAGAATTGCATTCTGACCACTTAATCAACCATGTTTAGTCAGGAAATTATAAGAAAAAAACTTCAAACTGCTTTTTGACTGAAATAGTAACTTTGCATGATTTTTACTTGTTTGTTTTGCCCATGTATAAAATGTTCACTACAGGTACCATATTATGAGTCTGTCCATAAATTAGGGGTCTAAATTCTCGCATCCTGAGCCACGCAGAGTTTAACAGGCTCTTGAATTGTCGCCCCTTAAACCCTGCGGACATTCGCAGCAATCATTAAACAAGTTGGCCAATACATGATATGAACGTCCACCACTGGTAAAATGACAATTTCTAGCACTATACTTATTATTTTATTGGCGTTTAGGTAGATTTTCAGTCTTTTATGTTTCTTATTCTGTATATTATATAATAGCAAAGCTTTATGTCAAGTTCTGTACGTTAATTTCTACAGTTTTTCCGATTAATTTAAATTTTTACGTGGGAAGATGAACATTTGTGAGAACACCTTAGATGTCCAAGTGAATGGACCAACAGAAATGCGCGTTGCGGCGAACTTGGTTAGCACGCCTTGGGCTGTTTTCCGAACCCCAGTTTTGTCTTCGTCTCCGGCTTCATTCATACAGTTTAGCAATAGGCTGTAGCCGGAGACGGAGCCAAAGCCAGGGGTTTGGAAAACAGCCTTGGTCTGTTTGTAACGAAGGCTCTGATTGGGCGCTTGAATCTTTGCGCTAATAACCACGGATATTGCTGAAAGTCCGCAGTAGAAAGCTCGTAAAAACGCTGCGTGGCTCAGGATGATTTCTCGTGTCTGTTTTTTTCTGAAATAAGATATTTTTGTTATACTTCAAAACATTTGTTCACACCTTCTATCTCAAAGAGTGATTATATAAACTTATACTAAAGTACCAAGTCAAATAATCAACTAAGAAGCCGTACCTTTCTAGATTTGGTGAAGACTTTCCAGTAAACCTTTTCAGCGTTGACCTCCGCAAAAGCAAACTTGGTGTCATATTGTAGGTACACATGACCTTGTTTTATGGCACGCAGGGAGGTAGGGCCCATACAATACACACCTGTAGCAAAAATGCAATCAAATTAAAACAACCTCAACATTTCCTGACAAAGCCATTATCGTTTGCTACAGATCAGAGCAAAACCAATTAGCAAAGTTATGAACAAAGAAAGCATTGTGTTGAACCATCTGGCCATTGCAGTGAAGGTGCACCAATTGTTATGTAGTACAAATTCAAACCACCTTACAAATGACCTAGGAAACTCAGTCCGGATCCAGGGGAGGGGTCCTGGGGGGTCAAGACCCCACATTTTTTTAATTTTTTTTTTATTATTAATCATTTTAATTTTTTTTAAAATTTTTTTAAAAAAATGTATTGCTTATATATCAGAGCAAAATAGCAGCGTGGTGCTTTCTGTACAAGATTTCCAATAGATCTAAACAATCAAAATATATAAGAAAAATAGGCTCATAATGTGCCAGAATGCCCCTCAGAGCTTTTACTGTAAAACAAATTCAGGGGAGAGCCCCCACACCCCCGCCCATGGCTAGGACACCCACATTCATAAATTCCTGCATCCGCCCCTGTTATTTATTTGTAAGAGTGAACTCTGAACATGATGCAAGGATATGATTGCTTCAAAAGTGTCTTGCTCAAAGAGTTAAATGAGAAAGAGTTAAAAGAACTATTACCAATACACTCTTCAAATATATTGAGGATTAAGAAATAAACATCAGAATTGACATATGCCAATATTTTGCTCCTAAAGACATAGGCTAGGCCCTGTTCCTTTGTCTTCAATAAACCCATGCAAAAATATCTAAATAAACGGCATTATTCTCAATGAAATAAAATAAAAGTAATGCCCCCGCCCTCCCCCCAAAAATAGTCTATTTACCAAAAATCAAATCGAAGGGGTTCTACCCCAGTTCAAAATAAATTTTAAAAAATTATTTTTTAGTTACATTTGAGTTTAATCACAAAAAGGTACTTGGAAAAAATTATCCAAATGTGCCACATACAGAGCAAAGATTAAGACATGTATTTGCTCACCGTTGCTGGTTTCCTGTGGGGTAGAATCCACAGCCTGCCAGCCCCCGTAACCTTCCTCAAGATCTGGCCGAGCCATCCAACAGTCATTCCACACGTGGAAATTCCTAGAAATGATCATTAAACAAATTAAAAAAATATTTCAGAAAATAAACATACAAAATAATGATCCCTGACACAATTATTTGAAACAGAAAACCGCAAGTTGTATAGTCTTAGGGGCATTAACCCAGGCCTTCATTTTAATAAATCTGAGGAGAGCTGTGCATCGCTCTCCTTAAATCAAAAGGTGAATTAAGGAGAGTGATTTTAAAATCGCTCTCCTTAAATCAAAACAATGAATTAAGGAGAGTGATTTGCTCTCGCTAACAAAACGCAAGTTTAAAGGCCCTGGACACTATCTGTAGTTACTCAAAATGACAACCAAAGGTGTCTATGCCTTTAATAAACACATACTCAAGAAAAGGAACACAACATTCACCAGTAGTTCAACTTTTGGTTAAGAGAATGATGGCGCTTTCCCATCCAGTGACATTTCTCTCTCTGTGACTTGTATGGCTTAATTAAGCACGAATTAGTCTAGGCCCGTTATGTCCGAAATGGAATGGGCGAACACGAAAGACTAGATGACCGTTGTTGGTATAAGATAAATCTGATGTGATTTTATTTGGGGGTGCGAGGAGAGAATTGTAATCGCAAATTCTCTTGTGTTAGCAATAGCAATGCTTTCGTGTCTTTACTGTTATGACATTCGTCAGTTGCAGGTAGGTGATTCCATGGTGAGGAATCGGTTTTTAACTTGCAAGGTGTGTGGGGTTTGGTGCGGTACAATCAATGAACGTGAATTCCAGGTATTTCGGTGATGTGCGGTGATAGAAAGAGATTTTTTTTTTTTTTTTAATTTTTTTTTTTTTTTTTTTGCTCTTGTTAAAATTTTAAGGAGCGCTTTTTTTTGCTCTCCTTAAATTTGTTAAGGAGCGCGGAGGAGCGCGAGCGCGATCGCGCTCCTTTAAAATGAAGGCCTGATTAACCCTTGGTGACGCATGGGTGAAAATCGTGACCAAGTCGTTTTCCTGAACATTGTATTTTTAGGAAGTGTAGTTATCACAGATGAAAATGAAGAGGATTTGTGTGCGCTGTCCGTATGATTTTGGTAAATTTTGTTTATTTCAAAGCTGTTTTTCTCGAAATGTGGATTTGGCAAATAAATATACACCTGTCATCTTCATCAGACCATAACTCGCTAACTAGAAGATACACACTTGTGATGGGTATCATTAGAAAGCTTAAATGAAATACCCTTTCTCACCATGTGCATATCTCAAAAAGTCATTTCGAGACTTATTCCTGATTTCGATGGAACGGGTCACATATATAGTGTAGTTCCCCTAGAATTGTCTGACCTTTCATTCAAAACCTTTCAAGTTTCCCGGACTGAAAGGTTTTGAAAGGTGAGAAAACTGTCTGACAAAAAGGACCTATAAAAGATTTTGAAAGGTAAAACAACTCTCTGAACAAACAGGTGTGAGAAAAAAAATACCTTTCAAGTTTCTTGGACTGAAATATTTTGAAAGGCGAGGAAACTGTCTGACAAAAGAAACCTATGAAAGATTTTGAAAGGTAAAACAACTTTCTGAACAAACTGGTGTGAGAAAAATTCCCTTTAAAAGGTATTGAAAGGTGTAGTAGTGCAGTAGCAACAAATTCTGGAGCGTTTTGAAAGGTTCATACTTATTTATAGCCATTTTGTCAAGTAAGCAGATTTTGAAAGGTTTTGAAAGGTAAAACCATATAAGGGTTTAAAACCAACCCTGTGGCACAAGTGCGGCAAAAAATACAAAACGTGACTTTTCCCATCTCAATAAAATATACCCCTGTAATAACATTCATTCCATTCAGTATTCTTCTACAACAAAAATCACTGTCATTCTTCATTTTCTAGTATGAATTTGTTGATCAATTCAATCTTCCTGGATGAATATTTTTCAAATAGACGTAATAAGTTAACTATTTTGAGAAATAAAATTTTATTTTCAGTTAGATTTTTCTCATCAAATTTGAATATATGTTGTATGAAATAACAACGTACGTACCGGTGGGGCCTGTAGGTTTGAGGAATAGATGAGTTTGTGAACTGCCGGCGTACACCCAGTCCCGACAAAGATGACCGCATCGTGCTCGCTGGCTTTGACGGCATTACGAATGATATCTCTAAATTTGGAAATCAACATGGAAAAGATAATTAAATGACGTCTTTTTGAAATTCCAAAAGTTTAATTCTTACACTCAAAGGCACTCAAAGGCACATATAGGTTGGTAAACACCGCCAATCGTAGACGGGGCATTGTCCTACTGTCTTCCCTTCTTCCCTTCAGAGGCGCTCAGAGGCGCTCAGAGGCGCTCGGAGGCGCTCAGAGGCGCTCGGAGGCGCTCGGAGGCGCTCGGAGGCACTCAGAGGCACTCAAAGGCAATTGATTGGTGCAATACAAGAGCTAACGTTGGTTATAATGTCATAATACGCACCTTGCTTCATGTCTGTACAGTGTGGTTTGTAAGGAGGTTACTGTAGTCGTAGTATGTGTATTGCTGTACAGTGGTAGAACCTGGCATCTGATGTAATCCTCAATCATTTCCAAGGACCTACACAATAAGATCAAAGTTCGGACATCTCATGGAAATTCATTGCTGGTTGACAAGTCTAGTTTCAGATGGTTTTTAATAAATTATGGTGGTTTTATTTCTCAAAACAATTCAAGTTTGACTGCTGACATATTAACAGCATATAAACAGAGATAAACACCTAAAATGTAACAAAATGTTGCTCCACACACACACATTTATTTACCTTGTTTTACAGATATTGGGTTTTGCCCTTAAATTTTGCAGATATTGAACATTTTACTACCGAAATATTAAGAAATATCTTACTTATTTTAAAGTAAATAATGATTGTAGGCATCCGACAAAATGATTGCGCTAGATATCCTGTATTTGTTCAGCAATCAAGACTTTTGTGAAATCAAATTAATTTTTTCCGAATAGTTACAGGATATCTAGCACAATCAAAAGTTTGGCGCTGTTTTTTCCCTTAATATAAAATATCATCTCAATGAAGGTCAATCAGTGCAAACAAATGTTGAAAAGACTTAAATGAATCTTGGACTGAGAAACATTTCCAATTTTGTTAGAAAATTATTATTATTACATGTATTATTATTATATATTTCTGGTATTAAAACCGAGGATCTCTCAAAAGCACCCTAGGCAGGGACTGAAAACCCAATTCACATATTGACCTAGGCCGGATTTGAACCTAAGCCATAGTGTTGGAAGGCGAGAAAAGAACCGCTACGCCAACTTGACCCCCATAAAAACTTCCAAAAATACTTCCATAATACTTCCCTAAAAAAGTACACAACCGCTGAAGTAGCGTCAGGATACTACATTCTTTCAACTATACTACTACTACTACTAGTACTAGCTCTAGCTTCACTCACAGGATTGGCGCATCAAATCGTTTATTGCAGCAATATCAGTATCAATCACAACTATTAAATAAAATTTAAGCAACTGCTTTTTAGTGTTTGAACTTTGATCATTACTAGTCGTGATGACTTTGTCAAATCAAATATGGTATTAATGACAAGAATTAGCAGCATGTGTATTGGGACTTTGGGAGAAAAAATTAGTATTCAAATTATCAGCCATTTGCAAAAACTCACCTACCGGAGGCTGTATAGTCACAATATACCACTGAAATTAAATGAAACAATAAATATTTAATACGTATTGATTATCAATACAAACCACGGTGGGTATTAGGGTACAACTATAGAATACAGGACCACTCCATTCTATGTCATAGGGTAAATAAAGCCGAAAGTAGTTGAGTGGCCCTGCGTTCTATAGTTACTCCCAAACCGGCAATATTAACCCTAACTCCCTCACCATTGTTATTGAACAATACAATTCCTTCAAAATCCTCCAACTTCCTTTGTTGTGTAGGGAGTTAGGGTTAATGAACAAAAATACATGCTTTTCCAGGCTAAATAGTCATCTAGACCCAGTAACTTGGGCTCCAGAACTAGGGCTTCAAATTTTCACTTGGGTCAATCGTACATGTATATATCACATGTTTATTTGAAGGCAGTTGATTTATCAGGCACCTGCAAAGTAATTGAGGAACCGCTATTTTGCCAGCTAGGTACTCACTAAACATGGGCAGTGACTTTATCTTTGGACTTAAGAATTTTTACCGTGACAAATCTTAGCCCTTTGCACTCAGCCCCGCGCTACATCTGATTTATAAGTCCCTTAAAAGCTCCTGGGCCGGGGTCCAAATATTCCCCCAAAACATAGCCCTATTTGTAAGCTTTCCAATGATACATAATTATATGGGATTTGTACACTGTAAATGATATTTGTATATACAAACTAGCAACACGTACAAAATCTTTGAAAACAAGGCCTGACTGGTTTAAAGGGTTAATCTTCTTCCACACCAAAATTGTTGTAGTGACTTCATTATATTCACGAGACAGGAATCAGACCATTTTACATTTTGGACTTATATTTCTCTTAAAAAAAATCCTCCAGAGCCACAAATCAGAAGACAAAAAATAAGCCTAATTCGTCCGAGTTACTGGACCCTAGTTATCAATTGTTTTACTTTTGGACATGATCTGGCGACACTTGTACTAGGGTCCGAGCCAATGTAAATATGTAATAATCAAAACTGTGAATCTCTAGAAAATAAAATAAACGCCATCAGATTTCACACTCAAAACGGCCACAAAATTAATAGACACACAACTCCTTATACAAAGTCATCGATTATTATAATCTTTCTGAAAAATGAAATTTCCAGTTGAGTTCCGAGAGCTACCTGTTACTAGCCCCTCATATCAACCGTACATTTTTCGTTCGTATATTTTCAAATATGTGACACGCTCCCTCGTAATCAGGAATAAGTCTCGAAATGACTTTTCAAGATATGCACATGGTGAGAAAGGGAATTTCATAAGCTTTCTAATGATACCCATCACAAGTGTGTATCTTCTTAGCTTAACAAGTTACATGTATGGTCTGATGAAGATGACTGGTGTATATTTATTTGTCGAATCCACATTCCGAGAAAAACAGAAAATAAACAAAATTTACCAAAATCATACGGACAGCGCACACAAATTTATCTTATCTTCATTTTCATTGTTATTGATCGTTTTTACATACAAGACATTAATGGGAATGGTATTGTTTATTTATTGTTTCTAGTTACAGCTAATCGGTTGTCCAGTTGCCCAGCCACAGCCAATGGTTTTGGGATAAAGTTTGGCTCTACAACAAGTTGTGAGGGAGCGTACATAATGGGCAGAATTAAAAACCGTATTAATATTAGCAACAATTAGCAAGAAACTGTCGAGTACGTACGCCTGCAATTACTGCTAAACGTTAAAATCAATTGCCTCATATTTTGGGATGGAAAAAGTAATAATAAATATGGCTAGGAATAGGATACAATCCCTTTCACCAGGGGTGCGTTCCACTTACGCGAACTGTTTGCGCGAACGTTCGCCTACGTTTTGAGTTGGTGTTAGTTGAAGTGGAACGATATTTTAAAAACTAAGTTTTCAAAATGGCGGCGCCCCCCGGTGACAGTGACATCGTTTGGTTGGCTGCTTTTTGTCGAACTCATTATTTTTTTTTTAAAGATTCCTGTAATTGCTCAAAACAATCCACCATTTATAATGAAAAGTCTGAATCGTAAATCAAAACCGTGAAAAGAACACTGTCGTCTGCTAACCTCTTCGCCATCTTTAAAATACGTCACTGGCCAACATTAACAATAACAGCGAACAGCTCGGAATGTCGTTCGCCGTTTTTGCTAACGTTCGCCAACATAATTGGCGCACATTGCGTTCCACTCACGCGAACAACGCTAACGTTGGCCAACGTTGGCAACGTTCGCGTAAGTGGACGCACCCCAGAACTGCATACCTTTTCGTTGACCGTACGGTCCGAAGAATATCGAATCTCGACCAACAACATTGACATTGTTGTTAATATACGACCTAAATTCCGCGATTTTTCCAATGTTTACACCACTTTTCTTGGTAGAGAATTGCGCTCTACTTTTCTCCGGTAGTGTATAGAAAGTTCTGTCGTCGTGTGCCAAGAATTCCACCTGTTTTCCGAATAAGTTTTCATGATTGGGAATCACTGGAAATCCACACATGGGCGCGGCCATCTTGAAATGATTTGGGTTGGGTTCACTAGAGGGCGTTATCAAAATGTTGACCAAATTATTCCCACCATAAAAGCTTTAGATGTCTATGATTCCGACTTGAAAATCAGGGTTCATCACAAGTTTCTTAGACAATATGACGTAAATAAAACATTTTCTGAACATACGATACTTTAATTAAAATTAAATAAAATAAAACAAAACCTTGCAGCATCAGAAACTATGATTCAACTAAAAACAAGAGGGCGCTATTTGTCAATTTCTTAACTAAAACTTTTAACCAATCAAAATCGTTTGGATGTAAGATCTGCCATTTATGTTTGTAAACACATTCAATTCGTTTCCTTTTTCAAGCTAGAGAAGTAGCTTGTGCCTTTTTATGATTAATTTAAAGCAATTGCAACAAACTGCTGCTCCACCATGGTGTTATTTCTACACAATCGAGTGACTAATTGAGTGGATACATCATTCGATCAACAGTATGAATTTTTTTTTTCGAATTCAACATTGAAAATTTTAATTTGCCGTAGGTATACAATTTTATACTTGTAAAAGAAAATTCAAACTCCAACAACGTAAATTATTGGCACACATATTTTTATTTGGCAAAACATTTATATATAAGTATACATTGGCAAAAAGAAATTCAACATTTAAAGGTAGGATACACCATTGGTAATTGCTTGAAGTTGAATCATCATGAATGGGTACATTTGGGGGGTTGTATTTTATAGTAAGTATCTTATAACTGACCTTTCTGAAGTTTCACAAGCATGAATGCCGAGAAAAGCACGAAAAACAGCGTTTGTTTTTAACCAGCGTCGAGCAGTTATTATGTTATTTTGGTGTTTGGACGGCGAATCGCAAATTTTTCTTTATAAAATATTTTTCAGAATAATTACAGGATATGTAGCGCAATCATTTTGCTGGATGCCTAGAATCATTATTTACTTTTAGACGAGTAAGATATTTCTTAATAATTTGGTAGTAAATATTTTTGATATCTGCAAATGGTGTATCCTACCTTTAAACAACACCTAATTTAATTTACGTACATGTACAATTCGTGTAAAAGCAACAAAAACATTTCAATGAACTCGGAACTTTTAACGTATGGTTTACTTAGTTAAAACACAAAATATTTATAAAAAGCCTGTAATTTAGACAGCCTATTTGTATACATCCCAAATATTTCCTTTGATATTCCAGCATCTACGAACCAAACATGTAAAATAAGTCAGTATAATCATGGTGTAACAATATTTGCTATAACATACCAACGCCCTTTTTCCATTCTTTTCTAAAAATTACACCAAAAGCAAATGATGTACATTCCTTTTAAGTGATTTGGAGTTTCCTAAAGGTGGTTTAGAAAGTCACTAACCTGTACATGGTCCTATCAGTTCTTTACATGACATTGATTTTATCAGTCACTAAATGCACTTGTTTACTAACTTGTATGAATTCTCTTAATATGTGTCCTCAAGCTAACACTCCATGTGAATGATTTATCACAGTGGTTGCATGCATATGGCCTTTCACCACTGTGAATCCTCATATGCCCCCTCAATTGAACACTCTGTGTGAATGATTTATCACAGTGGCTGCATGCAAATGGCCTCTCACCACTGTGAATCCTCATATGTGTCCTCAAGATAAAACTACGTGTGAATGATTTATCACAGTGGGTGCATGCATATGGCCTTTCACCACTGTGAATCCTCATATGCCCCCTCAAGTCACCACTTCGTGTGAATGTTTTATCACAGTGGCTGCATGCATATGGCCTTTCACCACTGTGAATCCTCATATGTCTCCTCAAGTGACCACTCTGTGTGAATGATTTATCACAGTGGCTGCATGCATATGGCCTTTCACCACTGTGAATCCTTATGTGAGTCCTCAAGTTACATTTCAATGTGAATGATTTATCACAGTGGCTGCACTTATGTAACATTTTTCCACAATTTCTCAGGGATTTATTACCATCGGATTTCTTCATGCTTTTCTTTAAATCATTACAAGCTTCCTTGACAACCATTTCACAATTATCCAGTTGTTGATCATTGTGTACCTTTTTGTGATGTTCTGTTAACAGTATATGTTCTGTGTATGTCAATCCACAGAGCTTGCAGGTGTAGTCTCTCGCATTGGTGGCAGTTGAACTGCGCATGGTTGGGCTAGTAAGTTTTGATTCTGTCATGTTTTCCTGCTGAGAACTTCTTTTCCTGAATGATCTCTTACTACTACCGAGAGAATGCTGGATCTGTGAGGCCACCTTGATGTTGCAGGCATTTACATTGAAGGCGGAAACTTTGATTTTCTGCTGCTTCAGGTAATCAAACCACTCTTTGGATGATTGGTGTGAATGCCGAATATGCCCTGCTAGAAATTTGTAGTCAGTGAAGATCTTGCTGCACTTTGGACATGGATGTCGCTCGGAATCTGTAATATAATAACAACAAATACTCAAAACTATCTCATTAATGATTAGGCTAACATGCAGTTAATGTTATTTTAATCATTCAATCACTTTTTGTTTTTTTATATTTTATTGTTTGGGAGGGGGGGGTGGAGGAGGGTTGAGACCCTTTGCCAGGGATAATAAACAATAGTTTGAAAATGGATAAAATGTCTGAAAAATGTGTACAAATAATCAAGATTTCTTTTTTCGAGATTTAAAGGTAGGATACACCATTGGTAATTGCTTGAATTATCATGAATGGTTAGATTTTGGATGTCGCTCGGAATCTGTAATATAATAACAACAAATAGTCAAAACTATCTCATGATTAACATGCAGTTAATGTGATTAGAATCACTTTGCCATTTATTTTAGATTTTTATTAAAATGAATAGAGTCTAATAACTAGGTGCGTTTTGTTTAGGTTTTTTTAAATTTTATTTGTTTGGGAGGGAATGAGGGGGGGGGGGGGGGGTGGAGGAGGGTTGAGACCCTTTGCCAGGGATGATATTGTCAATTTAGACAAAAGTCTGAAAATGGATAAAAAGTCTTAAAAATGTGTACAAATAATAAAGATTTCTTTTCTCGAGATTTAAAGGTAGGATACACCATTGGTAAATGCTTGAATTATCATGAATGGTTAGATTTGGGGGGTTGTATTTTATAGTAAATATCGTTTAACTGACCTGTCCAAAGTTTTACAATCATGGATGCCAAGAAAAGCATGAAAAACAGCATTTGTTTTCAACCGGCGTCGAGCAGTTATTCTTATGTTATCTTTGTTTTTTTGGCGATCGCGAATTTTTCTTTATAAAATTAAATTTTTCGGAATAATTACAGGATATATAGCGCAATCATTTTGCTGGATGCCTAGAATCATTATTTACTTTCAAATGAGCAAGATATTTCTTAATAACTCGGTAGTAAATATGTTCGATATCTGCAAATGGTGTATCCTACCTTTAACAATGATTTAAGTCTGCCTGCTTTGCACACCCACGTCACCTTCTAACTATAATATTCATGTATTAAAAAACTTTTTTTTTTGGGGGGGGGGGGGGGGGGGGGGGTTGGAGGGGTAGACAAATTGTAGAATTAAAAATATTTTACCTAAAACAAGCACCCAAGTCCCATAAGGCTATTATTTTCACCATTATCATACTTGAAATTTTGTCTCATGCATTATTTTAATCATTTGTTATTCCCCCAAATTTCTGTATTTTCCATCCTTGAAATGTTACTCCAAGTAGATAAATTAAGTTAGACTAAGTAAATAATTTTTGTTCCAGATTTTATGGAAGTATAATCACCTGAGTATCCTTCCTTTTCCCCTTTAAAGCAGTTGCATTGCAGATTAAAACGTTTGACTTGTACCCATGCACTTTGCATTACAATAACAACAATGTTTATATTTTGTAATGTGCCTACTTTTGTTGTTGTTAACATCGTTGGCATTGGTGATCACAATCCCCAGCTCTGTTGCATACTCCTCTCCATAGAACACGAGTAACTCCTGCCCTGGCTGGATTGGTTTAAAACTTCTGTAGTAGATCTGGCCACAATACTGGTAGGCGATGAGGTTCTGCTCTGATTCGCTGCACGCACAGTTGACATAGCGCATCCAGTTGCCTTTATTAGGGTTCTTGCCATCAACATAATGACTCTTACCATCAAGATCAAAAACCTGTTTTGTGCAATTTAAATAAGATATAAAATTAGTCTTACTGACATTCTTTACTTTTTACAGGTAATAATTATTTGAGAACACTGAATGGACATATTATTAACATTTATAATGCCTAAAGTATTCCTGCATATCATGACAAGTAAATTTCATAATCAGCCCTATTTCGGTGTAGAGATTATAAATTGTGACCGTCCACGACGAAAGGGCTGTAAAGTAGGCATCTTGACGTTTTGAGATATTTAAAGAAATGAAATCTACAAGAAATAAGCTTTAAAATGATGTATTACAAGACATAATTGGTATTTATGGTTAGCTACAACAAGTTACACCGAATATGAAAATTCTTTGTTTTTCACATAATGGTCCTTTTCTCAAAATAAACTCTGGTGAATTTACAGCCCTTTTGTCGTGGATGGTCACAATTATATGCTTCCTTTATTCAACAGTCAGTACAAAAGAGGATAAGAAATTCTAGGCTTTATATAAAAAGTACTCATCATTTGGTCTGAACATTTGTTGGGGTGACTGGTTGGAGTTGGTGGGGCAGGGCGAGGGATGGCATTATATTGTCAGTAACTAAATGTATGTGTCACACCCCCCAAAAATCCACTTTTTGGGTTGGACAAGGTTTTGTTGTTTAGGCCACTGAACCCCTTTAATTGTGTTCTTAATGGTGCCCAACTGTTATTTACGACCTGTCTCGGACATGAACTAGCTGCTTGACAAGTCAGGTTCAAGGCGAGGCCTCATGTATGTGGTTTGGGTCATTCTGACTTCAGCCTGCGACCAGTCAGGATCAATGCCACCTTGCCTCCTACATGAGCCTTGTTTCCACTATTTCTACTGAAATAGGTGAGTCCCCGAATTCACTTTTGTTCTTTATAATGTACATAATAATAGTGTTATTGATGTTTTATTAATTTGCCCTCATGGTAAATTAGTATCTGATATTGGCATGTATCCTAGTACATGTACATGTACTTTCAGTGATTTGGAAGGATTTGCATTTCTTTTTGAAGTTGTGTATTAGTATTATCGCTTAGATACAAAGTAGTTATTTTCCATTTTGTTTGACAATTCGTTATAGTTATTCGTTGATTACTTTTGATTTTCTTATTGATTCTAGTTATTATTCTTCACTTGAGTTTTGTAGTTGTAGGGTGTTTATTTAGGTTTTCGCTTCCGAAGAGTCACCATTAATTATATGAGACTGGTTTATTACTCGAGGACTTTTCATTGTGTTTAGGTTTTCACAATGTTGTTAGAAATTCTTCAGTACAATTATTCCATTTGAGTGATAATATTCCGTACATGAGACAATTATCAACACAAGTCTATGGTTTGGTTTGCGACCATGCTGTACAGTACAAATATGCTTTCCCTTAGTAAATTGCTATTTAGTAAAACAAAGGACTAGTGTGAGTGACCTCTAAGCCACTGGGCCTGGCCTGTGGTCATCAGGGACCATCAATTTCGCCTAAAAGCTATTAACCACTTCAAGAGGGTTGAACCATTCAAGGTTTATGTGAAATTACCTTCACTTTAGTTTTCTTGACTTTGGCCTTATTCTGAAGTTATGGTTTAATGATTGATTCGATTTACTTTATTTTTGTTGAAACACTTTGTGGTTAAGGAGTTCTTCAGAATTTCTTTGAGTTGTTGGTCTTTTCAAGTTTTGGCTTTGAGATATCTGAACCACCTGTGAATTGCTTTTGGTTTATAGATCCTATTAACTTCAGTTGACTTTTTATTGATTTAGCTTGGAGTGACTTTTATTTGAACCCTAGATCAAGGGCTATAGTGTTTACTTTTATATTATTTTCCTCTGAAAATAATATAATTCTGTAAGGTTTTAGTTTTTCTTAAGACTTAGTGAATATTTTAGCTTTTTGTTTATAACCTTTAGTGTTTGATTATTGTTCTGGTTTAGTTTATTCTTTATTGATTTACACATGTAGGTTTAGTTATAATTAGTGTGTATTCTGATTTCAGCCTGCGACCAGTCAGGATCGATGCCACCTTGCCTCCTACATGAGCCTTGTTTCCACTATTTCTACTGAAATAGGTGTGACCCCATATGCAGTTGACAAGACTCAAGACTCGAGACTCACGAGAGGACGAATTCCAGCACGGCATCCCGTAGTGATTGGATTCCCTCATCACCGTGCGTGCTGTAGGAGTGTCGCTTTCCACTATTTCACCATCCCGTTCCAGTATTTTGCAGTACATCAGTTTCCCCAGTTCACCTCTTCGACATCAGTTTCCCCAGTTCATCTTTGCCAGTCCAACCCCCACTTCAGTCTACATTTCGTGTCTTCTTCTTCATCCAGATCCTGTGTCTTCTTCTCCATTTGTCGTCATTCTGAACTGAACTATTCGTTCGCGTGTCGCGTTTTATATGTGAACTATTCGCTCGCGTGTCGGATAAATTCATCTATATCCTTTTATTTTGCTGTTTTATAATAAGTGTTGATCTGTATTCATCTGTGATATTGTCAATTCTTGTTAATCCAACTGTTATATTTTGTTGTCCATATTAATATTTGTTCTTGTGCGATTGTCCCATCGACCTGTAATTCTTTATAACTTTAAATTTAATTTTGTCTACCGCGGACCGGTATAATAAACATAAGGACTTCCGATCAGGAAGGACCTGTGACAAAATTGTTATGCTTTATCATTAAAACAAAGGTTGCCTGGGCAATCACTGAGTTTTTCATTGAAACATACAACAAAAAAGAAATAGACAAATTGACTACTGCCTACCTCCCAGGCATAGCCACTGTCTTGGCCGACATCTTCTCCCACGATCTCTCCTCCATATGGCCCAAACCGTACACCTTTGGGAAATTGTTTATCAGCCCAAACACCAAGACCGGCATTCTCGATTCCAGCTTCTTTAACGACTAAACCCTCAGGAAGGCTTCGCTTGGCTTGGTCCCTGCAACCTTTAGGGACTGGTGAATCTCTGATGATGGTCAAGGGATGCTGTGGACAGTCATTCTCAAACAACTCATGGCAGTCCTCACAATCTGCATTTAAGTTTTAAAAGTGAACAAAAATTTAACCCAATTTTACAAAACATCATCGGCAGTGCATGTATACATGTATAGGTATTTAACACTAATTATCTTTTACACAACCTCTGATCTATCTCTAATCGGTAGGACACAAGTAATATGGCACATTTCTCAATTGTTCAACAGGGCAAAAATAGAATTTCACAATACATACACACATAGCTGTCGTCACTTGGACCATCTAGGTCCTTGAAGCACTTCTTGGCACCAGCACGTTGAGGATAACGTCGCTCTGGTTTCAAATAAAAAAATAAATATCATAGCATCCAAGAGTTTCAATGTATGATAGATCTCTAACTGGAAACTACACACTTTTAGAGGAACCATGTCTGTAACAATTGTCATGAGAAAATGATTGGAAAGATGGATAATGACAAAGCATATTTATTCCTAGCGAAAGTAATTACAATTAAACCTTGGGATAAAAGCAATTGTTATTAAAAAATCATCCTGCTGAGAAATTATTTTGGTGGTTTCTGGAATATCTGAATATTAACCAATTCACGCCGGGATTATTTCAACATCACCGAGCCGACGCGCGGGATTATTTTTAACAAAACTCGATCTGAGGCGGGTTCAGGCCAATAGTACCCACGCATTTCCGGCCTTGCTCGCTGCTGACAGACATTTCCGGCCTTGCTCGTGGCGTGTTTATGCGTCATCCGTTTTGAATCTGGGAAAAACTTTGCGTTTATATACGTCATCCAGTGCGAACTGGTTAATGGCATTATACCTGCTTTTTTGCTTAATCTTTTCTTTGATACTGGAGGCTTTAGTTCTTTAGGTTCAGGTTCTTCTACTGGCACCAGTTCTTCATCATCATTGATTGTCACACGACCAAGGTAATCAAATGAGCCTTCATCATCTTTTTGTGGAGGTGCTTTTGATGCAAAACTCTGATTTGATGAAAGCTAAAAAAAAATTATAGATTTTTGTTAAGGTTTATACATTATTTTTAACTACAAATTAAACTTTCACATTTAAAAACTGCAAGTAGGCCTATACTATGGAAGGTGGTATTAAGCCTTACAAGAGGTGTAGGGAACAGTAACTAATAATCTTGAATCATGTCTAAAGTTTTACAGCATGTTAACCCCCCTGCTCGACCGCCACCAGTTAAGGGGGCACTTGTGCAAAAAAGGACAAATACCTGCGATTCTGCGATGCCTGAACTTTTGAGGTTCACCTGCTTCTTAACTGGAACTGTGAAATGTTCAAAGAAAAACAATATTCATTAGATTCATAACCTCACAATACTTTTTTTTTAAATTGGTTTGAATTGACAATTTTTAAATTGTTTGAATCATTCATACCCGTTGTTCTCTGTTTGTTCTCAGTGCCTCCTGGCCGCCATTCTTCATCACTATCGCTGGAATCTACATATTTAGGTTTTCTCTTATGGAATGACCCATTCATAAACACTGGCTTAGGTACCTTCAAACCTGGAAACAAATTGTGAAGATTTACTATTTACTATCATAATAAATCATAATTTATCATAATAAATACTTTTAAAAATACTGGAAGTGTATGCATTGATCAGTGATTTTAAACCACACACTAGGAATTAATCAAGTTTTGCGTCCTCACATTTTCACTTAAGACCAAATAAAAAAAAAACATGTTTAGCGTCATGCCTTTTTTTTTTTAAGGAAGGAGGAGGCCCTTTTTTTCTTTTTTCTTTTTCAAAATGGCCGCCTGACACATCTTAATTTGATTCATGTAGTGAATATGTCACACCCTATCTTCCAATTTAAAATTAAAACATGGTTCACCTACGATTAAAAATCAAATTTCATGTATGTATGCACCGTACACGACTACACGTCACACCCTAGCCTTCCTATTAGAAGAAAAACAATTTCAGAGCATGCACACAGTGATGCTAAAGTCTAAAATACGATCTTAAAATTGTATTATCTTTTAATTTTTTATTTTTTTTTAAGAAAATGCTCAAATTTATCATTTTTTTCAAAAAGGAAAAAAAAAAAAAAAAGAGGCGGCCCCCAAAAAGGAAGGCGGTGACGCTAAACATGTTTTTTTTTTATTTGGCCTAAGCAACACTTGTTTCAAGGTATTTAAAATGAGCTTAAAGGGATCGTACACGTTTGGTAATTGGAACCCATTGTTTGTTTCAATCCTATATAGTTATAGATAATATACCATAAAACTAACCTGTAAAAATTTCATTTCAAAAGGTGGTAGTGATTTTGAGATATTGCCGAAAATCTGGAGCGGTTATGTCCACGCGGAAAGAATAATCTGCATTGGAATACACGTTCTGAGAAACGTCAGTGTTGTAACGCTTCTCAGATTCAAATTTTTGGGGATAAAAAGTGGTATCTTTTTCTATAACCGCAGTACTTCGAAGTGAATTTTTTTTTAAATGCATTGTACTATCCAAAGCTGCTGTACTTCTTACCAAGTAAGTTTTTATTGCCATAAATTTTTGGAGTAATTACCAAACGTATACGATCCCTTTAACCAGTTCGCGCCGGATGACGTATATAAACGCACAATTTTCTCCAAATTCAAAACGGATGACGCATAAACACGCCAAGTTCAAGTTCGGGAAACTCTGTCAGCAGCGAGCAAGGCCGGAAATGCGTTTGTGTGCTTCCCTGCACTATCAGCCTGAACACGCTTCGGATCGAGTTTCGTTAAAAATAATCCCGCCCCTCTGCTCGGTGATGTTAAAATAATCCCGGCGCGAACTGGTTAAATTAAGGGCTGGTTAAAGACAAAAAGTGAGAATGATAATGTTGGTTATGTTCGCATCATATGTATTATTTTTGTGACACTGACATTGTTCAGTGGAGGAACAAATGAGCCTTTCCAATTGGTTAAAAGTTTGACACTGAACATAACAACTTTGTATGACAATTAGACTCATTGCTAGGAATGAAACTCACCAATTTCTATCATCATTCCATAGTTCTCCTTGATGTTTTTTAGCCTCATCTTTTCATACTCTGAGAGTTCCTTGTACTCACTGGAACTAGTAAAGAACTGCTCAATATCATCTGTATCCCTTTCCATTGGCATGATGGTCAAATAATAATGCGAGCAAATTTGCTCTTTGGAGATTGGCTGTATGGGATATCCTGTGAACATAAAATAAATTTAACAAAATTATTTAGTTGTCATTTATCAGGCGAGATAGATATGTTCTGTGAATCATCTGCAAACTATCAATGCTTCAGGCTATTGTTAGTCACCAGTTATTCTGTGTTGTGACTACTGTAACTGTTAGCCTAGTAGTAGGCCTAATTTTTTTAAAGCCTTTTTAACCCTTTTATTTTTGAACGAAGACTTCTAAAACAAACAATAGAAATTCACATTCGACTTCTTTTTACCACTAACATTATATATATATCCGGTATATCCTATATCCGGTAGTTTAGGAAGGTTAATAATAGTTAGAATATGCAAATTTCTGTCATTAGCCTACAAAGTACTAGGCCTTTAACCAGTTCGCTTGGGATCCCATTTAGGCCTTATAAATGCAAAGTTTTTTCTGGGATTTAAAACGAATGATGGATAAACACGTGACACAAGCAAGGCCGGAAAAATATCGATCGACGACCAACTTGCAACGAGCAAGGCCGGAAATATCAGGGTGTTCTTCCCACAGATGCCGCCTAGCTCCTCTCAAGAAATGTTTACCAATATTAAAAACAGTGCAGACGTAACATTACACACTTAGGGCCTAACCTAGGTAGACTCCCTTACCTTCCTACGGGTGGACTTCCTTTAGCTCCCCATGTCTCTACGTATGTCACTCGTAATGCAATCTGAGGTAGGTTAGGCCCTAGCTTAATAATAATTACAATGGTTGACATGTTGAAAAAAATGTGACCACCAGTTGCCATGGTTGAGGCCTCACCCTACTGCTAACATGCCCTAGCTAATATTAACTTTTACATTTGTATAAGTTAAGACTTGGCCTAGTAGCCCTGCGGCCGATTTCACCAATGTTAGGATTAATCCTAGGAAGAGTAACTCCTCCTAACTTGCAATAGATCCAATGCAAGTTAGGATGAGTTACTCATCCTAACTCGAGATAGGATTAATCCTAGCGTTTCGTGAAATCGGCCGCAGGTGAACTTTACCTCTCTACGTTTACAATGAAGACGTCGTCCACCAACCTGGGCTAGGCCTAGGGCAGGCCTATGAACGTTAGCTTTAGTTAATAGGGCCTCTAAACTATAAATGATAATTGATATTGATAACGTTAAGTTAGGCAAAACGCTTAGGCTAGCCCAGCTGGTCACATGAAACAGCCGACAACCGAGTCCAGCCTGGGCTAACAACTCGTTCATGACGTTATTGGCCTACGTACCGGCCCAACGTCAGTTGACGAGAACGACAGGGTCCAACTCAGATTGAAGTTTGGCTAGACTAATAATTATGTATTCGGCCAAATTGCAAACACACAATTTTTATCAACAAAATAAACTGAATTAACAAAACAAAAAAACCTAATTAAAACTGGCCAGGATTGACAAAAGTATAATAAAACACTGTGACTCGAAAGCCTGTCAATCCTTACTCGAGTGGTGACAAAATATATACATACAAACAAACAAACAAAAACACAAAAACAAACAAACAAACTCCCAACACCCAACAAACAAACAATTGATATTAAACTTAAAGGATCGTATACGTTTGGTAAAATATTTTACTCAAAAAATTAATGGCAATATTACAATAAAAACTTACTTGGTAAGAAGTACAGCAGCTTTGGATAGTATAATGCATTTTTTGAAACTTTTTCACTTCGAAGTACTGCGGTTATGGAAAAAAATATTACTTTTTATCCCCAAAAATTTGAATCTGAGAAGCGTTACTGGATACTGCAGTGACGTTTCTCAGATTGTGTATTCCAATGCAGATTATTCTTCCTGCGTGGACATAAATAAACCGCTCCAGATTTTCGGCAATATCTCAAAATCGCTACCAAAGTACCACCTTTTGAAATGAAATTTTTACAGGGTATTTGTATGGTATATCTATAACTATATATAGGATTGAAACAAACAGTGGGTTCAAATTACCAAACGTATACGATCCCTAAATTAAACTTAAAAAGGCAAGACAAGCTTGTGAAAAATTGAAAATTAATAATTAATAGTAAACAAAAGATGGATAAAACAAACACCCTAACTTAACACAAAACAATGCAACAATAATATAAACGTTAGGTCCAACGTTTGTTTAAGCCAATAGCCTACCTTTCTTGTGATTTTCCGTCCACCGAGTACAGTTAACGTATGTTAGGCTGTTGAGTGTGCCGCTACGGCGCTAGGAGCAGACGATAATCACTAGAGGAAATTAAGCAATAAGTTAACGCAAACGCGCTGGCGCGCCATCCTACATTTAATTATTATTTCAACAGTAGATGACGTTCAAGTCAATTTGTACAGTGCGCGTGCTTCAAAACTTAACTCCAACTGCTCGTTCAATTGTGTTTCTATAAGGTGCCGTCTGCTTCATTTCAGTGCAGCGATATAGTTGGTCAAGTGATCTGGCCGAGGTTTCCTAGATATGACTGCGCATTATTTTGTTACATTTGAAGCAAATAAAAAAAGGTCCTTTTCAGTACAAAAGTTTATTCATTGTAAAAACAAAAACAAGTCACAAAGTTACCAAAATTAAGAAATATTTTTAAACATTTTAGGTTGCCAAAATTAATAATCTACCTTTATTTTTGGCAAAACACTGTTGGCCTATCTCACTGATTTTATGAAATGTTTTGTTGATGTGAAATAAACCTATAATTTGTTTAACCATCTTCTTTGCTTGTTTTTGTTACTCAATCCGAAAGACAATCCATTTTTGAAGAAGAAAAAATGCTAAAAGCCGTAAATGTTTTATTTAAAATACTTAATTTGACAATTGCTAAAATGCACTGATAAAGATGTGGTTTTTTTATTAAAAAATACTTTTCAGAAATCTTTAGAGAATAATCTCATAAAAATATAATGTACCATTTTCAGTGGACATATTAGATGTTGGGCAACCAAATACAAAATGTACATATAAAGCAAATTGACACTACCAGAAAAATGTATTTATTTAATAGCCCTCCAAGCTCTAAATGTTCAAAAGTATTGCATAAATTGAATAATTTATCTCATGGATATGTTGCATTATAAGGTTATTTTGTATGAAATGTGATACAATTTAAAATTGTAATAAATGAATGCAGGTACAATGTAAAATTTCAAGGGTTCTGGCAAAATGAGACGGAACTGGGCAGAGTTGAAATAAAGGTTCTCAGGCATTAGAAACGATGATAAAATTCTCCTTATATTGCTGTTTGTTGCACTTCGATCAGACATTTCATTAACAAGTTATGGCTGTTTAAAATTGGCATTTATCGATATGTTGCAAAAGTAAAATGTTAAAGAAAAAGGCCTTTGAAATTTCAATTGTTTTTCTCTGAAAAACAATTATTCCACTATTTATATACCAGGACTACATGTATTTCTTAACAAAACATAGTTTGCAGGCATACCAAAGATTACAAAAATCAATAAAATATATTTTAAAAATCACCCATTATTTTGCAGTTTTCTTCACTATGCCCTGTGCCCAGTTCCGTCAAATTTTGCTAGAACGCCTCACAAATATAAAACAGCTGCCTTCATTCATTCATAATAATAATACAAACAATATTTGTAACAGTATTAAAAAAAAAAATCTTAAGATATTTAAAGGTAGTATACACCATTTGCAAACATCCAACAAAACACTACTGAATTATTATAAAATACCTTACTTGAATGCAAGTGATTAAGGGTCTCAAAAATCCTGCGAAATTACACCACCTGGCCCATTTTACGAAACTAATCTTAACTTACGACTTTAACAAATTGCCACTCTAAGATAGATCTTTGCTTAGATCAATTTCACTAAGCCCATCCTCTAAAAGAAGCATCACAACTACCAATTAAATGGCTTTTTCATGTTTGTTTTTACCGCTAGAAAACAGTCGTTGAATAGAAATACCAACTTTCCAAGCTCGCTTGCATAGAACACGAACTCTCCCCAGAAAATACCCTTTAAACAATACGCTTCAAACCGAGTTGTTGGCGTATGATAAAATTGTGTAACTACTTTATGTTTGTTTAAACTATACACATATCAATTATTTGAAGTTCGTTTCTTCCCCGAAACCATAACTGATTTTCAGACGATGTACAAATTAACGCACGTAATAATGAGATAAGAAGACCCTCATCAGACCGATCTTAAGATAAGATGAGTTCAGCTGCACTGCTTAGGAAGTTAGGTGTTTAAAATGTCTAAACTTTGGTGAAATGAATCCTAGGACGAGTCACAAGCAAATGGTGTATACTGCCTTTAACTCTAAAAAAGGCAGTTAATTTTTCAAATCTACCTACGTAATTTCTTTAGTTTATCTAGACTACCATCATGCCAACTGCTACCTAATTTACTGTTTTACTGTTTTAAAATTACTAAAAAATCTAAAAAGTTAACACCGAGGGACAAAAAGAAAAATGAATCAACATTATACCAGAACGTATAGAATTTGACAACTAATGACCATTTTACTACAGCATATCAAATAGACATAAGAATAACAAAATTCCTGTGCAAAAATATATGTAAATGTTAAATTCGTAAAAAAGTGCCCAGCACACCAAGTAAAAAATTGCATAACCCAGTTTCTAAAAGTACATCTTTAGGTACCATGAACCTTTAAAATGTGTTCTTACAACCAGACTTATTTAATTCAAAGAATTGATTACATTTATGTGGTTGTCATGCATTCAAGGTCGTATACATAATTTGCATACATCTACAAATTTTACTACTGAATTATTAAGAAATATCTTACTTTAATATTTGAAAGTATATAATGATTCAAGGCATGCAGCAAAATATTGCAATAGATATCCTGTCATTGTTCCTAAAATTTGAATTGTATTTTAAATTCACAAATGATAGATGACAATTGCAAAAAAAGAACTAAAAACAACAACTGCCCGACGGTTGAAAACAAACGCCGTTTTTCTTGGGGTTTTTTCTCGGCATCCATGATTGTAAAACTTCGGACAAGTCAGTTACCGGGTAAATGATATTTACTATAAAATAAAAAACCCAAATCCACCTATTCCTGATAATTCAAGCACTTACCAATAATGTACAAGGCTTTATACGTAGTGCACATTGCATGATGTGTACTAATAAGATGTTCAAAGTAACAAGCAATACCATTACGTTATTGCACATTGCTACATGCCTTCATCCATACTACATTATCAACTGAATGAATAAACACAGATAATTCATAAAGTGTATGCATGCGTGTGTAAACACCGTCGATCGTGGACAGGGGACAAAGGAATTTTTGAGAAAACAATGAGGTCCACGATCTCGACTCGTGCACAAATCTTATGGAGATCATCTGAAAACGTTAAGTATAAACAAAAGAGGGATTACGGTCGGACAATGTGCCTGTCCACGATTGAAGGTCTTTACACACTTGTGTTTTTGTGTCTGAAACCTACAGAAACGATGTGGTGGGGTAAAAAGACATTTAATTGAGCTTTTATTTATCAAATACGTACGACATGTACGCTGCATCACAGCTCACAAGTGTTAAAAAGAGCAATATGCTCATCACACACAGATTTATGCCGAAATTTATGAGCTATAAAGTAAAAATAAAATGAGAAAATCATCCAGAGCAACAAAAATATAATACCCTGTGTGCAATTTTTGCTAGTTATTGGATTTTCTCATCCAAAATTAACTGTGCTTAAAAGAAAACTGGTGCTTAACCCACCCCATAAAAAATCAGCTGGAATATATGCGGACCATGCATTGCACATTAGGCACTCTTGACATTGAGAGTAACGTGGGCCTTGACACCACTAAGGTGCGAGGAACTGAAACTGACGATGAGTTCACAGGATCCAACTGTCTTGGGTGTCAACGTCACTCGTTGAGTTAGCTTACCGTTCACTGCAACATGTCTGTCAAGAAAAGAATACGAGAATTGAGGAGACTTGTAAAAATACAGAATAGTTATTACAATAACTTTAATAGATATTTTACCCAATGACAAATTACTTCACTTTAAAGTTATAGTACACCGTTTGTCAAGTTTATCGTTTAACCAGTTCGCACCGGATGACGTATATAAACGCAAAGTTTTCCCCAGATTCAAAACGGATGACGCATAAAAACACCACGAGCAAGGCCGAAAATGTCTGTCAGCAGCGAGCAAGGCCAGAAATGGGTGGGTGTGCTTCCCAGTACTATCGGCCTGAACCCGCAACGGATCGAGTTTCGTTAAAAAGAATCCCGCCCGTCGGCTCGGTGATGTTAAACAAAAATCACGGCGCGAACTTGTTAAAGCAGCAAAAGTTCACAAAATGTTAAGAATGGTGCTTGATAACTAACCTGACAAGGTTTTAGCTTTGTGAATGCTGTATATTCGGAGAAAATAATATTCTAAGATAAAATATTTGCTTCTACTGTAATTTTACAAATAAATGGATTTGGGGGTTTGCAAACAAATGTAATCCTGGCCAGTTTAAAGGATGAGGTTATATTGGTTAAAAAAATATCAAAAATACAACCGCTGCTTCATAGGTCCAGTTCGCTGACCCTACCTCAGACAAAAGTGAAAAATTGGAGAAGCCAGGGAGTAAGTGAGTTTAGGGTTTAACGCCGTGCCAGCATCAGTGGCCATATTCACGGCGGGAATATTTACAAATATAAGACAATAGGTAGTAATAAAAAACAGTCAAGTGAACTGTGGAGAATATAAAAACTTGGAGTCGAAAGGAACAATTATCACAAAGGAAAAGAATGAGAACGTTTCAAAAGAATGAAAGAACTATTGTATAGAAGTGCAACGATAGACTGATTCTAGGCAGTTTTGAGAATCCCGTGGAAGGCGGGCCACAAAAGATCCCCCAGACACACGGCACCCTGGGAGAAGCCAGGGAAGTTGTCGAGCTAGGAAAACAGACTCGCTGCCCAATGTGGTCCCATTTTCACCTTATTGACAATTATGGCTTCAAACAATTGCCCACAAGTGCCTACTTTTGCCAGAGCAGTTCACAATTTGTAAGAAACTTTTAACACAACGTTTTGTTATAACTTACGGTGCTTTGACTCGTTTGGCGCCTTCGATGATGGACCCCTCCATTAGAAGGCTACAGTCAGTCAGCGGGTAAGGTAGCGGGTTGGTCATGGAAACAACTGCTGTGAATGACTTGCCTCGCACAATTGGTCCCTCTGTCTACGAAGACAATAGAAGATGAAATGAACTTAGAAACAAATATGGTTAACAAAACGTTATGTCTTGTTCATTTAGAGGATCAATGAATTGCTATTATAACGACTCCAGCCGTTGATCTTCCCCCATGTAGCGTGCCCAGTCATTCCTAATTGTATTAGACATCAGACTTTTGAATTAATTCACTCATTTAGTTCGGCGCAACTCTGTCTTAACCAGTTCGCGCCGGATATAAACGCAAAGTTTTCCCCAAATTCAAAACTGATGATGCATAAACAAGCCAAGTTCAAGTTTTCAAGTTTGGAAATGTCTGTCAGCAACGAGCAAGGCCAGAAATGCTTGGGTGGGCTTCCCGGCACTATCGGCCTGAACCCGCTTCGGATCGAGTTTCGTTAAAAACATCCTGCCCCTCGGCTCGGTGATGTTAAAATAATCCCGGAGCAAACTGGTTTACTGAACCGGGTGTTAGTGACTCAGATTCAATAAGAGAATATGTGACCTGTCACAACAAAATGAGAGTAAAGTCGCACTATGTAATTCGGAGATATGGCCATCTAAAGTCAAAATATGAAGGGGTGGTCCAAATATGAAGGGGTGGTCCAAATATGAAGGGGTGGTCCAAATATGAAGGGGTGGAGATTTTGCGTAATTTGGAAAGCCCAAGTCCTCCTCTACATATTCCCATATGCAAATCAGGTCCTCGTAAGTATCCCACGTTTTCGAAATTTTGATATTTTATTGTTCATACAATAGTTCGTGTAGAAAATTTCAAGAAAAAATAATGATTAGACATAGCCGTTGCTATGCTCATCCGAACTTTACCTGTCCTGTTTGGTAATCTTTTGCATGTTTTGTTTAAGATTTTAAAAGTAAGTTTTCTCACAAACACGTTTTGTGAAACCCATAACTTTCTGGAGCGCTGTAAAATGTATTTATCGCAAAACCCCCAAGTGTTATGTACCATTGGAAAGCTCTCTTTCTCAAGAATTTGAAAATACCAATATCTCAATTTTCAATATTTTGGACTTTACTCTCATTTTGTGGTTGCCATGAAAACTCAACACACTTACCTTGACATAGAGGTCAGGCTTATCAAGCATGCAGTCATACTGCTGGCTGAATGGCTGCTTAGTCTCCTTGACAGAAGCCATGATGAAGAACGTCACGCCAGCATAGTCAGTGAGTTGAGACAAGTACTCAGATGCAGGAACAGTGACAGGAATCACTTTGGCTGTAATTACAAATGGTAAAAAAACACCAAATCTATCAATAACTTCAGGAATCCCTGTGTGTCTGTCTGTATTTCGATTATCTCCAGAACTGGGCACTGTATGAAGTTGATGAAAATCAGCAGGTGTATTGCTCAGGATTTAAGAAAGTGCAGTGTCGTTTGTTGTTTAAGTTGTTTAAGCGGTTCTAAAAAAAGCTTAAAAAAAAAAAAAAAAATGCCTAGGTCTGCAAACGAGGTAGTTTAGACTACCATGCACCCCTGCTACTTGAATACACTTCATACCGTCACATTTGCAGGTTTACCGGAGGTCTAGACCTGCAAACAAGGTGGTATAGACTACCATGCACCGCTGCTACTTGAATACACTTTATACCGCCACATTTGCAGGTTTACCGGAGGTCACTAATTAATTTGCCCATTCTGAACAGGCACTGCACTAGTTTATTATAAACTCTGTATTTCCTCAAAGACATGAACTTTGTTTTTCAAACACTGTAAAGATTGTGTGTCAATTTGATGGAACTGCTACTCCAAACAAATTCTCAGGAGCTGTATATTTAAAGCATAATCAATGACAAACCAGTTTAAACAAATGTTGGAGTTTAGAGGAATGCACAGGCATTTATTCGTGGGTAACCTACAGTTGGTCAAGGCACAGTTCCTGGTCAACTGTAAGTGTATGTACATGTACACCCTGTGTGTGTGTCCCCACTCAAGCACATATATCACTGCACTGATACACTTTTATTAAACAATGCATTGACCCATCTGTACCAAGTCAATGCAATGCATTAACCCATATTGCATTGACCTATCTGTACCAAGTCAATCAAACTTCAACTGTTGGAGTTTGGCAGGTTTAGTGCTGTTAGGTTTAGTACAGTACCAATAATTACTGAACCTGTGTGAAGTTGTTGAAGTTTGTTATAGTCAGGTTCATAATATACATATTGAAAGTTTCGTTCACTTTTTGTTTAGATTTGCTAAACTATACATTTTTGGAAACGTTAGGATATACTCAACAGGAAAACCAATGTTTACATTTGTTTTTAGGTCCTTTTGGAAAAAAATGGTTCTTTAATGTGACGTGACACATGAAAAGTCATTGGGTGTCACTTAAAGGTCTATTTTTTTCAATGCCTTATATCTCTGGAAGTATAAGTCGGATTGGGTTCAAACTTGGTATGCAGGTATGGCGGGATGTGTTATAGATATAAATTGAAGTGACATCATGATGACGTCATCGTGTGATTTGTTATGATTTTGTTAAATTTTTAGACCTTTAAGCTATATATCTCATCAACAGAACATAATAATTTCAATTTTTCTTTTTTAATATGTTTATTTGGTCATAGACATATGCACACAATTGTGAAAAATGTGTGACATCATCATGACGTCATCAAAATGCTATTAAAAAAATCCAAGATGGCCGCCATAAATAACCTAAGAGCAAATGTAAACATTGGTTTTCATGTTAAGTATATCCTAACGTTTCCAAAAATGTATAGTTTAGCAAATCTACACAAAAATTGAACGAAAATACATAAGAAACCTGACTATTAGGTTTGGTAATCTTTTTAGTGCGAGATCCTAGGGGGTTTAGGGTTAATTCAGCAGCGTTAATACATTCTTAGCATGCACAGTAGTGTTTACTACTCGTACTTACATTCCTTTACTTTAAGACTTAGTACGCCATTGTAGGACACCACTTTGGCCTTCTTCACTCCTGTGTAGTAGACGCTGTTTCCAGTGACGGCCAGAAAAACACTGCGAGTCTGGATGAAGAAAGTAAATATTGCATTAATTTAATTAGTTCAAAGAAATGTTAATTTTATTGAATACAGTGGAAAAAATACCATTTTGTGTGCATTGTTCTGTTGTTCTACAATCGAGCCGGCTATTTCAAATCCTGTTATCTCAGTTGTGTAATTTCAACTCCAAAAAAGTAATCAATATGTTAACACATCATGTCTCCAAAATGAGAGGGGCTATAGAGCTCTATTATACATCAAATGAAAGCTTACGTAGTGGGCTTTTCAACCATGTATATAACTCTTTTTGTAGAGTCGGTCACATTATAAGCACCACACATCAACATTTTTCACAAAGGGAAAATAGTTAAATGCTTTCGCATCAACATTGTCATTACTATGACTACTTTTTGTCAAACTCATATCCGTTACCTGATGTGACTTGTTCACCATTTTGACGGTAAACTTGATGTCTTTTCCAATCAGAAACTCCTCCGTCATGTCCACATAAAAATCTACGTCAAGGACGAGATTCTTGAGAATTCTCTTGGCTTTGACTACGTGACGACTGGCCTCTCTTACTGCGATACGCTCCAACTCCGTACCTAAAACATGTCAAATTATCAAAATAAAGCTCAAAAGGTTGGTCTGATGGATTCTAATTTCAGTAAATCATAAAGTTAAGGGTTTCTCTGCTATTACAAATGATTTGAAAGTAGACATTTTCAGTGGTGATAGGATCAACAAAAAAATTATAAATGATTAAAAGATATTCAAATATTCAAAAATATTCAAATATAATTAATTTTACATATATGTAAGGTGTTTTGGCAAAATAAGACAAATTCATATTTGTAATCTTTGATATGTTTACTATACATTTTTTTTTAAACGCTATAAAAAACAAAAAGAAACAAAATTTTCATCTAGACGATGATGCCTAGTGGCAATAACTAGTTATCATTCTGAGATTCTGAGATTTTATTTTGTTCATAAATGCA
Organism: Crossaster papposus; assembly: GCA_037893245.1. Taxonomy (NCBI): domain Eukaryota; kingdom Metazoa; phylum Echinodermata; class Asteroidea; order Velatida; family Solasteridae; genus Crossaster; species Crossaster papposus. The sequence goes on along the minus strand of JBAIAA010000074.1, from coordinate 2,674,033 downwards.
AAGCTCAAAATGTAAAGGCCAGTTGTTTTTTCAGTTTTGTTGTTGACATGTCAAGAAAAGCAAACACTGAACAGCTATAACAAGTGCAACAAACCGTAATGAAAATAGAATTCTATTCTCTTCCATCATACCCGCAGATTCTCATTTCGACCTTTCTCATTTCTCATTAGTTCATCTCGTTTTCCTAGAATGATACACATATGTATTTGCATGTGACCATTCATTCTAAATCTCCTCTGCTAATCATATACACTACACCTAAATAATAGTGTGAGGAAAACTAACATTTATGGCCCACCATTTAAAAAAGATGTATCTATATTAAAAAGTGAGGCTCTTTAAATCAATCAAACAAACAAAAGAAGCAAACAAAATAATGTGTTCCAGATATTTTCTAGGCATAGAGTTCACAAGTCTACATACATCTTTTTGAAAAATAATTACACAAGACTTTTATATTTAAACAAATTTTCAATTTCGTCGCAATGTCAACAAACCTTCTTTGTACTTGTACTGGTCAGTGATATCCTCACGCTCAAATTTACCGACGGCTTTAGTGCTGATATTGCACCCCACACCATCAGTGACAATGTCGATGATTTCTGGGGCCTAATACAAAATAAAGACAGAACAGATAAAAAGTTACTGCAAACATTTTCAGAATGTTGTTAATTGCAGAATACCCCGTCACTTCGTATTCTTAGGTTTGGAGGATGATTTTTGAAAGGGTAATAAAGTTGGCGTTTATAGTTTATTGACTATAGCGCTTGTAAATTCAACAGTCCACATTCGATTTTTTGTGAACAAATTTGTATCAAACAGTAACCAATCTAGTCAGACTCTCCTGTTTAAATTTATCAAATTGTTATCTGGGTGATTGATTTAACGGAAGTTGAAATAAACTTTTTCTCTTCGCAGAATAGTCATTCATTCGCAATATTTTCAATGTGTTGTAAATTGCTTTGCTTTTTCTTTTGAAAAATTCATCCTTTGACCTTGACATTTGCATTGGCCCAGTCATGCACAAAATAGGGCATTTCCAAAAATATAGCCATTGTTGATCTCATGCATGGTGGCCCTTGCAGGATGTAACAGGATTCAATGTGGGCACAATTACAGGGCAGTTTACACTTATTGATAAACGAAACCAGAGTTTTTTTCTGCAAAGAAATTTCATTCTGACCAACTAATCAACCACGTTTGGTCAGGAAATTATAAAAATAAAACTGCTTCAAACTGATTTTTGACTGAAATGGTAACTTTGCATGATTTTACTCTCTTTTTTTCTCCCATGTATAAATTGTTTACTACCATATATGAGTCTGTCCATAAATTAGGGGTACAATTTCTCGTGTCTCTGTTTTTTTCTGAAATAAGATATTTTTGTTATACTTCAAAATATTTGTTCATGCCTTCTATCTCAAAGAGTGATTACATAGAACAAAGTACCTACAAAACAAATTAAAAAAGTTTGAAGACATTTTCAATTACACCTTCAAGGAAAATTACTAGGCAAGGTGTAACCAGTCCTTATACTAAAGTACCAAGTCAAATAAGAAACCAAGAAGCCGTACCTTTCTAGATTTGGTGAAGACTTTCCAGTAGACCTTTTCAGCGTTGACCTCCGCAAAAGCAAACTTGGTGTCATACTGTAGGTACACGTGACCTTGCTTGATGGCACGCAGGGAGGTAGGGCCCATACAGTACACACCTAGTAGCAAAAATGCAATCAAATTAAAACAACCTCAACATTTGCTGACAAAGCTATATCGTTTGCTAGTTGCTACACATCAGAGCAAAACCAATTAGCAAAGTTATGAACAAATGATTGTAGAAAGCATTGTGTTGAACCATCTGGCCATTGCAGTGAAGGTGCACCAATTGTTCTGTAGTACACATTCAAACCACCTTACAAATGACCTAGGAAACCCAGTCCGTTTCATGGTTATTCAGGTGCGGATCCAGGGGAGGGGTCCTGGGGTCCAGACCCCACACTTTTTTTCTTTTTTTAAATTATTAATTATTAAAAAAATAAATAAAAAAAAAATGGTTAATGTATTGCTTATATATCAGAGCAAAATTGCAGCGTGGTGCTTTCTGTACAAGATTCCCAATAGATCTAAACAATCAAAATATATAAAGTAATGCCCCCGACCTCCCCAAAAAATAGTCCATTTACAAAAAAATCAAATCAAAAGGGTTCTACCCCAGTTAGCCAAGAAAAAAAAAAAAAAAAAAATTATTCTAAGGTTACATTTGAGTTTATTCACAAAAAGGTACTAGGAAAAACTTCCCCAAATGGGCCAGGTACAGAGCAAAGATCAAGACATATTTATTTGCTCACCGTTGCTGGTTTCCTGTGGGGTAGAATCCACAGCCTGCCAGCCCCCGTAACCTTCCTCAAGATCCGGCCGAGCCATCCAACAGTCATTCCACACATGGAAATTCCTAAAAATGATCATTAAACAAATTAAAACAATATTTCAAAAAATAAGTATACAAAATAATGATCCCTGACACAACTATCTGAAACAGAAAACCGCAAGTTGTATAGTCTCAGGGGCATTAACCCTTGCTCTTAACCCTCCTATATGTGACCCGCTCCATCGTAATCAGGAATAAGTCGCTGGGGCCGTTTTACGCAATCGGTCGTTGAAGTGAACGCATGGGTGAAAATCGTGACAAAGTCGTTTTTCTGAACATTGTATTTTTAGGAAGTGTAGTTATCACAGATTATTGTCATTAATGTCTTGTATGTAAAAACGATAAATAAAGATGAAAATGAAGAGGATTTGTGTGCGCTGTCTGTATGATTTTGGTCTATTTTGTTTATTTCAAAGCTGTTTTTCTCGGAATGTGGATTTGGCTAATAAATATACACCTGTCATCTTCATCAGACCATAACTCGTTAACCTAAGAAGATACACACTTGTGATGGGTATCATTAGAAAGCTTATGAAATACCCTTTCTCACCATGTGCATATCTCAAAAAGTCATTTCGAGACTTATTCCTGATTTCGATGGAACGGGTCATAGTGTAGTTGCCACCTTTCAAGTTTCCCGGACTGAAAGGTTTTCAAAGGTGAGAAAACTGTCTGACAAAAGGGACCTATGAAAGATTTTGAAAGGTAAAACAACTCTCTGAACAAACAGGTGTGAGAAAAAAAATACCTTTCAAGTTTCTTGGACTGAAATGATTTGAAAGGCGAGAAAACTGTCTGACAAAAGAAACCTATGAAAGATTTTGAAAGGTAAAACAACTTTCTGAACAAGAGAGAAAAATTCCCTTTCAAAAGGTATTGAAAGGTGTAGTAGTGCAGTAGCAACAAATTCTGGAGCGTTTTGAAAGGTTCATACTTATTTATAGCCATTTTGTCAAGTAAGCAGATTTTGAAAGGTTTTGAAAGGTAAAACCATATAAATGTTTAAAACCAACCCTGTGGCACAAGTGCGGCAAAAATTACAAAACGTGACTTTTCCCATCTCATTAAAATATACCCCTGTAATAACATTCATTCCATTCAGTATTCTTCTACAACAAAAATCACTGTCATTCTTCATTTTCTAGTATGAATTTTTTAATCAATTCATGGATAAATCTTTTTCAAATAGACGTAAAAAGTTAAATAAAGGTATTATATTTTAGGTTAGAGTTTTTCTCATTAAATTTGACTAGATGTTGTATGAAATAACAACGTACGTACCGGTGAGGCCTGTAGGTTTAAGGAATGGATGAGTTTGTGAACTGCTGCCGTGCACCCAGTCCCGACAAAGATGACAGCATCATGCTCGCTGGCATTGACGGCATTACAAATGATATCTCTAAATTTGAAAATCACCATGGAAAAGATAATTAAATGAAGTCTTGTTGAAATTCCAAAAGTTTAATTCTTACACTCGGAGGCACTCGGAGGCACTCGGAGGCACTCGGAGGCACTCGGAGGCACTCGGAGGCACTCGGAGGCACTCGGAGGCACTCGGAGGCACTCGGAGGCACTCGGAGGCACTCGGAGGCACTCGGAGGCACTCGGAGGCACTCGGAGGCACTCGGAGGCACTCGGAGGCACTCGGAGGCACTCGGAGGCACTCGGAGGCACTCGGAGGCACTCGGAGGCACTCGGAGGCACTCGGAGGCACTCGGAGGCACTCGGAGGCACTCGGAGGCACTCGGAGGCACTCGGAGGCACTCGGAGGCACTCGGAGGCACTCGGAGGCACTCGGAGGCACTCGGAGGCACTCGGAGGCACTCGGAGGCACTCGGAGGCACTCGGAGGCACTCGGAGGCACTCGGAGGCACTCGGAGGCACTCGGAGGCACTCGGAGGCACTCGGAGGCACTCGGAGGCACTCGGAGGCACTCGGAGGCACTCGGAGGCACTCGGAGGCACTCGGAGGCACTCGGAGGCACTCGGAGGCACTCGGAGGCACTCGGAGGCACTCGGAGGCACTCGGAGGCACTCGGAGGCACTCGGAGGCACTCGGAGGCACTCGGAGGCACTCGGAGGCACTCGGAGGCACTCGGAGGCACTCGGAGGCACTCGGAGGCACTCGGAGGCACTCGGAGGCACTCGGAGGCACTCGGAGGCACTCGGAGGCACTCGGAGGCACTCGGAGGCACTCGGAGGCACTCGGAGGCACTCGGAGGCACTCGGAGGCACTCGGAGGCACTCGGAGGCACTCGGAGGCACTCGGAGGCACTCGGAGGCACTCGGAGGCACTCGGAGGCACTCGGAGGCACTCGGAGGCACTCGGAGGCACTCGGAGGCACTCGGAGGCACTCGGAGGCACTCGGAGGCACTCGGAGGCACTCGGAGGCACTCGGAGGCACTCGGAGGCACTCGGAGGCACTTCAAAGCTGTTTATCTCATAATTAGGTTGTCAGGGTTTTATCACTTGAACCACTTGTGCCAATCTTTTGCCAAGACTCTCCCCTCATCAGTTCTAAAGCGTCTGTTGCCACAGAGGCCTGATAGTGGATACCAACTTACCAACTTAGGAACTCCGGACATCTTGGTCAGTTTCAATGCCGAACAGAGCGATATAAAAAGAGCCCTCTCCCTCACCTCACACGTCTTTTTAACAAATGAATTGCAATATAATGCAGCCTTTTACGTGTTTTTTTTGAAATTGTGTTGACCATGAAAATCCACTAGACTATGCCAGCAATATTTTTATCCAGGTTATTGTTTCGCAACTTTTAAAACAATTTGTTTCATACTTTGTAAATATTTATCTCTCCTTAACCAATTATCTCTTAAATTTGTAACTGTGTTAATCTCTGTTTATTTTCCTGTAATTCGACCTCTGGTCGCCATGGGAATTTGTTCTTTTAAACAATAAACCAATAATGAATGAATGAATGAAATGAATCACTAAATCCAGACCCCAGGGAAGATAGGGTGGGGGTGCATATGTAAATGATACATCATTTTAAAGCAGAGAACCTAGAGAATTTGAAAAAAGCAAAATCTGAAAAACTAAAAAGTCGACTTTGTCCGGGTTTCGTTGGAGCAGGTCACAAATAGTCATCCAGTAACTTGGGCTCCAGAACTCAAATTTTGACTTGGGTCTATAGTACTACATGTATGTATATATCACATGTTTATTTGAAGGCAGTTGATTTATCCGGCACCTGCAAAGTAATTGAGGAACCTAATTTTGCCAGCTAGGTACTAACTAAACATGCGCAGTGACTTTGGACTTAAGAATTTTGACCGTGACAAATCTGAATCTGCTTCCACACCAAAATTTGTTGTAGTGACTTCAATATATTCATGAGAAAGGAATCAGACCATTTTACATTTTGGACTTATATTTCTCTTAAAAAAAATACTCCAGAGCCACAAATCAGAAGAAAAAAAATAAGCCTAATTCGTCCGAGTTACTGGACCCTAGTTATCATTTGTTTTACTTTTGGACATGATCTGGCGACACTTGTACTAGGGTCCGATCCAGTGTAAATATGTAATAATCAAAACTGTGAATCTCTAGAAAAGAAAAAAAACGCCATCAGATTTCACACTAAAAACGGCCACAAAATTAATAGACACACCACTCCTTATACAAAGTCATCGATTATTATAATAATGGTACTCAGGGCTATTTATGATCTTTCTGAAAAATGAAATTTCCAGTTGAGTTCCGAGAGCTACCTGTTAGCCCCTCATATCAACCGTACATTTTTCGTTCGTATATTTTCAAATATGTGATACGCTCCCTCGTAATCAGGAATAAGTCTCGAAATGACTTTTCGAGATATGCACATAGTGAGAAAGGGAATTTCATAAGCTTTCTAATGATACCCATCACAAGTGTGTATCTTCTTAGCTTAACAAGTTACATGTATGGTCTGATGAAGATGACTGGTGTATATTCATTTGCCGAATCCACATTTTGAGAAAAACAGAAAATGAACAAAATCATACGGACAGCGCACACAAATTTATCTTATCTTCATTTTCATTGTTATTGATCGTTTTTACATACAAGACATTAATGGGAATGGTATCGTTTATTTATTGTTTCTAGTTACAGCTAATTGGTTGTCCAGTTTCCCAGCCACAGCCAATGGTTTTTGGATACAGTTTGGCTCTACAACAAGTTGTGAGGGAGCATACATAATGGGCAGAATTAAAAACCGTATTAATATTAGAAACAAGCAAGAAATTGTCGAGTACGTACGCCTGCAATTACTGCTAAACGTTAAAATCAATTGCCTCATATTTTGGGATGGAAAAAGTAATAATAAATATAGTCAGCATAGTCAGCGGCTGTTACCTGTTTCGTGCACTGTGCTGTAGTGAATGGCTCTCGAGCAAACCACCATCCACTACAGCACAGTGCACGAAACAGGTAACAGCCGCTGACAATGCGACCGGAGTTGCGCGCTCTGCGCGCGACGTTGTTGTCAACAAGAATGACGTCATGAGTTTGCTCAACAATGGCTACGTGCATTTGAATCAGCGAACATTGCTCCACATTTTGAGGCCTTCTCACTTTTTGGAAAGGTAAGAACACACCGATAGTGTTAGTGTCTTCATTGATCCTAAAATAGTGCCTACTGGAGACTAGCAGCATTTTTGTAAGTGGCCGTTTTAAGTGACATTTTTGGGGAAAAGTGTGGGAGGTCTAGTTGCGATAATCGTAACCCTCCATCCTCCCGACGGTCGAAGACCGGTCTTCGACCGTCGGGAGGATGGAGGGTTACGATTATCGCAACTATGGGAGGTCATGGGGGATCGATGTGCAGACATTTCGTACAACGATGCCAACAGGTCTTGCTTGGACCCTAATATCACCCGACCAAGTTTAAATGTTGAAAAAAAATTGGGGTCCAAGTTTAAGTTATACTTTAAGTTTAACCAGAACTGCATACCTTTTTCGTTGACCGTACGGTCCGAAGAATATCGAATCTCGACCAACAACATGAATGTTGTTAATATACGACCTAAATTCCGCAATTTTTCCAATGTTTACACCACTTTTCTTGGTAGAAAATTGCGCTCTACCTTTCTCCGGTAGTGTATAGAAAGTTCTGTTGCCGTGTGCCAAGAATTCCACCTGTTTTCCGAATAAGTTTTCATGATTGGGAATCACTGGAAATCCACACATGGGCGCGGCCATCTTGAAATGATTTGGGTTGAGTTCACTAGAGCCTAGAGGGCGTTATCAAAATGTTGACAACATTATTCCCACCATGAAAACTTTAGATGTATATGATTCCGACTTGAAAATCAGGGTTCATCACGAGTTTCTTGGACAATATGACGTAAATAAAACATTTTCTGAGCAAACGATATTTTGTGAATAATTAAAATGAAATAAAATAAAACAAAACCTTGCAGCATCAGAAACTACGATTCAACTAAACACAAGAGGGCGCTATTTGTCAGTTTCTTAACTAAAACTTTTAACCAATCAGAATCGTCTGGATGTAAAATCTGCCATTTATGTTTGTAAACACATTCAATTTGTTTCCTTTTTCAAGCTAGAGATGTAGCTTGTTGTGTCTTTTTATGATTAATTTAAAGCGATTGCAACAAACTGCTGCTCCACCATGGTGTTATTTCTACACAATCGATTAATTATGAAATTGAATTGACTAATTGAGTGGATATATCATTCGATCAACAGTATGAAATTAATTTTTTTCGAATTCAACATTGAATATTTAAATTTTCCGTATGTATACAATTTCATACTTGTAAAAGAAAATTCAAACTCCAACAATGTAAATTATTGGCACACAGTCCCAAAAGAAATTCAGCATTTAAAGGTAGGATACACCATTGGTAATTGCTTGAATGGGTAGATTTGGGGCCTTTGGGGGTTGTATTTTATAGTAAATATCTTATAACTGACCTGTCTGAAGTTTCACAATCATGAATGCCGAGAAAAGCACAAAAAACAGCGTTTGTTTTTAACCAGCGTCGAGCAGTTATTCTCATGTTATTTTTTGTGTTTGGCAGCGAATCGCAAATTTGTCTTTATAAACTATTTTCCAGAATAATTACAGGATATCTAGCGCAATCAGTTTGCTGGATGCCTAGAATCATTATTTACTTTTAGACGAGTAAGATATTTCTTAATAATTTGGTAGTAAATATTTTTTCGATATCTGCAAATGGTGTATCCTACCTTTAAACAACACCTAATTTCATTTACGTACATGTACAATTTGTTTAAAAGCAATACAAATATTTTAATGAACTCGGAACTTTTAACGTATGGTTTACTTAGTTAAAACACAAAATATTTATAAAAAGCCTGTAATTCAGACAACCTATTTGTATACATCCCAAATATTTCCTTTGATATTCCAGCATCTACGAACCAAACATAAGTCAGTATAACCATGGTGTAACAATATTTGCTATAACATACTAACGCCCTTTTCCCATTCTTTTCTGAAAATTACACCAAAAGCAAATGATGTGCATTCCCTTTCAGTTATTTGGAGTTTCCTAAAGGTGGTTTAGAAAGTCACCTGTACATGGTCCTATCTGTTCTTTACATGACATTGATTTTATCAGTCACTAAATGCACTTGTTTACTAACTTTTATGAATTCTCTTAATATGTGTCCTCAAGCTAACACTCCATGTGAATGATTTATCACAGTGGCTGCATGCATATGGCCTTTCACCACTATGAATCCTCATGTGTGCCCTCAAGTCACCACTTTGTGTGAATGATTTATCACAGTGGCTGCATGCATATGGCCTTTCACCACTGTGAATCCTCATGTGCCCCCTCAAGGTACTATTATCTGTGAATGATTTATCACAGTGGGTGCATGCATATGGCCTTTCACCACTGTGAATCCTCATGTGCCTCCTCAAGTCAGTACTACGTGTGAATAATTTATCACAGTGGGTGCATGCATATGGCCTTTCACCACTATGAATCCTCATGTGTGCCCTCAAGTCACCACTTTGTGTGAATGATTTATCACAGTGGCTGCATGCATATGGCCTTTCACCACTGTGAATCCTCATGTGCCTCCTAAAGTTACTACTATCTGTGAATGATGTATCACAGTGGGTGCATGCATATGGCCTTTCACCACTGTGAATCCTCATATGTGTCCTCAAGCTACCACTTCGTGTGAATGATTTATCACACTCCCTGCACTTATGTAACATTTTCTCACCATTTCCACAATTGTTCAGGGATTTATTGCCATCAGGTTTCTTCATGCTTTTCTTTAAATCATTACAAGCTTCCTTGACAACCATTTTACAATTACCCAGTTGTTGATCATTGTGTACCTTTTTGTGATGTTCTGTTAACAGTGCATGTTCTGTGCATGTCAATCCACAGAGCTTGCAGGTGTAGTTTCTTGCATTGGTGGCAGTTGAACTGCGTATGGTTGGGCTTATCAGTTTTGATTCTGTCATGTTTTCCTGCTGAGAACTTCTTTTCCTGAACGATCTCTTACTACTACCGAGTGAATGCTGGATCTGTGAGGCCACCTTGATGTTGCATGCATTTACATTGAAGGCGGAAACTTTGATTTTCTGCTGCTTCAGGTAATCATACCACTCTTTGGATGATTGGTGTGAATGCTGAATATGTTTTGCAAGAACTTTGAAGTCAGTGAAGATCTTGCTGCACTTCGGACATGGATGTCGCTCGGAATCTGTAATATAATAACAACAAATACTCAAAACTATCTCATAAATGATTAGGCTAACATGCAGTTAATATGGTTAGAATTTATTTTAATCATTCAATCACTTTTTGTTTTTTTATATTCTATTTGTTTGGGAGGGGGGGGGGGTGGAGGAGGGTTGAGACCCTTTGCCAGGGATAATAAACAACAGTTTGAAAATGGATAAAATGTCTGAAAAATGTGTACAAATAATCAAGATTTCTTTTTTCGAGATTTAAAGGTAGGATACACCATTGGTAATTGCTTGAATTATCATGAATGGTTAGATTTTGGGGGTTGTATTTTATAGTAAATATCGTTTAACTGACCTGTCCGAAGTTTTACAATCATGGATGCCAAGGAAAGCACGAAAAACAGCATTTGTTTTCAACCGGCGTCGAGCAGTTATTCTTATGTTATCTTTGTTTTTTCGCGATCGCGAATTTTTCTTTATAAAATTAAATTTTTAATTACAGTATATCTAGCGCAATCAATTTGCTTGATGCCTAGATTCATTATTTACTTTCAAATCAGTAAGATATTTCTTAATAATTCGGTAGTAAATAGTTTTGATATCTGCAAATGGTGTATCCCACCTTTAACAATGATTGAAGTCTGCCTGCTTTGCACACCCACGTCACCGTCTAACTCTCACTACTGCTGTAATAGTCATGTATTAAAAAACTGTTTGTTTTTTGGGGGGTGGGGTGTACACAAAAGGTAGAATTAAAATATTTTACCTAAAACAAGCACCCAAGTACCATAAGGCTATTATTTTCACCTTTATCATACTTGAAATTTGGTCTCATGCATTATTTTAATCATTTGTTATTCCCCCAAATTTCTGTATTTTCCATCCTTGAAATGTTACCCCAAGTAGATAAAGACTAAGAAAATAATTTTTGTTCCAAATTGTATGGAAGTATAATCACCTGAGCATCCTTCCTTTTTCCCTTTAAAGCAGTTGCATCATAGATTAAAACGTTTGACTTTTGACTTGTAGCTATGCACTTTGCCTTACATTAACAATGTTTATATTTTTTTAATGTGCCTACTTTTGTTGTTGTTAACATCATTGGCATTGGTGATCACAATCCCTAGCTCTGTTGCATACTCCTCTCCATAGAACACGAGTAGCTCCTGCCCTGGCTGGATTGGCTTAAAACTCCTGTAGTAGATCTGGCCACAGTACTGGTAGGCGATGAGGTTCTGCTCTGATTCGCTGCACGCACAGTTGACATAGCGCATCCAGTTGCCTTTATTAGGGTTCTTGCCATCAACATAATGACTCTTACCATCACGATCAAAAACCTGTTTTACAATTTAAAAAAATATAAAATTAGTCTTTTTTTTTCTAGTAATACTCATTTGAGAACACTACCCTATTCCAGTGTAGAAATTATAAATTGTGACCGTCCACAACAAAAAGGTGTAAAGTAGGCATCTTGACGTTTTAAGATTAGAGAAATGAAATCTACAAGAAATAAGCTTTAAAATGATGTATTACAAGACATAGTTGGTATTAAGGTTAGCTACAACATGTAACACCGAATATGAAAAAAAAAAATTAAATTGTTTTTCGCATCATGGTCCTTTTTTCTCAAAATAAGCTCTGGAGACTCACAATTATGCTTCCTTTATTCAACAGTCAGTACAAAAAAGAATAAGAAATTCTAGGCTTTATATAAAAAGTACTCATCAGTTGGTCTGAAAATTTGTTGGGGTGAATGGTTGGAGTTGGTGGGGCAGGGTGAGGGATTTCAATATTGTCAGTAACTAAATGTATGGTCATGCTTTATCATTAACCGGTTCGCGCCGGGATTATTTTAACATCGCCGAGCCGACGGGCGGGTTTATTTTTAACGAAACTCGATCCGAAGCGGGTTCAGGCTGATAGTGCCGGGAAGCACACCCACGCATTTCCGGCCTTGCTCGCTGCTGACATACATTTCCGAACTTGAACTTGGCGTGTTTATGCGTCATCCGTTTTGAATTTGGGGAAATTTTTGCGTTTATATACGTCATCCGGCGCGAACTGGTTAAAACAAAGGTTGCCTGGGCAATCACTGAGTTTTTCATTAAAAACAAAAAACAAAAAAGAAATAGACAAATTGACTACTGCCTACCTCCCAGGCATAGCTACTGTCTTGGCCGACATCTTCTCCCACGATCTCTCCTCCATATGGCCCAAACCGTACACCTTTGGAAAATTGTTTATCAGCCCAAACACCAAGACCAGCATTCTCAATTCCAGCTTCTTTAACGACCAAACCCTCAGGAAGGCTTCGCTTTGCTTGGTCCCTGCAACCTTTAGGGACTGGTGAATCACCGATGATGGTCAAGGGATGCTGTGGACAGTCATTCTCAAACAACTCATGGCAGTCCTCACAATCTGCATTTAAGTTTCAAAAGTGAACAAAAAAGTAACCAAATTCACTCTAGTGAACATCATCAGCAGTGAAACCTAAAAGTTTCAAAGTTGTTAACACTGTCATTATCTCATACACACAATCTGATCTACATGAGTTAGTCTTACATACGCACTGTGGACCTCACTATAGACGTTCACAAGACTGCGGGAAGATGTTACGGTTTGTGGACTTGGACATGTCCACAGTCCATTTTTCCGTCTCTGAAAAGGAGCTTTAGAGGAAAAACGGGTTAGGGTTATATATAGAAAAGGTAAGAGGAACAGCCGAGAGGCCCAGAATCAATATTTGAGGTAAAATTGTTTGAGGGAAGCGAGAAAATTAGTATTTAGCCAACGTTTTCCTAACTACACAAAGACAAAGGAATGTCCACAGTACGTATGGAAGGTAAAGCTGTGTGTATCTCCAATCAGTAGGACACAAGTAATGGCACATTTCTCACTTGTTCAACAGGGCGAAAATGGAATTTCTTAATACATACACACATAGCTGTCGTCACTTGGACCGTCTAGGTCCTTGTAGCACTTATTGGCACCAGCACGTTGAGGATAACGACGCTCTGGTTTCCGTGACTTGTCCAAATCTAAGACACATTCAAATTAGAAAATAAATATAATAGCATATAAGACTTTTAATGTATGATAGATCTCTAACTGGAAACTACACACTTTTAGAGGGAACCATGTCTGTAACAAATGTCATGAGAAAATGATAGAAAAGATGGATAATGACAAAGCACATTTATTCCTAGCGAAAGTACCGAGAGAATGCTGGATCTGCGAGGCCACCTTGATGTTGCAAGCATTTACATTGAAGGCAAACACTTTGATTTTCTGCTGCTTCAGGTAATCAAACCACTTTTTGGATGATTGGTGTGAATGCCGAATATGCCCTGCTAGAAATTTGTATTCAGTGAAGATCTTGCTGCACTTTGGACATGGATGTTGCTTAGAATCTGTAATATAATAACAAAAATACTCAAAATTATCTCATAAATGATTAATATGCACCGTCTAACAAGTCTAATTTCAGACAAAAGTCTGCCTGGTTCATTGTACATGACCTTCGAACTCTCACTACTGCTAAATAGTCATGTATTTAGCAGATGGGGGCGGGGGGGGGGGGTGGGGGGGTGGAAAGGGGTAGAAAAAAGGTAGAATTAACAATATTTCACTTAAAACCTTATTTTCACTATTATCATACTTGAAATTCGGTCTCGCAGGCATTATTTTAATCATTTGTTATTCCCCAAAATTTCTGTATTTTCCATCAATTAAATGTTAGCCCAAGTAGATAAATCAAGTTAGACCAAATAATTTTATGGAAGTATAATCACCTGAGTATTCTTCCTTTTTCCCTTTAAAGCAGTTGCTTTATAAGCAGTTGCATCACATATTCAAATGTTTGCATTACCTTAACAACAATGTTTTTGTTTTTTTAGTGTGCCTACTTTTTTTATTTTTCACATCGTTGGCATTGGTGATCACAATCCCCAGCCCTGTTGCATAATCCTCTCCATAGAACACGAGTAACTCCTGCCCTGGCTGGATTGGCTTAAAACTCCTGTAGTAGATCTGGCCACAGTACTGGTAGGCGATGAGGTTCTGCTCTGATTCGTTGCACGCACAGTTGACATAGCGCATCCAGTTGCCTTTATTAGGGTTCTTGCCATCAACACAATGACTCTTACCATCATGATCAAAAACCTGTTTTACAATTTAAAAAAATATAAAATTAGTCTTTACTTTTCTAGTAATACTTATTTGAGAACACTACCCTATTCCAGTGTAACAATTATAAATTGTGACTGTCTACAACAAAAAGGTGTAAAGTAGGCATCTTGACGTTTTAAGATTAGAGAAATGAAATCTACAAGAAATAAGCTTCAAAATGATGTATTACAAGACATAGTTGGTATTTGTGACCTGTCATCACAAAATGAGCGTAAAGTCAGCAAATCAATAATTGAGATATGGGTATTTCTAAATTCTGTGAAAACAGAGTTTTCCGATGGTATAGACCGTATCGAATACCCCATTGTTGGCATAGCAACACGCGCCAGTGACGCACACCGCCATGTTGTAGGCAGCTAGCTAGCTACAATGTGCATGTTTGACGTACATGTACGTCGTACCGCATGTTCAGCGTATTTATAATGTACCATGGAGGAATATAAAGCCATGGAGGTAGGAAATGTTTCCTACCTCCATGGTTATATGTAGTCGCTGCTGTGTTTAGACAACAATCGTGACAATGGGCAGCTTTCCAAGGACAATGTCAAGTTATTTTCTACAAATTAACAACCAAAAGTATCCAGGTGTAAGACAGCGATATGTGAAGAAGATCAGTGAAATTGACGGACTCGATCCTTACACTATCACGGCGAAAGATTGGTCACAAGAGATCGATTCATTTCCCATGATAAATTGGGGAGATATTGTTATGTACCTTGTGTATGGGACAAGTTTGTACACTACGGAACAGTTCAAGTGTTTCAAGTCATTGGAATCCTACAATCAATTTGTATGCGGTTGGGTTCAGAAGCCACAGGTATACAACCTGCAAGATTCACAGCTGTGCATATTGAGTAGTCGAGTAAGTACTCCTTTTTGCAAATAAATTGTTGTCTCTCTTGCATAGCCATTGGCAGAGGGCCGGGCTGGGCTAACCCTATTAAAAAAAGTAGTTGATATTAATTTAGCCAGCAGGCTAGGCACATGTGAAGTAAATATTTTAGGGACATAAGTTCAAGGCTTCGGGCTTCCTGCTTCATTGGCATTGCATAGTTTTGTTGAAATACAAATAGGCTATAACACAAGAGAGTTAATAAAACTTTTTTATTCAATTTAATTATTAAAGCTAAAGACAATAATTTAACCAGATTTTCTAAGATAAATCAACTGAAAGAAATGAAATAAAAATGACAAATCTTATTATGTTTGATGTATTGGCATAACTTAGCTAAACAAAACAGATGGGCACAACTTTGCGTCACCTCGGGGTGAAAACCAACAATAGTGCATTGACCTTTGCAGCGACCATGGCAAACATGTCCTCTTTCTTTCTTGTACATGGCCTCCTTCTTTAGGGTTGTCTGTCTGTCTCTATTTGGGGGGCTCAATAATCTAAATATTTTGTTCTGGTCTGATTAATTTTTCAGGTCATGCACTCCCAAAGGCTTAGCGAGAAACCATTGAAACCATGGGTCATTGCCAGCATGGCTGGAACAATACGTTCAGCCCACTGCGACTGCATGGCAGGCTTAGCTGAGACCTGCACCCATGTTGGAGCCCTGCTGTTTGCAGTAGAGTATATAAATAGACAGCGGGAACAAAAGACTGTCACCCAGGAGAAGGCATACTGGCTGGTACCATCGCTGAAAAAGGCAGACTTTCGAGAGGTTCGACAAATAGACTTCACATCTTCTCGAAGCAAGAAAGCTAAGTTAGATAAGCTTTTAGAAGGCGAAGCCCCTCCACATCTCGAGTTAAAATCAACACGAAATATTCCAGCCTCCACTTCACAAGAGATGTCAACATTTTTCACTGACATTAGCAAGTCATCATCCAAGCCGGCCATACTTTCAGTGATTGCTCCACATAATCAGCAATTTATACCCAGAGCCACTGACTTGGAACTGCCAACACCCCTTTCAAAGTTGTACGATGTTAATTTGCAAGGGAATTCTTATAGTAAGGTAATAGCGGAATGTGAAAAGGTAATGAGTTCCATCAAAGTAAGAGAAACAGGCCAGTAGAGTTGAAGAACTTACCAGAGATCAAGGGAACTCAAAACTATGGTACTCATTCCGTGCAGGAAGAATAACAGCGTCCAAGCTCAAGGCAGCATGTCATTCTGACCCTAGAATGCCATCCAAGTCTCTGATCAACAACATATGCTACCCCGAGAAAGTGAAGTTCTCCACTAAAGCCACTGAATACGGTCTAACAAATGAAAATGAAGTACTGTGCAAGTATAAAGACAACATGGAACAGAGCCACAGTGATTTCATCATCTGTAAATCAGGATTCGTCATTCATCCTGACGTACCATACCTTGGTACATCCCCTGACAGCATAGTCAGCTGTTCGTGTTGTGGACATGGATGTGTTGAAGTAAAGTGCCCATACAGCAAGACAAACATGACAATACAGGATGCCATTATCTCAGACAGTGGTTTCTGTCTTGAAATTTCAGACACTGGTCATCCAAAATTAAAGATGACCCATGCCTATTATTATCAGGCTCAGTCCCAAATTTCTGCACAAATACAGAGTACTGCGATTTTGTTGTATGGACTGGCAAAGACTTGCACTGGGAGCGCATTTTACCAGATCATGATTTTGTTGAAGTTTGCATGCAGAGAGCACACAGTTTTATTTTGCTAGCAGTTTTGCCAGAACTCTTAGCAAAGTTTTATTCTTCACCAGCAACTACTGCAGTAAGTGCACTAAATGGAAATACGATGTGCTACTGTCACAGTTGCAGAGATACTGCAACTGATACTGAGGTCATGACCTGTAGCTACAAGAAGTGCCCATATGGCATCTTCCACAAGAAGTGCTTGCGGTTCACCAGCTTGAACCTCACTGAACATCAGCAGAAACTGAAAAACTGGTACTGTCCGCACTGTTTCCCACTTGGTGTTTCCAAGTGTGTGAATGAGGAATAAACATGTACCTTTCTTCAGTACTACCTACTGTCAATCCCCCATCTGATCTGCCAATCCCCCATCTGATCTGCCAATCCCCCATCTAATCTGCCAATCCCCCATCTAATCTGCCAATCCCCCATCTAATCTGCCAATCCCCCATCTAATTTACAACTGAGATCTGTGTTCAATGTCACGGAGCTGGCAAGCAGAGAACATTCTTGGGCACAAAATCTATGCTTACTACAATATAGCTTGATATGACTACAAGTACAATGTACATGTTTTTTGCTAAATTTGATTTGCACTTAATGCTAGGTTCCCACTATCACGATTCGCGCCACGATTGAAATCGTGGTCTTTATCGTGGAGTAATCGTGGTGATCCTTTCAGATCTTATCAGATCTTGAGGTCAGTCGTGGCCATCGTGTTGATCGTAGAAAATGTTTGGAGGGTTCAAACATTTTCTATGATTAACACGATTAATTTTTAATTGTGATCATCGCATCAGATCGTAAAGGATCGTAACAAAGTGTGACAGATCGCATTTAATCGTGCTTCCAAATCTGCACGTATCAGATCGTCCCAAATCGGGGACCCTGATCGTGCTAATCGTGTCAGATTGGGACCCAATCGTGGACTCAATCAGGACAATCCTATCGGAACGTATCTGATCGTATCTGAACGGGAGACCAGATCGTGTCACCTGAAATTGAACAATCGTGACTATATCGCATCCAAGCGACAGTGGGAACCTAGCATTGAGGTAGAATACACCATAGTCCTGCCTTGCCAATTTCTTTGTTCACTTTAAATTCATTTGCAAAAACAAAAATACTGAAGGTTTATGAAATACCTTACTTGACTGTAGTGTACGTGTAAGTGAATAACAGTCTCAAGCATACTGTGAAATCACAGCATCTGGTGTGCTGTGATTTTTGAGAAAAGTGGAATTTTGTATCAATTTCCAACGATTGCTGGCTGGCAATCAATGAAAATACCTGACTATTTTGTTCAAACACTACCCCCCATTTATTAAATTTAGTTGGTCCAACCATCACCCTATATAAAATAGCCATTTTACTTACCGTACCACGACAGAATATTCTCTCCAAAGTCCAACCAAAAGAAAAAAGTCCTAATAAGACATACTTCTGCATTTTACATTAATAGAATAGCAGTGATGTTTTAAAAACAATACATTTTGTGTTTATGTCAAATAACTTTCAGTTTAAAAATGTATTTAGGCCATTTAAAATGGATTTTTAGGTTTTCATCACCTCTCTTCTCGAATTTCCCTCCTGTCCCGATTTATTTATACATGTACATGTCTGTTTTATATTTTTTTATGAAACTTTTTTTTTCTCAAAAAGTGTCATGGCTCCTGACTAATAATGTCTCCCATAAATATAATAACAATTCGTGCGACGTGTTGATGTAAACGTGCTGTTTTATAAAATATAAATTCCCCTCCCCATCTTGAGTGATGAAAACCTAAAAATCTATTTTAAATGGCCTTAAGAAATTATTTATCAAAGATATTTTAATATGCAAATGATCCACATGAGCCACCATTTAAATTACCCAGCTGATTAAATCAGGAGACCTGGAGACTATTAGATCAACAGAAATGATGATTACAAAAAAATATTTTGTTTATTTAACATTTAAATGCTAAAATGTATTTTGGCAATTATTTATTAAAAATATTGTTAGTATGCCAATAAATCACACATCTATTTATTCAAGGTACATGTACTCTATTGAATTGTTTCAATTCCTTTATTATTACATACCTTACAAATTTGAAATGATAATTGATTTATGATATGGAAACATGACTGAAATGACTTATTTTATGCCTAACTTTGGAATAATTGACAGGACTACACATCATCAACTATACTACTATAGTTGCTTAGTTGAGTGAAACAACAGAGTTACTCAAATTTGTAAGTGCACAGCTTAGTCTGGCAATGTTGTCCAAAGTTGTCCAACCCTGACTGTCTTTTGTCTCCAAGTAGTCAATGAGACTTGGCCCACCAAGAATCCTGTATTTTTCGCGAACATTACCAATACATCTCTCCACATGAATCCTAACATGGGCAATTTTCCTTGTTACCATTATTTCTGCAGGTGTCAGTTGTTTTTTTGCCGCGAGTGAATGCTGGTATTTACCTCTGCACACTGCATGCCTACACTTTCAGCAATGTCGAAACCTCGGTCAGCTAGTACCAAATCACCTGGTTCCAACTTCATTAAAAAACCACAATTCTCAGTTATATGTTTGTCAGATGTTCTACCTTTCCATGCATTGGAAAGATAGGAGATTGTACCCTGAGGTGTGATACCAATCAAATATTTAATAGTATTGTGATGCTTGTAGTTGCTCCAAGTTTGTGCTCTAGCAAGTAGATTTGAAGTGCGGTCAATAAAAATCTCAAAGCAGTCAATAATGACAGCAACACGCTTCCCAAAATGCTCTTGGAATTGCATTGGCATGGTCAAGTGAATCTCTTCCCTCTCTGGCCACAAGATCAAATAATTCAGTTTTGTGAAAAGAATATTTAAAGTTAATTTAAAAACCCTGGAGATTGTTGACTGAGCAACATCAAATCTGTATGCCAAATCACATTCTGACAAATTTAATCTGAGCCTCATAAGCACAATCATCATTTGTCGAAATTTAGACATAGATGAACGGTGGGTTACAACAATATATGGGGATACAAGATTAAAAATAGCCATCAAAATAGTGTACGTAGAAAGCCCAGTATAGTATCTGACTTTAGTTTTTGGTGGTTGGCTGCTTGCTTCAACTTCAGGGGGTTCCTGCCTGTTCTTTGCTGCCTCTTCCTCATGTTTGACTTTTCTTCGCTTCTTTACTCTTTCATTTCGCTCCGTAGTTCCCTGGCTTGGTTGCTTCAACTTGTCATGACCAAGACACAGTGTTGGAACCCAGTCAATGCTGGATGTTTCCCAATTCCTAGCGCTTCTGCCTGCATCACAAATAAAACAAAAAATGAAAATACGTGTACATGTAGTATTTATTATTAATTAAAAACAGTACCGGTACACTCTTGTTAATACAAACACTGTTAATACAAATTCTGGTTATAGCAAACCCCCAGTCCTGACTCTGAGAGTCGACTAGTATGTAGTACTGCATGTACCCAACTGTTTTTATAAAAATAATGGGTGGTTTTGGACTTGATATCCACCATGGAAGATTGCTAAATAGCCAAGATTAAACTATTTATGTAAGTGTTCAGTTACATCCTGTAATTTGTGAAAGTAAGTTCGTCAAAAAAAAGAGCAAATTATGCATCAATTTTCTCTGACCGAGTTGCAGATCAAGTAGCCTACACTTGACCTTTTGATTTTCCCCTTTTTTAGTACCAGGTAGGCCTAAGTATCTTAATTCCAGGTAAATATCTTCATTTACGATAGTGGTCATTAAGCTGTTTGTAGGATATGTTGTATGAATCTCTGGCTCTAGTCTAGGGAATACAAATGATCATGATGTAGCCTGGGTCTATTTTGTGTGAGCGATATGCATTTCGAGAGATATTTGGAATTAAATGTTTGGTTGTGATCTGGCCTAAGATATAGGCATGATAGGCCTAAGACATAGACAAAAGGATTCCGACAAAAGAGAGCTACATGTATTTGCAGCCCCATTTCAATTTGAGGGGCTTGGCCTATATGCAATGTCAACGTTTTTAATAGGCCTAACGTCATGAACGTTAATTTAGTTGCAATACAAATAAAATGAGAAAAAGCCAAGAAGTCATTGGGTTAGGGGTCATTGTCCACCAGTAAGTTCGGAATTTTCTTCCCCCTCATAGAATTATGCATTCTAGATCCTTACCACTGACAAAATGGCGAGAACAGACTCTGGCATGCTCGTCAAAATCGTTGATGTTGGCCCGGTTGATAGCAGAAATCCACAATCGGCGACGTCTCTCCGTGAGCTCTCTCTCCTGGTCACCATGATGCACCATGAAAAAACGTTACCCCATCACGATATCCACAACCATAAACTTTACAAGAGGCAGGCATTATTTGTGTTTGAGTACTGCTGAAACGGTGGTCTGGGCGCAGTGGGAAATGGGAGAAGTGCAGTGACCGATAACCGGCCTAACGCTATGCACGTGTCCGTTTACGTTACACACGCAGTTTATGGCGCTCTCGCGGTTTCTAGGTAACGACTCTGATCAGTGACGTCATATTCGATACGATCTATATAACACTTGGAGATTTGACATTCAATATTTATTTTTATTTATTTTTTTATTCGGGAGTCTTAACACAGAGATTATGAGAAAACAGGCATTTCTTGCGAGAAATTGTGTGAACGTGCAAAGAAAGGCATAGTAAAAATTGTCTCAAAAACTAATTTTTTTTTATCTGATCGTCCTGAAAAATTGGGAATTGATTGTTAGGGATTTAGTCTTTAAAAAAAAACATATAATCTCAAAATCGACCACCCCTTCAAATTTTGACTTTGACTGGCCGTACTGGGAAATCACTCAGTGCGACTTTACGCTCATTTTGTGATGACAGGTCACGTTTATGGTTAGCTACAACAAGTAACACCGAATATGAAATTATTTTTTTTAAATTGTTTTTCGCATCATGGTCCTTTTCTCAAAATAAGCTCTGGCGACTCACAATTATGCTTCCTTTATTCAACAGTCAATACAAAAAAAAGAATAAGAAATTCAAGGCTTTATATAAAAAGTACTCATCATTTGGTCTGAAAATTTGTTGGGGTGAATGGTTGGAGTTGGTGGGGCAGGGTGAGGAATGACATTATTGTCAGTAACTAAATGTATGGTCATGCTTTATCATTAAAACAAAGGTTGCCTGGACAATCACTGAGTTTTTCAAAAATACAACAAAAAAGAAATAGACAAATTGACTACTGCCTACCTCCCAGGCATAGCCACTGTCTTGGCCGACATCTTTTCCCACGATCTCTCCTCCATATGGCCCAAACCGTACACCTTTGGGAAATTGTTTATCAGCCCAAACACCAAGACCGGCATTCTCGATTCCAGCTTCTCTAACGACCAAACCCTCAGGAAGGCTTCGCTTGGCTTGGTCCCTGCAACCTTTAGGGACTGGTGAATCTCCGATGATGGTCAAGGGATGCTGTGGACAATCGTTCTCAAACAACCCATTGCAGTCCTCACAATCTGCATTTCAGTTTTAAAAGTGAACAAAGATTTAACCCAATTTTACAAAACATCATCGGCAGTGCATGTATACATGTATAGGTATTTAACACTAATTATCTTTTACACAACCTCTGATCTATCTCTAATCGGTAGGACACAAGTAATATGGCACATTTCTCAATTGTTCAACAGGGCAAAAATATCACAATACATACACACATAGCTGTCGTCACCATCTAGGTCCTTGTAGCACATCTTGGCACCAGCACGTTGAGGATAACGGCGCTCTGGGCCATGTGACTTGTCCAAATCTAAGACACATTCGAATTAGAAATTAAATATCATAGAATCTAAGAGTTTCAATTATAAAGTATGAGAGATCTCTAACTGGAAACCACACACTTTTAGAGGAACCATGTCTGTAACAATTTTCAGGATAAGATGATTGGAAAAATGAATAATAACAAATCATATTTATTTTTATAGAAAGTAATTACAATTAAACCTTGGGACAAAACCAATTGTTATTAAAATCTCATTCTGCTAAGGAATTATATTTGTTGTTTTTTGAATATTTGAATGTTAATGGATTATACATGTTAACGTCTGTCGATATATCGATATTACACAAATACTCGATACTATTTTGAAATTGATATCGCTGATGTCACTTTTTTAATCATATCGAAATATTGACATTTCAATGTATCAACAATTTTGATGTGTCTAAATGTCGATGTTCCTAAATGATATCAAAAATGCCGAAAGAGTGTCAGATTATCCAGAAAATCTCAGGGCTTTAGTATATCAGAAAAGCTGCCGTCTTTATTTGTAGCTTAAAACATTTGAGTAGGCCTATTAAATAAAATACGATCGAGACGACGACCAACTGCGGTTGTCAAGTTGTTCTTTGTGTTTCACCTGCAGCCCGCCACTGTAGTTCACGACCGCTTGCAGAGTAAAATCTCAAAAAAAAACGGCCATGCCGCCCCATTGACAATTTTTAAATTTGTGGAATCATTCATACCTGTTGTTCTCTGTTTGCGCTCAGTGCCTCCTGGCTTCCCTTCCTCATCACTATCGCTGGAATCTACATATTTAGGTTTTCTCTTATGGAATGAGCCATTCATAAACACTGGCTTAGGTACCTTCAAACCTGGGAACAAATTGTGAAGATTTAAACTAATCATACGAAGTACTGGAAGTGTATGCATTCGTCAGCGTTTTTTAACCACACACTAGGAATTAATAAAGTTTTGCATCCTCCCATTTTCACTTAAGAAACACTGTTTTTTTAAGGTATTTAAAATGAGCTTAAATTAAGGGCTGGTTAAAGACAAAAAGTAAAAATGATAATATTGGTTATGTTAACATTACAAGTAATAGTAGAGTTCAATCGAAAAATTTGCCCAACCTTTACATTTTGTGGAGGAACAAATGAGCCTTTTCAATAGGTTAACAGTTTGACACTAAAACATAACAAACTTTGTATGAAAATTAGGCTCATTGCTAGGAGTAAAACTCACCAATTTCTATCATCTTTTCATAGTTCTCCTTGATGTTTTTCAGCCTCATCTTTTCATACTCTGAGAGTTCCTTGTACTCACTGGAAGTAGAGAACTGCTCAATATCATCTGTATCTCTTTCTATTGGCATGATGGTCAAATAATAATGCGAGCAAATTTGCTCTTCGGAGATTGGCTGTATGGGATATCCTGTGAACATAAAATAAATTTAACAAAGTTATTTAGTTATCATTATTCATTTATCAGGCAAGATAGATGTGTTCTGTGAATCATCTGAAAACTATCTATGTGTAACCTAGAAATTTGTCACACAAATTTGTCACATAAATTTAATACTAATTGAAGTAAGGAAGCAATCCACAAACAAATATATTTCCACCTGGTTCAAGAAGATTGGGTCATGGCTTAAATCTCAAGGTTGGGACAACCAAATAAACACAAAAAGGAAAAAAATAGAAGTGTGGGCAAATTCAGCTGAGAGAAACAACAAAAATATTTATTTAGTGACTTTCCAAATGACGACGGCAACAACAATTTGAAAGTGGTTGGTGTGAAGAATGCGTCAAATTCTAGAATGGAATTATCTGATTTCTTATCCAAAAAAATAAGGAATTTAGAATACTAAATAAACTTAAAACAGCTCAAAACAAAAGCTACAAAAAAAATATAAAAATTAACAAAAACCCAACAGTGCCAAAAAGTGCATAGCTAAAATAGGCAATCTTAACGGTAACCTGCAAACGAAACAAAACAAAAGAACAAAATATAAAATTTGGAATCTTAAAGATGGACTACAACGGAATAATGATAAAGGCTGTGTTGCTGTTTTTTGTTCGAGAAATGTATAATGATTACTAATATATCATTAGTATTCAATAAATCTTGTTCCTTCATGCAAAAAAACAACAAAATTGATCGGCGTTCTACTACGACCCAGATAAACTCAGTTTCAGCAAAAGCCCTTAACTCATGAATAATTCATACTTTGTGTGTGACGTACTACCCATGAAAACGCATACATATGGTGGCCCTGAAGGGACTCCGCAAATCGCGAATATTGACGTCAAATTTGACGTCAATATTCGCGACTTTTTTGGAAAGTCGTGAATATCGACGTCAAATTTGACGTCGATATTCGCGATCTGCGGAGTCCCTTCAGGGCCACCATGTATGCGTTTTCATGGGTAGTACGTCATCACTTTTCGCTGGTTTACAAGTCCGCTGGTACTATATCGTGGATTTCATTGTGGTTTTCAGTGGATCTTTGCCGGGAACCAGTACAGGGCGAGAAATTTCAAAATCGAAGAATCAAGGTCTAATTTTGTCGGTCAAATTGCAACAAAATTATTTAGAGAAAAACATGACCGTAACAATAAAGTGTTACCTGAACACAACATAAACAAGGTCCGATAATAAATTTAATGTGTAAGTTTTCCTTGTAGTCCATCTTTAAGAGTAATCAAAATCATAACAATCAGAACAAGGACAAGAATTCTCTTAAAGTTTAACTCATACTTCAACAGCAACACTTAGATGACTAATAAACAAGTATAGATAATGTCACCACATGTCTAACCAATGACAAGATCACTTTTCTTGTATCTGGGCAGGCCTTCATGAATATTTATAAGTCTACAAGCAACTGTTTATTGTACATTAGACTGGCTCCAGTCATTAACTCGGTTGAAGCTAGGTTAACACTATCAACTACACAAGGCCTACCTACTACTGTGTATAATAATCTATCCTAGACTTAGCAAGTCTAATCCTTTGTTATACATGGTCCACCATGCCTGGTCGATTTATACAATTTACACAAATCTGGTACTAGCTGTAGGGAGGTCAGATCTTTTTAGAAGCCAGCAGCCAGTGCCCTTTAATTCCCACCTAGCCATGAAGCAGGTTGAGATAAGACATCCGGTTTTTGTTTGGATAAATTTGACCATGGAGGAATAAGAAGGACCCAGGCATTCCAAGGTTATGACTGTTTAAGCTGAGCCCCTAGATCCCACTATTTGTTTTTACCACAGGGAATTGTTGCCTAGCAACCAATAATCACTTTTCTCACTTTTAAAGGGTCTTTTGTTTATACATAGAGCAAGGCTAGAGCGTTCAACCTTTAACACAGTTTTGTTTTGTCTGTTTTCTTTCAGTTAAAGGAGTTTCATAGCCCTTAATTGTGTACAAGCCAAGATTTGCAAAGATAAAAACAGTGGAAAATGGTCATAAATCACTTCTCAAGGCCATTGATAGCTCTGATGTCACATTATAGAATTACGCAACTTTGGGCCTTCTCAGAAAATTGTATCTACACAAATATCTGGCCGATTTTTCTCATTTTTGAAACAGTTTTAGTAACTCTTTTACAAGATCAACTGTACGACCAGGGTTCGTTTTACAAAAAGAAAGTTGCATGCACTGGTGCATGTAGACCAAAAAACCTACATGCACCAGCAAAAAGTTACATGCACCATTAATTTTGCAAACTCGTACTATACTCCGCGGCCGCCGTTGCAAAAATCACAATTCACTGACAGCGCGTGCAACAAGTGCGTGCGACAGCGAGTGTAGTCTTGGTGCAAGACGTTCTTGTTGAGTTAGTAAAACCATAAAACCATAGGGCCTATGTACTCAACACTATACGCGTCGCGACTATTCCACCGATAGAGGGCGTATTCTGGAAGCCGCGAATCTGTTCGGAGCCGATGTGTGGTGGTTATCTGGAAGTTTCCCAACAGCGCCCTCTATTTTTTGATAGTCGTTAGGCGCAGGGGCGCTAAATCGCGATAGTTGCGTGATAAAGAACAACAACGTCTTGCACCAAGACTACAGCGAGTGCTGAGCAAATATTGCCTAGAGGGGTAGCCACAATTGAGTCAATTACGATAACCCCTGTATGACGTCACTCCCGTAAGCAACGTGTACGTACGTACGAATATGGAGGGCTTTCCCGATTACAAAAATAGCACTAGCGCTAGAACATGACGCGACGCGACGGCGTGCGCAAGTTTACTGATTCTGAATCTGCTGCAAGGAATAAATTATGGATTTATGAAATAAATAACACGTTCGTACATTATCTGGTAAAGTATTCAACCAACTTTATTCGTATTCTCACTGGGGCTGATAAATATATGTCTGAAATGAGTACTTTGGTGGTCAAAAAGCTACATGCACGGCGTGCACGTGGGGCAGAAAAGTTACGTGCACAAAAAAAAATCTACATGCACTGGTGCATGCGTGCACCCGGGTAAATCGAACCCTGTGTACGACTAATTGCCCTTTCAGTAAATGTAATATGATTTTTTATAAAACTCACTAAAATCTTAATTATTAAAGGGGGGGGGGCACACATCCTGCAATACTTGCAAAAATGACCTTTATCAAGTTTTTATGAAACCTTACATGCTTTTCAAAGTGAAACCAACAACAGTTGGCCTCCAATTAATGTCAACTGTGACTTTTAATAATTGTAATTTTGTAAACAATAATTAGCATCCTAATTAGAATTATAATTAGGCTAATTAAGAAAATATGAAGCCAAGTAATGTTATTGTGCATTTTTTTCTAGAAAATGTAGCCAAATTTAGTATGTTGGTATATATGTAATACAAAAAAAGTTTTAAGGAATTTTAACAATTGTAATTAATTAATATGGTAATTACCATAATTAAACAAAAATGAAAAATTGTTAACTTTTGATCTCGTTCACAAACTTCCGCAACAGAATTTATGGGAATAAAACAAACTATCCTAAGAGAAAGCTCCATTAAGAAATTGTTAAAACCTAAACTTATCAATTTCAGCTATAAACTTCAGTCAACCACAAGGGACAATGGGGAGGTTGTGATACACACCACATGCTATCTGTAAACAATCATGCTGGTCATAAACATTGAGCTCTATGTCTGTGGCCTTGGGCAGCAGACTGAAGTAAGCTAGTCTTATCTGTGTCTAATGGGAAATCAGTGTGGCCTTGCATGGGTCTTCAACAGGCCAAGTAAACAAAAAGTGTATTGTATTTGGGTCTTTCCATAAATAAGGGGGCCAAAGCATGACATGGTGTTATTTCTCAAAATGTAATTTACTTTCTATATTCTTTGCATGTTCGTATGGTGGGGATAGCTCATACGTTTAATGTATAACTTCAATTTCTCGAATCAGATTTTTTGTTTTCATATACGATCCAAAACTATCCATCACACTGTAATGGAGACACCGGTGTCTCAGTTACAGTATGAAGTGTGAAACTTGTGACTTGTTTTGCCATAAATTAGTAGGTTTTCATTGAAAATTTAAATTTCAAAGGGTAATATGTAAACATCATTGGTATACTGTAATTCAGCTATTTTCAATGAAAACCTTCAAATGTTGGCCAAGCAGTAAAGGCCGACAGTTTTACGCGTAACCGTGACACCGGTGTCTTTGTTACACCGTGACTCAAAAAGTCCTGTCTCTCTTATTAATATTATGCATCATAAATGTCTGAATCGAGCAAAGTGCATAGTAATACATGCTACATGTACATGTATGATAGATTCAGACATTTATGATGCATAATATAAAGAGAGACAGGACTTTTTGAGTCACGGTGTAACAAAGACACCAGTGTCACGGTTACGCGTAAAACTGTCGGCCTTTACTGCTTGGCCAACGTTTGAAGGTTTTCATTGAAAATAGCTGAATTACAGTATACCAATGATGTTTACATATTACCCTTTGAAATTTAAATTTTCAATGAAAACCTACTAATTTATGGCAAAACAAGTCACAAGTTTCACACTTCACACTGTAACTGAGACACCGGTGTCTCCATTACAGTGTGATGGATAGTTTTGGATCGTATATGAAAACAAAAAATCTGATTCGAGAAATTGAAGTTATACATTAAACGTATGAGCTATCCCCACCATACGAACATGCAAAGAATATAGAAAGTAAATTACATTTTGAGAAATAACACCATGTCACGCTTTGGCCCCCTTATTTATGGAAAGACCCATTTGTAGGTGAGGTAAAATGGAAGGAAAAGAAATTTAAAAAACACCCTTAAAAAACACCAACAAATACACGAAAACTCGGTAACTCACTGAACACCAAAGATCGTAGAGCGCCGTAGAGCGCGCCGCTTTGCGGCGCTCGTCTATGCTCAACACCCGGCCACACAAACATATACCAAATTATCACACATTTTCTTTACACGATTTGAGTACTAAAACTACTATTTTCCAAACAAAACTAATCAGGTATCAATAAAATAAATGTAGAAAAAGAACAGAAATTGAATATTACCTTAAAAAACAACGAAAATGACCGATATTCCCATAATTATAATCCAACAACAATCCATGCAAACACAGTGAATCCAACAACAACGCGTGTACAGTACCCGTACATGTACGTACAACCATAGAGTAAGGAACAGACGCGGCGTGCCGACGCACACACATGCAAATGTGCATTGTGTGAAAATTGCGCAACGTGGCGAGTCTGGCACCGGCTCCGTTGCCGGTGTGCGCATTTAGAGGCCGATCACAGACTGGCTGAACACTCGTTAATCTCTTTCCCAGGACAATTTAGTAAACTCTCTTTATCTCACAGTGCCCCTCGATCTCAAGGTACGACCTATACACGAACAGATAGAGCATGAAATGGACTTTCCAATGATATATGGGGGAGGGCGTACTACCTAGGAATCTAAAGTTGTTCGCTTTTTAAGATTTTCTTTTGTTTTAAGACCTAATTAATATTCATATCGCGTTTAGTACGCATCTACTAGTACTAGTTACAGAACCATGTTTTTGCTTTAATTTAAGACTAAAACTGAAAAAATTGATTGGGAAACGGCGATGCCCTCCCGATCTTTGGGCCATTTTCGGACGACGTTTTTGCCTCAATTTGATATCATATTTTAATCAAAACTGCAGGAAAGTGTAAAAAAGTGAAAGTTTTGTATGTGCCTTGTGTGTAATTACTTGTAACTGTGTTTCCAGTGAGAAATAATTTATTTTTGACACAAAATATGAAACTTTACGTCGTTTTTACCCCCCCATTTTCGATCCGAGGGCGCCCTTCGTTTCGACAACGCTACGTAGAATCTTTGCATCTCTCAACAAAATATACGTATGGCATGACTGAAAGTCTTAAAAACCAAAGAAACAAGGCAATTAATGAGGTCAAGTATTCACTTCATCCTGATTTCCTATTAATCTTTTCTAGATATAAATAAAAGTAATTACTTTAGAATAATTCTCAAACATCGAAATTAAATCTACAAAGAAACTAATAATGATTCAAAAACCTTTCAACTTCTCTAATTTAACACAGGAATTATTCTCCTATCCAGGCTGTCTTTAACTTGACAAATCTCTCAAAGTATACAATACAGAAAGAAATCAAGTTCATGATGGCTTCGAGACATTTTTAACTAAAAACTTTCCAAAACTCAGACAAAACTTCTTAACCAAATACGATAAATCTATCAACTATTGTCTTTAGGAACAAAACAATTTAGAATTCAAATCAAACCAAAGAGAATAATTAATGGGTAAAAACTCACCAAGTTTCTGAGCAGAACTTGTGGAATTGTGTCTGAAACATGTGCTGCTTGCCATGCTCACTGAATGTGACTCCAAGGTCAGTGTCCTTTATATGGCACAGTGTGGGCTAAAGTAAATATACAGGGGGCTGCACAACCTTACTATAAATGGGATGCAGAAGGATGCACTACTCCTATGAGAAAAATGTTTTTTGTAATGTTATTTTACAGGCCAATAAACTGTTCAATAGGCAAGAGGATTACCCGGGGACCACACAGTTAACAATGGACCGGGTAATTCAACAGGAGGCCTATAGAATAACAAATCAAACTAGACATGTGTTTGTGGACAAACACAGAGCTGTTTCGATTGTATAACGTTACTTTCAATATGTGTGTGTGGTGGTCTATGTGTGTGCCAAGTCTGAAGTCGATTGGATTTACACAAGTGCCAAAGATATATTAGGCCAAATAAAAAAAAAAACATGTTTAGCGTCACCGCCCGCTTCCTTTTTGGGGGCCGCCTCCTTTTTTCTTTTTTCTTTTTTTTTTCTTTTTGAAAAATCAGATAAATTTGACCATTTTGGTTTAAAAAAAAAAAAAAAAAATTAAAATAGTAAAATTTTAAGATCGTATTTTAGACTTTAGCATCACTGTGTACATGCTCTGGAAATATTTTTTCGTTCTAATAGGAAGGCTAGGATGCGACGTGTAGTCGTGTACGGTGCATACGTGATCGACCCACATGAATTTGGATTTTTAATCGTGGGTGAACCATGTTTTAATTTTAAATTGGAAGATAGGGTGTGACATGATCACTACATGACTCGAAATAAGATGTGTCGGGCGGCCATTTTGAAGAAAAAAAAGAAGAAAAAAAAAGGGCCTCCTCCTTCCTTTTTTAAAAAAGGCATGACGCTAAACATGTTTTTTTTTTTATTTGGCCTTACTAGTAGTAGTTGAAAAAAACGTGTACAAATCCTGTTTTAATGCAGGGTCAAAGACCTTTGACCCTCAGAAAGGGAATTTCCCCTCCTTCTTTGCTCTTGGAATAAATAATAACCCCCATACCCGCCACAATAAGTTGAAATTAGCCTCTTAGATTTGTTTTTGTTCATGGTAATTTTCCTGTTATTTTACTAATATGACATTTTAGTGTACGTCTATTTTTGACCTTTGACCTTTTTCTGTAAGGGGCCAGTAGTTATTCTATGTCATCTTCTTTCATAATCCTGTGCATTTTGACACCAATATCATCTATATACTATATACTCTATATCTATATACTATATGACATTTTAGTAATAAAATTGTTTTGTGACCTTTGACCTCATTTTCGGAGGTCAGGATTTGGTCCCAAGGGTCAATAATTTTTTTATGTCATCTTCTATTGTAATTCTGTGCATTTTGACACCAAGATCATCTATATACCATATTTTGTTGCTAAAATATAATTTTTAGTGATTTGGGCAGGGGTCAATGACCTTTGACCTCTAATAAAAAAAATCACCAACCCCTATCCCTCCTTCCTTTTTGTTGGTAGTTGTCCATACCCATACCTACCCAAATCAGTTGAAATTAGCTTCTTTTAAATTTGTTCACAGATGAACCTTAAGTTAGAGATACTACATGCACACTGCGAGAAACAATTGAAATAAACCAAAATCCTACAATGTTCATCGTGCATAAGTACCAGTGCATGCGGTCGCATGATGTTTGCAAGTACAAACGCCCAATTATTCTGCGCGTGCGCATAATAACCGACAACAAAAACCTAGCTTGCTGGAAAAAAAATCAGGTCAAAATGTATGACCGGTCGTGAAATTGGATGTCAATATTTACGTAGATATTCAAGATTTTTGAGGCAAGTCGTGAAATTTGTTGCGAATATCGACGTCAAATTTGACGTCAATATTCGCGACTTTTTGGGAAACTCTTGAAATTTAAGAGGAAAACCAGCGGGAGGAAGAAGGAACTCTGCTTGATCAGCTCAACGTTCCTCTATCTGAAAGTTGACGAACTGACCAAAGACAAACATAGAACGAAGTTATATTCGGAACTTGGATGGATTTTGCCACAAAAGCAATTACAATTACGTTTGTGTTAATTGACAAAGCAGCTACCAATACCAATGAATCAACATTTTATACCAGAATGTATAGAATTTGACAACTAATGACCATTTCACTACAGCATATCAAATAGACATTATAAGAATAACAAAATTCCTGTGCAAAAATATATGTGCATGTTAAATTCGTAAAAAAGTGCCCAGCACACCAAGTAAAAATTGCTTAACCCAGTTTCTAAAAAGTACATCTTTAGGTACCATAAACCTTTAAAATGTGTTCATAAAATAACAACCCGACTTCTTTAATTCAAAGAATTGATTACATTCATGTGGTTGTTATGCATTAAAGGTAGTATACACATTTGCATACATCTACAAATTTTACTACTGAATTATTAAGAAATATCTTACTTTAATATTTGAAAGTATATAATGATTCAAGGCATGCAGCAAAATATTGCGATAGATATCCTGTCATTGTTCTAAAAATTTGAAATGTATTTAAAATTCACAAATGCCAGATGACAATTACAAAAAAGAACTAAAAAAAAACAAAACAACTGTCCGACGGTTGAAAACAAACGCCGTTTTTCTTGCTTTTTCTTTTTTTCGGCATCCAAGATTGTAAAACTTTGGACAAGTCAGTTACCGGGTAAATGATATTTACTGTAAAATAAAACCCCCAAATCCACCCATTCCTGATAATTTAAGCACTTACCAATAATGTACAAGGCTTTTATACGTAGTGCACATTGCATGATGTGTAACAATCAGTTGTTCAAAGTAACAAGCAATACCATTACGTTATTGCACATTGCCTTTATCCATACTGCATTATCAACTGAATGAATAAACACAGATAATTCATAAAGTGTATGCATGCGAGTGTAAACACAGATAATTCATAAAGTGTATGCATGCGAGTGTAAACACCGTCAATCGTGGATGGGGGACAAAGAAATTTTTGAGAAAACATACATTCGCATTTTTGTATCACTGTGGAGACATGGCTTTGTTCTCGTGTACAAAATGGTTAGAAAGTCGAGCACGTTTTTCAAAATTTTAACCATAATTTTTTTCCTGGGTTGAAATTTCGACCCAATATACCCTATATTATACACTAACCCAAACACTAACCCTAACCCACATTCTAATCCTAGTTTTTGAGTAATTTAAGTAAAATCAAAAAATCTAATTCGTGAAATTCCCAGTGGAGACCTATTCATCTATAGAAATTTACCCTCTGGAGACGTTTTGTCTCCATTGTACACATTGTGTTCATGTCCCCAGAGGGTACCGTATTTCGCACCAATGCTGTCCACGATTCACACAAGGTCCACGATCTTGACTCGTGCACAAATCTTATGGAGTTAGAGTATAAACAAAAGAGGGATTACGGTCGGACAATGCCCTGCCCACGATTGAAGGTCTTTACACACTTGTGTGTTTTTGTGTCTGAAACCTACAGAAACGATGTGGTGGGGTAAAAAGACATTTAATTGAGCTTTCATTTATCAAATACGTACAACATGTACGCTGCATCACAGCTCACAAGTGTTAAAAAGAGCAATATGCTCATCACACACAGATTAATGCCGAAATTTATGAGCTATTAAGTAAAAATAAAATGAGAAAATGGTCAAGAGCAACATATATAATACCCTATGTGCAATTTTTGCTAGTTATTGGATTTTCTCAGCCAAAATTAACTGTGCTTAAAAGAAACTGGTGCCTAACCAACCCCATACAAAATCAGCTGGAATAAATGCGGACCATGCATTGCACATTAGGCACTCTTGACAATGAGGGTAACGTGGGCCTTGACGCCACTAAGCTGAGAGGAACTGAAACTGACGATGAGTTCACAGGATCCAGCCGTCTTGGGTGTCATCGTCACTCGTTGGGTTAGCTTACCGTTCACTGCAACATGTCTGTCAAGAAAAGAATAAGAGAATTGAGGAGACTTGTAAAAATACACAATAGTTATTACAATAACTTGAATAGATCTTCCACCCAATGGCAATCTACTTCACTTTAAAGTTATAGTACATCATTTGTGACCTGTCACCACAAAATGAGAGTAAAGTCGCACAATGTGATTCGGAGATATGGCCATCCAAAGTCAAAATATGAAGGGTGGTCAATTTTGAGATTTTGCGTAATTTGAAAAGCCCAAGTCCTCCTCTACATATATTCCCATTTTTTGGGTGAGATCAGATGATCGAAAACCTCCTGAATTACGTGTAGTGTTTGGATTATAGTCCATTAGTGGTCTAATTAACACGGTAATTAAATATGCAAATCAGGTCCTCGTAAGTATCCCACGTTTTCGAAATTTTGTTGTTTATACACTAGTTGTATGTGTGGAAAATTTCAAGAAGAAATAATGATTAGAACATAGCCGTTGCTATGCGCAACCGAACCTTACTTGTCCTGTTTTGTAATCTTTTGCGTGTTTCGTTTAAGATGTTTAAAGTAAGTTTTCTCACAAACACGTTTTGTGAAACCCATGACTTTCTAGAGTGCTGTAAAAAGTATTTATTGCAAAAATCCCAAGTTTTATGTACCATTGGAAAGCTCTCTTTATCAAGAATTCGAAAATACCAATATCTCAATTTTCAATATTTCCGACTTTACTCTTATTTGTGGTGACAGGTCACATTTGTCAAGTTTATCGTTTAACCAGTTCGTGCCGGATGGCGTATATAAACGCAAAGTTTTGGTTAAAGCAGCAACAGTTCACAAAATGTTAAGAATGATGCTTGATAACTAACCGGACAAGGATTTAGCTCTGTGAATGCTGTATATTCTGAGAAAATGAAATTCTAAGATAAAACATTTGTTTCTACTGTAATTTTACAAATAAATGGATTTGGGAGTTCAGTATTTTATAGCAAATAAATTCAAAATACAACCGCTGCTTCCAGTTCGCTGACTCTACCTCAGACAAAAGTGAAAAATTGTAGACGCCAGGGAAGTTGTCGAGCTAGGAAAACAGACTCGCTGCCCAATGTGGTCCCTTTTTCACCTTTTTGAAAATTATGGCTTCAAACGATTGCCCACAAGTGCCTACTTTTGCCAGAGCAGTTCACAATTTGTTAGAAACTTTTAACACAACGTTTTGTTATAACTTACGGTGCTTTGACTCGTTTGGCGCCTTCGATGATGGACCCCTCCATTAGAAGGCTACAGTCATTCAGCGGGTAAGGTAGCGGGTTGGTCATGGAAACAACTGCTGTGAAGGATTTGCCTCGCACAATGGGTCCCTCTGTCTACGAAGACAAAAGAAGATAAAATGAACTTAGAAACAAATATGGTTAACAAAAAGTTATGTCTTGTTTATTCAGAGGATCAATGAATTGCTATTATAACGACTCCAGCCGTTGATCTTCCCCCATGTAGCGTGCCCAGTCAATCCTAATTGTATTAGACATCAGACTTTTAAATTAATTCACTTATTTAGTTTGGCGCAACTCTGTCTTAACCAGTTCGCGCCGGATGACGTATATAAACGCAAAGTTTTCCCCAAATTCAAAACAGATGACGCATAAACATGCCAAGTTCAAGTTCGGAAATGTCTGTCAGCAACGAGCAAGGCCGGAAATGGGTGGGTGTGCTTTCCGGTACTATCGGCCTGAACCCACCTCGGATCAAGTTTTGTTAAAAATAATCCCGCGCGTCGGCTCGGTGATGTTAAAATAATCCCCGCACGAACTGGTTAACAGTTAGTGAAACATTTTTAGCATTTTAATCATGGGCACTAACAGCCTGAACCCGCTTCGGATCGAGTTTCGTTAAAAACATCCTGCCCCTCGGCTCGGTTTTGTTAAAATAATTTTGATATTTTGTTGTTTATACAATAGTTCGTGTGGACAATATACCAATATCTCAATTTCAAGAAAAAAATAATGATTAGACATAGCCGTTGCTATGCTCAACCGAACCTTACCTGTCCTGTTTGGTAATATTTTGCATGTTTTGTTTAAGATTTTGAAAGTAAGTTTTCTCACAAACACGTTTTGTGAAACCCATGACTTTCTAGAGCGCTGTAAAATGTATTTATCGCAAAACCCCCAAGTGTTATGTGCCATTGGAAAGCTCTCTTTCTCAAGAATTCGAAAATACCAATATCTCAATTTTCAATATTTCTGACTTATACGAGATATATACAAGATGTTGCCATGAAAACCAAACACACTCACCTTGACATAGAGGTCAGGCTTATCAAGCATGCAATCATACTGCTGACTGAATGGCTGCTTAGTCTCCTTGACAGAAGCCATGATGAAGAACGTCACGCCAGCATAGTCAGTGAGTTGAGACAAGTACTCAGATGCAGGAACAGTGACAGGAATCACTCGGGCTGCAATTACAAATGGTAAAAAAACACCAAATCTATCAATAACTTCAGGAATCCCTGTGTGTCTGTCCGTATTTCAATTATCTCCAGACCCGGGCACTGCATGAAGTTGAAACTTGGCAGGTGTATTGCTCAGAGCAGGCCTCGAAATAGTACTAGCCCGGCGTACAAAGTCTAGCGAAAACTGCTCCGGGCTACCCAGACCCACTTCCTTGGTTGCCCGGTGGGCTAGTGAAAAATTCAGTAACCTACCTGTAAAGGTTTAGATCAAAATACATGTTAAAATTGTTATTGTCTTTTTGTGTATTAAATAAATATCGGATCAAAATAAACCGAGTATAAACTGTCTTTTGTTTGTGTTTTTCGGCTTGATTATCGATAGCCTGGGAGCGCTCGATCCACACGTGCATGCAGTGCACTGCGATCTCACGAACATAGTAGACTGATAGGCTTCAGTGAGATTAGTATAGTATAAACTACGGCGCAGGGTACCGCACATATGTGCACTATTCTCTTTAACATTGTTAAGCCTTTCTTACCATAACGGCCCACTGCGTAGCTGTATAGTACATGAGCGTTCTGCCGTGTCACTAGTAGTCTGATAAAGAGTGTTCAGAACAGCGCCCTCTGTGTACGTGACTAGGGATGTATTGTACGTACGTTTACGTGTGCGCAACGAACGAATAGTTTTGTGCATTGTGCATACGGGCTAGCAAAAATGTAAACGGGCTAGTAAAATCTGCAGTTTGCTAGCCCGGTGGGCTACCCAGGAAAACAAGTTAGCGCAAGGCCTGTCAGAGCCTAAAAAAGTGCAGTGTCATGTGTTATTATTTTTTTTAATTTAAGTTTTTTTTGTTTAAATAGCAATACCTGACGCCTAGACCCGCAGACGAGGTGGTATATAGACTACCATGCACCGCTGCTACTTGAATACACTTTATACCTTCACATTTGCATGTTTACCAGAGGTCGCCAATTAATTTCCCCATTCTGAACAGGCACTGCAATAAATTATTATAGACTCTGTATTTCCTCAAAGAAATTAACTTTGTTTTTCTAACACTGTAAAGAATGTGCGTCAATTCTGGGGAACTATTACTCAAAACAAATATTCAGGAGCTGTATATTTAAAGCATAATCAATGACAAACCAGTTCAAACAAATGTTGGAGTTTAGAGGAATGCACAGGCATTTATTCGTGGGTAACCTAAGGCTGGTCAAGGCACAGTTCCTGGTCAACTGTAAGTGTATGTACACCCTGTATGTGTGGGTAGGCACTCACCGCGTTAGGGGGACAGGCTCTTTTGTTTGGAAAAGACAGACCGAGTAGTGGGGACATTTTCGAGTCCGCATAGCGCGTTGGGTTTTCAGTTAAGGTAGAACAAGGTAAAATCGGGTTAGGGTATAATGAAAGAAAATGAAGAAGAGGACAAATTAGGGTGATCCTGAACATTTTAGAATTTTAGAGTGGTCTGAGTTTGAGATTAGAGAGATTTCAGTTTACACACAAACCCTATGAGTTGTCCCCATAACGTTATGTACCAAAAGAATGTGTGTCCCCACTCAAGCACATATACCACTGACCAGTCATCACTGCACTGATACACTGTACTAAACAATGCATTGACCCATCTGTACCAAGTCAATCTAACTTCAACTGTTAGAGTTTGGCAGGTTTAGTGCTGTTAGGTTCAGTACAGTGTACCAATAATTACTGAACCTGTGTGAAGTTGTTGAAGTTTGTTAGGTTTGGTATGCTTTGGTAGTGCGAGATCCTAGGGGGTTAGGGTAAATGCAGCAGCGTTAATACATTCTTAGCATGCACAGAGTGTTCACTACGCGTACTTACATTCCTTTACTTTAAGGCTCAGTACGCCATTGTAGGACGCCACTTTGGCCTTCTTCACTCCTGTGTAGTAGACGCTGTTTCCAGTGACGGCCAGAAAAACACTGCGCGTCTGGATGGAGAGAATAAATAGTGCATTAATTTTCTCCATCAAAACGATTAAGTTTGGTCAACGCAAAGTTTAAAACCAGGGTACTAGTAATAAGCTGGGCTTAATTTTATAACACTGTTTAACAGTTAGCAGAAAAGTTGTGCTGAGCAGGTATTAGAAATGTTTCGGGGGGGCCAAATGACCGGGGTAATAATGTAAAGCGCTTTGAGACCATTGGTGACAAAGCGCTATATGTAACCGGTTCTACAAAAGGTTGTACTAAGTCGCGCTGTGCACTATCGGGTAATGGCCCGCTCAACGTCGAGAGTGTAAACATTTCATCAAAAGGTGATTTTCATTTTATTTTGTCATGAATGACATCTTTAATACCTACAGTTTCAGGTTTAATTTGAGGAAATGTTGATTTTAATGAATAAAGTGGAAAAAACTACTATTTTGTGTGCATCGTTCTGTTGTTCTACAATAGAGCCGGCTATTTCAAAGCCTGTTTTCTCAGTTGTGTAATTTCAACTCCAAAAAAGTAATCAATATGTTAACACATCATGTCTCCAAAATGAGAGGGGCTATGGAGCTCTATTATACATCAAATGAAAGCTTACGTAGTGGGCTTTTTAACCATGTATATAACTTAATTTCTTTTTTTGCGACATAATCCACCTTTTTGTAGAGTCAGTAACATATAAGCACCACACCTCAAGAGAAAAATGGTTAAATGCTTTGACATCAACATTGTCATTACTATGACTACTTTTTGTCAAACTCATATCCATTACCTGATGTGACTTGTTCACCATTTTGACGGTAAACTTGATGTCTTTTCCAATCAGAAACTCCTCCGTCATGTCCACATAAAAATCCACGTCACGGACAAGATTCTTGAGAATTCTCTTGGCTTTGAGTACGTGACGGCTGGCCTCTCTGACTGCGATACGCTCCAACTCCGTACCTAAAACACGTCAAATTTTTTGAAATAAAGCTCTAAGGATTGGTCTGAAGGATTCTAATTTAAATAAATCCTAATGATTAGTTGAAAATTTAAGGGGTTTCTGCTATTACAAATGATTTGGAAGTAGACCTTTTCAGTGGTGATAGGGTCCAAAATAAATTATAAATGATTAAAAGATGTCTTTTTCTCAGATTCAAAAAGTCTGATTCCAGACTAAAGTTTGAACAAATATAATTAATTTTACATACATGTATATGTAAGGTGTTTTGGCAAAATAAGACAGAACTGGGCTCTGGCCGAAGTTGAAAAAAATTTAAACAAATATTTGTTTCTTGATTTTTAGATTTATTCATATTTGTAATCTTTGATATGTTTACTATAATTTTTTTTTTTAAACGCTATAAAAAACAAAAAGAAACAAAATTTTCATCTAGACGATGATGCCTAGTGGCAATAACTAGTTATCATTCTGAGATTCTGAGATCTTTTTTTGTTCATGAATGCAAAGCTCAAAACGTAAAGGCCCGTTGTTTTTTCATTTTTTTTTTATGTTGACATGTCAAGAAATGCAAACATTAAACAGCCATAACATGTGCAACAAGTGCAACAAACAGTTATGCAAATAGAATTCTATCCTCTTCTCTCATACCCGCAAATTCTCATTTCGACCTCTGCCAAGTTCATCTCGTTTTCCTAGAATGATACACATATTTATTTGCATGTGACCATTCATTCCAAGTCTCCTTTGCTAATCATATACACTACACCTAAATAATAGTGAAAAAAAATTATGGCCCACCATTTATAAATCTTTCTAAAAAATATAACTAATATAATAAAATATTTATACAAATTATGTATCTATATTGAAAAGTCAAGAGAGGCTCTCAAATTAATAATAAAAAAAAATTGTTCCAGACATTTTCTGGGCATTGAGTTCACAAGTCTACATACATCTTTTTGAAAAATAATTACACAAGACTTTTATATTTAAACCAATTTTCCAATTCGTTACAATGTCAACAAACCTTCTTTGTACTTGTACTGGTCAGTGATATCCTCGCGCTCAAATTTACCGACAGCTTTAGTGCTGATATTGCACCCCACACCATCAGTGACAATGTCGATGATTTCTGGAGCCTAGTAAAAAATAAAAATTTAAGACAGAACGGATAAAAAGTTACTGCAAAATAGTTCAGAATGTTGTTTATTGAACATAGCGCTTGTTAACCAGTTCGCGCCTGAACCCGCTTCGGATCCAGTTTCGTAAAAAAAAATCCCGTCCCTAGGCTCGGTGATGTTAAAATAATCCCGGCGCGAACTGGTTAAAGGTAGGATACACCGTTGGTAATTGCTTAAATTATCATGAATGGGTAGACTTGGGGGGCTACATTTTATAGTAAATGTCGTTTAACTGACCTGTCCGAAGTTTTACAATCATGGATGCCTAGAAAAGCATGAAAAACAGCGTTTGTTTTAAATCGGCGTTGAGCATTCTTTTGTTATTTGTGTTTTTACGCGATCGTCATCTGGCGATTGCGAATTTTTCTTTATAAAATTTAATTTTTCAGAATAATTACAGGATATCTAGCGCAATCATTTCGCTGGATGCCTAGAATCATTATTTACTTTCAGATTAGCAAGATATTTCTTAATAATTTGGTAGTAAATTTTCTTGATTTCTGGAAATGGTGTATCCTACCTTTAGGTCAACAGTTCACATTCAATTCTTATGTGAACAAATTGGTATCCAACGCTGACTAATCTATTCAAACTCTCCTTTATAAATTGTTATCTGCGTGATCGATTGAACGGAAGTTGAAATCAACCTTTTCTCTTCTCAGAATAGTCATTCATTCGCAATATTTTCAATGTGTTGTAAATTGCTTTGCTTTTTTGTGTGAAATATTCATCCTTTGACCTTGATAATTGCATTGGCCCAGTCATGCACAAAATAGGGCATTCCCGAAAATATAGCCATTGTTGATCTCACGCATGGTGGCCCTTGCAAGATGTAACAGGATTCAATGTGGGCACAATTACAGGGCAATTTACACTTATTGCTAAACGAAAACAGAGTTCTGCCAACAAAATAGCATTCTGACTAACTAATCAACCACGTTTTGGTCTGGAAATTATAAAAATAAAACTGCTTCAAACTGATTTTTGACTGAAATGGTAACTTTGCATGATTTTACTCTCTTTTTTCTCCCATGTATAAATTGTTTTACTACCATATATGAGTCTGTCCATAAATTAGGGGTCCAATTTCTCGTGTCTCTGTTTTTTTCTGAAATAAGATATTTCTGTTATACTTCATAAACATTTGTTCGTGCCTTCTATCTCAAAGAGTGATTACATAAAGCAAAGTACAATGTACCTACAAAACAAATTAAACAAGTGTGAAGACATTTTGTATTACACCTTCAAGGGAAATTTCTAGGCAAGGTGTAACTAGTCCTTATACTAAAGTACCAAGTCAAATAAGCAACCAAGAAGTTGTACCTTTCTAGATTTGGTGAAGACCTTCCAGTAGACCTTTTCAGCGTTGACCTCCGCAAAAGCAAACTTGGTGTCATACTGTAGGTACACGTGACCTTGCTTGATGGCACGCAGGGAGGTAGGGCCCATACAGTACACACCTAGTAGCAAAAATGCAATCAAATTAAAATAACCTC
Organism: Crossaster papposus; assembly: GCA_037893245.1. Lineage (NCBI taxonomy): Eukaryota > Metazoa > Echinodermata > Asteroidea > Velatida > Solasteridae > Crossaster > Crossaster papposus. Next base: position 2,631,541 of record JBAIAA010000074.1, on the reverse strand, counting down.
AACATTTGCTGACAAAGCTATTATCGTTTGCTACAGATCAGAGCAAAACCAATTAGCGAAGTTATGAGGTGAAAGCATTGTGTTATAATCTGCCTTGGACCATCTGGCTATTGCAGTGAAGGTGCACCGATTGTTCTGTAGTACAAATTCAAACCACCTTAAAAAGTACCTAAGAAACCTAGTCTGTTTCATGATTATTCATTAGTAATTGTAACTCTGAACACGATGCAAGGATATGATTGCTTCAGAAGTGTCTTGCTCAAAGAGTTAAATGAGAAAAAGTTAAATGAACTTACCAATACACCCAATACTACATCTTCAAATATATTGAGGATTAAGAAATAAACATCAGAATTGACCTATGCTAATATTTTGCTCCCAAAGACGTTGACTAGGCCATATTCCTTTGGTTTCAATAAACCCATGCAAAAATATCTAAATAAACGGCATTTTTCTCCATGAAATAAAATAAAAGTAATGCCCCCGTCCTCCCCCCAAAATAGTCTATTTACAAAAAATCAAATCAAAAGGGTTCTACCCCAGTTAGCCAAACAAATTTAAAAATAAGTTTTATTCTAAGGTTACATTTGAGTTTAATCACAAAAAGATACTATGGGAAAATTCTCCAAATAGGATAGATACAGAGCAAGGATTGAGACATTTATCTGCTCACCGTTGCTGGTTTCCTGTGGGGTAGCATCCACAGCCTGCCAGCCCCCGTACCCTTCCTCAAGATCCGGCCGAGCCATCCAACAGTCATTCCAAACGTGGAAATTCCTAAAAATGATCATTAAACAAATTTTAAAAATATTTCAAAAATTAAGCATACGAAATAATGATCACTGACAACTATCTGAAACAGAAAACTGCAAGTTGTATAGTCTTAGGGGCATTAACCTTTGCTCTTAATTTAACCCTGTTTATATAGTGCAGTTGCCATAGAATTGTCTGACCTTTCCCCATCTTTCAAGTTTCTTGGACTGAAATGATTTGAAAGGCGAGAAAACTGTCTGACAAAAGAAACCTATGAAAGATTTTGAAAGGTAAAACAACTTTCTGAACAAACTGGTGTGAGAAAAAATACCTTTCAAAAGGTATTGAAAGGTGTAGTAGTGCAGTAGCAACAAATTTTGGAGATTTTGAAGTAAGCAGATTTTGAAAGGTTTTGAAAGGTAAAACCATAGAAGGGTTAACCAACCCTGTGGAACAAGTGCGGCAAAAAATACAAAACGTGACTTTTCCCATCTCAATAAAATATACCCCTGTAATAACATTCATTCCATTCAGTATTCTTGTACAACAAAAATCACTGTCGTTCTTCATTTTCTAGTATGAATTTTTTAATCAATTCAATATTCATGGATGAATCTTTTTCAAATAGACGTAAAAAGTTATATAAAGGTATTATATTTTAGGTTAGAGTTTTTCTCATTAAATTTGACTAGATGTTGTATGAAATAACAACGTACTTACCGGTGGGGCCTGTAGGTTTAAGGAATGGATGAGTTTGTGAACTGCCGCCGTGCACCCAGTCCCGACAAAGATGACAGCATCATGCTCGCTGGCATTGACGGCATTACAAATGATATCTCTAAATTTGGAAATCACCATGGAAAAGATAATTAAATGAAGTCTTGTTGAAATTCCAAAAGTTTAATTCTTACACTCGAAGGCACTCGAAGGCACTCGAAGGCACTCGAAGGCACTCGAAGGCACTCGAAGGCACTCGAAGGCACTCGAAGGCACTCGAAGGCACTCGAAGGCACTCGAAGGCACTCGAAGGCACTCGAAGGCACTCGAAGGCACTCGAAGGCACTCGAAGGCACTCGAAGGCACTCGAAGGCACTCGAAGGCACTCGAAGGCACTCGAAGGCACTCGAAGGCACTCAAAGGCACTCGAAGGCACTCGAAGGCACTCGAAGGCACTCGAAGGCACTCGAAGGCACTCGAAGGCACTCGAAGGCACTCGAAGGCACTCAAAGGCACTCGAAGGCACTCGAAGGCACTCGAAGGCACTCGAAGGCACTCGAAGGCACTCGAAGGCACTCGAAGGCACTCGAAGGCACTCGAAGGCACTCGAAGGCACTCGAAGGCACTCGAAGGCACTCGAAGGCACTCGAAGGCACTCGAAGGCACTCGAAAGCACTCGAAGGCACTCGAAGGCACTCGAAGGCACTCGAAGGCACTCGAAGGCACTCGAAGGCACTCGAAGGCACTCGAAGGCACTCGAAGGCACTCGAAGGCACTCGAAGGCACTCGAAGGCACTCGAAGGCACTCGAAGGCACTCGAAGGCACTCGAAGGCACTCGAAGGCACCCAAAAGCAATTGATTGGTGCAAAACAAGAGCTAACGTTGGTTATAATGTCATAATACGCACCTTGCTTCATGTCTGTACAATGTGGTTTGTAAGGAGGTTACGGTAGTCGTAGTATGTGTATTGCTGTACAGTGGTAGAACCTGGCATCTGATGTAATCCTCAATCATTTCCAAGGACCTACACAATATGATCAAAGTTCTGACATCTCATGGAATTTATTGCTGGTTGACTAGTATAGGTTCAGATGGTTTGTAATAAATTATGGTGTTCTTTTTTCTCAAAACAATTCAAGTTTGGCTGCTGAAATAATAACAGCATAAAAACAGAGATAAACATCTAAAAGTGTAACAAAAATGTTGCTCCACACGCACTCAATTAATTTACCATATATTTTACAAATATTGGTTTTTGCCCTGAAATTTTGAAGATATTGAACATTTTACTACCGAAATATTAAGAAATATCTTACTTATTTAAAAGTAAATAATGATTGTAGGCATCCAGCAAAATGATTGCGCTAGATATCCTATATTTGTTCAGCAATCAAGACGTTTGTAAAAAATTTTTTTTAATTTTTCTGAATAGTTACAGAATATCTAGCGCAATCAAAAGTTTGGCGCTGTATATATCATCTCAATGAAGGTCAATCAGTGCAAACAAATGTTGAAAAGACATGAATCTTGGACTGAGAAACATTTCCAATTTTGTTAGGAAATTATTATTATTATTATTATTATAATATATTTCTGGTATTAAAACCAAGGATCCCTCAAAAGCACCCATGGCAGTGACTGAAAACCCAATTCACATATTGGCCCAGGCCGGATTTGAACCCGGGTCATAGTGTTGGAAGGCGAGAAAAGAACCGCTACGCCAACCTGACTCCACATAAAAACTTCCAAAAATACTTTCATAAAAACGTACACAACCGCTGAAGTAGCATCAGGATACTACATTCTTTCCACTATACTACTACATTTTGTTTTGTACTACTAGTTCTAGCTCTAGCTTCACTCACAGGATTGGCGAATCAAATTGTTTAGTGCAGCACTATCAGTATCAATCACAACTATTAAATAAAATGTAAGCAACTGCTTTTAAGTGTTTGAACTTTGATCATTACTAGTGGTGATGGCTTTTAAACTTGTGATGTATCAAATCAAATATGGTATCAATGACAAGAAATAGCAGCATGTATATTGGGACTTTGGGAGGGAACAATTAGTATTTAAAGTATCAGCCATTTGCAAAAACTCACCTACCGGAGGCTGTATAGTCACAGTATACCACTGAAATTAAATTAAACAATGACAAATTATTACGTATTAAATATCAATACAAAACGCCAATATTATTGAACAACTAACATGCTTTTCTAAGCAAAATAGTCATCTAGACCCAGTAACTTTGGCTTAGCTCCAGAACTCAAATTTTGACTTGGGTCTGTACTTAGTACTACATGTATATATCCCAGTTTATTTGAAAGCAGTTGATATTTATCCGGCGCCTGCAAAGTAATTGAGGAACCGCAATTTTGCCAGCTAGGTACTAACTAAACATGCGCAGTGACTTTATCTTTGGACTTAAGAATTTTGACCGTGACAAATCTTAATCTGCTTCCACACCAAAATTGTTGTAGTGACTTCATTATATTCATGAGAAAGGAATCAGACCATTTTACATTTTGGACTTATATTTCTGTTAAAAAAAATCCTCCAGAGCCACAAATCAGAAGAAAAAAAATAAGCCTAATTCGTCCGAGTTACTGGACCCTAGTTATCGTTTGTTTTACTTTTGGACATGATCTGGCGACACTTGTACTAAGGTCCGAGCCAGTGTAAATAATAATCAAAACTGAATCTCTAAAAAAAAATTAAAAAAATGCCATCAGATTTTACACTCAAAACGGCCACAAAATTAATAGACACACCACTCCTTATACAAAGTCATCGATTATTATAATCATGGTACTCAGGGCTATTTACGATCTTTCTGATCTTTCTGAAAAATGAAATTTTCAGTTGAGTTCCGAGAGCTACCTGTCAGCCCCTCATATCAACGGTACATTTTTCGTTCGCATTTTTTAAAAGGCCAAATAAAAAAAATCATGTTCAGCGTCCCCGCCTGCTTCCTTTTTTAAGGCCGACCCTTTTTTCTTTTTTTTTTCTTTTTCTTTTTGAAAAAAAAGATAAATTTTATAATTTTTTTGAAAAAGGAATAGAAAAATAAGATTGTATTATAAGGATGACTATTTGTATCTCAAGTGGTGCGTCCATTATTTTTGTGGCCGTTTTGGGGGTTAAATCTGATGGCGTAGGGTTTTTTCTCTAGAGATTCATCGTTTTGATTATTACACTGGCTCGGACCCTAGTACTACTAGTCCGAGTTACTGGGCCCTAGTTATCGGTTTTTTTTTACGTTTGAACATGATCTGGTACTAGAGCCCGAGGAAGTACAACATCATGATCCAAGTGTTATATGTGGTTCAAAATGTCGCCAAAATCCACAAAAATACTTAACAAAATACCTCAAAATTGCCTAAATAGCCTTCCAAATGTGTCCAAGATCAACGTAATAGGCTTCGAGGGTACTCACGATCAATTCTTTACCTACAAATCCAGGAAATTAGACCCAGTATTCGAGCACACTTGCTGTTCGCAGGACCTTTTCTAAATATGACCCTGTCGCGCGCATCATATTGTAGATGTCTGTGATGTCGTAAACAACAAGCACGCGGCGCAGTGACTGTTTTATGACATGGCACAAGCTGTACTGTGGCTGCATGCTGAGAAGACACCAATCACTCTCGAGCAGAGGTAGCGCACAATGCTTGAATCACGAGGAGTATGGCAATGCAAAATAATAATAATTATAATAATCAATACAAAACATTAATAATAATCTCGGTTAGGTAAAGTTTTTACAATATATATCTTGAAAAGTAAAGCCTAAAAATTGTTTTGCTAACAATGTATAGAAGCCAGTGTGCGCTTTCCAAGATATTTTGTCAAGTATTTGGCCTGTTTTGGGCAACTTTTGTGGTCACAACTTAATTGTTTACGGGCAATAGGCTGAGAAACCGTTGGGGCGTTAGAACGACAGACAAAATTCGAAAAAGGAGTGAAAACGCCTCAATTATTGGGTCTAATGCCTTTGGCTAGGATACTTTCAGTTTCACCAGAACTGCCAGTTGCGATAATCGTAACCCTCCATCGACGGTCTTCGACCGTCGATGGAGGGTTACGATTATCGCAACTACAGAACTGCATACCTTTTCGTTGACCGTACGGGTACGGTCCGAAGAATATCGAATCTCGACCAACAACATTGTTGTTGATATACGACCTAAATTCCGCAATTTTTCCAATGTTTACACCACTTTTCTTGGTAGAGAATTGCGCTCTACCTTTCTCCGGTAGTGTATAGAAAGTTTTGTGGCCGTGTGCCAAGAATTCCACCTGTTTTCCGAAAAAGTTTTTTATGATTGGGAATCACTGGAAATCCACACATGGGCGCGGCCATCTTGAAATGATTTGGGTTGAGTTCACTAGAGGGCGTTATCAAAATGTTGACAAATAATTATTTCCACCATAAAAGCTTTAGATGTCTATGATTTCGACTTAAAAATCAGGGTTCATCACGAGTTTCTTGGATAATATGACGTAAATAAAACATTTTCTGAACAAACGATATTTTGTGAATAATTAAAATGAAATAAAATAAAACAAAACCTTGCAGCATCAGAAACTATGATTCAAATAAACACAAGAGGACGCTATTTGTCAGTTTCTTAACTAAAACTTTTAACCAATCAGAATCGTTTGGATGTAAAATCTGCCATTTATGTTTGTAAACACAATCAATTTGTTTTCTTTTTTTTAAGCTAGAGAAGTAGCTTGTGTCTTTTTATGATTAATTTAAAGCGATTGCAACAAACTGCTGCTCCACTATGGTGTTATTTCTACACAATCGATTCATTATGAAATTGAATTAACTAATTGGGTAGATACATCATTCGATCAACAGACAGTATGAAAAAACATTTTTTTTCGAATTATTTCAACATTGAATATTTTAATTTCCCATATGTATACAGTTTCATACTTGTGAAAAAGAATTCAAACTCCAACAAAGTAAATCATTGGCACATATTCCCAAAAGAAATTCAGCATTTAAAGGTAGGATACACCACCATTGGTAATAGCTTGAAGTTGAATCATCATGAATGGGTAGATTTGGGGGGTTGTATTTTATAGTAAATATCTTATAACTGACCTGTCCAAAGTTTCACAATCTTGAATGCCGAGAAAAGCACGAAAAACATCGTTTGTTTTTAACCAGCGTCGAGCAGTTATTCTCATGTTATTTTTTGTGTTTGGACGGCGAATCGCAAATTTTTCTTTATAAATTATTTTCCAGAATAATTACAGGATATCTAGCGCAATCATTTTGCTGGATGCCTACAATCATTATTTACTTTTAGACGAGTAAGATTTTTCTTAATAATTTGGTAGTAAATATTTTCAATATCTGCAAATGGTGTGTACTACCTTTTAAACAACACCTAATTTCATTTACGTACATGTACAATTCGTTTAAAAGCAATAAAAACATTTCAATGAACTCAGAATTTTTAACGTATTGTTTACTTAGTTAAAATATTTATAAAAAGCCTGTAATTCAGACAACCTATTTGTATACATCCCAAATATTTCCTCTAATTTCCTTTGATATTCCAGCATCTACGAACCAAACATGTAAAATAAGTCAGTGTAACCCTGGTGTAACAATATTTGCTATAACATACTAACACCCTTTTTCCATTCTTTTCAAAAAAATTACACCAAAAGCAAATGACGTGCATTCCCTTTAAGACATTTGGAGTTTCCTAAAGATGGTTTAGAAAGTCACTAACCTGTACATGGTCCTATCAGTTCTTTACATGACATTGATTTTATCAGTCACTAAATGCACTTGTTTACTAACTTGTATGAATTCTCTTAACATGTGTCCTCAAGCTAACACTCTGTGTGAATGATTTATCACAGTGGGTGCACACATATGGCCTTTCACCACTATGAATCCTCATATGCCCCCTCAACTGACCACTCTGTGTGAATGATTTATCACAGTGGCTGCATGCATATGGCCTTTCACCACTGTGAATCCTCATGTGCACTCTCAAGGTACTACTATCTGTGAATGATTTATCACAGTGGGTGCATGCATATGGCCTTTCACCACTGTGAATCCTCATATGCCCCCTCAAGTTACTACTATCTGTGAATGATTTATCACAGTGGGTGCATGCATATGGCCTTTCACCACTGTGAATCCTCATGTGTCCCCTCAAGTGACCACTATGTGTGAATGATTTATCACAGTGGGTGCATGCATATGGCCTTTCACCACTGTGAATCCTCATATGTCTCCTCAAGTTACCACTCTGTGTGAATGATTTATCACAGTGGGTGCATGCATATGGCCTTTCACCACTGTGAATCATCATATGTGTCCTCAAGCTATCACTACGTGTGAATGATTTGTCACAGTGGTCGCACTTATGTAACATTTTCTCACCATTTCTACATTTTCCCAGGGATGTATTGCCATCAGGTTTCGTCATGCTTTTCTTTAAATCATTACAAGCTTCCTTGACAACCATTTTACAATTACCCAGTTGTTGATCATTGTGTACCTTTTTGTGATGTTCTGTTAACAGTACATGTTCTGTGCATGTCAATCCACAGAGCTTGCAGGTGTAGTTTCTTGCATTGGTGGGAGTTGAACTGCGCATGGTTGGGCTTATAAGTTTTGATTCTGTCATGTTTTCCTGCTGAGAACTTCTTTTCCTGAACGATCTCTTACTACTACCGAGTGAATGCTGGATCTGTGAGGCCACCTTGATGTTGCAGGCATTTACATTGAAGGCAGACACTTTGATTTTCTGCTGCTTCAGGTAATCATACCACTCTTTGGATGATTGGTGTGAATGCCGAATATGCCCTGCTAGAAATTTGTAGTCAGTGAAGATCTTGCTGCACTTTGGACATGGATGTCGCTCGGAATCTGTAATATAATAACAACTAATACTCAAAACTATCTCATAAATGATTAACATGCAGTTAATGTAGTTAGAATTTATCTTAACCATTCAATCACTTTGCCATTTATTTTATATTTTTAGTAAATTGAGTCTATTAACTAGGTGCGTTTTTTTAGTGTTTTTTTTAAATTTATTTGTTTGGGAGGGGGGGGGGGGGATGGAGGAGGGTTCAGACCCTTTGCTAGGGATGATATTGTCAATTTAGACACAAGTCTAAAAATGGATAAAATGTCTGAAAAATGTGTACAAATAATCAAGATTTCTTTTCTCCATTGGTAACTGTTTGAGGGGGTTGTATTTTATAGTAAATATCGTTTAACTGACCTGTCCGAAGTTTTACAATCATAGATGCCAAGAAAAGCACAAAAAACAGCGTTTGTTTTCAACCGGCGTCGAGCAGTTATTCTTATGTTATCTTTGTTTTTTCGCGATTGCCGTCCGGCGATCGCAAATTTTCGTTAACAAATTTAATTTTTAGGAATAATTACAGGATATCTAGCGCAATCATTTTGCTGGATGCCAAGAATCATTATTTACTTTCAAATGAGTAAGATATTTCTTAATAATTCGGTAGTAAATATTTCCGATAGCTGCAAATGGTGTATTCTACCTTTAACAATGATTTAAGTCTGCCTGCTTTGCACACCCACGTCACCTTCTAACTCTCACTACTGCTATAATAGTCATGTATTAAAACCCTTTTTTTTTGGGGGGGGGGGGGGGGGGGGGAAGGGCCGGGTGGGAGGGGGTAAAAAAAAGTAGAATTAAAAATATTTTACCTAAAACAAGCACCCAAGTCCCATAAGACTATTATTTTCACCATTATCATACTTGAAATTTGGTCTCTTGCATTATTTTAATCATTTGTTATCCCCCAAATTTCTGTATTTTCCATCCTTGAAATGTTACCCCAAGTAGATAAAGACTAAGAAAATAAAACAAATTCCAAATTTTATGGAAGTATAATCACCTGAGCATCCTTTCCTTTTCCCTTTAGAGCAGTGGCATCATAGATTAAAACGTTTGACTGGTACCGGTACCTATGCACTTTGCATTACCTTAACAACAATGTTTTTTTAATTTAATGTGCCTACTTTTGTTATTGTTAACATCGTTGGCATTGGTGATCACAATCCCCAGCTCTGTTGCATACTCCTCTCCATAGAACACGAGTAACTCCTGCCCTGGCTGGATTGGCTTAAAACTCCTGTAGTAGATCTGGCCACAGTACTGGTAGGCAATGAGGTTCTGCTCTGATTCGCTGCATGCACAGTTGACGTAGCGCATCCAGTTGCCTTTATTAGGGTTCTTGCCATCAACATAATGACTCTTACCATCACGATCAAAAACCTGTTTGTGCAATTTAAAAAAAATATACTGACATTCTCTACTTTTTTTTCCAGGCAATACTTATTTGAGAACACTGAATGGACATATTATTAACATTTATATTGCCTAAAGTATTCCTGCATATCATGACAAGTCAATTCATAATCAGCTCTATTTTGGAGATTATAAATTATGCTTTATTTATTCAGCAGTCAGTAAAAAGAAGGATAGGAAATTCTAGGCTTTACATAAAAAGTACTTATCATTTACTCTGAACATTTGTTGGGGTGAATGGTTGGAGTTGGTGGGGCAGGGTGAGCGATGGCATTATTGTCAGTAACTAATTGTATGGTCATGCTTTATCATCCAAAAAAAGTTGCCTGGACAATCACTGAGCTTTTCTTTGAAAAATAGAACAGAAATGCTGTATATATAATTTTAAGTGCCTGTTTTAACAGAAATAGACAAATTGACTACTGCCTACCTCCCAGGCATAGCCACTGTCTTGGCCGACATCTTCTCCCACGATCTCTCCTCCATATGGCCCAAACCGTACACCTTTGGGAAATTGTTTATCAGCCCAAACACCAAGACCAGCATTCTCGATTCCAGCTTCTTTGACGACTAAACCCTCAGGAAGGCTTCGCTTGGCTTGGTCCCTGCAACCTTTAGGGACTGGTGAATCACCGATGATGGTCAAGGGATGCTGTGGACAGTCATTCTCAAACAACTCATGGCAGTCCTCACAATCTGCATTTAAGTTTCAAAAGTGAACAAAAAAGTAACCAAATTCACTCTAGTGAACATCATCAGCAGTGAAACCTAAAAGTTTCCAAGTTGTTAACACTGTCATTATCTTATACACACAATCTGATCTACATGAGTTAGTCTTACATACGCACTGTGGACCTCCGAGCGATTGACGTTCAGAGGATGCGGGAAGAGGTTACGGTTTGTGGACTTGGACAGGTCCACAGTCCATTTTGCCCTCTCTGAAAAAGAGCTTTAGAGGAAAAACGGGTTAGGGTTAATATAGAAAAGGTAAGAGGAACAGTTGATAGGCCCAGAATCAATATTTGAGGTAAAATTGTTTGGGAGAAGCGAGAAAATTAGTATTTAGCCAACGTTTTCCTAACTACACAAAGACAAAGGAATGTCCACAGTACGTATATGGAAGGTAAAGCTGTGTGTATCTCCAATCAGTAGGACACAATTAATGGCACATTTCTCACTTGTTCAACAGAGCGAAAATGGAATTTCTTAATACATACACACATAGCTGTCGTCACTTGGACCATCTAGGTCCTTGTAGCACTTATTGGCACCAGCACGTTGAGGATAACGACGCTCTGGTTTCCGTGACTTGTCCAAATCTAAGACACATTCAAATTAGAAATTAAATATCATAGCATCTAAGAGTTTCAATGTATGATAGATCTCTAACTGGAAACTACACACTTTTAGAGAAACCATGTCTGTAACACTTGTCATGAGAAAATGATTAAACAGATGGATAATGACAAAGCATATTTATTCCTAGCGAAAGTAATTACAATTAAACCTTGGGATAAAACCAATTGTTATTAAAAAATCATCCTACTGAGAAATTTTGTTGGTGGTTTCTGGAATATCTGAATATTAACCAATTCACGCCGGGATTATTTTAACATCACCGAGCCGACGCGCGGCATTATTTTTAACAAAACTCGATCCGAGGCGGGTTCAGGCCAATAGTACCGGGAAGCACACCCACGCATTTCCGGCTTTGCTCGCTGCTGACAGACATTTCCGGCCTTGCTCGTGGCGTGTTTATGCGTCATCCGTTTTGAATCTGGGGAAAACTTTGCGTTTATATACGTCATCCGGCGCGAACTGGTTAATGGCATTATACCTGCTTTTTTGCTTAATCTTTTCTTCGATACTGGAGGCTTTAGTTCTTTAGGTTCAGGTTCTTCTACTGGCACCAGTTCTCCATCATCGTTGATTGTCACACGACCAAGATAATCAAATGAGTCTTCATCATCTTTTTGTGGAGGTGCTTTTGATGCAGAACTCTGGTTTGATGAAAGCTAAAAAAAAAATTGTAGATTTTTGTTTAGGTTCATACAATTATTTTTAACTACAAATTCAACTTTCACATTTAAAAACTGCAAGTAGGCCTATACTATGGAAGGTGGTATTATTCCTTACAAGAGGTGTAGGGAACAGAAACTAATAATCTTGAATCATGTCTTAATGTTTTACAAGTTTTACAGCATGTTAACCCCTCTGCTCGACCGCCACCAGTTAAGGGGGCACTTGTGCAAAAAAGGACAAATACCTGCGATTCTGCGATGCCTGAACTTTTGAGGTTCACCTGCTTCTTAACTGGAACTGTGAAAGTCTTTTTCTGCCTACACACTGACAATGTTCAAAGAAAACAAAATATTCATTAGATTCATAACCTCACAATACTTTTGTTTAAAATTGATTTGAATTGACAATTTTTAAATTTTTCGAATCATTCTTACCTGTTATTCTCTGTTTGTGCTCAGTGCCTCCTGGCCTCCATTCCTCATCACTATCGCTGGAATCTACATATTTAGGTTTTCTCTTATGGAATGGCCCATTCATAAACACTGGCTTAGGTACCTTCAAACCTGGGAACAAATTTTGAAGATTTAAACTAATCATACAAAACACTGGAAGTGTATGCATTGGTCAGCGGTTTTTAACCACACACTAGGAATTAATAAAGTTTTGCATCCTCCCATTTTCACTTAAGAAACACTGTTTTTCAAGGTATTTAAAATGAGCTTAAATTATTAAGGGCTGGTTAAAGACAAAAAGTGAAAATGATAATGTTGGTTATGTTAACATTACATGTAATAATAGTAGAGTTCAATCGAAAAATTTGCCCAACCTTTACATTTTGTTACACAGACATTGTTTAGTGGAGGAACAAATTGAGCCTTTCCAATTGGTTAAAAGTTTGACATTGAAACATAACAACAAACTTTGTATGGCAATTAGGCTCATTGCTTGGAATGAAACTCACCAATTTCTATCATCATTTCATAGTTCTCCTTGATGTTTTTCAGCCTCATCTTTTCATACTCTGAGAGTTCCTTGTACTCACTTGAAGTAAAGAACTGCTCAATATCATCTATATCCCTTTCTATTGGCATGATGGTCAAATAATAATGCGAGCAAATTTGCTCTTCGGAGATTGGCTGTATGGGATATCCTGTGAACATAAAATAAATTTTACAACATTATTTAGTTATCATTTATCAGGCGAGATAGATGTGTTTTGTGAATCATCTGCAAACAATGCCTCAGGCTTTTGTTAGTCACCAGTTATTATGTGTTGTGACTACTGTTACTGTTAGCCTAGTACTTTTGTAGTAGGCCTAATTTTTTCAAAGCCTTTTAACCCTTTTATTTTTGAACGAAGACTTCTAAAACAAACGCTAGAAATTCACATTCGACTTCTTTGTACCACTAACATTAGGGCATACATTCGGTAAAGTAGGCCCTATATATATCCGGTAGCAGTTTAGATAGGTTAATAATAGTTAGGCTATGCAAATTTCTGCCATTAGTCTATAAAGTACTAGGCCTTTAACCAGTTCGCGTGGGATCCCATTTAGGCCCTATAAACGCAAAGTTTTTTCTGGGATTTAAAACGAAAAATGGATAAACACGTCATACGAGCAAGGCCGGAAATATCAATCGACGACCAACTCGCAACGAGCAAGGCCGGAAATATCAGGGTGTTCTTCCCACAGATGCCGCCTAGCTCCTCTCAAGAAATGTTTACCAATATTAAAAACAGTGACGTAACATTACACACTTAGGGCCTAACCTAGGTAGACTCCCTTACCTTCCTACGGGTGGACTTCTTTAGCTCCCCATGTCCCTATACGTATGTCAATAGTAATGCAATCTGAGGTAGGTTAGGCCCTAGCTTAATAATAATTACAATGGTTGACATGTTGAAACAAATGTGACCACCAGTTGCCATGGTTGAGGCCTCACCCTACTGCTAACATGCCCTAGCTAATATTAACTTTTACATTTGTATAAGTTAAGACTTGGCCTAGTAGCCCAGGTGAACTTTCTTACCCCTCTACGTTTACAATGAAGACGTCGTCCACCAACCTGGGCTAGGCCTAGGGCAGGCCTATAAATGTTAGCTTTAGTTAATAAGGCCTCTAAACTATAAATGATAATTGATATTGATAACGTTAATTTAGGCAAAATGTTTAGGCTAGCCCAGCTGGTCAAATGAAACAGCCTGACAACTGTGAACTGAGTCCAGCCTGGGCTAACAACTCGTTCATGACGTTATTGGCCTACGTACCGGCCCAACGTCAGTTGACGAGAACGACAGGGTCCAACTCAGGTTGAAGTTTGGCTAGACTAATAATTACATGTATGTATTCGGCCAAATTGCAAACACACAATCTTTATCCTCAAAATAAACTGAATTAATAACAAAACAAAAAAAAATAATTAAAGCTGGCCAGGATTGACAAAAGTATAATAAAACACTGTGACTCGAAAGCCTGTCAATCCTTACTTGAGTGGTGACAAAATATATACATACAAACAAACAAACAAAAACAAACAAACAAACTCCCAACACCCAACAAACAAACAATTGATATTAAACTTAAAGGGATCGTATACGTTTGGTAATTACTCAAAAAATTAATGGCAATATTACAATAAAAACTTACTTGGTAAGAAGTACAGCAGCTTTGGATATTTTAGTATAATGCATTTTTTAAAACTTTTTCACTTCAAAGTACTGCGGTTATGAAAAAAAGATATCACTTTTTATCCCCAAAAATTTGAATCTGAGAAGCGTTACTGGATACGTTTTTCAGATTGTGTATTCCCAATGCAGATTATTCTTCCTGCGTGGACATAAATAAACCGCTCCAGATTTTCGGCAATATCTCAAAATCGCTACCAAAGTACCACTTTTTGAAATAAAATTTTTACAGGGTATTTTTATGGTATATATCTATAACTATATAGGATTGAAACAAACAGCGAGTTCAAATTACCAAACGTATACGATCCCTTTAAACTTAAAAAGGCAAGACAAGCTTGTGTAAAATTTCAAATTAATAATAGTAAACAAAAGATGGATAAAACAAACACCCTAACTTAACACAAAACAATGCAATAATATAAACGTTAGGTCTAACTTTTGTTTAGGCCAATACTAGCCTACCTTTCTTGAGATTTTCCGTATGTTAGGCTGTTGAGTGTGCCGCGCCGGCGCAGGATCGGAGCAGACGCTAATCACTAGAAGAAAATAAGCCAATATAAGCAGTAAACGCAAACGCACTGGCGCGCCTATCCTGCATTTAATTAATATTTTAACAGTAGATGAGGTTCAAGTCAATGTGTACAGTGCGCGTGCTTTAAAACTTAACTCCAACTGCTCGTTCAATTGTGTTTCTATCAGGTGTCGTCTGCTTCGTTTCAGTGCAGCGATATACATGTACATGTAGTTGGTTCAAGCATAGAGCAAGGAACCTTTCTCTATGGTTTAAGTGACTGGCTAAGAAGAAAAAAGAGCCACCCGAGGTTTCACGATTGTCCATTTGTTACATTTTAAGCAAACAAAAAGGTCTTTTTCAGTACAAAAGTTTATTCATTGTAAAAACAAAAACAAGTCACAAAGTTACCAAAATTAAGAAATATTTTTAAACATTTTAGGTTGCCAATCTACCTTTATTTTTGGCAAAACACAGTTGGCCTATATCTCACTGATTTTATGAATTTATTTGTTGATGTGAAATATACCTATAATTTGACCATCTTCTTTGCTTGTTTTTGTTAGTCAATCCAAAAGACAATCCATTTTTGAAGAAAAAAAAGAAGCTAAAAGCCATAAATGTTTTATTTAAAATACTTAATTTGACAATTGCTAAAATGCACTGATAAAGATGTTGCTGAAAAGTTGTGTTTTTTTTATTAAAAAATACTTTTCAGAAATCTTTAGAGAATAATCTCAGAAAAATATAATGTACCATTTTCAGTGGACATATTAGATGTTGGGCAACCAAATACAAAATGTACATATAAAGCAAATTGACACTACCAGAAAAATGTATTTATTTAATAGCCCTCCAAGCTCTAAATGTTCAAAAGTATTGCATAAATTGAATAATTTATCTCATGGATATGTTGCATTATAAGGTTATTTTGTATGAAATGTGATACAATTTAAAATTGTAATAAATGAATGCAGGTACAATGTAAAATTTCAAGGGTTCTGGCAAAATGAGACGGAACTGGGCAGAGTTGAAATAAAGGTTCTCAGGCATTAGAAACGATGATAAAATTCTCCTTATATTGCTGTTTGTTGCACTTCGATCAGACATTTCATTAACAAGTTATGGCTGTTTAAAATTGGCATTTATCGATATGTTGCAAAAGTAAAATGTTAAAGAAAAAGGCCTTTGAAATTTCAATTGTTTTTCTCTGAAAAACAATTATTCCACTATTTATATACCAGGACTACATGTATTTCTTAACAAAACATAGTTTGCAGGCATACCAAAGATTACAAAAATCAATAAAATATATTTTAAAAATCACCCATTATTTTGCAGTTTTCTTCACTATGCCCTGTGCCCAGTTCCGTCAAATTTTGCTAGAACGCCTCACAAATATAAAACAGCTGCCTTCATTCATTCATAATAATAATACAAACAATATTTGTAACAGTATTAAAAAAAAAAATCTTAAGATATTTAAAGGTAGTATACACCATTTGCAAACATCCAACAAAACACTACTGAATTATTATAAAATACCTTACTTGAATGCAAGTGAATAAGGGTCTCAAAAATCCTGCGAAATTACACCACCTGGCCCATTTTACGAAACTAATCTTAACTTACGACTTTAACAAATTGCCACTCTAAGATAGATCTTTGCTTAGATCAATTTCACTAAGCCCATCCTCTAAAAGAAGCATCACAACTACCAATTAAATGGCTTTTTCATGTTTGTTTTTACCGCTAGAAAACAGTCGTTGAATAGAAATACCAACTTTCCAAGCTCGCTTGCATAGAACACGAACTCTCCCCAGAAAATACCCTTTAAACAATACGCTTCAAACCGAGTTGTTGGCGTATGATAAAATTGTGTAACTACTTTATGTTTGTTTAAACTATACACATATCAATTATTTGAAGTTCGTTTCTTCCCCGAAACCATAACTGATTTTCAGACGATGTACAAATTAACGCACGTAATAATGAGATAAGAAGACCCTCATCAGACCGATCTTAAGATAAGATGAGTTCAGCTGCATTGCTTAGGAAGTTAGATGTTAAACGTGTCTAAACTTTGGTGAAATGAATCCTAGGACGAGTCACAAGCAAATGGTGTATACTGCCTTTAACTCTAAAAAAGGCAGTTAATTTTTCAAATCTACCTACGTAATTTCTTTAGTTTATCTAGACTACCATCATGCCAACTGCTACCTAATTTACTGTTTTACTGTTTTAAAATTACTAAAAAATCTAAAAAGTTAACACCGAGGGACAAAAAGAAAAATGAATCAACATTATACCAGAACGTATAGAATTTGACAACTAATGACCATTTTACTACAGCATATCAAATAGACATTATAAGAATAATAAAATTCCTGTGCAAAAATATATGTGCATGTTAAATTCGTAAAAAAGTGCCCAGCACACCAAGTTAAAAACTGCACAACCCAATTTCTAAAAGGTACATCTTTAGCTACCATAAACCTTTAAAATGTGTTCCTACAACCCGAATTGATTACATTTATGTGGTTGTTATGCATTAAGGTCGTATACACCAGTTGCAGACATCCACAAATTTTACTACTGAATTAATAAGAAATATCTTACTTTAATATTCCAAAGTAAATAATGATTCGAGGCATGCAGCAAAATATTGCGATAGAGATCCTGTCATTGTTCTACAAATTTGAAATGTATTTAAAATTCAAAAATGCCAGATGACAATTACAAAAAAGAACTAAAAAAAACCAAAACAACTGTCCGACGGTTGAAAACAAACGCCGTTTTTCTTGCTTTTGTTTCTCGGCATCCATGATTGTAAAACTTCGGACAGGTCAGTTAAATGATATTTACCATAAAATAAAACCCCCAAATCCACCTATTCCTGATAATTTAAGCACTTACCAATAATGTACAAGGCTTTTATACGTAGTGCATGTGTAATAATCAGTTAAAAGTAACATGCAATACCATTACGTTATTGCACATTGCTCCATCCATACTACAGGTTATGCATAACATGTATGAATGTTTTTGTGTGTGAAACCTACAGAAACGATGTAGTGGGGTAACAAGATATTTATTTGAGTTTTTTTATCAAATACGTACAACATGGACCTTCGGAGTATGTAACACAGCTTACAAGTGTTAAAAAGAGCAATATGCTCATCACACACACATTTATGCCAAAATTTATGAGCTATTAAGTTTAAATAAAATGAGAAAATGATCCAGAGCAACATGTATAATACCCTGTGTGCAATTTTTGCTAGTTATTGGATTTTCTCAGCCAAAATTAACTGTGCTTAAAAGAAACTGGTGCTTAACCCACCCCATAAAAAATCAGCTGGAATAAATGCGGACCATGCATTGCACATTAGGCACTCTTGACATTAAGAGTAACGTGGGCCTTGACGCCACTAAGCTGCGAGGAACTGAAACTGACGATGAGTTCGCAGGATCCAGCCGTCTTAGGTGTCAAAGTCACTCGTTGGGTGAGCTTACCGTTCACTGCAACATGTCTGTCAAGAAAAGAATATGAGAATTGAGGAGACTTGTAAAAATACAGAATAGTTATTACAATAACTTGAGTAGATCTACCAGCCAATGGCAATCTACTTCACTTTAAAGTTATAGTACATCATTTGTGACCTGTCACCACAAAATGGGAGTAAAGTCGCACAATGTGATTCTGAGATATGGCCATCCAAAGTCAAAATATGAAGGGTGGTCAATTTTGAGATTTTGCGTAATTTAAAAAGCCCAAGTCCTCCTCTACATATATTCCGATTTTTGGGGTGAGATCAGATGATCGAAAACCTCCTAAATTACGCATAGTGTTTGCGTAAATAGTGTTTGGATTATAGTCCATTAGTGGTCTAATTAACACGGTAATTAAATATGCAAATCAGGTCCTCGTAAGTATCCCACGTTTTCGAAATTTTGTTGTTTATACACTAGTTGTATGTGTGGAAAATTTCAAGAAGAAATAATGATTAGAACATAGCCATTGCTTTCTCAACTGAACCTTACTTCTCCTGTTTTGTAATATTTTGCGTGTTTTGTTTAGGATGTTTATAAGTCGGTTTTCTCACAAACACGTTTTGCGAAACCCATGACTTTCTAGAGCGCTGTAAAAAGTATTTATTGCAAAAATCCCAAGTTTTATGTACCATTGGAAAGCTCTCTTTATCAAGAATTCGAAAATACCAATATCTCAATTTTCAATATTTCCGACTTTACTCTTATTTGTGGTGACAGGTCACATTTGTCAAGTTTATCGTTTAATCAGTTCACGCCGGATGACGTATACAAACGCAAAGTTTTCCCCAGGTTCAAAACGGATGACGCATAAAAACGCCACGAGCAAGGCCGAAAATGTCTGTCAGCAGCGAGCAAGGCCAGAAATGGGTGGGTGTGCTTCCCAGTACTATCGGCCTCAACCCGCAACGGATCGAGTTTCGTTAAAATAATCCCGCCCGTCGGCTCGGTAATGTTTTAAAAAAATCACGGCGCGAACTGGTTAAAGCAGCAACAGTTCACAAAATGTTAAGAATGGTGCTTGATAACTAACCGGACAAGGTTTTAGCTCTGTGAATGCTGTATATTCTGAGAAAATAATATTCTAAGATAAAACATTTGCTTCTACTGTAATTTTGCAAACAAATGTAATCCTGGCCAGTTTAAAGGATGAGGTTATAGTTGTTAAATTTTTTTTTAAAAACAACCGCTGCTTCTTAGGTCCAATTCGCTGACCCTACCTCAGACAAAAGTGAAAAAATTGTAGACGCCAGGGAAGTTGTCGCGCTAGGGAAACAGACTCGCTGCCCAATGTGGTCTCATTTTCACCTTTTTGACAATTATGGCTTCAAACGATTGCCCACAAGCGCCTACTTTTGCCAGAGCAGTTCACAATTTGTAAGAAACTTTTAACACAACGTTTTGTTATAACTTACGGTGCTTTGACTCGTTTGGCACCTTCGATGATCGACCCCTCCATCAGAAGGCTACAGTCATTCAGCGGGTAAGGTAGCGGGTTGGTCATGGAAACAACTGCTGTGAACGACTTGCCTCGCACAATTGGTCCCTCTGTCTACAAAGACAATAGAAGATGAAATGAACTTAGAGCCGTTTAAAACAAATATGGTTAACAAAATGTTACGTCTTGTTCATTTAGAGGATCAATGAATTGCTATTATAACGACTCCAGCCGTTGATCTTCCCCCATGTAGCGTGCCCAGTCATTCCTAATTGTATTAGACATCAGACTTTTGAATTAATTCACTCATTTAGTTCGGCGCAACTCTGTCTTAACCAGTTCGCGCAAAGTTTTCCCCAAATTCAAAACTGATGATGCATAAACAAGCCAAGTTCAAGTTTTCAAGTTTGGAAATGTCTGTCAGCAACGAGCAAGGCCAGAAATGCTTGGGTGGGCTTCCCGGCACTATCGGCCTGAACCCGCTTCGGATCGAGTTTCGTTAAAAACATCCTGCCCCTCGGCTCGGTGATGTTAAAATAATCCCGGAGCAAACTGGTTTACTGAACCGGGTGTTAGTGACTCAGATTCAATAAGAGAATATGTGACCTGTCACAACAAAATGAGAGTAAAGTCGCACTATGTAATTCGGAGATATGGCCATTTAAAGTCAAAATATGAAGGGGTGGTCCATTTTGAGATTTTGCGTAATTTGGAAATCCCAAGTCCTCCTCTACATATTCCCATTTTTGGGGCGAGATCAGATGATCGAAAACCTCCTAAATTACGCAATTTTGCGAAGTGTTTGCGTAGCTAGTTTTTGGATTAAAGTCCATAAGTGGTCTAATTAACGAGGTAATTAAATATGGAAATCCGGTCCTCTTAAGTATCCCACGTTTTCGAAATTTTGATATTTTGTTGTTTATACAATAGTTCGTGTGGAAAATTTCAAGAAAAAATAATGATTAGACATAGCCGTTGCTATGCTCAACCGAACCTTACCTGTCCTGTTTGGTAATCTTTTGCATGTTTTGCTTAAGATTTTGAAAGTAAGTTTTCTCACAAACACGTTTTGCGAAACCCATAACTTTCTGGAGCGCTGTAAAATGTATTTATCGCAAAACCCCCAAGTGTTATGTACCATTGAAAAGCTCTCTTTCTCAAGAATTTGGAAATACCAATATCTCAATTTTCAATATTTTCGACTTTACTCTCATTTTTTGGTGACAGGTCACATATATGAGATATATGTAAGATGTTGCCGTGAAAACCCAACACACTTACCTTGACATAGAGGTCAGGCTTATCAAGCATGCAGTCATACTGCTGGCTGAATGGCTGCTTAGTCTCCTTGACAGAAGCCATGATGAAGAACGTCACGCCAGCATAGTCAGTGAGTTGAGACAAGTACTCAGATGCAGGAACAGTGACAGGAATCACTTTGGCTGTAATTACAAATGGTAAAAAAACACCAAATCTATCAATAACTTCAGGAATCCCTGTGTGTCTGTCTGTATTTTGATTATCTCCAGAACTGGGCACTGTATGAAGTTGATGAAAATCAGCAGGTGTATTGCTCAGGATTTAAGAAAGTGCAGTGTCGTTTGTTGTTTAAGTTGTTTAAGCGGTTCTAAAAAAAGCTTAAAAAAAAAAAAAAAAAAAAAAAAAAAAAAAGATGCCTAGGTCTGCAAACGAGGTAGTTTAGACTACCATGCACCTCTGCTAACCGAATACACTTTAAACCGTCACATTTGCAGGTTTACCGGAGGTCGCCAATTAATTTGCCCATTCTGAACAGGCACTGCAGTAGTTTATTATAGACTCTGTATTTTATCAAAGATATGAACTTTGTTTTTCGAACACTGTAAAGAATGTGCTTCAATTCTGGGGAACTATTACTCCAAACAAATTCTCAGGAGCTGTATATTTAAGGCATATAATCAATGACAAACCAGTTTAAACGAATGTTGGAGTTTAGCGGAATTAATGTACAGGCATTTATTCGTGGGTGACCTACAGCTAGTCAAGGCACAGTTCCTGCTCAACTGTAAGTGTATACATGTACATGTACACCCTGTATGTGTGCGTATGTATTGACCGCCAATCGTGGTCGTCAGACAAAAGAATTGGGTGTACGTCCATGATTGACAAAACGTCCACGATTCCAAATTATGTAAAAATATTATGGAGGTCATCCAAAAACGTTAGAGTATAAACAAAAGAAGGGAAGACGGTAGGACAATGCCCCGTCCACGATTGGCGGTGTTTACCAACCTGCAGGTACATGTACACCCTGTATATGTGTGTGTCCCCACTCAAGCACATAATACCACTGGGCAGTCATCACTACACTGATACTAAACAATGCATTGACCCATCTGTACCAAGTCAATGCAATGCATTAACCCATATCGCATTGACCCATCTGTACCAAGTCAATCAAATTTCAACTGTTAGAGTTTGACAGGTTTAGTATTATTTGGTTCAGTATAGTGTACCAATAATTATTGAACCTGTGTGAAGTTGTTGAAGTTTATTAGGTTTGGTATGCTTCCTAGTGCGAGATCCTAGGGGGTCAGGGTTAATGCAGCAGCGCTAATACATTCTTACCATGCACAGAGTGTTCACTACGCGTACTTACATTCCTTTACTTTAAGGCTTAGTACACCATTGTAGGACGCCACTTTGGCCTTCTTCACTCCGGTGTAGTAGACACTGTTTCCAGTGACGGCCAGAAAAACACTGCGCGTCTGGATGGAGAGAGTAAATAGTGCATTAATTATCTCCATCAAAACAATTAAGTTTGGTCAACGCAAAGTTTAAAACCAGGGTACTAATAAGCAGAAACATTGTGCTGAGATGGTAATTGGAATGTTTCGAGGGGGCCAAATGACCAGGGTAATAATGTAAAGCGCTTTGAGACCATTGTTGACAAAGCGCTATATGACTGTTCTACAAAAAGTTGTATTAAGTCACGTTGTGCACTATCACGTAATAGTTCGCTCAATGTTGAGAGGGTAAACATTTCATCAAAATGTGATTTTCATTTTTTGTCATGAATGACATCTTTAATACCTACAGTTTCAGGTTTAGTTCAAAGAAATGTTAATTTTAATGAATAAAGTGGGAAAAACTATTATTTTGTGTGCATTGTTCTGTTGTAGTACAATAGAGCCGGCTATTTCAAAGCCTGTTTTCTCAGTTGTGTAATTTGAACTCCAAGAAAGTAATCAATATGTAAACACATGTCTCGAGAATGAGAGGGGCTATAGAGCTCTATTATACACCAAATGAAAGCTTGGTGGGCTTTTCAACCATGTATATGTTTTTTTTGCGACATAATCCATCTTTTTGTAGAGTCGCTCACATATAAGCACCACACATCAACATTTTTCTCAAGAGAAAAATGGTTAAATGCTTTGACAACATTGTCATTACTATGACTACTTTTTGTCAAACTCATATCCGTTACCTGATGTGACTTGTTCACCATTTTGACGGTAAACTTGATGTCTTTTCCAATGAGAAACTCCTCCGTCATGTCCACATAAAAATCCACGTCACGAACGAGATTCTTGAGAATTCTCTTGGCTTTGACTACGTGACGGCTGGCCTCTCTTACTGCGATACGCTCCAACTCCGTACCTAAAACATGTCAAATTATCAAAATAAAGCTCAAAAGGTTGGTCTGATGGATTCTAATTTCGGTAAATCATTAAGGGTTTCTCTGCTATTACAAATGATTTGAAAGTAGACATTTTCAGTGGTGATAGGATCAACAACAAAATTATAAATGATTAAAAGATATTCAAATATTCAAAAATATTCAAATATAATTAATTTTACATATATGTAAGGTGTTTTGGCAAAATAAGACAAATTCATATTTGTAATCTTTGATATGTTTACTATAATTTTTTTTTTTAAACGCTATAAAAAACAAAAAGAAACAAAATTTTCATCTAGATGATGATGCCTAGTGGCAATAACTAGTTATCATTCTGAGATTCTGAGATTTTATTTTGTTCATAAATGCAAAGCTCAAAATGTAAAGGCCAGTTGTTTTTTCAGTTTTGTTGTTGACATGTCAAGAAAAGCAAACACTGAACAGCTATAACATGTGCAACAAACAGTAATGAAAATAGAATTCTATTCTCTTCCATCATACCCGCAGATTCTCATTTCGACCTTTCTCATTTCTCATTAGTTCATCTCGTTTTCCTAGAATGATACACATATGTATTTGCATGTGACCATTCATTCTAAATCTCCTCTGCTAATCATATACACTACACCTAAATAATAGTGTGAGGAAAACTAACATTTATGGCCCACCATTTAAAAAAGATGTATCTATATTAAAAAGTGAGGCTCTTTAAATCAATCAAACAAACAAAAGAAGCAAACAAAATAATGTGTTCCAGATATTTTCTAGGCATAGAGTTCACAAGTCTACATACATCTTTTTGAAAAATAATTACACAAGACTTTTATATTTAAACAAATTTTCCAATTCGTCGCAATGTCAACAAACCTTCTTTGTACTTGTACTGGTCAGTGATATCCTCGCGCTCAAATTTACCGACGGCTTTAGTGCTGATATTGCACCCTACACCATCAGTGACAATGTCGATGATTTCTGGGGCCTAATACAAAATAAAAATTAAAGACAGAACAGATAAAAAGTTACTGCAAAATAGTTCAGAATGTTGTTTATTGACCATAGCATGAAAAACAGCGTTTGTTTTAAATCGGCATTGAGTATTCTTTTGTTATTTGTGTTTTTACGCGATCGCCATGCCGCGATCGCAAATTTTTCTTTATACAATTTTAGTTTCAGAATAATTACAGAATATCTAGTGCAATCATTTTGCTGGATGCCTAGAATCATTATTTACTTTCAGATTAGCAAGACATTTCTTAATAATTTGGTAGTAATTCTTTTCGATATCTGCAAATGGTGTATCCTACCTTTAGGTCAACAGTCCACATTCAATTCTTATGTGAACAAATTGGTATCAAACGCTGACTAATCTAGTCAGACTCTCCTTTTTAAATTTATCAAATTAACAGTTGAAATTAACTTTTTCTCTTCTCAGAATAGTCATTCATTCGCAATATTTTCCATGTGTTGTAAATTGCTTTGCTTTTTCTTTTGAAATATTCATCCTTTGACCTTGATAATTGCATTGGCTCAGTCATGCACAAAATAAGGCATTTCCAAAAATATAGCCATTGTTGATCTCATACACGACGGCCCTTGCAGGATGTAACAGGATTCAATGTGGGCATATTTACGGGGCAGTTTACACTTTTCTGCAAAAGAATTGCATTCTGACCACTTAATCAACCATGTTTAGTCAGGAAATTATAAGAAAAAAACTTCAAACTGCTTTTTTGACTGAAATAGTAACTTTGCATGATTTTTACTTGTTTGTTTTGCCCATGTATAAAATGTTCACTACAGGTACCATATTATGAGTCTGTCCATAAATTAGAGGTCTAAATTCTCGCATCCTGAGCCACGCAGAGTTTAACAGGCTCTTGAATTGTCGCCCTCAAACCCTGCGGACATTCGCAGCAATCATTAAACAAGTTGGCCAATACATGATATGAACGTCCACCCCTGGTAAAATGACAATTTCTAGCACTATACTTATAATTTTATTGGCGTTTACGTAGCTTTTCACTCTTTTATGTTTCTTATTCTGTATAATATATAATAGCAAAGCTTTATTTCACGTTCTGTACGTTAATTTCTACTTTTTGTCCGATTATTTTAAATTTTTACGTGGGAAGATGAACATTTGTGAGAACACCTCAGATGTCCAAGCGAATGGACCAACAGAAATGCGCGTTGCGGTTGAAGTTGGTTCGCATGCCTTTGGCTGTTTTCCCTAACCCCAGCTTTGTCTTAGTCTCAGGCTTCATTCATACAGTTTAGCAATAGGCTGTAGCCGGAGACGGAGCCAAAGCCAGGGCTTTGGAAAACGACCTTGGTCTGTTTGTAACGAAGGCTCTGATTAGGCGCATGAATCTTTGCGCTACGGATCTTGCCGAAAGTCCGCAGGGGTTTGAGCGCTATTAGTAAAAAGCTCGTAAAAGCGCTGCGTGGCTCAGGATGATTTCTCGTGTCTGTTTTTTTCTGAAATAAGATTTTATTATACTTCAAAATATTTGTTCATGCCTTCTATCTCAAAGAGTGATTACATAAAGCAAAGTACCTACAAAACAAATTAAACAAGTTTGAAGACATTTTCAATTACACCTTTCAAGGAAAATTTCTAGGCAAGATGTAACCAGTCCTTATACTAAAGTACCAAGTCAAATAAGCAACCAAGAAGCCGTACCTTTCTAGATTTGGTGAAGACTTTCCAGTAGACCTTTTCAGCGTTGACCTCCGCAAAGGCAAACTTGGTGTCATACTGTAGGTACACATGACCTTGCTTGATAGCACGCAGGGAGGTAGGGCCCATACAATACACACCTTTAGCAAAAATGCAATCAAATTAAAACAATCTCAACATTTGCTGACAAAGCTATATCGTTTGCTAGTTGCTACACATCAGAGCAAAACCAATTAGCAAAGTTATGAACAAATCATTGATGTAGAAAGCATTGTGTTGGACCATCTGGCCATTGCAGTGAAGGTGCACCAATTGTTCTGTAGTACAAATACAAATGACCTTAGAAACCCAGTCCGTTTCATGGTTATTCAGGTGCGGATCTAGCGGATGGGTCCGGGGGGGGTCTAGACCCCACATTTTTTTTATTTTTTTTTAATTATTAATTATTAAAAAAAAAAAAAAAAAAAAAAATATTGCTTATATATCAGAGCAAAATAGCAGCGTGGTGCTTTTTGTACAAGATTTCCAATAGATCTAAACAATCAAAATATATAAGAAAAATTGGCTCATAATGTCCCAGAATGCACCTCAGAGCTTCTACTGTAAACAAAATTCGGGGGAGAGCCCCTAGACCCCACGCCCATGGCTAGGACACCCACATTTATAAATTCCTGCATCCGCCCTCCCCCAAAAATAGTTTATTTACAAAAAATCAAATCAAAAGGGTTCTACCCCAGTTACCCAAACAAATTAAAAAAATATATTTTATTCTAAGGTTACATTTGAGTTTAATCACAAAAAGATACTATGGAAAATTCTCAAAATAGGATAGATACAGAGCAAGGATTGAGACATTTATCTGCTCACCGTTGCTGGTTTCCTGTGGGGTAGCATCCACAGCCTGCCAGCCCCCATAACCTTCCTCAAGATCCGGCCGAGCCATCCAACAGTCATTCCACACATGGAAATTCCTAAAAATGATCATTAAACAAATTAAAACAATATTTCACAAAATAAGTATACAAAATAATGATCCCTGACAACTATCTGAAACAGAAAACCGCAAGTTGTATTGTCTTAGGGGCATTAACCAGTTCGCGCCGAATGACGTATATAAAACGCAAAAATTTCCCCAAATTCAAAACGGATGACGCATAAACACGCCAAGTTCAAAAATGTATGTCAGCAGCGCGCAAGGCCGGAAATGCGTGGGTGTGCTTCTTGGCACTATCAGCCTGAACCCGCTTCAGATCGAGTTTCGTTAAAAATAATCCCGCCCGTGGGCTCGGTGATGTTAAAATAATCCCGGCGCGAACTGGTTAACCCTTGCTCTTAAAGGTAGGATACACCATTTGCAGATATCAAAAATATTTACTACCGAATTATTAAGAAATATCTTACTCAATTGAAAGTAAATAATGATTCTAGGCATTCAGCAAAAAGATTGCGCTAGATATCCTGTAATTATTCAAAAAAATAGAATTTTATAAAGACAAATTCGCGATCGCCGTCCGGCATAAGAATAACTGCTCGACCCCAGTTGAAAACAAACGTTGTTTTTCGTGCTTTTCTCGGCATCCATGATTGTAAAACTTCGGAAAAGTCAATTATCGATATTTACTAAGGGAATAAATGTGTGTTCGGTCGGTTTTAATCACTCTGTTTAATACCGCTTGGAGTCTGGGTGCTGATAATTACCCGAGCCGAAGGCGAGGGTAATTATCAGCACCCAGACTCCAAGCGGTATTAAACAGAGTGATTAATACCGACCGAACACACATTTATTCCCATTCATAAATACTTTTTTGTAAAATTCAGCCATAAAAGCCCCGAAAATTACGGAAAATTGTCGCTAGTAATTTGTTTCCGCCTCTGTCGCTCTACACAATACATGCAATAAAGCGTATTTACTAGGAACCAGACTATTACTGCTATTGGCAACCTCGTTTTCAGCGCGTCAAGCTGTACGCGCCAAACACCACCCTACTATTGGAGGCGATGTACGGTTGGAAATAAAGTGAGCCCTGGGGACGAGTATAATGCGACATCGTGACGTATTTTGTTGCCAACTGGTATTAAACACTTCCAGCCATGTCTTTATCGTCCGTTTAATACCGGCCACGTGACGGGCTCTCGACCAATAGGAATGCCTAAACTGTCCCAGGTATTTATGAATATGAAATACAACCCCCCAAATCTACCCATTCATGATAATTCAAGCAATTACCAATGGTGTATACTACCTTTAATAACACTAATATAAATGCACTTCAATATTCTCCAAAAACAATATACCTGTATATAATCCTCCAATGCAGCCAGCTGGAGTGCATTGGCATGTACCACTAACATGCAATAAACAACTCTCATAGAGCAAGGGTTAATGAACCTTTGTGTCTTGAATTTCGTAGAGATGATATATACATACGCACCAGATACTATCTTCATCATAGTCATCCAGTGGTTCAGAGTTCTCATCGTAATGGTAGTCCAGAGTCAGATTACCGTCGGTGTCGTGAGCAGAGGCAAAGTTGGTAATAGTCCTGGTTGGTAGACCCAAACTTCTGCACACTTCAATAACACAAACAAAAACAAATCTTAATTACATCTTTAGAGTTCGTCAAAATAATAATTATCATGGATGTACCCTAGAAAACCCAAACAATTAATAAGTTCGCGTCGGATGACGTGTATACACGCAAAGTTTTTCTGGAATTCAAAATGGTTAACGGATAAACATGTCCCGACCAAGGCCAGAAATATCTGTCAGCTCTGCGAGCCCGGAAATATTGGGGGGTTCTATGGTGGTGGGCTAAACCGTCTCGGATCGAGGTTCGTGAAAAACAATCTCGTACCCGGGCCCAGTCAGTGTCGAAATAATCCACGCGCAT
Organism: Crossaster papposus; assembly: GCA_037893245.1. NCBI lineage: Eukaryota > Metazoa > Echinodermata > Asteroidea > Velatida > Solasteridae > Crossaster > Crossaster papposus. The sequence continues at coordinate 2,602,287 of JBAIAA010000074.1, read as the reverse complement.
ACTGGTTGAGCATTTTTTGCATGTTATTTGGCCAACATTAAAAAGTGTGTCAACAAATACTTCATATTTCAAGAGATGTACATGCAGTGCAGACAAGAAGATTGTGCCACAACAACCAATTATATAATCAAATGTCAGTCTTTTATCTATACATAAGGGGAGAATTATATAAAACATTCTGGAGGGCTAATATGTGACCCGCTCCATCGTAATAAGTCGCTGGGGCCGTTTTACGCAATCGGCCATTGAAGTGAACGCATGGGTAAAAGTCGTGACCAAGTCATTTTTCTGCACATTGTATTTTTAGGAAGTGTAGTTATCACAGATTATTGTCATTAATGTCTTGTATGTAAAAACTATCAATAAAGATGAAAATGAAGAGGATTTGTGCGTGCTGTCCGTATGATTTTAGTCAATTTTGTTTATTTCAAAGCTGTTTTTCTCGGAATGTGGATTCGGCAAATAAATATACACCTGTGATCTTCATCAGACCATAACTCGTTAAGCTAAGAGTGAGTGAGTTTTTAGGGTTTAATGCCGTACCAGCATCAATGCCCATATTCACGGCGAGAACAAATTTCATTCAACAATTAATGTGAAGAAGTTACAGTTTTAGAGGTGGGAGGAAAACCCCAGAAGAATATCCTGAGGTAGAACCCACGGAGTCAGGCAGCGTTAAGCTAAGAAGATACACACTTGAGATGGGTATCATTAGAAAGCTTATGAAATTTCCTTTCTCACCATGTGCATATCTCAAAAGTCATTTCGAGACTTATTCCTGATTTCGATGGAGCGGGTCACATATAGCCAATTTGTCTCCATCTATCAAAACCTATCGTAACTCATAAGTTATGATAGATTGTGGTAGTAGGAGTGTTATTGTAATCATTTTTGTAAATTTGTATTTCAATATTCCTGGACCAAACCTACTTTAACACTAGATTGTTTTGCTATAATTTCATTTTAAAGTCTCGACAGGTTTTAACAACAAACTGAGCAAAACAAAAGCAGTAACAAAAATATATAAATATTTTTTTTTTTAAAGTTGACCAGTTCATATTTTCTTTTTGTCCTGCAATGTCAAAGATCCGCTGCATCTACAACAAAACTTACGTCCAGTGAGAAGACTGCCAAACACCCAACACTGGCCGTACTTGACCGGTTCTCTGGTCTTCATGTACTGGGTCAAGATGGCGATACTGCCAGTCCAGGTGGTCGGGGAAACTCCGTCTTCATAATCCCCATCCCACCTTCCCACCAGAATGCCGTCATCATCGGAGGAATTGACCTAGTGAGATTTCAAAGAATCGGAAAATTATTAAACAAGAATGTTCTCGAACCACGAGTCTCACCTACTTTCACGATATACCCCATTTGTTACCCGCTACAGGAAAAGATGATATAAGTCGCATTATGGCCTGTTAAACATTGTCAAAATTAAATTTACATTTTTTGTCTTAAATGACCATCTTTATTATCTAAAATTTCAGATTTAATGAACAAAAAGTTGTATTTTGATAAATAAAGCGAACCCTTGTGTTCTCAGTTGTGTAATTTAAATTCCATGGAAGATAATAATATGCCAAAACGTCATACTGGTATTATCGGAACGAGAGGGGCTATGGAGCTGTACTATGTACCAAATGAAAGCTTATATCCTGGACTTTCCAACCATGTACATAACTCTATTTTCATTTGTTGTGACTTATATCACCTTTCCTGCAGTGGGTCACATTTTACAACTGTTTTCCTGCACTTTGGATTTTACAGTTTTTAGGTTTAGCAGAACACTATATGTTTATTCCAACGAAAACCGGACAAAGTCGCACAGTCATTTCGGGGTGTATTTTATAATTTTGAGGTTTTGAGTTTTTTTAAATCACGTACAATTAATCTACAATCTCCTCAAATTTGAACATAATATGTCACCCAAAATAGTGTTTTTTGTTGATTTTTTACAACAATTGTGTATAGAAATAATACACTTTTCTGAAATTTAAAGCTGTTTATCTCATAATTAGGTTGTCATATCTTTTCCTTAGGGGTGATAGATTGGGGGTACATATGTAAATGATACATAATTTTAAAGCTGAGAACCATTTAAAAACAACAAATATTATCGACTTTGACTGGTTACGTTGGAGGTCACACACACTTACCAACGCAGACAGAACTCGAGACACATGGATGGGGCTCTTGCGGCTGGAGTCAGGCATACCAGACTTCTGCAGCAAATACAGGGCACAGTCTAGCGACAACTTATCAAACTGTTTTAAAAAAACACACAAAAAACAAGAAAGTGATTAAACATTATATGCATTTTGCACTTGACAAATTACGATGAGCTCTGCTCAATTAAAAACTGTTGACTCGTGCGTATTTAAAAATGGAGAAAATTGACCACACCTGTCCATAGTTCCATGGTGATTTGCCGATGCGATTCTTGGAACCATAGAAGTACAGGCTGACTTCACCCATGACATACTCCTGTCGTCTTACCTCCTCCGCCATGTACACTCCATCATCTGCATAATAAATAAAACGCATTACTGAAATAACCTAAAACATTGAATTATTTGACGTGGATAGTCAGGATGTTAAGACAACTCTTGAAAACATACAAAGCCAAAGACGATGCAAAAACACATGTGATCCGTTCAGGAAAAATGAGTCGGATGTCACACTTTCACATACAAGTAGGGGGCTGTTTAACGTTCCAGTAAAAAAAATCAAAAAACAAAAAGAAATCAATTGTTTTATTTTAAGGATTTTTTTGTTTCTGTAATATCAATTTTTTCAGATCTGATAGAATAAAAGCTTGTTCTAATCCCCAAAGTAAATTAAATGAAGGTTTTCGTCATTCTGTTATAGTGCAAAGCATTGAAATTTAAAATCTCATTTCTGTGCACAAACATTTTTTAATATTTAATAACAAGAAAAAGTACATTTCAAAAATATTAAAAGACCAACACATTACAACTACAGAATTGTGCACCCATATAAAATAACAGCTTGTCTATTGCTCTTTCTGATCAAATGTATAACTGTTCTAATATTTGCACAGCGGGTCACATAACATTGTTTTCTATTTATTCCTGAACCTATCAGCATTCCCCCATAGCTTTCATTCACAAAACTCTTTTAGAATTTCTTTCTAGGGACCTTCTCATTCTTTTGTCCTCTATTGTTTGTATTTCTCCACAGGATATCGAATTCAGAAACACCGTTGCTCAAAAAGTTTACAGACTCCAAATTCTTTTGAGGTAATTGTACAGTATGGACCCTTCCCTAAGCAATTCCTTGCATGGTTGAACTCAGAGCAAGCAGGCAGATTTAATCACTCTTCACGGCTCTCCACGGTGCTGTTTTTGGGTGCGTTAAGCGACTCTTTGGGTGACATGCTCATTTCATATCCTTTCACTTTACATTAAAGATGGACTACAACGGAAGAATGATAAAGGCTGTGTTGCTGTTTTTGTTCGAGAAATGTATAATGATTACTAATATAATATTAGTATTAAAAAAACTTGTTCCTTCATGCAAAAAAATAAAAAAATGGATCGGCATTCTACGACCCAGAAAAACTCAGTTTCAGCAAAAGCCCTTAACTCATGAATAATTCATACTTTGTGTGTGACGTACTACCCATGACAATTTACTCGGGTCGATCGTGTGCGTGCATTTTTACCGTACAATACACACGGATGGCGTCTTTTGTTTACTCTCGGTTGCTCATGGGTAGTACGTCATCAATTTTCGCTGGTTTACAAGTCCGCTGGTACTATATCGTGGATTTCATTGTGGTTTTCAGTGGATCTTTGCCGGGAACCAGTACAGGGCAGGAAATTTCAAAATCGAAGAATCGAGGTCTAATTTTTTCGGTCAAATTGCAACAAAATTATTTAGAGAAAAACATGACCGTAACAATAAAGTGTTACCTGAACACAACATAAACAAGGTCCGATAATAAATTTAATGTGTGAGTTTTCGTTGTAGTCCATCTTTAAACATTCTCAAAGCATCATGGTATTGGATGACAAACATCAACCTGAAAATATTTGCACAAACCTATGGAGCTGAGTACCAGTTACAAATTTTATTTTATTCCCCTCCAATTTTATTTGTAGTCCATTAGAATTAAGAAAGTTCAGCAAAATCCTTTTTGGAGACTAGTTTCATTTAATCATGAATATAAATATGATACTAATATTGACCAATCAGGATCAGAGATTCAAGTTCACACCTCTAACACTGACAAATTATGACTGTTCTTGGAGCATTCAATAATTTTAAAATATCCATGATTAGTTATTTTTTCTGAAGTTTAAAAATTGCATTTTATTTACAAATTATATTTCTTAAATTATATGCATTTATATGTGAACCATTGATCTGGGAAAGATATTAATGATAAAAATGCTTCAAGGTTTGACTGATACCATTGGTTTGTGCAGAAACTGCAATGCATGTTTGTCATGCATTGAGAATGTAAAATTTATTTAACACATAATGGCTCGGAATATTGACTTTACATTCGATGGGTTAAAGATAATACACACATTTGCTTTGGCTCTAATTTTCAAAAATTGATTAAGAGAAAAGTGCTGTTCTCGCAGTCTGGTTTCTTGACTCCTTTCAGACGAATTCAATAAATTAGGTTCAGTTTTTTTTTAAATATTTGGCTTTTTACAACGATTGCCGGCTGGCAATCGTTTAAAATTGATACAAAATTTCATTTTTTTTTAAAACCACAATACTTAAGGTGCTGTGATTTCACAGGATGCTTGAGACTGTTATTCACTTACAGTCAAGTAAGGTATTTCATAATTAGTTTTCTGAATGTTTGCAAATGTGTATACTACTTTCAATAAAGACTTTGACCGAGTCCGTCTACATTATACCTTTGCACCACGGATTGAACAGCAAGACGATCTCGTCAGGAAACTCGTACTCATACTCGTCGCCACCACCCGCGGTCAAGATGTACAGATTGTAGTAGCCAATCAGAGCCTCCGAGCTACAGAAGACCTTTAGGGTCACGTTGGGTCCTTTGGCACTCTCAACCTTCACACCCCAATCGTCGTGTTCAGGAGCCGATGTAACCACGGGAGCCACGCAGCGTGTACCCTTGGTCACATTGGCACGGCTACCTGTGAAAAAAAGTGGCAAATTGTAAAACTGTTTACTGCGCGTTACTCATATTTTTAATGACAGTTTATGGGTGGCCTGGGTGGCAAGTGTACCGTGTGTAAAGCACTCATCTCTCACTTGACTACTGTGGCCCGAATTTGATTCCTGGCTCGGACCATATGTGACCTGTCACCACAAAATAAGATCGGAAATATTTAATAATGAGATATTGGTATTATCAAATTCTTGAGAAAGAGAGCTTTCCAATGGTATATAACACTTGGGGGTTTTGCGATAAATACTTTTTACAGCGCTCCAGAAAGTCATGGGTTTCACGAAACGTGTTTGTGAGAAAACTTACTTTAAACATCTTAAACAAAAACACGCAAAAGATTACAAAACAGGACAAGTAAGGTTTGGTTGAGCATAGCAACGGCTATGTTCTAATTATTATTTCTTCTTGAAATTTTCCACACATACAAACTATTGTATAAACAGCAAAAAATCAAAATTTTGAAAACGTGGGATACTGACGAGGACCTGATTTACATATTTAATTACCGTGTTAATTAGACCACTATTAGACTTTAATCCAAACACTATTACGCAAACACTACGAAAAATCACGTAATTTAGGAGGTTTTCGATCATGTGATCTCACCCAAAAAATGGGAATTTGTAGAGGAGGACTTGGGCATTCCAAATTATGCAAAATCCTAAAATTGACCACCCCTTCATATTTTGACTTTGGATGGCCATATCTCCGAATCACATTGTGCGACTTTACTCTCATTTTGTGGTGACAGGTCACATTTACGATCTCAGGCTGTGCTCTGTGGTCAGATATGGGTCGAATGGCCGGCTGCCAGAGGCGCCTTTACGTGCCGACTTCGCGTCGTTCGCAATTTAGCACCTCGGCTGTGAGTAAGAATGATTAGCCTCCTAAAAATTGGGTGTTTTGTTTACAGCCAAAAAGCGGCTAATTCTTTCTTTACCCATTCGCAACTCCACAACAAGTTCGTCGGAGCTCGGCTTGTAGTCTCGGTCAAACGTGACGTTCAAGTGAATCGGTTGACCACGGCGCAGCACCAAGTTGTCCAGCTTGTAGTTGCTAGTCTTGTGCTCCTGTTGGTTGCGCTCAAGACATACGTCCATAGACAACACTTTCAGCTGCGTTTCTGAAACAAACAAAATCAAACAAAATTGGAATTGATGAAAGTGGTTCAACAAATTTCTTATTGCCTGTTTGGCACATTTCATAACCATACCTTTCAGCATATTCACAATGCGTTACATCTGGACATTGCATTACAGCTGCTGGAAAAAGACTACTGTGCAGTCATGCATATTTTTTGGTGCAGTGAGGAAATAATACTGGGACCAATTTCATAGAGCTGCTAAGCACCAAAATTTGCTTAGCATGAAAATTTGTCCTTGGCAAAAACAAGGTTACAGACCAAATTTCCAAGTGATCTTTATTGTTTTGATTGATAATCAGCTGGTTTTTTGCTTAGCATAAAAAGCACATAGAATTTTGGCTGTTAACCTGTTTTTAATGAGCAAGACTTTTTGTGCTAAGCAAATTTGTGTGCTAAGCAAATTTGTGTGCTGAGCAGCTCTATGAAATTGGCCACTAGTGTCAAGGGGTTAAGACATCCTAAATGTTCGTTGACCTGCAACTGTGATAAGTCTAAACACATAAGGGGAAGGCTTTTTTGGTCTGGTTTCATTAAGAACTTACTCTTTTCCTTTAGCGTGGGGAAGATCAGTGGGGTGGCAGGTACATAGCGACGCCCCTCAAGGTGTACTGACTCCCGTCCTCGTGGGTGGGAATACGGCTCATAGCGGCCAGTGTACCCAAAGCGAAGCGGGCTACTACGGGTGCGGGTAGATCGGCGAACCATTTTGGATGACTACTGCATTGATAAAAAGGAGGAAAAATGGACCCAAGTTATACACTTTAGACCTTTATCTTTATCTTTATTTCATTTTTCAGGATATACAAAATCACTGAATTAGACAACAATTACAAATAACAAACACTGATCAAGAAACATAACAACAAACATAACAGAAGACAATACCCAAATAGCTCCCGCAGGATTACCCAAAACAAACCAGTTTCTGTCAAGGGGCTCTCCAAACTAATTGGATAATACATTTAAGGATAAATAGATTAAAAATAAAAGGAACAATAAATAATATAAAAAGAAGAAGAAATATGTATGTATATATAATTTTAAACAAAATATTTTTTTTACTAAAAATAGAAAAATAAGCAATTATTAAAAATTGATAGACATAAAAGAAATTCAATACCTCCAAATAGGCACTTGGGGAGACAATCCCATAAAGATGTTCTAACTTGTTTACCCTAACCCTTTTCTCTAAGATCTTCGATATTTATGCTATTTAGACCAAAATCTGTCGTTCTAGGACAAAATTAACTCCCAAATATAGTTTTTTAGGGTAGCTAGACACTTTGGAAGACACTGTCTCCTTATTACCTAAAAAATTACGCTAATTTGTCTCCCCAAGTGCCTATTTATATAAATATAAAAGTTATATATTCCATAAAGCTATAATCATTCAATGTGCAGACAAACTTACAGGCATGCATGGTGCCACTGAGTGCCTCCCAATGAAAAGAAATTAGTAAAGTTTGAAAAGCACAAAAATAATGCCACCAGCCTTGATGCCAGACAAATGCAGTGAGATACAATGAAACCAGAATCAAAGAGGCTACACATTTTCAAAAGGCCTTGAATTAAGTCTCCATACACGACAACACAATGGCATTGCAATTAAGCTGGTTTTTGCCTGTACTTTTGTAACTCTAGCTGTAAGCTCTGGGTACTTATTCAGATGGATTTTAATAGATTATACGCATCTCCTTTAAACCGAAAAGAATACAAAAGGAAAACAGATGCCTCAAGGGTCAATCGGTATTGAAATCAGTCCACATTGATTAGGAGAACACTACTTTTGAATACAAAAAAAAAGAGTTGAAAGAAATGGTAGCAATAAGATAAATTCAAGGGGAAAGGTTTACAAAGATTAGCAGGAGTCAGCTCCATATAGAAGACATCACAGTGATTATCCCTGTAAACAGGAAGCACAGCATTAACAAAAGCATGCTTACTTCATGGAGATTTCAATTGCAATAATATCTAAGCTTGCTTGAGCAATGGTCAGAACAGGGAGCAATTTCATGGAACTGCTTAAGCACAACAATTTGCTTAGCATGAACATTTTTCCTTTGCAAAAACAGGGTTACTTTAATACAAGCCAAATTTTCATGTGACTGGTATTCAGCCGGTTTTTGCTTAGCATGAAAAGCACAGAGTTTTGGCAGGTAACCTGTTTTTGGTGAGCAAGACTTTTTGTGCTGAGCAATTGTTTCTGTTAATAGCAGCTCTTTAAAAAAGACCCAACCTTGTCCAGACTCTAAAATATGCTTGATTCAAACCATTTTTTATTATTACTTAACAGCACCGTAAAAATATTCCAAGAAACATGACCATATTTGTCTCCCCAAAAAAATATTTTCAATTTGTATACATTTCATTTACCACAGCAAAAGCTTTTAAATGGAAACTATTTTCAAACTTCAGTTGCAAATAATACAGGGAAACTACACAATTATGACTTTTGTTCTCTTGCATTTTGCCAAGTAATTCTCTAAATTTGTATTGTTATATGAATTTATTATTAAAGGTAGGATACACCATTGCTTGAATTATCATGAATGGGTAGATTTGGGGGGGGGGGGGGTGTTTTATAGTAAATATCGTTTAACTGACGTGTCCGAAGTTTTACAATCATGGATGCAGAGAAAAGCACTAAAAACAGCATTTGTTTTCAACTGGCGCCGAGCAGTTATTCTTATGTTATCTTTGTTTTTTCGCGATCGCCGTTTGGCAATCGGGAATTTTTCTTTATAAAATTTCATTTTTTTAAGATAATTACAGGATATCTAGCGCAATCATTTTGCTGGATGCCTTGAATCATTATTTAATTTCAAATGAGTAAGATATTTCTTAATAATTTGGTAATAAATATTTTCGATATCTGCAAATGGTGTATACTACCTTTAAATGCAGTCGGTGCAACAGTTCCAGATCATCGACAGTTCCAGATGACTTGATCATATACAATTTATTCAACTGTAACTAAACCTTTTTTCCCCCCAGAGATTTTTGTTCACCAATTTGAAGGTCTATCATTTTGCAATTGTCGGAAAAAAAGGAAAACAAATCGCTTAAAGTTGAACATTACTCCTGATCCAGTTTGGCAAAATATCTAGGTTGCTTTTTAAATGGCCTGTAAAAGGAAACCACAAAGACTATATGTGACCCACTCCATCGTATTCAGGAATAAGTCGCTGAGGCCGTTTTACGCAATCGGCCGTTGAAGTGAACGCATGAGTGAAAATCGTGACCTAGTCGATTTTTTGAAAATTGTATTTTTAGGTAGTGTAGTTATCACAGATTATTGTCATTAATGTCGTGTATGTAAAAACGATCAATAAAGATGAAAATGAAGAGGATGTATGATTTTGGTCAATTTTGTTTATTTCAAAGCTGTTTTTCTCTGAATGTGGATTCGGCAAATAAATATACACCTGTCATCTTCATCAGACCATAACTCGTTAAGCTAAGAAGATACACACTTGTGATGGGTATCATTAGAAAGCTTATGAAATTCCCTTTCTCACCATGTGCATATCTCAAAAAGTCATTTTGAGACTTATTCCTGATTTCGATGAAGCGGGTCACATTATTATGGTTTCCTGTGTATATATATTTGTTTTTGTTATTAAAGGAAATAACCTCAAGTATCAATGAAAAAAATTATAAATAGTGATGCAGTTTTTGTGCAGTTTACACAATGAAGGCGTAAAAAAACACGATGCGGGTGATGAGGGGCTATGAATGATGTATGTAGTGCCTATTCTGAAACTGTTTAACCCTAACTCCCTCACCATTGTTATTGAACAATACAATTCCTCCAAAATCCTCCAACTTCCTTTGTTGTGTAGGGAGTTAGGGTTAAACAAAAATCTACAACTGTCCTTTACAAAAAAGCCATGATTTTTTATCTTTATTTTCAGTCTGTGTGAACAGAAAGTATAAACATACCTTCAGTAAAAATGACAATGAAGGCATGATTGAAATTGATTAAAGTGTCAGGGGTCAAGGATACTAGATCATGTTGGCAGTTAGGTAATATCCAAACAAGGTACCAGTACCAAACATTAGCAACTTGTTGTTTAGACTTTGTTTGACTCCGTACAAAAGGCCCAGGAAAACTCTGTTAAATTATGTGTTGAAGCTTGGGGGGGGGGGGGGGGGGGGGGTTCTAACTCACACACCCCCCCCCCCCCCCACATACAAAAATATTAAAAAAATCCTGAGAAACCACAACATTCTGCAAGCCCAATAGGGGAGAGGAGAGGGGGGGGGGGGGGGGGGGGTATCTTCTTTGTCTCATATCTTGCTTCATATAGAATGCACAGGCATTTATTCATAGGTGAGCTCCAGCTAGCTGGTCACAGCACAGTTTCTGGTCCACTGCAAATGTGTATGTAGGGGTGTACATCCTGTGTGTCTTCACTCCAACACACAGAACCAATGGTCAGTCTTCACAGCCCTGATTCTCATGGTCGGAGGCTGTTCTACATATTGTACACGCCACCGGGCAAAGGGGTAGCCTTCCATTTAATTTGTACAGGGATTTACGTGTTTTCTATATTTTTTTACAGCAATAAATTTTGTTACTTTATAAAACAATGAAATTTGGAAATATTTCGATGTAGTGTTAGACAATAATTAATTATTTAGATTTTTTTCACATTGACCACAACACTATTCATTCCCCTTTGAGTCCAGAGGGGGTGATAACTAACAGCCACCACTGACCAATCAGAGACAAGAAACAAGGCCCGTTGACATCATGATGACTGCGAGAATCCTGAACACTGAACAATGCATACACCCATCTGTACCAAGTCAAATAAACTTCAACAGTATGAGTTTGGAAGGTTTCAGTACAGTGTTAGGTTCAGTACCAATAATTACTGAACCTGTGTGCAGTTGTTGAAGTTTGTTAATAGGTTTGACTATTAGGAATAGATGGAGTTGGGGGGGGGGGGGGGGTGTATTTAAATGTTATAGTAAATCTAGTAGTAGTTTGTTTAACCATGCTCTTATTCCTCCATGGTTTAACTGACCTGTCCAAAGTTTTACAATCATGGATGCTGAGAAAAGCAATGTTAATCTTTTTATACAATTTTAATATTTGCCCCCCCCCCCCTCCCCTCCCTCCCTTCCCCCTCCCTCCCAACCCTCCCCCTCCCTCCCAACCCCCTTTGAAATGTATAATACACGTACACACAAACAATATGTTCCCATTTAGTTTTACAATACAACTATTTACGCCAATGTACGCAAAGAAGTAGAACTTTGCACCGGCCTATACCCACTATAAATATTGACCTCGGGGGCAAACCAGTTTCTTGTACAAGCACTTTAGCACTAATAGCAGTACCACTGCAGTAGAGCCCGCCCTAGGCAATTGTGCCGTCGAATGTGGCGGAGTCTGCAGACAAGTTGCCGAACAAATAACTCCCATACAGTGCCTAAACTAATCCCCTGAACCTGATAACGTTAACCCTTGGCCTTAAGCCTATCGTTACACTTACCCAATTTTAGGCACAAACACGGAGTCTCAGATGATCTCGATTTGGATTAGCAGAATTTCGGGATCAGTAGTAGAAGAAGGCAACACACCCAATGCGATACTTGTGCAAAAGTAAACGAAGCTAGCTAGCGGGAACAAAAGGCTAATAGAAAAAGACGCGCCAAACCGAAACCACGCCTACGTGCGCACATTAATGAATCGCGCACAGTTCGGGCGCACGTGTTTCCAAGGCCAGCTCGGCCAGCTTAAAGGTGGGATATACACCATTATTTTGCAGATATCGAAACAATTTACTACCGAATTATTTGAAAATATCTAGCTTATTTGAAAGTAAATAATGATTGTAGGCATCCGGCAAAAGGATTGCGCTGGATAAACTGTAATTGTTCCGAAAAATTGAATTTTATAAAAACAAATTCACCGGATCGCATGCGCGACGGCGATCGCGAAAAACCCCAAGAACAACATATTCCACTGCCCGACGGCGCTTGAAAACGAACGCTGCTTTTCTGCTCTTCTCAGCATCTAGATATTTACTATAAAATACAACACCCCTTTATCAACCCATTCCTGATAATTCAAGCAATTACCAATGGTGTACACTACCTTTAATTAGTGAGGAAAAAGTGCAGTGACCGCCTTTGATTCGGTCAGGACCATGGAGCAATAAACTAGTTTAATTGCTGGGTCAGGACATTGTAGACGTGAAATAATAAACTATCAAGATGACATCTTGAATAAACAAGAAAACAATAATTAAACTGATTTTTATTCAGCCTCAAACGTAGGCTGTACCATCATAATGGGTTAAACTCCGTTTTTACTTTTCAGAATATGGTTCACCTATGACGACAGAGGGCGCTATACTGATTTAACAGTTTCACAATTGATCACCAGATAGCAGAAACAGTCGATGATGGTAATCGAACGATTCAATCCCCTAATGACTAAATCATGACGTATACAAATCCGTAATTTTAGGTTTAGGTTTAGGTAATATAGGTTTCATACTACATGTACATGTTTTTATTAATAACAAAAACCAACAAGATCGCTTGAACATGCTTGAACTTAGTTCAAGTGCTGAACGCAGCCAATGGCAAATAACTGTTTCTAATTCTAGCTCCGTCATTGGAAAACTATAATGAAAGACCCTAGATATAAATATCCACACTGCGTCCAGCCGGGCCGTCCTTAAACATAAACTGGGACCAGAGAGATGGTAATTAGTTCAAGTTAATTAACGGGTTGCCTTATACCAAACATAGTTCGGAGTCAGATCCATATTATTATTTTGTGTGATCAGGGGAAGCATTTTACTAAGAAACAGTGCTGTGAAGTTAAACAAAATGGGTCTTTGCATTAAACTTAAGGTAGAATACATCATTGGTAATTGAATTATATCAGGAATGGGTGGATTTGGGAGGTTGTATTATATATAGTAAATATCGTTTAACTGACCTGCCTGAAGTTTTACAATCATGGATGCTGAGAAAAGCACGGAAAAACGGCGTTCGTTTTCAATCAGCCTCAGGCAGTGATTCTTATGTTTTTGTTTTTTTCGCGATCGCCATCCGGCAATCATGATTTTTTTAAAAACAATCACCAGATATCTAGCGCAATCTATTTTCTGGATGCCTACAATCATTATTTACTTTTTAAATAAGTAAGATATTTCCTAATGGCTAATAATTTGGTAGTAATGTTTTTAGAGATATCTGCAAATGGTGTATCCACCTTTAATATCTCTTTGGCTTTGATGTATCAAGCTGATGTGGTGAACACTACAAATGGTCGACCATTTCAATATGCCACTGCATTTTGTTTAACACACAAAAAGATCGCTACCTTTCAGTATTATCGAATCAGAAACTTTCCCAAAAACTTCTGGATTCGACTGGTATGTACGGTACTAGTGCCAATTTCATATGGAGATTTTAAGCACAAACATTTACTTAGTACAAAAACTTTTGCTCAGTAAAAACAGGTTACCCGCCAAAACTCACAAACAGCTCACAAACAATCAACATCACCTGAAAATTTGGTTCGTGACCCGTTTTTTGCCGAGGAAGAATTTTTATGCTAAAGCAATTTTGTGTGCTTAGCAGCTCTATGGCCCCTGGTGATACCTTCCAAATCAAGACCAGCTTCTATAAATCAATTCTTAATGATCGGCAAGATGATGTTGATGATATTAATGATCCTCTATATGTGACCCACTCCACAATAATGGTATGATTTATGTCACAAAATAGTGAAATTGAGTTATATACATGGTTGGAAAGCCCACAGCTTCCAGTTAGTATATAATAGAGCTCCATAGCTACTCCCGTTCTGGAGATATGACATGTTTGCTTTTGATTACTTCCTTGGAGTTTAAATTACACAACTGAGAAAACAGGCTTTGAAAAAGCCCGCTTTGTTGTAGAACAACAGAACGATGAACACAAAATGGATGCGTTTTCCACTTTAATCATCAAAATCAACATTTCTTTGAATGAAACCTGAAAATATTGGTGTTAAAGATGTCATTAATGGCAAAAAATGTAAATCCCAGTTTGATGAAATGTTTACCCTCTCAACTTTGAGTGGGCCATTACATGATAATGCACAGCGCGACTTAATACCCTTTTTTGTAGAGCCGGTCACATATGTGACCTGTCATCACAAAATGAGAGTAAAGTCGCACAATGTGATTCAGAGATATGGCCATCCCAAGTCAAAATATGAAGGGGTGGTCAATTTTAGGATTTTGCATAATTTGGAATGCCCAAGTCCTCCTCTACAAATTCCCATTTTTTGGGTGAGATCACATGATCGAAAACCTCTTAAATTACGTGATTTTTTGTAGTGTTTGCGTAATAGTGTTTGGATTAAAGTCCAATAGTGGTCTAATTAACACGGTAATTAAATATGAAAATCAGGTCCTCGTCAGTATCCCACGTTTTCTAAATTTTGATTTTTTGCTGTTTATACAATAGTTTGTATGTGTGGAAAATTTCAAGAAGAAATAATGATCAGAACATAGCTGTTGCTATGCTCAACCTAACATTACTTATCCTGTTTTTTAATCTTTTGCGTGTTTTGTTTAAGATGTTTAAAGTAAAGTTTTCTCACAAACACATTTTGTAAAACCCATGACTTTATAAAGCGCTGTAAAAAATTATTTATCGTGAAACCCCCAAGTGTTATATACCATTGGAAAGCTCTCTTTCTCAAGAATTTGAAAATACCAATATCTCAATTTTCAATATTTCCGACTTTACTCTCATTTTGTGGCGACAGGTCACATATACTTCCCTTCCCTGTAACAGCCTCAGAATACTGGAGATGGTGCGCTTGTTTAACTGCAAGATAGAGGGATACAGCTCAAGTATCAAACATTAAGCATCTCCGTACCAACAACTATATAGGGCATTCCTCAATACCAAGTACAGATGCCTGATGAACAAGGTATGTCTTTTCTTGCGGGGAGAGACAGATGGGAATTGTCTTTTTCGATATTAAATACTAATAAACGAGAGGAGACTATAAAGGAAGATATTTTAAAATCAGATATATCATAGTTTATTCGACTGTGTAGGTATTGACATATATGCACAAGGTTAGGGAGTATGACCACAAAAGTAATAAATTAATTAGTAGTGTGAGAAACCGGGAATTCCAAATCCGGTTTTCCTATTTTTTACACCGAATACCAATTATTTTATTTCACTGGAGGTTCCCATCTAGCTCCCAATCATGCCAATAAAAAGTAATGAGCAAGCTAAGGTGCCCCCATAGACTCTGTATCCTTTGCAGGATTCAGTGACCACTGGGTCTTTACTAAAACACTCGAGAGCTGTACTGTGGGAACAAAATTGATGGGAACTCTCTGATAAGTCCCAAATGGGCAGGCTAAAGAAACCACTAGCATAAAGTGAATGCAGTTTACAATCAGAGACCACGGAGCACACTGGAGGATGTTGCAGTTGGTTTCTTTTTAGCTGTGTCAACAAATATGGAAGGCCTATTTTGTGTTTAGGTAAAGTTTATTTGACTGTTTCTTGGAGTGGGGTGTAATAACAGTCTGGAGTGTGTATAGGGTATAGGGACAACAGAGGGGGACCTGATCTGTCACATAATAGAGCGCGAACTATAGTCAACCATTAGTCAGTCTCTGCTTTACCAATGCGCATGCTCAAATGCAGTTTGCTTGAACGGCTCTAGTCAAACTATTGTTGAAAAGATGGCAACCGCTTTGTTTACATTTGCGACACGAATGAGATGGGTATTAGCGCTATTCTTCCACGCATATAAGGAGGATAAGTCAGTAACGTTAGTCATGTTGGTCCAAAAACCAGAAAAAAATAACAACAGTAGGCCTGCCAGATTTTCACCCAACGTTACTGCCTTTTCCTCCGTCCGACTACTGACATCACTTTTTTACGTCACTGGTTCTCTCCATGTTTTCTTATGGAAAGAGGCTACTGTCAACCAACGGCAACCGTGCCCCAGGGTCTGGTTCCAAATAGTCGACTAGATAGTACAACCTTCCTGCGTTCGAGCGACGTTAGTCGAACTATGGTTAACTATAGTTCGCGCTCGAACTTGCTCATAGGATGCAATTTTGCGTGATCTTGTGTCAATGCGAGGTGAAAACAAACTCAGAGCTCCTTAGCTTTACACAGTGCGTTAACCTCGCGTTGTTTTCACCTTGCTAACAGGAAGTGGTGACCTCAGGTCAATGCGAGGTGAAAACAAACTCAGAGCTCCTTAGCTTTGCACAGTGCGTTAACCTCGCGTTGTTTTCACCTTGCTAACAGGAAGTGGTGACCTCGGGTCAATGCGAGGTGAAAACAAACTCGGAGCTCCTTAGCTTTGCACAGTGCGTTAACCTTGCGTTGTTTTCACCTTGCTAACAGGAAGTGGTGACCTCGGGTCAATGCGAGGTGAAAACAAACTCGGAGCTCCTTAGCTTTACACAGTGCGTTAACCTCGCGTTGTTTTCACCTTGCTAACAGGAAGTGGTGACCTCGGGTCAATGCGAGGTGAAAAAAAACTCAGAGCTCCTTAGCTTTGCACAGTGCGTTAACCTCGCGTTGTTTTCACCTTGCTAACAGGAAGTGGTGACCTCGGGTCAATGCGAGGTGAAAACAAACTCGGAGCTCCTTAGCTTTATACAGTGCGTTAACCTCGCGTTGTTTTCACCTTGCTAACAGGAAGTGGCCTGATAGTTGCGTGCTATTGTGTTGGGTGTACATGTATAATTACATGTATGTTTAGTATTAAGTGGTCCACTTGAAACCATATCGGCATTATTTTGATATGTACCTCAACATAATTATTCAGACTTCATGAATATGTTGGCCCAACATTCAAAGACAACAGATGATCGGCCATATCTTTGTCCACTTCCTTATCCCCCTTATTATCATCATCATCATCGCCATCTTCGTCTTCGTCCTCTTCTTCATCTTCATCTTCATCATTTTCATAATAAGACTCCCCTGCAGCAGCAGCACCACCGTAGTACCCTAAGAAGGAATCAAGACTCTATAATGTGACCTGTCATCACAAAATGAGCGTCAAGTCGGCAAAATCAAAAATTGAGATATTGGTATTTCTAAATTCTGTGGAAACGGAGCTTTCCAATGGTATATAACACTTGAAGGTTTGATACTCAATATTTTTATTTTTTTTATTTTTTAGGCTTATAAGTCTTAATACAGAGATTATGAGAAAACGGGCATTTCTTGCGAGAAATTGTGTGAAAGGCATAGTCAAAATTGTCTCAAAAACTTCTTCTTTTTTTATCTGATCGTCCTGAAAAATTGGGAATTGATTGTTGGGGATTTAAAACCATATAATCTCAAAATTGACCACCCCTTCAAATTTTGACTATGACTGGCCGTACTGGGAAATCACTCCGTGCGACTTTACGCTCATTTTGTGATGACAGGTCACATATAATAACCAAACTCGTCTATAGTGTGCAAATTTAATAAAACATGCGAGCACAAAAATGGCTAAGCACACAACGGTCTTGCTCAGTAAAAACAGCTTACCAGCCAAAACTTCATGTGCTTTTCATGCTAAACAAAAACCAGCTGAATACCAGTCACAAATAATAAACATCACCTCAAAATTTGGTTTGTGACCCGGTTTTTACAAGGAAGAATTTTCATGCTAAGCAAATTGTTGTGCTTACATAAACCGCAGACGGTCCCTTTGCAGCCGTCTTTAATGCGTTTATAGTTATTCTTAACGATGGATGCACAAAAGGTGTGATAAAAGGTGGGATACACCTTTGGCAATTGCTTGAATTATCAGGAATGGGTGGATGTAAAGGTAGGATACACCATTGGTAATTGCTTGAATTATCAGGAATGGGTTGATGTAAAGGTAGGATACACCATTGGTAATTGCTTGAATTATCAGGAATGGGTTGATGTAAAGGTAGGATACACCATTGGTAATTGCTTGAATTATCAGGAATGGGTTGATGTAAAGGTAGGATACACCATTGGTAGTTGCTTGAATTATCAGGAATGGGTGGATGTAAAGGCAGGATACACCATTGGTAGTTGCTTGAATTATCAGGAATGGGTGGATGTGAAGGTGTGATACACCATTGGTAATTGCTTGAATTATCAGGAATGGGTTGATGTGAAGGTAGGATACACCATTGGTAATTGCTTGAATTATCAGGAATGGGTGGATGTAAAGGCAGGATACACCATTGGTAGTTGCTTGAATTATCAGAAATAGGTGGATGTGAAGGTGTGATACACCATTGGTAATGCTTGAATTATCAGGAATGGGTCGATGTGAAGGTAGGATACACCATTGGTGGATCCAAAGATTTTGGAGAATTGAGGATGGTTGCTAGCAAAAAGGGCCTAGGGGGTTAGGGTTAAGGGTTACAGTTGTGGTACATGGAACTTACCAAAGCCCCCACCGTCATTACTGTCATCGTCATCATCATACGTGTAACCAAAATTCCCCCCACCGTCATGGCTTTGCCGACCGTACGCAACTTTTCTTGCTGGGAATTTATCAAACAGACAAATAGATAACAAATTATTTCACAAAATGGTCATCCAGGATACACTACACAACCAATATAACACAACAGTTCGCAATAAAACAGGATTACGTATGGTACAAATAAAACAATACACCCAAAGATCTATAACTTTATCCACATGAAAGGGTAAATATGAACATTTCACAATCCTACGTCCAACGGTCGGACTTAAAGGTAGTATACACCATTGGTAATTGCTTGAATTATCAGGGCAGATTTGAATGTTGTATCTTATGGTAAATATCGTTTAACTGCCCTTTTCAAAGTTTTACAATCATGGATGCCGATTAAAAATTCAAGAAAAAATGGCGTTCAATTTCAACCGGCATCGGCTTTTGTTTTATAAAATTAAATTTTTCGGAACAATTACTGTATAATTGTTTTTTATTGATATTACTGGGAGCAAGTCACATTTCTGAATTGGATAGATACTCACTGGACATGCTTAGTTCCTTGGTCTCCTTGGTGATATAGCTGCATTTTGGGCAAGGAATTGGCTCACCACGGTTGTACTTGAAACCTTTACGTTTGACGTGATCCTCACAATAGCAAACCTGAAACAAACAAAAAACAAAATAAGATTGTACTTACACTGTAAAGTCGTGTTCGCACTGGACTTGTTTTTAGGAAGCTTTTACTGAGACGATGGTAAAATAAAAAATGGTCAAATGTTACCACTGTTCGCACTTGGACTTTTGACACGGGAAAATTTTCGCGGGAGAAGTAGCCGAGCTGTAATTATAATGACTCGTGAGGGCGCTTTGCCCGCACGTAAACATTGCAAGGAGCGCATGCGCGGTGTCTTGTGTAGCGTGGCCTTGCACTGGGAGGCAGGATGTACGTTTTCCTGGGCCGCTTTTACCGACACGCACTGTTCGTACTGGACTTATCGTCTAGGGAAAAGTGACCTGGGAAGTTTAACCGGGCAGCAGTTGGCCGGTAGAAGTAGCCAATGGACTCGGGAGAAGTACCTGAGAGGGAAACATCCTAGGCTGTCCGCACTGGACTTAAAATGGGAAAAGTACCCATCGTCTCGATACGTTTTATCAAAAAAAGTCCAGTGCGAACAGGGCTTAAGGCCCGAAGACGTGAACATCTTCTGTTGGAACAAAAAACGAACAAAGTGAACAATAGGCCCGCTTTTCACGTATTAAAATTGTGATAAGTGATACTTTGACAGACTTGAAAAGTGGACTGATCACATTTTTTAATTCGTGAAAAGGTGACATATTGTTTACTTTTCACGTTTTTCGGTCCAACAAAAGGTTTTTACATCTTCGGGCCTCAGAGTTAGAAGCTACATACATGTAGTATCATCACCCCTCGAGTATTTTCAACAAAATACTTCTAAATATTTCACCATTTTTACAGTTCGTAGTCTTTAAGTGAAAAGAATGGAATTTGATAATTACCTTACATCTGAGACAGGAGTACTGGCCAAGCCTATTGCATGACGCACCTGTAAAATGGACAAAAATCATTATTAACCAGTTAGCGCCGGAGGACGTATATACACGAAAGGTTTTCCCAAGATTCAAAACGGATGAGGCATAAACACGTCACGAGCAAGGCCGGAAATGTCTGTCAGCAGTGAGCAAGGCCGGAAATGTCTGTCAGCAGTGAGCAAGGCCGGAAATGTCTGTCAGCAGTGAGCAAGGCCGGAAATGTCTGTCAGCAGCGAGCAAGGCCGGAAATGGCTGTCAGCAGCGACCAAGGCCGGAAATGCGTGGGTGTGCTTCCCGGTACTATCGGCCTGAACCCGCCTCGGATCGAGTTTCGTTAAAAATAATCCCGCGCCTCGGCTCGGTGATGTTAAAATAATCCCAGCGCGAACTGGGTAAAAGTAGAGTACACCATTTTGTCATTATTGAGCATTTTGTTCATTTGAATCAGCAAAAGTGCTTACAATCTAAACGCAAGTACTGGACAACTGATGAAGTTTATCTCCGAGTTTCTGTATATTCCGAATAATCAATATTCTAAGATTTCCATTTCTATTGAAAAGTTGCTGAATCATATTTTAAATTGCGCCTGATTGGGTTAGGCTGATTGCAGATTACAAGACCAACTAAAGGAAATTTCCAAAAATGTATCCCTGAGACACATCTTTGGAAATTAACTTCTTTTGTCAGAAAAAAAATATTTCACAGGAAGTTTAGTGTCATTAGTTTCTTTAAAACAAATTAAAACAAAACAAAACTTTTCCACAATAATTTGGTTGGTTACTTTTTGGATAACTGCAAATGATATACTCTGTCTATAAATAAAAAAAATATAAAATATGTGATTCAAAAAAACATTGACATAATTTCCCCCCAAATGTCGCCTTTATATTCATATTTGTTCTGTTAACCATTTGGTAGTAGAATATATGCATAAATTAAATCAATTCAATGACATCTGTGTTTTAAGCCGTAAAAAAAAAAAGGTTTTAAATTAAAACTTCCCAAATAATAAAAAAACTGCCTACATTTTAATGATTCTGCTTCCACTTGTTGGCACATGGCCTGATGTTCAAACTGGTCATCTTCACATAACGCACTGTCACAGAAGGAACACTTGAAGATTCTTCCTCCTGTTTATCAAGAAAATTTTGAAGGACAAATAAATAAATTATTGGAATTAGCCATTTTTTTTCTCAAGAAATCATCCCTATTTGTTTTTAACTGAACAAGAAAATTGACTATAGCAGGTCTTGAACCTGTGACTTCTGGATTACAGTACCGGTGCTCTACCAATTAAGCTCTGCAGCCCTATGTTTGAAATTCCCCAAATTTGTCGGTATTTTTTTTTTTTTTTTTTAAGTTTAAAATGGTAACTTATTTTGTATATCAACCTCTTCTGCAATATTACAGTTATCCTTTTGTGAGGAAAAAAACTGTTACACAGAAAAAAACAAAAAAACAACTGTCTTTTTATAAGAATCTTTATGAAAAAGTGAATAAATGATTTACCATGCTCCCAGACTCCGCGTTCGCACTCTTTACACTCCAAGTCAATCAGCGGGCATTCGCAGGCATGGGTGGTCAGACATTTTCTGCCGTGACATATGAAAGCCTCACAAAAATCGCAAATTGCTCCCTGTACAAATAAAGAAATGCCGTCAATTTTATGAGAAAATCTTGATATTCCTTATCATGAAGTAGTGAGTGAGTGAGTTTTGGGTTTAACGCCGTACCGGCATCAGTGGCCATATTCACGGCGGGAATATGTACAAATATAAGACAATAGGTAGTTATAAAAAACAATCAAGTGAACTGTGGAGAATATAAAAACTTGGAGTCGGAAGGAACAAATATCACACAGGAAAAGAATGAGAATGTTTCAAAAGAATGAAGGAACTATTGTATAGAAGTATTACGAAAGACTGATTCTAGGCAGTTTTCCAGGAGAATCCCGTGGAAGGCGGGCCACGGAGGATCCCCCAGACACACGGCACCCTGTCTAAATGGGTACCCGCAAGGCTGGCCGTTTCCCTTGCCGGTATTTTTACAGTTCCCCTAACTTCTGGTGTTACGGGGACAATGGCACCGAGTGTCTGGTCAATCCTCCATGACCAGTCCACCAGGACTAAAAGGGCACCCTGTTTAACTGTCCAGTAAATTATCATGAAGTAAATATCACTGTTTTTAGAAAGGCGTTCTGAAGTTGCAACCAAACAAAGGTATGCTGAAAATTAGAGTTAGGGTTAATAAGTTTTGATTCGGCATGACTCTTAACCCTTTGCACGCTATCGGCGACTCCAGTCGCCCAGCGCATTTATTCCCACACTGCTACGGGCGACTACAGTCGCCCGCGACAACGTTCTATTTATAAATGAATGAATATGACAAACAATTGACCCCTGACCCTCACCCGGGTACCATTGGATAGATGATTACGAGGCTAACGTTGTTCAATCATAAATTCACACTCGTTTCTTACAAAATTCTCTGCTATTTTCGATTGAAAATCTGTCCGTTCCCATGTTCGAGTGTTCAATGGACGCCGGAGCTGCATTTCAGGAGATTTTTGGGGACTCAGACTCCGGAGATTCGGACTTTGAAGGCCTTTTTTAGGACGATTATGTCAACGATAGTGTCGACAACGAGTATGCCAGTGTGTACGAGAACGTGGTGAAGGTTCCATTAATGACGATAGTAGTGATGGGGCACAACGCGACGATGGCTCCGGTGAAGTTCGCCAGCAAGCGGGAGGTTATGCGGCTCCTAACGCGGCTCGGATCGCAGCTCGTAATGATGCATTTCAGAAGGCTTACCACCACAACTGGCTGATCAATTTTAGCCATCCTCAGGGCAACCAATGGAAAGGAAATTTCATACTGAACAAATAGTTTATGTTGCATTTTCCTGTAAAACTCACCCATCATAGAATAAAAAGCTTCGGAACATATTAGTGTGCATTACTTAGTGACTTGCACAGGGAATCCAGTGCCATGGGAATACGTGTGTATATGAATGGTAGCGTGCTAAGGGTTAAACGACATTCAAAAATTGGTGCAAGACCTTGGAAAATAAATCTTTTGAGGTCAATTTTTAATAGAGATTCCTTACCACCATAGCGAGGCCAGTGGTGAACTGCCCTGGATGCTTGATAACACAGTCACCACTCTTCTGCATACATTTTATTTTCCCTGACAAAAAAACAAAAAATTTAACACGTAATCCATTCATTAAGTATGCCACTGTGAGACAATGGCAGTTAACTGACAGAAAACCTCCTAATTAGAAGTGCTGGGCTAGTAACTCGAGTACTCGCCTACTCGTGATTAGTTATTGCTACTCGTAGCACTACTCGCGTTTTTTTTTAACTATTTGATTACTCATGCCAGCACGAGTAGCAATAAATACTCGCGAGTAGTAATTGTTAGCAAGCGATGATTGTTGACAAGTACCGATTGAGTTGTGGTCATATGTGACCGGCTGTGCATTATCATGTAATGGCCCATACAAAGTTGAGAGGGTAAACATTTCATCAAAATGTTATTTACATTTTTTGCCATTAATGACATCTTTAACACCAATATTTTCAGGTTTCATTCAAAGAAATGTTGATTTTGATGATTAAAGTGGAAAACACGCCCACTTTGTGTTCATCGTTCTGTTATTCTACAACAAAGCCGGATTTTTCAAAGCCTGTTTTTTCAGTTGTGTAATTTGAACTCTCCAAGGAAGTAATCAAAAGCAGACATGTCATAATATCTCCACAACAGGAGTAGCTACGGAGCTCTATTATATACCAACTGGAAGCTTACGCTGTGGGCTTTCCAACCATGTATATAACTCAATTTCACTATTTTGTGACATAATGCCCATTATTGTGGAGTGGGTCACATATGATGAACGACGCGCAATGAATTGACTTGCTGCTCCCCACAATAGCACGCCTGCAATGGCACATCTCATTCCAAAATAAATAAGGTTCAACAAACTAAATCCTTTGAGTGAGCCGACACAAAATGTAGCAAAAATCGCTGACCGCAGATGTCCCAAGCCCGCAGAATTTATACAAAGGAAGCCACACTTCTGCAGATATCAGGTTTCAAAACCACGTTCTGGGTCCGGGTTGGAATTTACTACTATAATAATGACAATTGCGATGGTTTGACGATATGATAATGATTTGTATTGATTTTCAATTCTACCATGGAGGAATCAAAACATTATGAATTGGAACTTGAGCAATAAAGGAAACCAAATTTCTGCAGAAGTCACTGCGAAATTACCGTTCTGCTTTAAATGAGTGAGTGAGTTTTTAGGGTTTAATGCCGTACCAGCATCAATGGCCATATTCACGGCGGGAACAAATTTAATTCAACAATTGTTTTATTTCATTCAACAATTGATGTGAAGAAGTTACAGTTTTAGAGGTGGGAGGAAAACCCCAGAAGAATATCCTGGGGGAAAAACCCACGGAGTCAGGCAGGGACTGAAAACCCAATCCACATATTGGCCCAGGCCGGATTCGAACCCAGGTCATAGTGGTGGAAGGCGAGGAAAGAACCGCTACACCAACCCGACTCCTCTGCTTTAAATGAAAACACATGGTGATAAACATGTGTGTGATCGTCATTTTACACCAACGACTCGTTTCTTTCTAATTTCTTTGTGAGTACTCGAGTGGACAAAATCACAACTCGCCTAGCACTACTAATTATCCAGCTACATCTCTCTACTTGTGTAAACTATATCCTGTAATTCTGTCATTATTCATAAAATTGGAACACACCCATTTCTGTTTATATTTATCTTTACAAACATATCTTTGGTAATTTCTTTGCAAAGAATATTGCAGCCTGACACACCTTAATTTTTGTCATCATTTATTTTCATCATATGTGACCCGCTCCTACAAAACCCGACATAAGTCGCACAGGCTTTTCCGAGATACAGCTCGTCAAAGTTGAAATGGGGTGAAAAATCTGGCGGACGTCGATTTAGTTTTTTTGTTATTTTTCTATTCTTTATTATGTATACTTTAACCCTCAGTTAAACAAAATCAACTTTATTGATGAGAAAATACAAAAATCATGTATTTATTGAGGCAAACCTAAAAGTTCCAAAAGTGTTAAATTTTCCATCAAATCTTTCATAGATTATCGGAAATTGAAAGTATGTATAGTATAAAGGTGGTTTTGGCACCAAATGAAAGCTGAAGATGTGTACTAAATGAAAATAACAATATCTTACTTTAAAAATATTGTGGGAGCAGGTCACATATGATGTCAGGAAAACATGGATTAACTACGCTACAATTGGATTCTCACCACAATGCCCACAGACGGGCAGTTTCTGAACAGTGCCGCAAAAGTAACAGAATGCCCGGTTCTTCTGTCGTCTGAAAAAAAATAGAAAAAAATAGTGATTATGAATTTGTAGATAAACTGTCAATATTATGTTTATTAATTATATATTATATAATTAATAATTAATGAATATTAATTCTTCCAAATTCTTCCACTTGGGGAGACAATTGTTTAGGTAATAAGGAGACAGTGGCACTTAGGGAAACATTTCATGCCTCCTTGAGTGTCTAGCTACCCTAAAAAACAATATTTGGGAGTTATTTTTGTCTTAGAACGACAGATTTTGGTCTAAATAACATAAATATTGAAGATCTTAGAGAAAAGGGTTAGGGTAAACAAGTTAGGACTGTTTTAAGTTTGTGTACATCTCTATGGGATTGTCTCCCCAAGTGCCTATTTATAATAAGTGTAATAATTATATTTGTATATTAATGTTTAAAAACTGGGATTGTTTGGCTTTACCAAATGCCTTCCAACAATGTACAGAATATCAGAATTGGACAATATCTGACAAAGTTATAGATATTGTCAGTTTCTAATTTGGGGGCTATGGAAAGTAGAAAAAAGAAGATTTGTTACTTTTTCAACTGAATTCCATAGTCCTTAGGGAAATTTACAAATGAACTTCACTGAAGTGAAAGATTCATTATTCTAGCTTCTAATGCCTAACAATGTTCTTCAGGATAATCTCAAAAGATGCTCAAACAATTTCTGGTAAGTACTACAGGTGATTTTTGTGCTGCCGTGTACCACATTATAAGAAAATATTTGTGGTTATATTGCGCTCTTTAGGCTAAACAAAAATAATTAGTTTCTCGTCCACATAGTTTTTTTTAAGTCGATGAGGGTACTTCTTCCATGTGATATGATAATAATTAGACTTCAACCCTGCATACTAGTTTATTACACTCCAAAAAAATGCAAAATAGAACATTTACAATCGGGAGATGTAATACAAATTATGAGGATTTTCAGAATTTTGTTTTTTACCTAAGTAAATAATGATTGTAGACATCCAGCAAAATAATTGCACTAGATAACCTGTAATTGTTATTTAATTTTTTTTATTTTAAATCTTGATCGCCGAATGGCGATTGCGAAGAAAACACTAAGAACAGCATAAGAACCACTGCCCAACACCGGTTAAAAACGAAGGATGTTTTTCTTGCTTTTCTCACCATCTATGATTGTAAAACTTCAGACAGATCAGTTAAACGATATTTACTATAAAATACAACCCCTCAAATCCACCCATTCCTGATTAAATCAAGCAATTACCAATGGTGTATCCTACCTTTAAAAGCTGCTTCTCGTTTAATTGTGCAACTTTTTAAAAAAAATACGAGGAAAAGGGCACAAGAATACTAACCTGCTACACTTGTCACATTCCTGTAAAAGTAATAGAAGCAGAAAAAAACAAAATAACTATAATATTCTCTTTAAAAGTTCAATTGACAATAAAAATGAAAGGATGCATTCACATAATTACCACACATTACCCAATGTTGACAGTACAGTTCTCTTTAGCCAGAGTATCTTTCCCAGTTTTTGCATTTGTTATACTCGGTCCTAGGGCTAATGGAAATATTGTAGTATTCTGACGAATATTGTAGTTAATCCAGCGGTTGTTTACAAAGTCTACACTGTACTGTAGAGAGTCAAGAACATTTGTTTCTTAATAAGCATTTCCTTAGTCCGAGTTACTGGACTCTAGTTATCGCTTTTTTAACATTTGACATCATTTGGCGCTACTAGAGTCCGAGGGAGTACTACATGCATCATGCCAAATGTCTTAAATGTGGTTCAAAAAGTCGCCAAAATCAACACAAATACCTCCAAAAAATAGCCTTCCATGTGTATCCAAGATCATCGTAATGGACCAATATTACGATGATATGGACCAATATTTTTTATAACAAAATTAGAAATTTTTCTCAGTCCCAGATTCAAGTCTTTTCAACATTTTTGTACTGACTGACTGATTCATTGAGATGATATAATGAAGAAAAACAAAAAGGGTCAGGTTCCAAGATTAAATACCCACCATTGAGAAGTTACATGGCCATTGCACGATCTGTCTCTGCTCAGATCCTTTACGAATCTCTCGCTGTCGTTCCTTCTGCTTTTCTGCCTTCTTGCGAGCGCCTGTCTTCTTCTTTGGCATGATCAAAAATAATTGATACAACGTCTACCAGAAGATTTTTTTTCAACCTACAACCAGAAAATACAAAAACAAATCAGATGGGATATATTATTATGCATAGACCATGCCATGATTTTTGAATAGGACGTCTTGGCTAACCAGTAACTGACATAATTGCTCAGTAAATTCCAAGCAGAATTGTAACGCATTTGCATGCGCGTGTGACGTTGCATGTATAATCGCGTGACGTAATATAATCGATGACTCATTGGTCAAGTTTCTGTTACGTCACGTAATTGAGTTGCCCCATTATTTTATCCGAAACTGCTTTGTGCAGCAGTGCCCTCTTGTGATATTTTGCTATTCGCGATGTGCCATCATGTGGTCGATGATGGATATTAAATAACAAAGTGGCTATTTTTTACGTGACCTTAAACCCTACTATTTTTATGTGATATAACTGGTTCCCGACACATACAAGGGAAACTCAATACGCACGGAACGTATGAAGACCAACGACAGTTGACAGACATATTTCACCAAAAAAATGGAAACAATCCCTAGTTAATTGTATACAGTCCCTAGTTTTTTCGTATATCGTCAGACCCTCTAAATCCACGCGGTCCTATTTCTACGCATTCATTCACATTCACATTTACGTTTGGCAACACGCGCGCGTGCATGAGCATTAGATGCGCAGATTACGGAGGGTCGAGGATACAGTCACGACTAAGTTTTATACCTTTTTCTAGTATACTATTTATTACCAAAATTATTGGTTAATTCTCATCTAGATAGGGTCTTATAGAAAGAAAAAAAATACAAGTCGTGTACACGAAAAACTAGGGACTGTATACACTGCGCGTGCGCAACCAGAACTCCCGTAAAAATAGGTCACCTAAAAAAATAGCCACGGCACGGCCATTAAAATAAATGGATAAAAACAACCAAGAAAGTACCATGACCACTGTCTCAACTGGCTTAATATGGAGGAATAAAAACACACTTTATTTTTAGGTTAACATCTATCAAAAATTAAATGAAAAGAATTACTCAAACTCCATACAAACAGTAATTAATGGTATGCAGTCTGCAGGTAATGTCAACACGACACGAACTCCGCACACGTTCCAAATCCCACAAACAGACTGGTTCCTAAACAGGATTTGTGCGCTTTCTTGCTTTAAA
Organism: Crossaster papposus; assembly: GCA_037893245.1. Classification (NCBI taxonomy): domain Eukaryota; kingdom Metazoa; phylum Echinodermata; class Asteroidea; order Velatida; family Solasteridae; genus Crossaster; species Crossaster papposus. Next base: position 2,573,250 of record JBAIAA010000074.1, on the reverse strand, counting down.
TCGTCAGGGAATCCGGTAATGTAAGACCGTTTTTTAAACGCCAGCTTCGTCTCTATTCCTTAATGCAGTTTGGTGAAGGTAAAGGAGGCTGAATTAACCCAAAGCTAAGGTTTGGTAAACGGCTCCAAACTCTAGTTAATAATTTAGACAGGCGCCACCTACTGGTGGCGCGGTAGTTTTTATGAGGTAACATTACTCCAAGCTAGTTCGCCGAGTTTCATATTAAAGATGGAATTTTGGTCGATTTTGGTACAAATTCATTAGATTTTGGCCCTTCACCAACTTGTATTTACATGATCTCGTTTTTCTGTGGTAGAATGGCTCTGCAGATCAGGTGCCACTCACTTGCTCAATACTAAATCTTTTTTAGGAATTAATTTTGTAAATTCTATTTTTGTCTGCCAGTGAAAAAGTGTAATACAATTTAGAACAAATTTAATATTTTTAAGTTAAATCAATTACTGAAATAATCAACATTAGCCAGATGATATAATTCATTTCCAAAGAAACTGTTTTATTGGTAAAAGCTTACTGACCTGTCCATTTTCTTCAATGTTGAAAATAAACAATCTTCAGAAACACTCGGTTTATACAACTTACAAGTCATAAAAACCGATTCAGGCATTTTGGATTTCACGAGGCATCTCAATGCCTAGACTTTCTCGTATTTTTTCACAAAAAGGGTAAAGAATTCACACAAGTCAAATAAAATCTAAAGCGTAATTTGAGTAATAAGTTAAAGATTTACATTCAAGGACGTTTTCCCAATTCACTGAATGATATTTTTAGGTATATCATTCAATCAAACAATGCCCAACTGTATTATATAATCCGATTTGAAATGAAGCGTTATACTCCATTCCCCTAAAAATTTAACAAATAAAGAAATCCTAATGGTTAAAACATTAAACCATTTGCTTACTAAAATTAATTACCGTATACATTGTAATCTCTTGAGCAAAAAAAGTGATTAGATCAACTAAGATCTAGTCACAAAGTGATATCTGCCTCAAATAATATTTTAGCTGGTTTTTTTTTGCAAAGTGGAACTTTTTGGCCCTAGCAACAGCTCTACAGAAATCGGTCACACGTGTAAAGAAAAAAATGGCGACTTCTTAAAAACCTATCTTCTGAAAGGGCCAACCAATATGGGTGCCCAAACAGTTAAAATATCTATGTATCATAGCAAAGTTCATGTTCTTTCACAATGATCTAAAAAGGCAAATATTTAATCAGTCTTTTAAGATTTTACACTGTTATCCAACACGGACTAAAAACCAAATAGTAAAACTAACACAGATTCTGTCATTAAAACATTAAAACACAAAGATAATTAAAAACCAGTCTTCTTAAAGCCTTCAATCATGCAACTGTCCTGGTTTTTAAAAGAAAAGGACCATAAGACAATCATTAAAGACTCAAGTCATTTTCCAAACCCAAGCTTAGGCTCTGGGTTCATGAACGAAACTATTTGCCCTCGAAGTACCTTCCAGAGGCAATCATGACAAAAACACAATTCCTGGTATTTTCAGTACAAAAACATTTAAAAACTAACAACCATACACAAGGTGATCACTTTCACGATGCCCCTACAACTTGGCAAGTAAGAATACATGTACATTTTTTGTTGCATACTTTTCTCAATAGTTTTGATATTTTTTTCTTTTCACTCTGTTTCCAAAGTGCTTTTTTATAAATAATACATATCTCACAAAGTCTATTTTTTTATGGTACAAGTTTACAACTGATTTTCTCTAATAATTTACATAGGTGTTGCCTTGGGAACGAATGTGAAAACCACAGCAGCCATGGAAATAATTTATCACTCGAGCACCAACTTAAATTGTGAAATAAATAACAGAATAATATACACACATGCATAAATATAGGATAAGCAATTTCACCACACCTATATATATCTAAGAGAGAAAGTTTTTTTTGTATTAAAGGAAATTGATTTCAAAATGTTTGTAATTGGCTAGAAATTCAAATTCTAATTGGAAAGGTTTTCATCAATTTAAAAGCATTTCAGTTTGCATCTTTTTAGAATCATTTTAGTGTTCAACTTGTTTCACTGCGTTTCCAAAATCCAACTGAAAACTTTTCACTCTTAATATACGAGCTCCTTGATGAAAATATCCTGCAAACACACAATATCATCAAATATATTACCCGAACTGCACCTCATAGAATATGCAATATTTTAGACAAATATACCTGATGACTAAGCAGACCATTCTGGACTTTAACTTTAAGACTCGGAACAGTTTCTTACACAGGTATACAGAAACCTGCATTGAAATTGACTTCAGAGATTCAGAGGAGCAGCAATTAATAAGCCATTTACAAGTTAAACTTGAATAACATCTGGTACACTGACAACTTGCTCAAAATGCTTAGCACATTTAAACTCACCAGACCAAAGAGACTGTTACTACATCATGTGATTCAGGAGTCCGGACAAGCCTTACACTAGCAACCCCAGCACAAAAATGGTCTGGGGCCAATTTCATAAAACATGTAAGCACAACAATTTGCTTAGCATGAACATTCTTCCTTGGGGGGAAACAGGGTTACAAATCAAATTGTCAGGTGATGTTTATTGTTTGCAACTGATATTCAGCTGTTTTTTTGCTTAGCATGAAAAGCAAATGATGTTTTAGCTGTTAACCTGTCTTTACTTGGCAAAACTATTTTGTGCTAAGCAAATGTTTGTGCTTGCATGTATTATGAAATTGGCCCCTGGTGTCTTGTTTTGGTGCTGAGCGTTTCCTAGGTAACAATGCAAGGGCTTGCCCCGAATCACGTGATATATAGTAACATTCTTTTTGTTCTGGAAAATTCAAAGTTAAAATGTGCCAAAGCATTTGAGCAAGTCAGTATAGCAAATTTAACTCGCAAATGGTTTGACAACCACCATTTCATTAATTCAACATTCTTCCTATTTTTTCCCCCCTGTCGGAATAAACTCAGAGTTCCTAAAAAAATCCACATTAAAACTAAAATGATAACATATCAACTGCACAAGCGAAAAAAAACCATACAACGCGAAGAATAAATTGATCTCAATAATCGGCATGCTGCAGTTGGTCAGTTTTGTTCAGGCTGTTTTGCCAATAAATTAACGAATGTACACACTTTGTTAGCTATCCTTTGTTTGTGGATCTTTTTATAACAACATACATTTAAAAATATTTACAACTAATAACACCAACATATCCGACAATATAAACCTCACCAGTGAGTGTTCTCAGAATAACAACACAAAACCTTACTTGATACACAGAAAGTGTTCCTTTCACTGCACACACTTTAAAATATACAACAATAAAATACTTTTTGAAAAGTGACACTTGGAAATTTAAAACACATAGTATTAAAAAATGGTAAGCCTCATGTTAAGAGCAACTACTAATTTAAAAGTCAACAGTTTAAAAGTGAAGTAAAGTGTTTTGAACACTAAGCAATCCGAAGGTTTTGTGATAGAAACTAGAACACTCACTGACTTTCTACAGAATGAAGACATCTAAGTCAACTGTCTACAGGAAACCAACTAAGGTGATTTTCAAAACCTTTGCTTCGTCTTCGACTTTGGCTTCGCCTCCAACTCCCGAATTACTGAGAAGCTAATAGAAATGGAGGCAAATGGAAATACTCTGAAGCATAACAGATACCAGAATTTGGCTGGAGTTCTCGCAGTTGGGAGCCTAAAAGCGCCTTAAGCCTAGGACGAAGACGAAGCCAAGGATTCAAAAAGGCCCTAAGTGACCTGAATTGATTGCAGGGGGGGACATGGGGCTATCCCTTCCTCCTGGTCCTGCAATACCTGTGATGAGCAGGTGGACACTAGGGCAGGGGATGAAATCCCCTGTGGTTGGGGTAGAATCCCCTGTGGTTGGGGTGGCTTCCCCACCTGTGGTGGTTGTTCCCCCTGGAGCGGGGGCGGCTTCCCCTTGGGTAGGGGAGGTGCCGTGTCTTCATTGTACAGACGCTTGATACTTGCGTATATGTCGTCATCGTCCTCCGTCTGATTCTTTCGCTTTGTCGTCTTGGGGTCGTGTTGTTGGTGACCCCCGGCGATGCTTTTGTCGTGGTTGCTGTGAGGGTGGGGTGGGGCTATGATGTAGACCACGTTGTGTCCCGGGTGGCCCAGGAGGGTTCCTGTGATGAGCTCACGACAACGTATCAGCTGCTGATTGTCCACCTGCAAATTGATAGTGACCAATACGATTAAACAAATATAATTTTAAAGCCAATTTTTTTACTTCGCACGTTTTAGAAAGTGAAAAGCATCCATTGGCAAAACTTGCGTCAGTGAAAGGATTTGGGATGTCAGGAAATTTACTTTAATCTCATTTTGACAGATGTTTTGTACATCACAGCTAGCAAGTTTGTGTATGTATTCTTGATTTTTCCTTTTGGGAGCCATCAGTGAAATCTCATCAATGCATTTTTTTAACCTAGGAATTTCAAACCCTAACCACCCAGGGTGGTTAATACACATCAACTAAAAAATACCCTACTTTTGCCGAGGAAGATTTTTCATGCTCAGCAAATTTGTGTGCTTAGCAGCTCGATGAAATTGGCCCCTGGTTTGGATATTCAACTTACACCAATCAGTCGCTGGAACATCATGGACAGTGTGAGCCAGTCCCCGCTGATCACCTCCAGCTCCAGACTGAGCAGCGCCAGGGCCAGGGACGATGGCCGGAATGTGGCCAGCTTGTGGTTGGCCAGGCACTGGCCCAAACGACCGGTCAGTATGGACAGGTGTCGGGAGGGAGTCATTTTACCCAGCGGAGCCAGAAAGTGGGGGACCTGGGTCAACAGCATGGCGTGGAACTATGGAGTCAGAAAACCAAAATGATGATTACAAGAAAGAAAGGACGTCATAGGAATTCTGGAGGCAACGTTTAAAATTCAAATGTTGTAACTTCCAATCTCATTTATAAAGCTAATAATATTCCTTTGTCTTTTGTTAGAAAAATATGTTTAAAGAAGACGGAGGTTTGTGTGCTAAACAAATTTGTAATGGTATCATGTTTTGCTTTGTTAGATCTACATGGTTTTAAAGTAGGTTAAACTGACGTTATAGGCAATTTAAGCAGTTTATAGGATAAATAATTTTGATGCATTTCTTGGTGAAAAAAGATAAAGAAGAAGTTAGCAGCAGGCTGAAATTGTTTTGTCCAATTGTGGCTTTTTCTTTCCACATAAATGACCGATGATTCTGGCTTTCTCACCTGCCCCCAAAAGACAACAAGCATGCTTGGCAACGTCGACGTATATCCACATCACCGCGTGTATGCCATACATATCAGTTGTGTATACCCATCCTCCACATCGCTAGCAAGTTTTGGGCCTTGCTCGGGACGTGTTTATTCGTTATCTGTTTTGAATCTCGGGAATTTTTTGTGTGTATATATGTCATCCGGCGCGAACTGGTTAATAAATGGGCATGTCTTTGATTATCAGTGTAATACACCATGGTCTCGTAGCATGATCCAGTTGACCTGCAGTTTCCTATGGCATTCCTTGGAGTGCTTTAAAGTGCCATGTAAAAGACATAGGGCTTTTTTTTGGAGCGACTATTGAAGTGCATTAGAGTGTAAACAAGAGCAAGGAATAATCAGAAATGAAAAAAAAAATGAAATAGATGGGTGTAGACTTACAATCTGCAGAAAGTCGAGGGCCGTGACGGTGGAGAGATCCCACCTGAGCTTGTCCAGGACAATGAGCTCCATGCGCAGCACCTCCCCTACGGAGAAACTGCAACCACTTTCCTGAACAAGGTCCTCTGTGGCCGGGACATCCTGGTAAAAATATGGACGGTCAACATGTCAAATCACCTGGTTTGGGCTTAATCTCAGCAAAAATAAGAGTATGTAACATTTAAACAGCCTTTCAATTGTAGCCGATTTAGCTCATTCGGTAGAGCATCGAACTAAGGATTGCAAGGTCCGCAGTTTAAGTTGGCCTCTGCTCACCCAGCGTATGGGTAGCACTTCTGTTTTGTATGGCTAATACCGATAATAAGCAGCCTCGACATACATTACCTACCTTACCTTACCCTCATCAATCTTCCAAAATCCTCCGGGCAATTTTGGAGGCAAAAGGTGTCAGTTGATTTTAGAGGATGCATTGTGTTGAGTTCGCAGGCTGTACCCAGCATTATTTACATTCAGTCATGCATAATTGAGCCCTGCATTATGTTTAAAATCCTCTGCACTGCTTCTGAATGTCACTGGCACTGCCTCTACGCAGTACAGTGATAGTTGGAAAATTTTGAAAGCTCAAGGCACCGCAATGGACTCTGGCTAAATCATTTATTTTAATATTGTGCCAGTTAGATGATTTTGCAGGATTGAAGGGGGTTTCTACCTAAAAGGGCCTAGTATGAGGGTTAATACATTTAAGTTAAAGGTAGGATACACCATTGGTAATTGCTTGAATTAGCATGAATGGATGTTTTTTTGGGGGGGTTGTTTTTTATAGTAAATATCGTTTAACTGACCTGTCTAAAGTTTTACAATCATGGATGCTAAGAAAAGCAAGAAAAACAGCGTTAGTTTTTAACCCGCGTCGGGCAGTTGTCTTATTATTGTTCTTGGCTTTTACGTGATCGCCGTCAGGCGATTGTGATTTTTTTTTTTATAAAATTAAATTTATCGGACAAATTACAGAATATCTAGCGCAATCATTTTGCTGGATGCCTACAATCGTTATTTACATTCCAATAAGTAAGATATTTCTCCAAAAGTAAAATCTTATTCCATTACAAAATTTGAATAAAAAGTTAAACCACACTGAGATAATTAGTTCTAGTAGAAGTATATGTAGATAAGCCACAAGACAAAACTAGAAATGACTGTTACCTCATCTTCTTCTCTAAGCTTGGCACCCAGGAAGAAACAACTGAAGGCAATACACCTCAAATACTTGGGTCTTGCCTGCATACAAAAAACAAAACAAAACATTGCACATCAATAAATAAACAAGTATTTTACTAATAAACGGCACTTTTTTTTCTAATTTGTCCCATAAATTGTTTATGCATTCAATGTATAGTGTTTTTTCCAAACATTTCACCATATAAAAATTAGGCCATATTTGTCTGCACTTTGAATAAATGAATACAATAATACTATTATAATTAGTAACTATTTGTGACCCACTCTGCAAAAATGAGTCTGATGTGTTAAAAATGTTTTTTCAATTGTACAGTTGGTCAGGAAAAGCAGGAAATAAGCTTTTATTTGATATATGGCACAACGCTGTAGTGTAATGCATTGGTCTTTTACAATTTTGGGAAATTTGCTTTTTCTCAGTTATACTCAAAATGTCTTTGAGAGAAATGAAGATTTACAATTGTAGTGCTTCATCAGATGCTATGGTAAGAGAATGACAAAACCTGTATTTAATTTAATTTAGGGATCAAAACAATCTTTTCAATCGATCAGATCTGAAAATATATGTGTTGGAGAAACCAAAATGCCTTAAAACTAAAATAATTATTTGTTAAAAAAAAAAAATCACCTCCGAGACAATAAACAGCCCTTTATGTAAAAATGTATTTTCCGACATCAGACTCATTTTTGCAGAGCGGGTCACATTTAGTTTCATTCAGGATATTAGTTCTCATCTGTATCCACAGCTGTTGGCCGGAAACCATACAGATTGACAGAGCTTACTTTATTATGTAAATAAGTGTAATTAAAAACAACACAAAGGGTACACTCAGCATGAGCCCTGAGCCATTATGAGTGAATGCATATAGGGAGAGCACTGTGTGTGTGCATGTATTGTTTAGCCTTGCTGTCAACACTTGAAAGGGGGCTACATGTACAAGTACGCCCCACTTGTGTCAGTCTTTACATGTGATGTACATGTGACTGGTTTGTAGTTTGGCACTATAGGTACATGTACATAAACATGTCCTTCTATACAATCTAATACTGCCCTGGAAGCAAGGTTGGTTCCTAAAGTTCCAAGTCTTTGCCCCAGTGCCTCATGAATTTAGAGATTTTTGTTTATAATTTAATATAATTTGGAATTTTTTTCATAACGTGTGTGTGTCTTCTGTATATAATTTCATTTGTTCATTTATAAAATTTGTAAAGAAGGGTTGGCCTTTTCAAGAAAATGTACCTTTATCCGATACATTTTTTTTCAATGTTGGGAAATACAGATAAAACACAATTTGCACACTGCAATTGTGTGCATTTATTATAAGCTTGTATAACTACTGTATACAGGATAAGTGTATTAAGGAACACTGAACAACTTGGCATGTAAATGAACATTAGATGCTCATTAAACAAATCTGGCAATTCTTGCAGGTACCCCAATCCAAACCAGCAATACGTATTATCATAACACCATCTTTGAAACACGTCTTTTCGCATAAACAGTTTGTTGAATTCCGACTTCATGATGTCAGAGATGACAATGTAACAATGCTTGATTGTTGATTTGGCAATATTTGTTCCTGGTCTTAATTCTGCCATGACGAAATCTCTACAGGGGAAAACAATTCCACGGCTTCCTTGACAATGCTTTTTACCCAGAAACTGAACAAACATATCCGGTCAGATGGAATACGTGACCTCAAATGTACAGGTTCTGTTTCAGAAGATATACTGCATATATCAAGTACATGTAGACTTGTTTTATTGAATCCACTTTGCCTCTACTAAATGTACATGGGTCTACCAGGTTTTTTGCCCTTCAAAGGCAATCTGCCTGGGTCTTTGTAAACAAGCAATATGGAGCCAAAATGCTAACGGTTGTTCTTTGACCTGTGACTAACTGATGCAACTAACAGCAATAGAATACAATGTACATCTTAGTACATGTACATTGTTCACAACGTATGTTTACATGTACCTTCTCGTTCACAATGTGCAGTGTACATGTATATATACAGAAAAAATATAACTGCAAAGGGAATGTGGAAACAAGTTCTGGCATGCTAAATCTGGGGTTTTTTAGGGGGGGGGGGGAGAAAAGGGGTCTGAAAAAATATATATTTTGGTTATACAAATTATAATTTCTCTCTCGCTGGTGTTATTTGAATGCATACATGAGTAAGTACTTGTACATAAATTGCCCATTGCTGTATCACAAGTGTCAAGTTTCTTTTGGCACAGAGCCAAAAAAAGCGATGTTGGGGAAAATAAATCTGAAGCTCCTCTGATTACTAAAAAGAACGTCACAAATGGAAAATTACAATAAATAAGCACCACTTGATAGTTGTAGATGTACATGTACGTACATGTACTGATTTTCCATCAATTTAGTCTTGTTGCTCAACTTCTAATTGCTGTGAATTATTTTTTGGGGTAAACAATGAAGAGTTCAGGCACAAAAGCTGCTAAACGCCAGCAAAAAATATTTGATTACAGTATACTACATGTACATGTAAGCAGTGCTAAGCACCAAGATATCTTCTTTTTTTCATGGAAGCTGCGTTTAGCGACTTTTCCGCCTGAACTTTTCAAATATTATGTACCATATGCAGTATTCATAGCACTGAAGCATTTTATTTTTTTGACAACATAATGTAACAGAAAGACCAATTCTCCCACCTTAACAGCCATCAGGAATCGATCTAGTAGTCCAGTACTCAGCATGAAGGTTTCGGGGCTGTATTTGAATTTCTGGTTCCATTCAAGAAGCCACTTCACTGCCTCGTCCCTCTGGCTGGGCTGGATCTCATTTTCCTAACAACAAAACAAAATTTACCTTGTAAAAAAAACCTAATTTATATTTTCTTTAAATAAAGTTAGAATTATGAGTTTTAAGATCCATAAAAGGGCACTAATTAGGGTTAACATTCTGGGGTGAATCTGCTGTTTAAATGGAAGCGATACCACAGAAAGTTTTTTATTAAAAGAGAAACCTTAATTTCCTCCTGTTTTCAATTACTTAATGACATGAATGCTTTTATAACGAGAATCACTCATGTTCTACCAAACATGGAAATTCATCAATCACATTGTCAAATCTCAATTTTTTTAATTTACTCAAATTGATTTTCCAGATTGTATTAAATGTAACATAATTCCTTGTCAGATAGAAAAGAAGTCGTGTACATATAGCCGACTGGATTATGATAACATGCCAGTTTTCAGTGTTGTCATGACAACATCGTAAATACAGCATACTCTCAGTAATGAACACTAATGGCTCTTGACCTCAATATTAGAAGGTTACACTATAATTACTGCATTATCCTTTATGATGATGGCACTTCAGTTTGATAATTCACCAGAGATAAGTACAACTATAATTTAATACATTTTATTGACGAATGTTGTCATCCGTTTTATTTGAAAATGTCCAAATTACCCTTTAATGGGATTCTTCCAATCCTACCGGTACCTAATTACTTTTTGATTATCAAATTCATTTTGTATTGTATTCTGTATATATTGCAAAGTTGTTGCATCACATTCTACAACCCAGAACCAAATATTCATACTTTGTTAGTTTGTACTGCAAAAATTAATATTGTTTCACATAAAATGATTCATAAAATGGCCAATTAGCAAACAACGTGTTTTCCTCATGTTTGAACGACTCAAATTATTTCCTTTTTCATGTGAAAGTTTACGAATTATGGAGTAAATTATAGAAATTGTTACCTCTTCCTGGGGCTCTTTGAGAAGAAGGGGCCTCCACACCTGTCGTTCCTTGCCGAGGGCATCAGAGAGCATGCCAAACAGCATGCTCGCCTGTAGCCCTTTCCCTGAGGAACGCAACATGGCCCACCCCACACACAGCAACCACAGACACCTAGAAAAAATACGTCAAATTTGTTATAGTTTAGGTGCCGACATCCGAGACTCATCTAGCTCCAAGACGTGTTCTTGAAACTCATTGGTTCTTGATTCTAGACTGGAGTGTTGAATGATATCACATAGAAACTGATGAAAACTGTTGTCTAAATGACAACCAAAGATTTTGACTCATTCTTAAATGATTCTCGATATTCCTGCTTAAAAAGGTGATGAACTGAAAAATATTTATGAAACAAAATTAAATTAAGGCCAATAATACTACTACTAGTTTGACAAAAGATGGAATCATAGAGAATTGTGCCTGCTGATCATTCTGATGCAACAAAATGAAATGTTAAACATTTGCTAAAGTTGAAGTTGAACTAGGCCAATTCATTTGGTAAGCATTCATTTCATTCGTTTGCTTTCCATTTCAAAATTGCAGTTGCTACATATTTTACACCAGTTACAACATAGATTTATTGAAATACTAATGGTAATGTTCACCATAACTATTTTCGTAAAAAAAAGTCATGCGAGTAGGCCGGACTGATTTTGTTTACTTGACCCCAGTCTAGTACAAGCGCAACAAAGCAATTGGCAGACCGTATCATTCTTTGGCCATCAACCGAGACTACGCCCAACACCAAATTCACTTAAAAATACCTTTAAATTAAATATTATTAAAAGTATCTAGAGTCAAAATTTACATTTCTGCCAATCGACCAATTTCAATCCAGTGATTATCTTTCAGTTTCAGTTTCAGAAATATCGGGAATTGTTTTGTACGTCTGCTGCAACCGTTTTTTGTTTGTTCAGTGGTTGTCATTATGTCAAAAACTCAGCTGGGGCAAACGACAAATTTAGCAACAGAAAATGATCGAAAATCATTTACCTTCCGCCCTAAACAGCGACACATGCAACGGCTGAACGAATCAGCGTTATCCATAAGCGTCTGTGAAGACTTCTGTCCCCAATTAGCACATCTTGGCAGTCATTTTTGTCTGCTAACTGCTCCAAATTTCGAAAGAAAAAAGGAAGGTTAAATCTTGAAACACAGCTGATCCGTGAATGTTTTAATTTTTGCATAAACTGTTTACCTCCGTGTACTATATACGGTCGCGATGATGACTCGATGATGTATTAATATTCATCCGATCAAAACTAATAATCGCTTACAAAACAAACCTTTTCCTAGCTTTAAAAAGTCATTGACCGTTTTATTATTTTATTGAAAATGTTTTTAAACAAAATTGAAGGAACGTTAAAATTAATGTTATACATTTATAATCTAAAATAATCTTCGACGGACTACTTTTCTAATTGCGGAGTGAATTAGTAGTGGATCGAGAGTGCATGACATATGCATTATGCATGCAAGTAGGACACCAACTACGTGAATACACGTACATGTTACATGTACGTGTACTGTATAGCCGAAGATCAAGGAGGAATAAATACATCCATAGAACTTGTAAAATAAAGAAAATATATCATTCTAAAATCAAGCCAATTTTCCTTCTCCTGAAAATTATTTGGACAGAAGTTCTTCATACTTCTATTGTATAATATAATTATTATCGAAAAATTTCGCCGAGCTTCTGTCAAAACATAACCACTGATTGGCAGGTACCTGCTGGGACAAGTTTTGGCGCCAATTTTGAAACCGCCCAATGAGACAATGAGACAATGAAAGACGGCAAAACATCTTGCAAAACTTTTTTTTTAAGAAATGTTTTTCTTTGTGCACATTTGTGCACTACAATGTGCATGCCTCTTTGGAATAATGCGTATATAATTAATTATTCGCAGGTTAGAAAATATTTGGCGAGAAACTTTTAATTCCCCCCCCCTCTCCCCAATCATGGAGGATGCCCCAATTAAGTTAAAAAGGAACAAAATTGGCACTTGAAACACTGCGTATATGAAGCGCTTTAATGTTATAAAATCGGTTGCACAATAACAATAAATACTTTTCCATATTTTCAGGGTATGTTAAGAAAAAACAACTGAATGAGACACTAAATTAATATATTTTGTAAAATTTACCTCCTTCACTTTGCGCATACTCATTTGACATATCTGCTGTTACAATCGATCCAAGTTCCCCACTTTCGTCACATATGAAGCACGATATGTGGCAGAGAAAACCCCCCCTCTTTTGTGTTGACCATTGTGTTCCGGAATCTCAGGAATTCCTTTTAGGGTTCAAAGGGGGGGGGGGGGGGGGGGTTGTGGGTTAGGTTACCGTAGTGTCGAGTGTGTATAAAGTATAGGGATACGAGGGGGGGTACCCCTCTGCCACATATCGTGCTGGGTATACTTTAAAAACAAAGACTCCCGCCGGACAAAGGAATTCCAAAGAAAAATATACAAAAATACTGGTGTCACTGTGACGTACTGATGACTGGTTTATTGTACTTCAACTACATAGACACAACATGATTGCCTACTGCACTAAATTCGAACATCACATTTAAATACAGCACTGGCCCCATACAGAATCACATCAGAAAGCTACATTATTTTCTAGACACTGATATTGCACATTGAAATATACGACCAATGGATTTAAGTTAATACAATTCTGGCAGTGTTGAGTTGAATTAAAACATGCACTCACAAAAAATGATACGAACAGGTTAAAGTAATTAATCATAATGAATAAAAATCTAGTATATTCACGAAGAAAACAAATTAAAACTGATGTACCTGTGGAAGAAAAGATAACATAATAGCGATTGGAGATCGAGGCGCCTGCGCATTCCGAACAATAAAAATATTCGTTCATGATGAAGATGCAATTTTTGAAACTGTTCCACAACGAATCGATCGAGTTAAAGTCGGTGGGAAACCATTCGGTGATAAAGATCACAAAAAGAAAAAAAATAAGATCCTAAACTCGGACATGTGTAGAATGATTACTTGTTAATCTTTACAGTTTACAGCCAAGATTTACATGACAAAGCATAGCACAACATCAGGCCCGTACCCAGTACAAAATCGTACCCAGTACAAAATCCCCCCCCCCCCCCCCAAATTACCAAAAGGTCCACATTTTCCGGGGTAAATATGGGTATTTTGATGTAGAAATAACTGTACTGACACACGAAACAATTTAATCCCATTTTTGGTCCCATCAAGACAAATTCGCCCCCCAAATTACCAAAAGGTCCAGGCACATTTTCCGGGGTAAATAATGATATTTTGTGAAATGACAGTACTGGCACACAACAATTGTTGGTTTCATTTTTGGTCCCAACAGTACAAATTCGCACCCCCCCCCCCCCCCCCCCCCATACAAAATCCTGCGTACGGGCCTGAACATACGTAAACGATTGCCCTGTATATTTACATTGTTAGAGCAATTAAAAATAATCATTGGCATTCAATTTATCACAAAACAGAAATATAGATTGACATGTTAAAATTAAACCCAATCAAACAAAATCCAGTAAAGTTGTTTTCCAATACAAAAACACTAATTCAGTAACAAATTAGATATCAAAATAATCAAAGTTACATTGTTTCAATGCCAAAAATATAAAAGAACAACATTCAAATAATGATTTTTATATATAAAAAAAAAGAGAAGGAAGCATAAAGAAACATCAGATCAAACAAATTAATAATAATAATCTAAGAAAAAATAACCGATCACTGTAGTTTACATTGAAACTCATTAAGTATTTTAAAATGTAAATAAAATACCTCAAAAAGTCTTTGTAAATTCAATATACTTTTTATTAAATTTAATCAACGAAGAAATAGTACATTTTTTTATTTAACCGTTTTTCTAAACATATTTTACCACAACTTATGTAGAGTTACTGCAATTAAACACCACAAATCTATGAATGTTGACATTAAAACAAATCATGCAATTGAGATTTTAAGCAATTATTTTTATATACAGTTTAGTTTACATTGCACATATTTAATCATTTATAGGTTGTTAAATAAGTTTCATCGTTTAACCAGTTCGCCTCGGAGGACATATATACAAGCAAAGTTTTTCCGAGATTTAAAACAGATGACACATAAACACATCATAAGCAAGGCGGGAGAAATGTCTGTCAGCAGCAACAAGGCCGAAAATGCATGGGTGTGCTTCCTGGTACCATCGGCCTGAACCTGCCTTAGATCGAGTTTCGTAAAAAATAATCCTGCGCCTCGGCTCGGTGAATGTTACAATAATCCTGGCGCGAAATGGTTAAGAACATTTAAAGTATTTAGTTTTGAACAATTATATTTGAAAACAAATGTGACAATTTTGGTCAAGATATATTGCACAATACCATGGAATAGTACCTTAAGTACAATGCACTGCACTCATGTAAATTACAGAGTAAATATAAAACACAATACTTTGATTTTGTTTGCATGAAAACAAATAATTGATTTCATTGCAAAGATTGCGTATAAAAAAGATAAAAAGCTTAAGTTTCAAGATTAAAAATGTGTTATAAAACAGTTTTAATAGATGGTAAACGTTGTTGTTTTTGGTAATACTGTTAAAAGTGTTGTAAACAGATATGCAAATTATTGTCAAAAATTGTGTTTTTCCTATATTAGAAAATAAACACTATTTTTTTCTACCTGTTGTCAAGTTTGTTTTGACTGGATCTTTTTGTTTAAGGAAGAAATTCATGGAGATTTAATAGGTCTAATAACTTTTTGTGCTACAGTGGTGGAAAAAATCAACCAACAATGATACCTCAGTTGGCAACCATACTTCCACTACCCAGGCCAAAACCACCCATATGGATGGAGAATCTTTCTAGAAGAAAAATATCTAAATAGGGTCGGGAGCTACAACTACTGGCTCAACTCGAGATATCTTGGTATCATTTTTTTGTTCTTGACAGATTCTCCATCTATTGGTGTTGGTAATTTGGCCTCAGGGTAGTGCAAGTATATGCTTGTCAATTTTGTTTGTGGGCCACCCTGTATACGGCAAGATTTCCTTAAAAAAGGTGGCAAGATGCTGTTGTGAAATTTTGGGCAGATGTTGTTGCAAAATACTAAACAGTTGTATTGCAAGAATTATGTTGGAGTTATTATTATTATTATTATTTCTTTTCGGCAATGAAACCGAGGATTCCTCAAAAGCGCCCAAGGCACTGTAGCTCGTTAGCCTGAAGAAACCAGTAGGAGGATGAACGAAATGCCAGAAACACCGGGGTGAACCCCTTCTCTTAGCGATAAGCGTAACTGGGTTCTTTTACGTTGCATTGTGGGATATAAGATGTGCTATGTAAAGTGTGGCATAATTTAAACGAACAATGCACTCTTCTCTACATCATCCATTTCCCCAAGTATCATTGTACAACTGGCAGTCATCGTTTGGTGTCGCCATGGTGATATTTTCATCTTTAGTACGTGTACTCATCATCATCCGGTGTGTGTTCCGCCCCATCGGCGCCCTCTCTTGGCCGACGCCCCTGGAAATACTTGCCATCCTTGTCCAAGGCAGTGGACTTCCGGATAAAACAAAAACACATTTTTAAAAATTGTCTTACACAAATCGATGATAGGCCAAAAACTAATATTAAATTGTCTAAAGCATTTTTCCCCCAGAATATCATTTTACCATTTGACAATTTTTGCCAAGTAAAAGCTTTGAAACGACATGGGTTTTGAAGCACACTTATCCTTCAACTCCACCAACAAAAAACAAATAAACAAACAAACACCTAACACCCCCCAACAAACAAACAAACAAACAAACACCCCAACAAAACCAACCCCCCCCCCAAAAAAAACCAAAAAAACAACCCACTTATTAATGGATGTTTTGCAATTGGAATCAATCTTATAGGTGCTTATTTTAAAGGTGGTAGGATACACCAATGGTACTTGCTTGAATTATTACGAATGGGTGGATTTGAGGGGTTTGTATTTTATAGTAAATATCTTATAACTGACCTGTCCGAAGTTTTACAATCGTGGATGCTGAGAAAAGCAAGAAAAACAGCGTTCGTTTTCAACCGGCGTTGGGCAGCGATTCTTATTTTGTTCTTGTTTTTTTTGCGATTGCTGTCTGGCGATCGGAATTGTTTTACACAATTAATTTTGTTCAGAACAATTACAAGATATCTAGCGCAATCTATTGGCTGGATGCCACAATAATCATTTACTTTCAAATAAAAAAGTTGTTTCTTAATAATTTGGTAATTTTTTCTCGATATCTGCAAATGATGTATCCTACCTTTAATAATTTAACACAGGGATGTAGTAGAGTCCATCACAAGTCCCCCAGTTCCAATTCAGATCACAAGCTATTTAAATGAGCTTTGACAAAAGCAGTCTTTTGTCATTGTTCATCAAGTTACTTGTGACTGCCTTTATGAAAGGACTTGTGACTGGCTTCACAAAAGGACTTGTGAACAGACTTGCAGGGACTTGACTACAACTCTGATTCAACATTAATACATAAAAGATCTATTGCACAAAGTTACAAATCCAACTATCAGGGGCCAATTTCATGTAAATGCTAAACACAAAAAATCTTAACACAAATTAGTTTTGCTCAGTAAAAACAAGTTACCAGCCAAAATTGCCTCTTCCTTTTCGTGCTAAGCAAAAACCAGCTGAATATCAGTCACAAACAATATACATCACCTAAAAATTTGGTTTGTAACCCTGTTTTTGCCAAGGAAGAATGTTCATGCTAAGCATTTTTTGTGTGCTTAGTAGCTCCATGAAATTGGCCTTAGATATTATACTCACAGCAATCAGGGCAATGCCAGCGGAATTGATGGACTGCTTAGGCTTAATTTTGAAGTGCGTATTCAGTTTACCGGAGACGTTAATCTGCTGTTGCACCCCACCGTCATCAGTCTGAAAAAAATATTTGAATAAAATAAATGATTTTTAAAACAAATGCGAAAAGGTGGACACAGTTTCTCCCCCTTGCAGAAAGCAATAAAAGTGAGCTAAATGTGATTCAAGTATGTAAGCAGAAGTATTTGTTGCCAGTAAAATTAGCAAGTTTTTGTGTTTTTGCCTTGTTGCTTCTCTACTAAAGCTGCTTTAGGCAGGAATGGAGTGTGAGGCCCAAAGACGTAAATACCTTTTGTTGGAATGAATACATTAGGCCCCAACAGTCAACCACTCTTGCGTGAGATAAAATATTTAAGAATAATAAACCTAAACAAATTCCAAAAATTACTATTTATGTACAAGTACAAAAACAATTTGCTGCCCATTTCCTATTCAAATATGTTTGTACTTAACTGTAACTTACATAACTATAACACTCGTATGTCCACTAACTTACATTTCCATATACCGCAACATAGAACATCTGCTTTTCAACACAACATCAAATACTCCGGACCTAAATTCTGGAATGATTTACCATTCTCTCTTAGATGTTCAAGGTCATATAATATTTTTAAACGTAAACTTAAATTGTACCTAATGTAATTATAAATTGTATGTATCCTTGTACAAATGGACTTGGTATGGTAATCACATGTAGCCCAGTAGGCCTATTAGAAGTATGATTGTTTTCCTATAATTTATGTTGTCCGTTCGTTTGTTTTTGTTTAATGGCAAGCCTAATACAAGCTCTGCTTACAAGGTCTTGCTACCTCTGGCATTTATATATTGTTATTTAATACTTATATAATTGTGTATCTATGTCAAGAAGAGGAAATAAATGTTTGATATTTTATTATTAATATATAAGGCCCCCTCTTTCACATATTAAAAACGTGATACTTTGACCATTGAGGATTTGTGGAAAGTGGACTTATCACCTTTTATTATTACGTGAAATGGGGCCTATTGCTTACTTTTCACGTTTTTTGTTTCAACAAAATATTTTCTTTCTTTTGGGCTAACAACAAAAATTAACTCCATGCACACTACAGGTGCCCCTGATTAAACCCACATGCCTCGTGGGTAGGTGTATAGTACCGAACCCATAAGGGCCAGTACCTCTTTTTCATTCACAGCGGTGCATTTCTCTTTCACGGCGGTGTGTTTCTCTTTTTACAGTTCCTCATCTATTTTTCAGAACCTGTGCTCTCTAAAGACCATTTTTCACAGGGGTGTATTTCTCATTTATTGTTATTAAATCCCGGCTGCGATCGACATACTATGTTGCCGCCGTAACTTATTATCTCACGGCCGCGACATAATTATTTTGCAGCCTTGAGTTAATAAGTCGCGGCTGCAAGATTATTATCTTGCGGCCGCGAGATAAATATGTCGCGGCTGCCAGATAATTATGTCGTGGATTTCGCAGCCTTGAGTTAGTTAATCCCGGCCGTGACATAATTAACTCGGGCGCAAGTTAGTAAGTTGCAGCCCCGAGTTAGTAGGTCGTGGCTGCGAGATAATTATGTCGTGGTTGCGAGATAATTATCACGCGGCCCCGACTTACTAACACGCAGCCGCGAGATAATTATGTCGTAGCTGTGTGATAATAAGTTGCGGCTGCCACTTAATCGCAATAAATGAGAAATACACCCCTGTAAAAAATAGTCTTGCCCCTTGAAAGAGAGAGACACGTTCTGAAATAGAGATGAGCTACTGTGAAAGAGAAACGCACCACCACGAAAGAGAAAGTCAAACACACCGCAACTGAAGAGAAACGCGACTCTGTAAAAGAGAAACGCACCGCTGTTGAAGAAAGAAAAAGAGGTACCTGGCCCTAATTGGCTTCCGTAGTATATAGGGCCAGGTATACTCTACCTGCCTGGAATCTATAAAGCACACTAGACCTTGTCCAAATGACAGCTTAGCAGTGTTATAACACATGTCTATAGGAAGTGGCTTTATCAATCTATAGCCAAATAATTTGTATGCAGCCCAATACTCACAGCCACCCATGGGTGCTCCATGACTTGAACGGCAGAGAAGCGTTTCTCGACATCTACCTCCAGCATACACGAGATGAGATCCTTGGCAACCTCTGAGATGGAGTCCCAGTAAGGCGAGATGTACTGGAAATCACCGGCGATGATGTGGTCAAATAGCTCCTCAGGGTCATTCCCCTCACTGAAGGAATGCAGAAAATAATTTGTCATAGCCATTTTATGGTGTATTCCTTATTGTATCATTTGTAACGACTCTTCAAGAGTTTGTGAACTCACCTCCTAAAAGGTGGGAAGCCACACAGCAGAATGTAAGTGATGACACCAGCAGCCCACACATCAACTTTCAAGCCATAACTACAGGACAGAATATTTAAAAAAATGGGTCAATAAGCCTCTGTACTGATGACGTCACACTTTGGTTTACACGTGTGCTTTCTTATGAAAAACAGTTGAGGATGACGGTTTCGTAGTCCCAAAGAAAAACGCACTTGTAATTGAAGTTTGACATCAGTACATAGGGTTATTAGGTGTTAAAGTATAGACCATATGCGTAGAAGCCATCTTAGAGGGCAATGCCTTTGCATGTCATTGAACCTTCTGTGCAATATGCCCTCTAAGATGGCCGCTATGCATACCATTTGCCAGAGGATGCCAGGAGAACCAAAGGCAGCAGTTAATTTGTGGGGAAAAGGGACAGGACTTTTAGTAATAACTTTTTAAAGCTATCCTTTCTACCCTCTTTCTCATTTCAAACTTCATCTTAAACTGTCCCTAGTGGACAGTTTATCAGGCAGAAGGGCATATGAACGTATCTGTCAAAATGCCTCGATATTCCCTTTTTAAAGAAAAAAAGAGAGGAGTTACAGACAATTGAAAATGTTTTAGAATATTATCCTTACCCAGTCTCTAGAATGATCTCGGGGGCCACATAAGTAGGCGTCCCGCACACCGTGCGCAGGGGACCGGTCACCTTGGTAGCCAGTCCAAAGTCTCCCAGCTTGAGCGACTTAGTCCCGTCCTCGTGTTCGCACACCAGGAGGTTTTCAGGCTTGATGTCGCGGTGGACGATGTTCATGGAATGCAGGTACTTAAGGGAGCTAAACAGGTTGT
Organism: Crossaster papposus; assembly: GCA_037893245.1. Lineage (NCBI taxonomy): Eukaryota > Metazoa > Echinodermata > Asteroidea > Velatida > Solasteridae > Crossaster > Crossaster papposus. The sequence continues at coordinate 2,552,528 of JBAIAA010000074.1, read as the reverse complement.
GGACCATGCAGCCTGCGTCACGCTCCGTGTACTTGGTGGCAGAGGTGATAGCGTCAAACAGATCCCCACCCTGAGAGGGTTAAGAGAACCAAAGGCTCCACAATTAAAGGTGTTTACACACATATGGGGGGGGGGGGGGGGAAGGGGGGAGGGGGCACAATGCAGATTCAAGTCTTTTCTTAACATGGTTTCTTACCTTAACCAGCTCCATGACTAGGAACAACTCGGATGGAGTGTCAAACTCTTCAATCAGCCGGATGATGTTAGGATGCTGAACCAAGCGCAGGATGCACACTTCATTCTCAATCATTTTCTCCTTAAAAAAAATAAAAAGAAAGTTAAAAGCATTGAAAAAAAAATGTTTCAGATAAAAAAAAATTGAAATGTAATAAACCAAGAAGTATTTATAAACAAAATGTAATTTTACTAAATTTTGATCTGATTAAATTAAAAATTACCTTACCTTTCCAACACATTTCCTCTTGTTGATGATTTTCAGCGCGAATTCCTTTTTACTGCTCCTGCATGTCAGTATTAAAACTTTCAAAGTGAACAAAAAGCCCATGTCTATTGTGAAATTATTTCTATTCAGAAATATATATTAAGAAATAATTTCTCACTTGCAACCACTCTTTAATACACTCGTACCTAAAGGGATCGTATACGTTTGGTAATTACTCCAAATATTAATGGCAATAAAAACTTACTTGGTAAAAAGTACAGCAGCTTTGGATAGTATAATGCATTTTTAGAAATTTTTACTTTGAAGTACTGCAGTTATGGAAAAAGATATCACTTTGAATCTTAGATTTAGAAGCGTTACTGCAGTGACGTTTCTCAGATTGTGTAATCCAATGCAAATTATTCTTTCTGCGTGGACATAACCGCTCCAGATTTTCAGCAATATCTCAAAATCGCTACCACCTTTTGAAATGAAATTTTCACAGGTTAGTTTTATGGTATCATGATATCTATAACTATATAGGATTGAAACAAACAGTGGGTTCCAAATTACCAAACACAGATGATCCCTTTAAAAACATTTCACTTTAAAGGACGCCTTCAGCTGTTTTATGCTGGAGAGTAATGTGAATGATTAAATTAAAGGTCCGAGAAATGTAATTGTCTTGGCAAACCTAACCATATGCATACAAAATATTTGTTTTGGTCTACGCGACTGTTTGTTATGGGCAATGTTCTCTAGAGTTTTATTTGCCTTTAATTTATTAATAAATTTTTAGAGAACAAAAATTCAGGCTTTGTCAAAACTCTTTCTTATATAATATAGATGATCGGAGCAGCTAAAAAATTTAAGAAAATCTAAACAACATTTTTTTAAAAACTTTTTGCAACTGCTTTCCGGTTAATTTGATTTCTGGGTCAATTATTAAATTTTGTGGATATGACTGAAAGAAATTACTTTCAAGACATGACATATCCATTTGGAAAAAGTGAAAAAAAAATCTAAAAAAAAAACTCTAAAGAACATATAATTCATATGACAGCAGACTCTATAAGTTTTACTTTTTGATTTTGTGGGTCTCAATTTGGCTGCGATCAGCAAATTTGTGAGAATCAGCAGCTTGATAGAAATTGTCCTACAGTACGACATTTCAAAATGTCTGATAACCTTATAATTATGTGACCTGTCATCACAAAATGAGCGTAAAGTCAGCAAAATCAAAAATTGAGATATGGGTATTTCTAAATTCTGTGGAAACAGAGCTTTCCAATGGTATATAACACTTGGAGGTTTGATACTCAATATATTTTTATTTTTTAGTCTGGAGTCTTAATACAGAGATTATGAGAAAACGGGCATTTCTTGCGAGAAATTGTGTGAAAGGCATAGAAAGGCATAGTCAAAATTTTGTTTTTATCTGATCGTCCTGACAAATTGGGAATTGATTGTTGGGGATTTAGTCTTTAAAAAAACCATATAATCTCAAAATCGACCACCCCTTCAAATCTTGACACTGACTGGCCGTACTGGGAAATCACTCTGTGCGACTTTACCCTCATTTTGTGATGACAGGTCACATATGAGAACGAGTGCATTGTATCTGGTTCAGAGAGTTCACATGATGATAATGATGGCCACAATTTTAAACAAGTTTACGTAAGCTGCCGTCGGACTGAGTGACTGAATCCTCCAGTATGTGTAATAAATTGTGTATACTTCCAAAAGATCTTTGATATATTGGACTTGTGGGTTTTCACTTCTCGAAATGTGCGGACTGTTTAAATGTCAGACTTTTCAAAAGCAAATGTTATTAAGACTTGAGTGAATAGTGTTTTAATCAAATACACACAAAGAATGGCATGTCAAGTTACAGTGGAGTTCAGATTTTGTTGATGTGCATATGGAGGACGTGTGATCTTCGACCAAAAAATGCCAATGTGATATGAGAATTTCAGGAGCTATTTTCTTGTTTATAAGAATCAACTTTTGATTGGAAAAGATCGGTTTATATTAAAGGCTTAATGAATTTAATTAAAGTTGTTCCTAGATTTGGTACATGTAAAAAAATTCTGCTGAATGTCGCTTTGGCTGAAAGAAATAAACTAAGACAGAGATGAAATCTTTAACCAGTTTGCATCGGATGACGTGCATACACGCAGAGTTTTTCCAGTATTAAAAATGGATGACAGATAAATACGCCATTAGCAATGCCGTAAATGTCCGTCGGCAACCAGTATGAAATATCAGGGTGTACTACCAACAGATGCCGGCCTGTACCCTACTCAGATCAACTGCATGAAAAACAAAACTCTACTGATGAAGTCACACTTTGTTTACGTATGTGCTTTTCTATGGTGTTACGAAACTGTCATTCCCACCAGGTTCTCGTCAGAAAGTGCATGTGTATAAGCAAGGTACGACATCATTGGTACAGATGCTTATTCATTTTGAACTGTGCAGATATCATGAAGAAGAAAGAGTGCAAGGGGGAGGGGGAGGGGGGGGGGGGAGGTTACAAACAATCTCAGAAGCAATCGTAAGGAACTATATATTTTTTTAAAGCAACATCAAAAATAAAAGACGAGGAACACCAACTTCATGCTTTTCTCTCCATTCATGCATAGCACAGTTTATTGAAAACAAACAAACAAAACACAATAAAGTGTCACATGTTGCAACAGATACATTGTAAGAGCTGAAAAAAGTGTCAAAACAGTGTCTTTGTTGTGACCTACGTACACTGCTTGTAAACATTTGAAAACTTTGCTACGAGATTGGAAATTTAACAACAATTGGCAATACTGATCAAAACACATTCTAGCATCAGGTTTTAAATCCTACTTCCTAATTTAAACAAATGTACCCACATTTATACACGAAATTATTTAAAACTTAAGTAATTTAATCAACCTATATCATGTCTACGAAATATGACTCTGAACTTCGGACACTTTTGTAAAAAAAATAAAATATCCGAAATACATACCTTGTATATTATTGCACATGAACACCAAACGCTATCAATCACAACCACTGCCCGTTCTGAACCTTATTACTTTTGTTGATACCCAACATTAATACACAAACGCATCACAGCAAAGAATTTTTCACAAGTTCATGTACATTATATACAAATTGCGTTCAAATTGCAGATTTGGTAGGTTTAGAAGTACACTTTTTTTAATAATAATTTTGACAGTACTTTATTACATTTCTCAAAATTTTAAATTGTATGATTTAATAAATAAATAAATGCTTTCAGCTGGTCAATTTTATCTCAAATTCTATACAACTTCTTGTTCTTAAATAGCAGCCACAAACAATTCATATTTTACGCATTTAATTCCCAAAACGGTTAGAACTCATCTCATAAGTCAAATAAATTACGCCTCGTAAGTATACAACTTTTCTTTAATTATCAACTTTCTTCTGAAATATTTTGAAAGACTTTACGCTTATCAAAGTTCCTTTACGTGATGGCAAAAATCTAAAGTAAACATTTTTCAATATAAATGTTTACAAATCCAATTTATGGAATTGTATTTATAACTTCATAATTAAAAAGGCATTTCCCGTGGTACATGTAATTTCCGCCGAGTTTCACAATAAAAAATAGTTTGTTTTTTTCTTCAAATTTTCCTAAGTGACATAATTGTTTTTGTTTTTTCAATAAGACATTGAACAAAAAAATACACATTGCTATTTAGCTATCAAAATACATTTGAGCTCTTGCTGGGCAAGTCTTTTGTGTTCAAAATGAAATTCCTTTTTCAGAGGGTTTGCAGGTGACCAAAATCGGAATAAAGTAGTTTTTCCGGTAACAAAAATAATACCTACAATATTTGTAAGGAGAAAGAATATCCATCTTTTGAAGAGCACAGAGTGAGCATCATTATTTCCTTTATCGTTTTCAGGGAATAGGCTAATTACTTAAACATGCGATGCGAGGGTGCTGTAAATACATTTGATGGTATAAATTTACGTCAGTTTACGCATTCCTACAGCTTAAAAAGTACATTTGGTTTTTTTCTAAATTAATTTTTAAATTAAAGGACACTTTTGCTATAGTGTTGGTCCCAGAAAATGACACCTTAAAGCGCCTCATGGGACCATGCAAATGGCCTATAAAAACATTTAATTTAATACTGGAAAACTTCATCGCAGAACCATTCACCACAGCAATACAAAAACCGCGTTTCAAATATTCTCAGATTTCAATTGACATCAATTTAATTCTCTCTTGTCTGACGTACATGTACGCACTCCAGACAAAGCGTCCATCCAACCAAAGCACGGCGCCACATTGGATGGTTCCCCCTTCCCCCTTCCCCCCCCTCCCCTCTCCTCGATCTCCCCCTCCCCCCCCCCCCTACCTCCACCTCCCCCCCTCCCCCCTACCTCCACCTCCCCCCCCCCCCCCCCAATTGAAAGACAAACATCTAGATTATTAACAACGAAAGAGACAGATTGATCTTGACACGATGTCTCGCTCGGAATTCCGACCCGTCTCAATTCGGGCCGCTAGCTTTCAAGTCAACTAAAGCTGGTAATGCTCGGGTTATTGTGCCGAGATGGCGCGAGACAGCAAAGTACATACTTGCTTTATCATGAAATGCACTGACTAATGTGACAGCGCATGGATGGTACATTAATACTTGCTTATCTTATATCTGTGCGACTGTTTATTAGTTTTGAAGAAGCCGTGCAAAAGCTGTTTCCGTCAGCTATTTGTGAGAGATAAGGTACTCCAAATAGTTCAACTGTTTTAAATATTTCAAAATTTTGACTTTGTTGCTTTTAAAATAAAGCAATGACATGTTTTGTACAATTCTAATCACAATCAAAAAATGTAAACCCTAATTTTTCTGCTGCACGAATTGTATACATAGTTATAGGCAAACTTTTTTTTTCTATCATAATAATTTCAGGCAAATGCAGGTAATTTAATATTCGTAATAATAAATAGTTGCTTCTAAGGCAGAATTCAAAACGATGTCAAAATAGTTGGCAAGGATGATATTATTTGCAAAAGAAAATGTTTACACCGTTGAAAATCAACAGTAATACAACAAAACAGTAGCACCATTGTTACAAAATGTACAAAACTCAAATAGCAAAAGTAGAAAATAATGCCACAAACAGCCTTTCAATAAACAAAAAATGTGCATGAAATACATCAAACAAAAATACGATGAAACAAAATACTTGGTGTTTTAAATGTAGGATAAACCATTTGCAGATATTGAAAAATTTTACTACCGAATTATTAAGAAATATTTAACTTATTTGAAAAGTAAAAAATGTATCTAGGCATCCAGCGAAATGAAAAAAAATATTAATGTTATTACAAGTTTTATGATTGCTGGACGACGATCGCGAAAAAACACGAACAACACGTCGATGCCTATTAAAAACCAACGCCGTTTTTCCTCGCCTTTTTTTTCGGCATCCATGATTATTTACTATAAAATACAACCCCCCAAATCCATTCATTACTGATAATTCAAGCAATTACCAATGGTGTATTCTACCTTTAACATTAGCATGCAATACAAATGTACACGTGTATTGGTAATGGTAATGGTGCATGCTTTTTGAAGATGATGATTCTAATGAATTTCATCTGGCGAAATATGAAAAGAACAACGCAATTTTTTTAATGATGCTGGTTATGGAATAATGCAAACAAGTTTTTGCAAAAGTATTTTGGGGTCAGTTTCTAGCCTGATGCTAAAGGGGAAAAATTGTGTTAACCAAAAATTGTGCATGATTCTTAAAACGTTTTTCTCCCCTAATGGTTCAATTTCAGTAATTATCATTGCTAAAAAATACTTCAGGAAAATTGCCCCCCCCCCCCCTTCCCCCCCAAAAAAAAGTTTAGAAATGATATCAAAATATTTTACTACCGAACCACCGGATTGCGCTAGAAATCCAGTAATTGTTCTGAAAAATCGAATTGAAAAAAAATTATTTCACAATCGCCGGATGGCGATCGCAAAAAAAACAAAAACATAAGAACTACTGCCTTGCCGGTTAAAAACGAATGCCATTTTTCTTGCTTTTCTCAGCATCCATGAGTGTAAAATTTCAGACAGGTCAGTTAAACGATATTTACTATAAAATACAACCCCTAAATCAACATATTCATGATAATTCAAACAATTACCAATGGTGTATCCTACATGTACCTCTAATAAGTAAAATGGTATTTAAGTTTGTAATACTTTTTTCAAAGAAAATCAATTCAAGTAAATATCACAATTTTTTTTGAAAAAAGTCAAGAGTCAAGCTATTTTTTTTCTGAGTGATGTCTGGCAATAATATATATATATTGTATCTTCAAAAAATTAAGGGCAAGATCTGCTTTTTCATTTCTTAAATGCTGCTTAGTAAAGTTTAGGAAATGCTGTCTCAATGAGAGAAAATGTTTTTACAATGTGGAAGTACTCAACTGCATTATTATGTTTCCCAAGAAATTTAATTTCTTTGTCTTTTTCATACTGCACCAGTACCTCTTTATGAACCCTGCAACTAAAGTAAAACTGTTAACCTATCCAGCTTTTAGTCTTTTATGGTTCAATAAATAGCCAACCAGTATTACTATTCTTCCTGCAATGTTACTGCATTGATGCTTTCAACACAGAAATTGGCAATTTTAATTGTCCTCCGTTAGTCTCACCTCAATTTAGTTCCTTTTTTGGGAGAAAAAAAAGGCCAACACAAAGAGCTTGGATAAAAAATAAAACAATTACGCAGGTTTGCCACGAACACCACACTGGGAAGATTTTGAACATTTTTCGCGTTTTAAAGAAATCAGATAATTCCCAAGTTTAGTTGAACACATTTTTGAGAATTGTTCAGACAAATTGGCTATCAGGATCTTTATAGTCGTTGCTCTTTGGCCTGTGCATGTGATATTCCCATTTGGTCGTGACCGTGATTTTTACGACAGACAAACTTCACCTGTTCAAGCACTCCTTGACCACTGCAAAGTTGCCGTCGCCGATCACGCGCCCGACTTCGTACTTCTGATAGAGGGCGCCCTCTCCATCGTCCACGCCACTGTCCTCGTGGGGTGAGAGGTCATGATCTTGTCCTGTTCAAACAAAAATGTACATAGTTCAAGCAACAGTTAAACTTTCGTTCGGCCCCACCCCCAATACTGGGTGCTGGAAAGCGTTGATGCAGCTTTTCCTTCGTAGCCTGGTTCAATTTTCAAAAAAATCCCAACAAATGCCATTCAAAACTGTTCGTTTTCATCGTCTCAAAAGTTAATATGCAGTTTGTAAAATTGGCTACGGGTACTAGATTCTATAATCTGGAATCGGTTCAAGACATCATCAACGTTCGGGTAATCTGTCGGGTAATCTGGTACACGGTTCCAATGCACAGCGCTATACTTTGGTCTCTCATCCATACCATGTTAAGACTGTCAGAATGAATCAGTTCAATTTTCATACCACATCTTTCTCATATCAAAGTGTTATTTCGAAGAAAAGGGGGAGGGGTAATGTGATGAGAATTGCAGAGACAAACCCTAATCAAGCAGAACCACATAGGCTCCCAAATCACCCTTCATGCACCAATACAGGCAGACTAGCAATTGAAAACCAATTACTATGGTTTATTAGATCACAGTTTAATTCTCAGTAATGTCTAGACATGTAATAATGTTCCAGCAACTGAGTTATTTGAAGGTCGGGTTTGAAGACAAACTGATGTACATCTGTCAGTCAATTGGATGTTTTTGTTTTTTCGATGAGCATTTTCGATGACTAGCTTATTTAGAGGCCTAGGTTAATGACATTTGTGAGGGGTTCTGGCAAAATGAGACGGAACTAGGCAGAGGTTGAAATGATGATTTTTCATGTATTAGAAACGATGATAGAATTCTCCTTACAATGCTGTTTGTTGCACTTCAATCTGACATTCCATTAACAAGTTATGGCTGTTTAAAGTTTGTATTTATCAACATGTCGCAAAAGTAAAATGTTGAGAAAAGGCCTTTGAAGTTTCGGGTTTTGTACATGTGATATCAAAAAATGCCAATTGTCTTTCCTTAAAAACATTTTGTACACTACTTACGTACCATTTCTGTCCAAATTATAGTTAGTATAGGTAAAGCAAAGATTACAAATATAACTAAATCTGAACATTAAATTAATTTCCCATTTTTCATTATTTTGCAGTTTTCTCCACGATGCCTTGTGCCCAGTTTCATCTCATTTTGCCAGATTTTTCCTGGTCTCAACTCTAAAAGGCAACAAGAGAAGACAGTACCGTGTTTCAAGTACTTTGCACGAATTGTTCAACCCTACACTTATCTGATTACAAGTACAAAGAAGCTTGTTGCCTTGGACTGTATGCCAGGCTAATTTTTACTTCAGGTTTTTACTTTCAGGTGGAAACTTTAGCCACTTGCACACTACAATAACAAATTCACCTATAATAATAATAACAGAAATTTATACTGTGCCATTATCCGCCATAAATGACGCTCATGGCGCAAACAAAATTATATCAAATCAGAAGTAACAAAACAATTAAATTTAACTAAACAAGAATATTCTGAGTGGTCTGATATAAATAGGTCTTCAGGGCAACTTTGGAATTCAGAAAGCAAATATTGCGAATACTAAGGGGTAGCTTGTTCCAAAGATGAGGACCTGCGTAAGATAATGATCGATCACCCCAGGATTTGTGTGAGGGACAACCAGCAAAGAAGCATCAGAAGATCGTAATCGCCTGGATGGATTATATGGAGTTAATAGGTCTATGATGTATTCAGGAGCTGAATAATGAAGGCAATGAAAAACAAGCAGCCAATGCAGAGACTGCAAAACAGCCAATGCAAAATCGGGCTGATATGGGTTGTAGAGGGTGTCAGGGTCACAATTCGAGCGTCAGAATTTTGGAGTCTTTGTAGGCAAGCAAGTTGTTTACGGGGTAGCTGATACAACAGAGAATTACAATATGCCAGCTGATGCCGTGCGTCTTACTGACAGACGTAGCAAAAAACAAAACCATGGCTTCATAGACCTGGCTATATCTTACCTGTGTCTGCCGTGCTTGTAGAACCACCAGATCCCCGTCTGCTCCCCTGTACATCAAATCACAAATGGTAATCAGATTTTAAAACTATTTTCACGAACAATATTTTCTCGAAGCATAATTAATGAGGCCTTAAGTTATGCAATATTCTTTAGTGAAAGAGTCGTATGAAGATGGTACCAACAGTGGAAATATCACGCTTATTAGAGCAATTTCGAAACTTTACTTCAATCTAACTAACAGTAAAGTTAAGGATTGTAGAAGATAATAAACAACAAATAATAGCTACCGGTACATATAGCATTCCGGCAAATACCTGGAATTTACATGTTTGCACCACCAAACGACATCGGGTACAGCACCTATATTCGTAAGAATACATCTTACTGGCCATTTGACTTAAATTCTTGTTGTAAACGTCCATCTCAACAATGACAATGGTAATCATTGTTTTTTTCAATCTGCATGAAAAGTTTTTAAATTTACTATTTTCTATTTACTAGTTTTAAAAATGAACAAAGAAACTGACTTGAGTGGGATTTAAACCAGCTCTTGTTTCTTTGTTTACAAGCATCTTCTGACCAGTCTCTCTTGAACAAAGACACTGACAAAGTTGGGAACCACTAACACTGGGCCGGATAGCTCGGTCAGTAGAACACTGTATCAACAATCCAGGATTTGCAGGTTCGAACCCTACAACTGTCAATTTCTTTGTTCAAATTTAGAACTGTTATAGTGCACCTCGTCAGTTTCCCTTTGTATTTATTTCTCCTTTACCTTTTAGGCGCAAAATGCTGTGGAATCTTTGGCTTTTAATCACCCTCACAAAACATAAATGTGGAACTTTACACCCTCAGAACACAGGTGGTGCAAGGTGGTTAAAAACACCACCCTCGTAAGTGGTACTCACCACTGGATCAACCAAAGGGTTTGATACATGAGACATGACTCAATTACTGAACATCTGTCACTACGACAACATTCATGAATGTCGGCCCCATGACTCACCTAATGCAGTAGCGCAGGTGGGTTAAATAATTCAATCCATGAAATATGAAATATTTCATGAAATATTTAAACATTTATGGAATGGTACACTTTACTTAGATTGAAGTTTCTAGATTGCTCTTCATACGACTCTTTCACTAAAAAATATTGCTTAATTATATGTGGCCTCATTAATTATGCTTCGAGAAATTATTTTCCGTTAAAATAGTTTCAACATTTGAATAACGTGTAGATGCCTAATTTCATATTCAGTCTTAAATTTTTTAAATCCAGTGTAAAATGATCCTCAAAGAAGATTATGGAATTCTGAATCTGACCGACGGATGTAACCTCATTAACCTCATTACATGAACACTAGGAACGTTTCCGTTACTTACTGCATACAAGTCTCTTTATCAAATAAACAAAAAAGACAAACATTCACAATTTTCAAAGACATAATTTACAGAGCAAAAGACAAATAAAAAAGAACTAAAAATTGTCTTTTTTTTTTACAGTTCTTGTTCCAATTCATTTGTACAAACAAGTAATATAGGAAATGATTCACAATTTTGACAAATGTCCGAGCAAAGAAATTTAGCAGTCTGGTTTCATTGTTCAATAAAGAAAAAAAGAAATTCAGTAAGAGACACTTAAATATGGTCATGAAGGTTGTCATATGCAGTATGCAATTTCTAAAGTAGGCGTTAAAAATGCTAGCACAATAGTGACATATCACATTGCCTGCAACATGAGAAAGAAGGAAACGAGTTTCCATTTAGAGAAACCCTGGCTGAATCGATAAAATGACTGGCTAGCAGTGCTTGAAGCACAAAGAACAGTCATCTCAAATGAGCAGTGCAGACGCAGCGCTGATATAAAGATCAATACTGACATGGAAAGAAAATTGAGCTTTTGCTCTTAAAGGGTTTCGGTACAAAGAGTATTTAAATTACTGTCGGACTAACTTGAAAGAATCCTTGGCTTACGTTGTGGAGAGACGTTTGTTGAAAAAAAGAAGATGTGGGCAAGATTGAAGTCTTGGCTTTTTATTTGTTCTCCTAAAATATATATAAAAAAGGGCTCTGTGCCTGCCACATATTGTGTGCACAAACATTCAAAATGATGGATAAAAGCGTCATGACAAAATGTGATTTTCAAATACAAGAGGATTGTTAATGATTGATAAAATTGAAAACAAATACTGTACCGGTATTTGGTTCATCTGTTAAAATGTTTGCACACATGTACAGTAGTATACAAAATATGAATGCAGCAATTTGCTGCAGATATTTATTTTTACTTAACCAGTTTGCGCCGGGATTATTTTAACATCACCGAGGGGGGAGGATTATTTTTAACGAAACTCGATCCGAAGCGGGTTCAGGCCGATAGTGCCGGGAAGCACACCCACGCATTTCCAGGCTTGCTCGCTGCTGACAGATATTTCCGGCCTTGCTCGTGGCGTGTTTATGCGTCATCTGTTTTGAATCTGGGAAAAATTTATATACGTCATCCGGCGCGTTTTCTACAAAATTTGTTGTTCAAAAAGTGAATTGCTAATTCATTGAAAATTGCCTACATACATGTAGGTCACATCCAAAGTACATGTACTTGGATATGAGCTTGCAAATGTTGGGCTCCATGTGCAATTACCTTCTTACAGGGGCCAATTTCATAGAGCTGCTAAGCACAAAAATTTGCTTAGCACAAAAAAGTCTTGCTCATTAAAAACAGGTTACCAGCCAAAATTCTACTTATTTTTCATGCTAAGCAAAAAAACAGCTGATTATTAATCCAAAACAATAAAGATCACGTGAAAATTTGGTCTGTAACCTTGTTTTTGCCAAAGACAAATTGTCATGCTAAGCAAATTGTTGTGCTTAGCAGCTCTATGAAATTGGCCCCTAGTGAAAAAGCGAGAGTCGAGACATCTGCCACATTATCGACAACGCCCGACACAACCAAATTATGTGTGTTTCGCGCTGCAGTATGTTTGTCCAATCCACAGGGCATCTCAAACGTAGTACAGACCGAAATTGCTTGTTCGAATCTAGCCAATCGAATCTAGAGGAGCTATCTGACCTTTGACTTGGGTGATGCCACGGAGGTTGGTCTACTGCCGTTTTCTGTGGCCATTTGCAGCTTATAGATGCTGGGCTTTGTCGGTACGACTGGTCGGAGGGACATAGCAGTGGAAGGTTTAGGCGAGGCCGACGATGGGTAGAATGGTACTTCAGGCCGCGGGACTGCACCGGTATTAAGAAAAAAAGAAACTGTGGACATTTAAAAATATGTAGATTGTCTATTTTTAAAACTTATTACCTCTATTATTATTATTTTTGTTTAGGGGAGGGGGGGAGAGGGTAACCATAATCACCTGGTTTGGGGGACGAACCGCGGCGTGGCATGGCTGGGCTTTTCATCATAACACGATCCTTGCGCTGGGTGTTGCGATATGGAGAAACCATCTTACATTCTGCCAATTGAATGACAACAAAATACAATTGACACAACAAATTTTGTTAATGTATTTGTTGAGTTGGAAAAGCATTCCACAAAATGGGGTAACATTTTACAAAAACTATATTTTTTTGCCATTTTTGTGCGAAGCCATTCTGACGAGAAAATATGATCTGCCCAAGATCTGTTTAAAAACCGGTAACGTGACAGGCTCTCGACAAATAGGAATTATCCTGAATCACCTGTGACCAATATCATTCTCAGTACTACAACCCACAAACAAGGGAGAATTTCTACGAGGTTTTATTAGCATGAAATGTGCCCCACAATTTCTTTTGAAAAAGGAGGCTGTTTGTTAAAAAAAAAAGGGGATTGTGTAAATATAGCATGGGATCAACTCCCTGGTTTTGGATCTTCAATCTGAGGGCAGACTTGACAAAATTACGGTTGAAAAATGGGTCCTAGAACCTGGAGGGATGCCATTTGTAAAATGGCTGCTTGCAGGCTCGGGAAGTATCACCTTTCGGGAGGTGAGTTTCTTTTGGTGTGAATATTAAAAAATGTAAATTGAAAAATTGAAAAGAAATGGAAAGATAAAGACCAAGACAATAATCTGATTGTTGTTTGTGAAACCCCAGTGATGTCGGTGTGCATGAAACTTAGTCCTGAACATTGTTGATTTTACACTGTTTTCAATGGGACATGAATTAGGGTAGTGCACCCCCCAAGTTGTTCTGAATAACGATGACTAAGAATATCGTGTACGTCGACAAGGTGGCATTTCATTTCAATAATTGGATGTCGTTCAGCCAGAAAGTCTGACAGGTGCTTCGATAACGGTTAATTTAACTTCAATATTGCCTCTGAACTATGAGGCAGAAAACGTCTGGGGTCTGGGGTCGACCGAGTCTAGAGAGATGTGTGCTGGGTCAACATCGGTAGACCATGGTTGACAGAACGTGACGTAATTTTACTGATGTTTAGAATACAGCTTATGACCACATGGGACCATGTTTTGGAACTAAAGTTAAAAGCATTGACAGAATAAAAAAATAAATATAAATACAACAAGGAAAGAATATAACATACTGCCACCACTTCTTCGGTTGTGCACAAAGTCTACGAATAAAAAGTGCATTTTTCTAAGTACTTTCTAACAAAATTGGAAATGTTTCTCAGTCCCAGATTCATGTCTTTTTAACATTTTCTTCAATAGGATAATATAATAATGAAAAGTGGTGCCATGATGTACAAACATGTGACCTGTCATCACAAAATGAGCGTAAAGTCGCACGGAGTGATTTCCCAGTACGGCCAGTCAAAGTCAAAATTTGAAGGGGTGGTCGATTTAGAGATTATATGGTTTTTTTTAGGACTAAATCCCCAACAATCAATTCCCAATATTTCAGGACGATCAGATAAAAACAAAATTAGTTTGAGACAATTTTGACTTTGCCTTTCTATGCCTTTCACACAATTTTTCGCAAGAAATGCCCGTTTTCTCATAATCTCTGTATTAAGACTCCAGACTAAAAAATAAAAATAAAAAAAATATTGAGTATCGAACCTCCAAGTGTTATACCATTGGAAAGCTCCGTTTCCACAGAATTTAGAAATACCCATATCTCAGTTTTTGCTTTTTCCGACTTTACGTTCATTTTGTGATGACAGGTCACACATTCTTTCCCTGAATTTTTTTCAGGCCTCCAAACCACCCCCCCCCCCCCCCCCCCAAAAAAAAAAAAAAAAAAAAAGCATAATGATACTAAAACATAACTGGAAATGGGGTTCATTCCAATTCAACGATTATAATATTGTGACGGAATAAGAATTATAAAGTCACCAACTGTATGTTTTAAAGGCCTTGCAAGTCACCTACACATTGCATATTAGGGAATCCTGGTATCTGATTGGTCAATTGCGTTTATGCACTGTTGTATGTCAAAGAGAAGTTGTACTTGGCCTATGGGGCTCAAAGTTTATAAAAGGCGATGCAGGGCTAAGATTTAGGGAGTTGATTGCTTGATCAATAATTACTAAGGCTCTTGATTATAATGGAATGACATGACGGATGATGACTGATTAAAGGCAATGACCACTGTTCTTGATGAGAAACCTCCGATTACCAATTATTAGTCCTCCCATTCCGACTCCTCCCACATTCCGTCTCCACCCTATTCCCATTCCGACTCCTCCCACCTTCCGACTCCACCCTATTCCCATTCCGACTCCTCCCACCTTCCGACTCCAACCCTCCCATTCCGACTCCTCCCACATTCCGAGTCCACCCTATTCCCACATTCCACCACATTCCCCATTCCCACTGGCTCTGCTTCACCAGTCTACTGGTCCTGTCCTCCAAGCAAAGAAGATAGCCTGGTGCTGTGGTCCAACACCGCTGGGATACGACACCGTCGAGGCGACACGCTACCGAACGAACCAGTCAGACGCAGGAGGACTGGTACGCTAACGACGAACGTCACATTGGTGGCAGCGGTGGGATCCACCAGAAGAGAAACTTCAGCAGAAGCTGGAGGACGGAGGCAACGAAATGGAGCAGCTGGAGCAGGCGGGGCTGATACCGGGGAGACATCGGGTGGAAGAAGTCGACTCGGGAGTTGAATTCCGGTATCGAAGAGATAACCCCTTCCAAGTAGCTGAAGGAAGTGTTGCGACCAGCGGAACAAGCGCTAAGGAAGCATCAAATTCTCAGTTGGCTCCAATGACATCCACATCGAACCCAGTGGCTCAGGGCGGATTTTCTGAGTGGACAACTGATGGAGAAGAATGGGAGAGGCAGAAAATGGCAAGCAGCACTGCGCATCTTGAGGAGGCTCAACAGAGGACACCGCAACGTAGAGGGATTGACGGGCTGGGGGAACCAGACGGCGGATTACCAATGATGAATCCATGGAGCACCTCTACTCCGGTGAGCAACATGCAGGTGTTAGGAGCCAAGGTAGAGCAAGCACCCAGGCCACTAGCAACGATCGGGACGATCGAAGACTGGTACCCGGAGGGAAGAGGAGCAAGGGAACATTCAACAAGAGATGTGAATGTTGGAGCTTCTGGACCAGCAGGAATTACTACCGTCAGTGGAGCAGTTCAAGCACCACCGGGGTACAGCCCGTACGTGCCACGGGTGTTCAGCACCATGACGGCAGGAATGCGGACATCCCCGGGGTATGCAGCAGCAGCTGGCCAGTCTTCAGGAGGAGCAAGCGCGAGCATGGCTTTTACTCAAGGGAGACCTTATGAGGAGGTAGCCCAATGGAGAGGTGGAAGCGAGTATGTGCCGATTTCGAGTGGGCGGACGAGCACGTGGGGTCCAGATTTGGCTACCAAGATGGGGTCGAGTCAACCGCAGTTACAAAAGGCTTCCACACCGATGAAAGTGGAGGGACTGGAGAAAGGGTTGGCAGGAGCGACAATTGGAAGCAGGAAACCAGACGGGCATACGACAGAAGAAGAGAGGAAGACAAGTGCAGGGGACGATAAGATCCACCGAGCACAACGGAAACCGAGTTTCGTTCCGGACAGATTTTCAGGGGAAATTCCGTGGAGGGATTACAAGGCTCATTTCGAATCTTGTGCAACAATTAACGCATGGACCTCTGCAGAGAAAGCATTCTTCTTGGCAGCAAGCCTAAAGGGGCAGGCCCAGCAAGTGCTTGGAGACGGGGTCCAGGGCGAAGAATTGAGCTACATCGACCTTACTACAAGGTTGGAGAGAAGATTTGGTCCCGGCGAGCAGGCTGAGAGATTCCTGGCGGAACTGAGGAGCAGAACAAGGGGAGCCAATGAAAGTCTCCAAGCACTCGGACAAAGCATCCGGCGGTTGACGGGATTAGCCTACCCCGAGCTTCCAAGAGATTCGCGGGAAAGACTCGCCAAGGGGCATTTAATGGATGCCATCCCAGACGCAGAGGTGCGTGCGGGAATCTTCAGGGCCCACCCAAAGTCCTTAGATGAAGCGATACGGGCGGCGCTTGAAACGGAATCGTTCCTTAACTCCGAGAGGCAGAGACAGCGGGGCCAAGGTGGTCGTCAAGACAGAAATCCGAGAGCCAACCGTTACGTTGAAGCTGTATCAAGGGAGGAATTTAACCAACAGACACAAGCCATGTCAGAGCAGCTATCCGCATTGTACGGGATGATGGCTGGCCTAGAAAAAGCTATGAGAAATGAAACCACAGCTTCCTGGAGAGAAGAGACTGGGGCAAATAAGAAATGGACTCAGCAGGAGGGAGGCAGGAAACCAATGGAGAGTGATCAAGCCTGCTACAACTGCGGAGGTTTGGGCCATTTTAGAAGAAATTGCCCGTCAACTAGAACCCGTGGACCGGTTTCGGGAAACGCCACTGGACCAACCCAAAGGGTCGTGGGAAGGTCGTCGCAGACAGACCCGAAGAGAGAAGGAGACGTACAAAGAGCAAACTAGAGGAAAGACCACCGTTTCTACCGACAGAGAGAGGGAATTCGGTGCAGACTGTGTACGTCCAAGGACAAATAGGAGAGCATCCTATTAATTTTCTGATAGATACCGGTTCCACCGAAACAGTAATATCCACCACAGAGTTTGAAAGAATAGGAGCGACCAGCAAACCGGAATTGCAGTCTATGACGGAGACTATTCGTCAGGCCGATGGTACTCCTCTGCCCGTGAGAGGAAGTGCGTTCATGAATGTGAGGATTGGGGGACACTGCGCCAGGGTTGAAGTGGTCGTGGGGTCCATAAACCACCAAGGCATTTTGGGGATGAACTTCTTACTGATGACGGGTAGCATACTAGATCTGGATCAGCTGCAGCTTAGAATCGGCGACAACACTATTCCATGTAATGGCAACAACTGCAGCTCATTTTCCTGCCGAGTGGTGACAAAGGAGACGGTTCAGGTTCCCCCTGGGCACGAGGCTGTTATTCCAGGAGTGGTGAGACAAAAGGGGAAGTTGAGTGGATGGGGCATCATAGAACCCAGCGACAGGTCTCAACTTGGAAAACGGGGATTGGTGGTTGCAAGCACCTTGGTAAGGGCAGCGGCTGACCAATACCCGGTGAGGGTGTTCAATCCTGGAGACACAGTGGTCACAATCTATAAGGGGACAACAGCGGGTCTCTTAGTACCAATAGACGGCAAGGAGATCAAGATACAGGGGAACGGCGGTATCGTGGCAGGTTTAGAACGGCAAGATGGTGTAGAGGAGGATGAACTACCACGGCACCTAGTGGATTTGTATGCCAGGAGCATTGAAAACTTACCGGAAGGTCAACATGGGAAAGTGAAGAAACTGTTGGTGGACTTTCAAGGCGTATTTTCAAAGGGCGATGACGATCTGGGAAAAACTGACCTGGTAAAGCACAAAATTGATGTGGGCGGAGCACGGCCCAGGCGGCAGCCACCAAGAAGACTTCCTATCTGGCAGAGGGTTGAGGCTGACCAACAAGTGCGGCAGTTACTAGAGAGAGGTACAATTGAACCATCAAGCAGTCCTTGGGCATCGCCGGTGGTTCTAGTTAAGAAGAAAGACGGATCCACCCGGTTTTGCGTAGATTACCGGGCTCTGAACGAGTGCACACTGAAGGACGCCTATCCCATACCTCGTATAAATGACAGTTTGGATTCCTTGGCTGGGGCTGAATGGTTTTCGACTCTTGACTTGGCTAGTGGCTACTGGCAGGTAGAGCTGGATGGAGATGCAAAGGCCAAGTCGGCTTTCGTGACCAGGGCTGGACTGTTCCAATGGAACGTCATGCCGTTCGGCCTATGTAATGCGCCTGCAACCTTTGAAAGGTTAATGGAGAGAGTGTTCGCCGGATTGCAGTGGGAAGTGATGCTGTTGTACTTAGACGACATAGTGGTCTTCGCTAGGAGTGTTGAGGAAGAAGTGGAGAGACTGGTGGAAGTATTTGGGAGACTCAAGGCGGCTGGGCTGAAACTCAAGCCCAAAAAGTGTTGTCTTTTCAAACAGCAGGTGACCTATTTGGGTCACGTCGTGGCGAAGGAAGGAGTCTCAACAGACCCGGAGAAAGTCTTGACGGTATACGAGTGGCCAACCCCGAAGTCAGTGAAGGATGTACGGAGCTTTCTAGGGCTGGCCTCCTATTACCGACGGTATATCAAGGGCTTCGCTGACATCGCAAAACCTCTCCACAGAATAACAGAAAAGGACCGGGCTTTCATCTGGACGGCGGAATGTGACCGGGCTTTTGCCGAACTCAAGGAGAAGCTAACCA
Organism: Crossaster papposus; assembly: GCA_037893245.1. Classification (NCBI taxonomy): domain Eukaryota; kingdom Metazoa; phylum Echinodermata; class Asteroidea; order Velatida; family Solasteridae; genus Crossaster; species Crossaster papposus. Next base: position 2,533,329 of record JBAIAA010000074.1, on the reverse strand, counting down.
CCGCGCCTATACTTGCGTACCCTCAGATGAAGGGTGAGTTCATCATAGACACAGACGCAAGTAACGTCGGAATTGGAGCTGTTCTCTCCCAGAAGCACGAGGATGGCACAGAGAGGGTAGTGGCTTATGCCAGCCGTACCTTGACAAAGCCCGAACGCAACTATTGCGTAACAAGGCGGGAGTTGTTGGCTGTGGTGGTGTATGCGAAGCACTTCAAACAGTACCTGTATGGACAGAAGTTTACAATTCGATCCGACCATGGAGCGCTGCGCTGGTTAAGAAACTTCCGTAATCCAGAGGGACAACTAGCAAGATGGTTAGAAATTCTTAGCGAATACGACTTCACAATCGAACACCGACCGGGCCGAGTCCATCAGAACGCTGATGCGCTGTCCCGTAAGCCATGCAAACAGTGCGGTAGGGAGGACGACATCAGCGACTCACGAGAACCACCGACCGGGGAGGATACGTCGGATGGCACAAGCAGTGAAGAAGAGAGGGGTACAAATGCACTGACACTGCAGTCGATATGGACGCTGAAGGAATTAAGGGACACGCAGTTGTCCGATCCTTCGATTGGACCAATAATGCGAGCAGTAGCAAAGGGCGAAAGGCCGACATGGGAGGCCATCTCGATGGAGTCAACGGCGTTGAAAACATACTGGGCTCAATGGCAGCAGTTGAAGATACGTAACGGGGTGCTGTCACGTAGATGGGAAACAGAAAACGGGAGATACAGACAGTGGCAAGTAGTATTGCCAGCTTCTTTTCAGGAAGATGTCATGACCGAACTACATGACAGTAAGACATCAAGACACCAGGGAGTCTACAAAACATTGCAGAAAGTTCGCCGGCACTACTACTGGTCGGGTATGTCGGCAGATGTGCGGGCAAAGATAAGACGGTGCATCATCTGTGCCCGAAGAAAATCACCTGGTAAAAAGGCTCGGGCACCACTGAAGCAATACGTGGTGGGGGCACCAATGGAAAGGATCGCATTGGATGTGATGGGGCCCCTCCCAAGGAGCGAGCGAGGGAATGCATACGTGCTAGTCATTGGCGATCCATTTACAAAATGGATAGAGGCATATGCACTCCCCAACCAAAAGGCATCAACTGTAGCTAAGACTCTGGTGGAGGAGTTCATCTGTAGATACGGGTGCCCCAAGGAAATCCACAGCGACCAAGGAACCAACTTTCAGTCAGCGGTGTTTCGGGAGGTTTGCAAGCTTCTTGAAATTCACCAGACCCGCACATGTCCCTTTAACCCAAAATCCGACGGGTTTATCGAAAGGTTTAACAAAACTTTGGTAGACATGGTGAGTGTCATGCTGAGACCGGATCAGAAGGACTGGGACGAGCAGCTGTCCTACGCCATGATGGCCTACCGCAGTGCGGCACAAGAAAGTACGTCAGAGTCCCCTTACTTCATGTTAATGGGACGAGAAATTACCCTTCCCCTGGATGCCCTGACGGAAGTACCGGACGAGGAAGAGGATCCACTGACCACAGACTACGCTCAAAACCTTCGGGGAAAATTGAGTGAAGCCCATGACAAAGCAAGGGAGAACATCAAGGCAAGCCAACAGCGACAGAAACGGAACTATGACAGGCATGTGGCGGGGAAAGACATCAGGAGTGGCATGTTTGTGTGGCTACACAACTCAGCAAGGAAAAAAGGGCTTTCACCGAAGCTGCAGTTCAAGTGGAAGGGCCCCTATCTGGTTACAGATAAATTGTCAGATGTGACCTTTCGTGTTCAAGACAAGCCAAGAGCCAAGCCTAAGGTAGTGCATTACGACAAGCTGAAGCTGTATACAGGGCCTACTCTAGAGGACTGGCGGACTAAGCCAAAACCTTGTCAGGAGGAGCCCGCGGGAGAACCACTAGAATTGCAAACCACCGAAGAAGTAGACAAGTTCTTTGAAGATACAACCCAGGCAGAGGAGAAGCAGGATGGCTCGGAAGTTAACCAACCGCCTCGGCAAACTGATGGGGGGGTTACGGAGCCATGTCTAGATTTGGAGGAGGGAGTAACTTGTGATACAGATATACCTGCAGAGGCCTCAAAGTCAACACAAAAGTTTCCTATCGAGCTTCCAAAACAACGAAGAAATCCTACGAGGCAACGGAAACGCCCGGTTCGACTAAGCGATTACGAATAACTTTGATTTTCAACGGAAAAAAAGATCGATCAGGGTGATTAGAAATAATACGCGAGCGGCGCCCTCAATCGGCAGGAGTGAACGGCGCTGGTGCGGTGACGTCACGTAGCGCGCACTTGACCGTTGCCATGCTAGCGCCACAGCGTAGTACTGCAAATGGTACAGTTCGTACCTCAGCCAGCATCAGTAAACACGCACGCATTCAGCCTCTCGAGCTTATTCCGACTGATTATTCCACCAGGATTCCGACAGCTTATTCCGACTAATTATTCCACCGTGATTCCGACAGCTTATTCCGACTAATTATTCCACCGTGATTCCGACAGCTTATTCCGACAAGCCGTATTCCACCGGGATTCCGACAGATCATTTCATCGGAAATGCCAAGCGATAAGCAGGAAGGGAAGAGAGATCACGGACACCGTGACCGACCAACAGACAAGGACCGGCGGAAAGAACCTCGGGCTACACCACACCACTGTCCACAGTCGGGGTGCGGGGTCGAGACCACGCAGAAGTCTAACATGGTGAGGCACGTACGGGAATGTCATCGGGCTAAAACCTCCGGGTTCCTCTGCGCGACCTGTGGAGAGCGCTTCACAAGAAGAGATACCCGAGACAGGCACGTCGCCAGGATTCACCGTGGCGGTAAACCCCAGCGCTCTGGAGCTCCATCGCACCCTCCGCCGTCGGCAACCCACCGAAACCCGCACTCTTCATCTCCGCTGCCCCCTCTCCCACCTGAGCCAACGATTGAGCTGCTGGCCCCGCCTCTTTCTCAGCCCGGTACACCACTATCCACCACAGCAACCGAGGGGGAACATCCAAGGAAAGGGGGGAAAAGCCTCAAGACTCTCCTAAGGGAATACCAGTCCAGGGCTCCGATGGTTGTGGATTCCACCACATCTGAGAGTGACACGGAGGTAGACCGGCACCCAAAAACCAGTAGCAATGCCGACAGAATTGACATGGTTATCACCACGACCTTCTACAAGAATGACATTGTGGTCCACCAAGAAGAGATAAAGCGGAGCTTCAACATGAATGACATATAACTATACGATAGGCGTTACATAACTAAGTTAATTGTCTCCTTGTTAAACCTAGTTTTAAATTTTAAGTTGTTGAGGACTTTTTCTATTTTTGTATAAAGTAAAACTTGTTGAGGACTTTTTATATTTTTGTATAAAGTAAAACTTGTTGAGGACTTTTTATATTTTTGTATAAAGTAAAACTTGTTGAGGACTTGTTATATTTTTGAGAAAGTTACCCGTTTGAGGACCTAAACTTGAGCTTTTTAATAAACTTGCCAATTGTTATGCAAAAGTTAACTCTGAAAAAGATACATCTTTTATAACGTGTTAACCTTTATATTTTCAAGTTACAGAGAAACAAAAGATTGTAATAATTTATAGGAAACCGATTTTCTGTTGTTAAGCAAACGGATTATTTGGATTGAGTAGAATATTCTAAGAGTTTCCAGGGACTGAAAACCTTGGGAGGGGGGCTATGTGACGGAATAAGAATTATAAAGTCACCAACTGTATGTTTTAAAGGCCTTGCAAGTCACCTACACATTGCATATTAGGGAATCCTGGTATCTGATTGGTCAATTGCGTTTATGCACTGTTGTATGTCAAAGAGAAGTTGTACTTGGCCTATGGGGCTCAAAGTTTATAAAAGGCGATGCAGGGCTAAGATTTAGGGAGTTGATTGCTTGATCAATAATTACTAAGGCTCTTGATTATAATGGAATGACATGACGGATGATGACTGATTAAAGGCAATGACCACTGTTCTTGATGAGAAACCTCCGATTACCAATTATTAGTCCTCCCATTCCGACTCCTCCCACATTCCGTCTCCACCCTATTCCCATTCCGACTCCTCCCACCTTCCGACTCCACCCTATTCCCATTCCGACTCCTCCCACCTTCCGACTCCAACCCTCCCATTCCGACTCCTCCCACATTCCGAGTCCACCCTATTCCCACATTCCACCACATTCCCCATTCCCACTGGCTCTGCTTCACCAGTCTACTGGTCCTGTCCTCCAAGCAAAGAAGATAGCCTGGTGCTGTGGTCCAACACCGCTGGGATACGACACCGTCGAGGCGACACGCTACCGAACGAACCAGTCAGACGCAGGAGGACTGGTACGCTAACGACGAACGTCACAATATTGAATAATAAATATTTGTACTGTATTGTGGATGGCAAAGGGTGATACACTGTAATGAGTCATTATAAAGTGTAAAGGTACATGTAGGATACACTATTTGCAGATATCCAAAATATTTACTACCGAATTATTAGGTAATATCTTACTCATTTGAAAGCAAATGTGACCCAGCACGATTAAATGAGACACTTTGCGCCAAAAATAAAAATTGAGATTTTGATTTCATCATTTAAAGCTTGTTTAGCTTTAAATGATGAAATCAAAATCTCAATTTCCATTTTTGCTGCAAAGTGTCTCATTTACTCGTGCTGGGTCACAAATATTAATTCTAGGCATCCAGCCAAATGATTGCGCTAGATATTGTGCAATTATTCCGAAAAATTGAATTTTTTAAATAACAATTTGTGATCGGCTGATCGCCAGGATCGCCAGACGGCGATCGCAAAAAAACAAAGATAACATAACTGCCCGATACATTTATTAGGCGAGTGTCATAGCTCCGTGCTTGGAAACTAAAGCGCCCTCTACTGATCGAAACAGGAAAAGTGGCAGGCACAAACACCAAAATCCTAGAACATGAGATTATCTTTTACCTTCCACGGCAATGTCAAAGTCATCATGTGAGTAGCGTTCCTGTCCGTAGGCAATGAATACGTCATCATCTTTGAAGAAATCTTGAAGACACGTGATCTAGGAATTAGAGGATAAACATAAAGACAAATTTTGCCATCAAACTAGTCAAAACTTGCATTCATTTGCACAAACTCACTGTGATCAGAATTGGTATGATTTGGAGAAAATTATATTTCGACAATAGACCACATAATATTATAGACTTTTGCATGTCATTGAACCTGCTGTGTATTCATATGCCCTCTAAGATGGCCGCTATATGCATAAGGTCTACTAACATTAAAAGCTGAATACTATTGAAAACTATCCAGCAGCAAGATTTTGCAACATGCTTTTTAAAGATTTCTGAAATGTCTCCCATCAGCATAACAAATATTGATTTTTTTTCAGGAATATTTATTAACAATTTTCTGCCAGAGCCATTTTGGGGGGTAAAATTTACACTGGCACCAGCTGCATACCGTTGCAAACAAACGCATGCAGGGGACCAGTTTTATCAGACACCTTACTAATGGAAAAGAAAAAATGGAAAGTGAAAATGGACCCGGCTACATCACATAGGACATAATGAGATTGGTTAGTGTGGATATCAGAGAAGATTTTTATCAGAGAAGTTTTTTATCAATTTTTTTTTAGAAAATCGTAATTTTTTCGGCAGATGGTCACACATCATGATCCTGTCTCATCACCATTTTTTTACACGTTTGTTTGGAGTCCTGGGGGATTTTTATAAATTACACCCAAACAAAGGAAAGTGATCTCCAGTGCTGCATCTGGTGAGGTGGGAAGAGGGGGAAAACAGGAGAAATGTTCTTTTTGGGGGGGTCCAGGTGGAATTCTAGACTTGATAATTTGCTATAAATATTGATGAAGTGTGAATTTGATGTTGGGTGAGTCAACTTTAGTCTTATCTGCAGTAGTTGTGTCTAACACAAAGACAGTTCGTGCTCTCCTTCAACTATATGTACTATCCTGTTATTGTGCACTGTCTTTTGTCCGCGAAGGTGGAACCAACATTTTATCGTCTATGGTGCAGATGCCACTGATGAATTTGGGACGCGAGCATGGAGGATGCCCGCCTCTCCAGATTAATCACCGAAGTAGGCCAATCGTGACTGTCCTACCAATTGGGTGGATTGTGTTTGCTCTTCCGGAGCTTTCGCATCACCCCTTGGGAATAGCAAACCCTCTTCTCTCAAATACTTAGCAAGATCAACCTAGTTTCCCCCGTGGTACACCAATGTTGGCACATCTCTACACCACTTCTCTATGAAATCTAACCCCTCGCTACACACCAGGGTTCTTTTGTTAGCCCCGAAACTCAAACCATCCAGTCGTGCTCTTGAGATTTACTCCCTTCTTGGTCTCATTAAACCATCACCTCTGTTGGGCATTTTGCTGGGTATAATGGGAGGCTGTTCTGGTCTGGGGTACATCTGGAGAAGGTGGCGGACATGTACACTCGTGTTTCGTGACAAATTTGGAGATGAGATTTTGGGGGTTTTCTTTCTTGGTGTTTAACCCCTGGCTGAAAATCAAGGACTTATGATTTGTGAATATCTAATGATAGCTACATGTACCGGTACATGCACGTATGGATAAAGACTTGCACTCGCTTCACAATGACCGTCTATCAATGCAAATCTAGCCACAATTTTGGTCAAACACCGACATTACAGGTGTATTTTATGTGAAGAATGTGAAGTTTGAAGATATTACATTGCAGGTCAAAATCTTAAATTTATTCAAAGTGTGCCTGATTTTTCACAAAGGCATAGAAGAAATTTGTCTACAATCATCATGGGCTTTGCATTGGTGCCATTGAAATATTTCAGCAGAAGAATTCAATGTTTATTATTTTAGGACATCTTTCTTCTTCGGATAGAACTCGGCTTAACACTCACAACTCAAGTTTCTCTTATGGCAAACACGCCTTCTCACACTCTGCTGCTGAACTTTGGAACAGTCTCCCAATTAGTGTCCGTGATTCTACTTGTGTTGTTACATTTAAAAGTAAACCTAAAACTTATCTCCTTCCTAAATAGTAGATTTAAGTTTTGTTCTAGTTTGTTTTAATTTATCCTTTCTTTTGTTATCTGCTTTGACCATGGAAAAGCTATTATAAAGAGTGCAAAGGGTTGCCTAGTATTAGGAATGCACAGAACTGTAGCAAAACAAAGAATTACCTGAACTTGAAATCAGAGAAGGAATTGCTTTACCCAGTTTGCACCGGGAATATTTTGACATTGACCAGGATCGTTTTTTTCACGAACCTTAATCCGAGGCGGATTCAAGCCAGCATCTGTGGGTAGCACACCCTAATATTTTCGGACTCGCTCGCTGTGAGCCGGTCGCCGACAGATTTTTCTAGCCTCGCGTGCGATGTGTTTATACGTCATTCGTCAAGTGAATTCTCGAGAAAATAATGTGCGTGTATACTGGCATCTGACGCGGACTGGTTAATGGCAACAAAAGAGAAGTAAATGATCGCTGAGGCTGCTTCTAATATTCCTCCGGAACATTTCTTCATCAACGCAGCCTCATCAGCGATCATCAATCAGTTGCTGTTCAAGTTAGTGTACAATGTAGCTTGCTCACATGCTGTTCTCATTAATTACTTGTTCAATGGTCCATCCAAAGAGATCTTGGCTAAAATCAAGAGGTTGTGTGTTACCGGGGGGGTAGGGGGGGGGGGGGGGGGGGGAGGCTAATATGTATTTGTAAATAATCTGTGCCCGCACGCACGCAACCCAAGCATTATGTTTGTGCCCTATATTTTAGTGTCCTGCAAATAACAGAATTGGTCATTTTGAGAAGAGTACAATTCTGCAAGTCAAGGTGGCTTCAAATTACAACCACAAAGATCAGGATCACAAATACATGTAGTACACAAATAAATAAATGTCCAAACACCCCATTTCACTTGTAACAAGCCATACACTGACGAATAGAAGGTTTGTTTTTAATGCATTTAAAGCAACATTATTTTAAGTAAAGATATCAAGTAAAAAATAATAAATGTACCAGTTTTTATTTATTTATAATTTTTTTTTTTTTTTTTTTAAATTGTTTTGTTTGGGGGGTTTTACGGTGTATATGAAGTTGACAACCGGAAACTATTTTTGCCAAATTATATTAGATGCACTTTATAATACACTGCATGAATCCATGGATAAACATCAGTATAATACCACAGTACATTGACCAAATCACTAAAGATGAAATTTTATTTATAAAATCTTGCTAATAAACGTACAACAAATAGGTACCGGTAGGTAACAAATCATTTTACTTCTAAATTCTGGGAAATAAATTACTTCGTAGGCACACACGAGTAAATTTGTCAGTTGCTGTCATGTCATAAAAACATCTTTTTCTGTTTCAACGTGAATATAATGGCTGCAAAGGGACCAGAAATGCAGGTCTGTTTTCCCCATGCGCTGACTGAGTCGCCTCTATCGGCCATTGAAACTAGCGCTTTCCCCTGGGCTATGATTTAATACAGTGTTGACAAATCTTGAAACTCGATACACATGTAGAGATGCACATGTGCAGAAAATTTTAATTTCTTTTGTTACCAGACAAGTACCGGGTACGTGCGCATGCATGCGTATACCTGATGGTTAAAAATTGTCTGGGTATATTTTGACAAGCTTTAAGTTAATTGTTTTTTGGCAGGCTGCTTATCGTTTTGTTGAATGTTTTTTTACCGGTATAAATTTCTCTCTCAGACGATCATCTTCGTAGGAAAACGGAAGTGCATATTTTAAGCAATCAAGCACGCGCGAGTTACACAAGGCAGAAAAATGTTCCAAACGTGCGCTTTTTGCTCGAAATGTGTTCAAAATACGGTTGCAGCTGACGTGCATTACACAGAGTCAATAACGAGACCGCGCCATACAGTATGTAACACTATTGTATCACATTGCCTTTGAGTGCAGTTCAGGGCCACGGCTGCTTACTTACATAAAAAGTAGCTTAAAAGGTGAAAAAAACATGCGGACCAGTGAAAATTACTGGTCGGCCGGCTAGTAAAAAAAAAAGTTAAGGGGAAACCCTGTATGCAAGTTGACGCTTAAAATACCAATGCACATAACAATTTAGTAGGAAATGACGTCACTTGAGAATGGTACACATGTATACTACAAAAAATAATGCATCTGAATTTGTATTATTGAAAAAATACATTCTTATCAGAATACAGATTTTGTCCTGAAGGACAATTGCTAAGGCTAAAAATCGGCCCATTAAAAAAAAAAATTGAAAGATAGTTTTAAAGATTGACCCTAAATTTTCTCAGCAATCCAGCCCCTTTAAGCCCATCCAAGTCACATTTTATTAGGATTTGGCAGAGAAGTATGGAGTACGCAGACTGCCCAAAATGAGATGCAGAATATCTGCACCGATTCAATCAAACATGGCTTAACCACCATTTACTGTTCAGGCCTGCAGTGGTTTCTTTTAGCAGCATCTTGGATTGGAAGTCAGAAACGATCCAGTATAAGCCTTGGACACGTACGTACATGGTGTACATCACGATTAGATTCCGCAGAGTAATATACTAAAAACCCTAAAGCAATATCTTCTTGTAAATTCATCCATTTCACAGTATTTTGTTTACGTCTTCATTTTTAAGTTCAATGATTACGAACATGTAAAGTGTATACTTCAGTTAAATAAAAAAGAATGTCCTAAACTTTCTACCCGGTTTACATTTAGTAACAGCTAATACTGAACATAAAAGTAAGAATAATTGTTGCAACTTGACTCTATGACAGAACCTCTGCCCCATCAGTTAGTCATGCACACACCTACATTGTGTATAAATTCCATTCCAATCAAGTACGGTACAGGTTATCTAATAAGAAATGTTTCGGCGAACGGTTTCCGCTCCAAGAAAAATCAAAGAATTTGCCAATAATTAGATGTAGTAAGCACTATGCCCAATCGATGTATTGTGTTAAGCGATGCATGCTTGATACGTACGTTTCAGTTAATTGCAGTAAAGCGCATGATCAATATTTTGTACAGGCTTTTTTTTTCAAAAACAATGGCAAAATAGGCTGTGTTTTTGGCTCTGGGCTCAATCTCTGCATGCCCTAGGTTTAAAATGCTGTTATCTTTTGTTTATTTGAGCAGTAGCCTATTTCAACATTTAGATTTTTTTTTTAATGGGCAAATTCAGTATTTTGTATCGTCTAAAGCCGCGTTCGCATTGGACTTAATATTGTCAAATGTTACGGTACGTGATTGTCAAAGTTTACGGTGTTAAATCCTCCGCTAGAAGCTTGGGCCTGTAGATCTTACTGTTGCGGAAGGTAAAATGGACAATTTGACAATGTTACCACCTGTCCGCATTGGATTTAATTTGGTTAAGTTCTCCGTAGGTTTTACCAAAAAAAGTCCAATGCGAACGCGGCTCATGACAGAGTTTTTAAAAGCTCAGTGAACTAAACAGGATGGATTTTTTTAATCTTGTACATTTTAGAGTAATGGTCAAGAAGATTACAGACTAGGAGTTTTAGATGATTTCTCAGAATCATTAATAAGACATCTTGCCAAATTGTCTCTGTCACCATGCACTTGAATTAATAAAGCTGAAATTACCCATTTTATAATATGTGGAAACTGGCAGAACTGTGAGGAACGGAAGCGACCCATTTTTGACAGATCTACATGTATTTCATGCAGAAACTGGATAAATTCTGAGAAATTCCAAGTGTTTTAGCTGCCTTGGGTCAAAATGGCTGCACCGGGCTGTATACTTCCCAGAGGGATGATCTACCATATGAGATGTTATTTGGAAGTTTTATGGGCCCAATGTTAAGGGCGCTTTGATCTTAGACTTTAAAGGGATCGTATACGTTTGGTAATTGGAACCCACTGTTGGTATAAAACTAACCTGTAAAAATTTCATCTCAAAAGGTGGTAGCAATTTTGAGATATTGCGGAAAATCTGGAGCAGTTAGGTCCACGCAGGAAGAATAATCTGCATTGGAATACACAGTCTGAGAAACGTAACTGCAGTAACGCTTCTCAGATTCAAATTTAACCGCAGTACTTCGAAGTGAAAAGTTTCTAAAAATGCATTATACTATCCAAAGCTGCTGTACTTCTTACTTAGTAAGTTTTTATTGCCATTAATTTTTGGAGTAATTACCAAACGTATACGATCCCTTTAAAAGCGCTACCGGTATATAAAAATCTGTTATTATCAATACCACATCCTCTATACAGGTACATGTATAACAACTACCAGTAAACTAAATCTGTAATAGGGAAAGTAAGGCTGTGTCCGAAACGTGCTTCCAAAGAGCTTAGGGAGTTAGGGCTACGTCTATTGTCAGCCTGCTCATGCATCGTTGCAATGGGCGAACACCTAGACAATAGCCATAGACAAAAGATTCAGGCTAATGTCTTCTTTGATTAACATGTTTGTGTAGGAGGTGATTATAAAGAGAAAAAAGAATTTGAAAAAAAAAATAATAAAAATACAAGACAAACGTTGACATTTATTACCATTACTTTTATTTATTTATTTATTTATTTATTTACGATGACTAATTACTGATATTGAAGAGCAAATGTTGATCATTCAGATCATCAAATACTTTTTATTGTATGCGTTATCTGCAGACCATATTTCAAGCTTTAACACAATTTCTTCCAACAGCTTGCATATTTTGCAATTTACCATAAATCTGAATGAAAGTCGCAAACATCACCATCTCTACATATCTCTGCACTAAACAAAAACGATGCACCCATTTATAAGTTACTGCTAAATTTCTCCATGGATCTGGACCTAAAAAGCTGTCATAATAGGTGAGTTATTAAACTATCTTTCATTTTTTTAAAGAGAGTAACAAATTATGTCAACATGGATCGGATGATCGGAGAGACACAAGATGAAACGTGTTGTGAGTTTGGGTGAGAAATGTAAACACGATACCCGTGACTCATTGATGATAAAGCGTCAGAAATGTGTACTAAGACCATTTTCCAAACTCCAGCTTCGTCTTTGGCTTCGTTCATGCACTTTGGCAACGGTGATGGAGCCCGAAAGGGAGCCTAAGCTGGGGTTAAGAAAACGGCTTATAAAATTACAATGACTGTCTGGTCCCCAGAGCCCCAGGCATGTATACACACCAGACATAATGAATGTGTTCTATCAGAACATTGGGTTCCTCAAAATAGGGCTAATACATTTTATTTTGAAAACCACATGTAATTGCAGACGTGTTTGGAGATGAAATGCATTAGGAATATTAATTTATTGATAGATTTTTGTTTTCTGCATGCACACATATTGTGGCCATAATGCGTAGCTTTTTCATTACATTTCATTACATTTTTCATTAACCCTAACTCCTTTTGGTGATTTACTACATGTACCGGTAGGAACCTTCCTCATCCTTGCAAATCCCAACACCCTGTGCTATTAAAGGTAGGATAAACCATTTGCAGATATCAAAAAAATTTACTACCGAATTATTAAGAAATATCTTACTCAACTGAAAGTAAATAATGATTCTAGGCATCCAGCAAAATGATTGCGCTAGATATCTTTTAATTATTCTGAAAAATATAATTTTATAAAAAGAAATTCGCATTTCGCTGGACGGCGACCACGAAAAAACACAAATAACATAAGAATAACTGCTCGACGCCGGTTGAAAACAAACGCTGTTTTTCGTGGCATATATGAATGTAAAACTTCGGACAGGTTATCTAAACGATATTTACTATAAAATACAACCTCCCAAATCCACCCATTCATGATAATTCGAGCAATTACCAATGGGCACTAAACAGCTGGACTCCACAAAGCCCTTGTGTTGGAGTTTGGCTGGATGGGAATCATTAGGGTTAAATTTATTTGTTTAATTAAATTGTTTTATTTAGAACTTTCACATTGAAATTGTAATGAAATACACATAAAATGTAGTATTTTTTATTAATCTGACAGCAAGCAAAGCTACATTTTTGTGTGACCAAGCTATGGTGAGTCAACACTTCACTTTTTTGTTGTTCCAATAAAAACTTGAACAAACAAACTAGACATTTTTGATGGAAACTTAATTGGTTCAACTGAAAACCCTCCACACTTGCACTTTTTTTTGACAAATGTTTACTTTTCTACTTTTACTTTACTAACGGACTCAGGCGAATAAATCATTTGGGTTAGCTTGACTGATGAATTGAGGTTTGGGCCGATTGTTTACCAAAATAAACAAAGAAATCTGTGAAATCTGAAATGACTGTCGATAAAAAACGTAAGATATTTACATGCAAGTACTGTATGTCATCTGCCGAGTGCATATTTTATTTGAATGAATTTTAAACATAATTTACTTATGAACAGAGTTAGGGCAAAATGCCCAAAAAAAATTGTAAAGCATTTCCTTCTGTAACTTGTAAGGAGCGAGTTAAAGCCTTAAATTCATTCTCAAATCCAAACGAACCCAGAACAAAATATCTTGTAGCCAGTGTATTAAGTCGAAACTAAATTAAAATAGGATTAAAGCATTCTTCCGAAATAATATTTATTAGACATGTACAAACTTGTGGTCTAACCACAATCTAATAATCTTTCTAATAAGCAATGTGTAATTTGAGTTCATGCAAGACTAAAGTTGGCATGTTGGTTTATACAATTCTCTTGTGTGTGTGTGTGCGTCTGTTGCGATTTTGCAAAGCTAATTTGACAAATTAATCGAGAGATTCTAAAATTCAATTATAAAACCCATTCAAATGAAGGCATAGTACTTTTATTTTCTTTTTAAATGCTGCAGGTTTGTTCACTGCATGCACTGATGAAGAGTTCATATTTTGAAGAGTTGGCTAAAAACGAGTGAAAAATACTGATAATTGTAAACTTGTAGATAAGGTTCACTAAAATGTAATTGTGTCCATTAACGTACATGTAGAGGTGTTTAGTATTCAAACCGTTTTAGTAGGTCTTTAACTAATTCCCAGCTGGACTCTGTGGATCCAACAGCAAACAGACAAATAAGACAGTTGGATCTTTTTGGATTTAGCAGACAAGTCATTTTATATGCTCAGGTACCCAACAACTTGCCTAGTTGGACTGTGTTGGATCACTTGAGCAGTAATAACATAAGTCACGGTTGGACTCTGTTGAATTTAGTCCTAGGTAAACATTAGGGTGCTTAGGGTACTCACATGTCGTCCGTCCAGCGTGTAGAGTTTTCTGACAGCTCCCGAATCCAGCTTGATGGCATCGGTGATGTCCGTCAGGACCTGGTCAAAGGAGTGAGCAGTCTTCTTGTTTAGCAGGATCCGGACTGCTTTGCGGGGCTTGGCACCGCTCTTGATGATGGTCACTAGTTTAGGCTTGATGAAGTCACGGTGATCCTCGATCAGCCCCTCCGTGGTGCGAGGCATGGGACTGCCGCTGTCGCGCCCGGCCTCACGCCATGCCTCACGCCCTGCCCCGCCCCCAGCACCGGCCACATCTTTGTCTTTCTTGGCCACGATGCCGACGCGCCAACTCGGATCGCTGTTCTTCAGGTAATCGATCCTCTTGAAGACCTCGACCGAGGAGCAGACGTAGCTCTCACCAGCTTCCAGATGGTCCAAGCTGGAGATCTTGCGGGTGCCGTCGATGCTGAGAATCTGCCGCACGCCTTGTGGCAGGTGGGATTTGTCCGACAGGGTGCGCGTCAAGTCGGCGAGGAGCGACTCGAAGGTGCGGAAGCGCTCGGCGGAAACGGCGTAGACAATGCCCTTAAAGAAGCGGTCGCCATTGCGGTAAAAGCGCACCTTCTTGGCCTTCTTCTCCAGGGTGCGCTTCTGGAGGGAGGTACGAATCAGGAGGTTGTGGGCACTGTGGCAGGGGCTGGGTAGGCCATTGCGCATGTGGCGCTTGCGGTCAGCTTGCGGCCGGAAATGCTCAAACTCGGCCATAGAGAGGGACAAGTCTGCCATTGTTGGCTGTTGTAAAATCTTGGCAGGACTGTAGCAAATCACAGCAAATTACCTATTTTACACAATAAAAGAATATAAAATCATTCCTTCTATTGTCAAAAAGGCTCCACGAAACTTCAAAAGCAAACGTAAAACAAATAAGAGCCCATAATTTTCCACTTAATGGCGCTGTGTTTATTTTTCAAAAAATGACGTGTGGAAAACACATTGCAATTCATACAGTCTGCAAGCTCCGATTACTGATTAAAAAAGAAAAAATTTCTTCAGAGATCTAATCAAATATTACAAATCGACTTCTTACAGCTATGTATGTATCTTAAGGAGTTTGGAACTGTTGAGTGAGTGAGTTTTTAGGGTTTAACGCCGTACCAGCATCAATGGCCATATTCACGGCGGGAACAAATTTCATTCAACAATTTATTATTTCATTCAACAATTAATGTGAAGAAGTTACAGTTTTAGAGGTGGGAGGAAAACCCCAGAAGAATATCCTGGGGAAAAACCCACGGAGTCAGACAGGGACTGAAAACCCAATCCACATATTGGCCCAGGCCGGATTCGAACCCGGGTCATAGTGGTGGAAGGCGAGGAAAGAACCGCTACACCAACCTGACTCCCCCTGGAACTGTTGAAAGGGGTCAACAGGATAACTGCTTAAATATGGGCATGCTGATAAAATAAACACACAAGGCAGCAAAAGATTGTTTTAACACTGCGCAAAATAATGACACAAAAACAAAGATTTTCACAATTGAATAAAAGTCAAGATATAAAAAATAAAGACAATAGACAACTTGCCGTCTGCCTAAACTGAAATCCACACATTCACACACCTGTTTACTCACTTCTATCGGATGAATCGCACAAGCGTGAAAAAAAATACAATATCCACATGCACCGCTGACCAAACCCACATGCACCGTCTGTGCAATACGGCGACGAAGTGGTTCAAGGAATCGCTGTGACGACTATAAGAAAACGACCTCGGGTTTCCCTGCGTGATGACTGACTCACGCAGGACCAAATATAGCTCATTACCTAGTCACCTTGTTAGCAGAATGCACTGCATTATGGGGCTCACAGCCTAGCGCAGACGCGTACAAGACTATCTGGACATAATTAAGCGATTCAACTACACAGGCATAATGTGCGAGGGGGTGTGCAGCGTGTGTGTATGTTTGTACGCGGTCTCTCGAGGGACATTGATTTATTCGAGGGAACCTAATTGCATTCTTGCGTAATATGCATGAGTCACACCATCAGCATGGCCAGTCATCAGAGACTCTGTTGGGAGTTGGGAATTTATAAAATCCTCTGCTTATCAGAGACAACCAAGTCATGATGAGTTTTGGTATTATTTTCATTTGCACCTTAAATGTCAATTATATAAACAGAACTATGTTATCATATGAATCAAGTTGACTAATCATAAAGGCAAATTTTAAGGACCTGCAACAAGATTAATGGGCCCATAACAAAAATTTAAAATCATCTGATAAATACTCGGCATATGGTAGCCATATGTGCGCTTGATACGCATATTTGATTAATGGGAGTTTGATAAATAAACGGTTAGTTTATAGAAGGATCAGATTTTTCATCTGAATCACAACGCGTGTTGTGCCAAAGATGGGTTTAGTCATCAAATGTCGGTAGACTTATACCAAGCATTAATTGTGACACGATCAAGCAAGCGGAATGAGTCGGATGTCGGGGAATCCCAAAAATGTTTTAATCAGAACTGTGTTATTCGTTGGTATTTAAACAAATTTACATAACTCAACAACAAAACATTGTATCAACATGGGGTTTTCAGTTTTTAAAATGTACAGATGCCCTCTTTATAACTACATGAAAACTCATTTTTTGACCGGAGCCGACATCCGACTCATTCCGCTTGATCGTGTCACAATTAACTAATTGGTTAACATAAATTGCTTTGTTAGAACAAGCAATTTAAATACCAATTTACGACCTCGGGAAGAAAATTACAAAAATGTATTAAACAAAAATGGGTCAGGAAACAACCAGGGGCCAATTTCATAGAGCTGCTAAGCACACAAATTTGCTTAGCACAAAAAAGTCTTGCTCATTAATAACAAGTTATCAGCCAAAATTCAACTTTTTTTTTCATGCTAAGCAAAAAACAGCTGATTATCAATCTAAAATAATAAAGATCACGTGAAAATTTGGTCTGTAACCTTGTTTTTGCAAAGGACGAATTGTCATGCTAAGCAAATTTTTGTGCTTAGCAGCTCTATGAAATTGGCCCCAGGTGGTCTAGTTCAACCCTTGACGCTGGGAAGCGACTATAGCCATGGCCTGCTAATCAGTCCGGAATACTGTTGTCAGCTGTGCAACACGAGAGCACACAGCAAATGTGACCTGTTCCAACGAAACCCGGACAAAGTCGACTTTTTAGTTTTTCAGATTTTGCCTTTTTTCAAATTCTCTAGGTTCTCAGCTTTAAAATGATGTATCATTTACATATGTACCCCCACCCTATCTTCCCTGGATTTAGTGATAAAACCCCGACAACCTAATTATGAGATAAACAGCTTTGAAGTTCAGAAAAGCGTATTATTTCTGTACACAAATGTTTCACAAAATTGACAAAAAAACACACTTCTGGTGGACGGATTTTGTTCGAATTTGGGGAGATTGTAGATTAATAGCGAGTGACTTAGGAAAACCTAAAACCTCAAAATGGTAAAATCCATCCCAAAATGACTTCAGGAGTACATTGTGACAAAACACATTGTGCGACTTTGTCCGGGTTTCGTTGAAACAGGTCACAAATGTTCCACAGCTCCACGCTTAGGTCCATTGTGCAGTGCAGCTGCTAGACAAAGGCTGCTGTGGATATGTATACATAACCAGTGAGTGAGGAATTAATAAAAGCGTCAAGGGTATTTAAGGCTCATAGGCAGGGCTGTTAAGGGGGGGGGGAGGGGTCAGATGACCTTCCTTATATCAGCGGCAGGTCCACTTTTTCCTTGGTCTGTTCATTATACTTTTTTTCGGCATACAGACAAATTTAATCACACACGGTGGAGCACGCGCACACACGGACATTAGGGGGGGGGGGGGGGGGGGGGCAGTAGCTCTATCAACTATTGAAAATTAATGTCGCATGGCCCCTCGAGAGTGAAACAGCGCCGCCAATAATTAATGAAAAAATTTCCTTTGTTGGATTCGTCTATAAATTTATAGGCACACAATTTTGAATTCATCATGAGGGTGTTTCTTGTGTGAGAATTAAAGTTAAACACCTGAAACAGTCGTCATTTTTATCCTAGCAGCACATATGATAATAAAGCCTTAAGGTCTTATTGGACACTTGGGGCCCTGTACATGCACTTTTTACAGTAGTATCGAACACATTTTATTAAAGTCGAGAGGGGTTGAGTGGCCCTGCATTCTATAGTTGCTCCTTTATTAATATCCTCCCCCCAAAAAAACCCAAAACAACACCAAACAAACCCCAAAACACAAGCACTTTTTAAACTAATTTTTTGACTTTGTGGCTCCAAAAATTACTGATTAGTTTAAATTTCACTGTTCGTGTTCTTGTTTTACTCCCCCAACCCCCAAAGGTTACATGTACACTCCTGCCGCAGACACTGTACACGTACAATTCTTGAATTTCATTTTCAATATAAACACATCAATTTGATAATTGTCATCAATACCAATTTCAATGTTCATTTAGCCGATTTTGTTTCAAATCGATAAAATTGTACTTCATTTCATTGTGTAACACAATTCATCAGTCACATTTGCTCAGCCTGATTACTACAAAGTCGAAGGATACCTCCGACAACAGTAGCGCAAGATAATGCCAAAATGTTAAAAAAGCGATAACTAGAGGCCAGTAACTCGGTCTAGATAAGTACATGTAAAAAAAACATCCGACTATCAAAAACAGGCCTAACAAAAACGGCCAACGAAAGTTCAAAATAAAGTAGACACAATAAATGGTTTAGGCCGGCTATATGTAGACCCATGGAGGAATAAGAAGGAATGGTACGGTAGACCTAAGGTTAGGGAGGCCACCTGGGCTGCACTGCCCCCTCACCTGAAGTGCCATCGGCTTATGATAACACCACCTGACCACTAGCATATTCCGATTGCAAGTTAGAGATAAATTGACCAAAACTTACTTGTTCTTAGTTTCACCAGCGTTAAACACGATGTCCGGAAAATGTTGCAGCCAGCGCGCGTACGATACGATTGTCCCGCAAAACACACACGTTGTCGAAATGCCAAAAGTTTGCCCTAGTGACATGTGTATCATAGTATCTGCACGCAAAATGCACAAGCACGGTACCAGGCCAAATCCTGTAGTAAAAGTGCACACAACAATGAGGGTGCCAGGCTAATGAGGGTGCCAGGGTTAGTGATCGAATCACCTGCATTGGATTGACAGTTCTTTCTGATTGGGGCGCGTGCCGCTCATCAGGCATTAACAGGTGCATAGTCGTTTGTGATTGGTTGGTTGGTTTACCAACAGTTCACTGTTATTCATTAATAGTGTAGAATGAATTTCAGACTAAAATCCGGACTCATTGGTAGTACACGTACCAGTAATATTGCACATGCTCAATTAAGTGATAATCATCATACATGTAATTAGGAGAGTGACCGGTCACGTAAGGCCAACAAAAGGTGTTTAACCAATAATAGGGGGAAAGGAGTTCGATTTGCACAGGACTCAGATACTCATTTCACACCGGCAAACTAATGAAAATGTGTTGTGCTGAATTAAAAAAGAAAGATAAAAGAAATAGAAATCACCAAGTTCCATTGTAAAAATTGACTGAATAGTTTTACCTTAAAAAGAAGATATTGTAAATAATAAACAATCCTTTTTTTCAATTAATAGCGTTTTGCAGACATCTTTCAGCTGGTTAAGTTTGTATTTTTACAAGAAACAAATATTCACAAAATTCTCAACTTTCAAGATGACAGGATTGACTCCATACAGAGTGAAATTCAAATAACAAAACTAATATTTTATACAAATACAAGAAAATAAGGGTTTCCCAAAGAACTAATTGCATAATGGTCAAAATTATTGTCAATTACAAAAAGCATATTTTCAACATTTTTGCACATGCATACATAATTGAGCTCTCTTAACAGCATATGCTGAATATATTTACATAACACCCCAAAAAATTGTGAAAATATAATTTTACACCATGTTCCAATTACCCGGCTCCGAAACCAAAACTACCGTCTTTAGCAAAAGTTGTTAATTAAAAAAATCAATATAAAGCACTACACAATTATTTCTTAACGACTGTTTGGTCTGCTTTACAAAGAAAACTGCTTGGAAGAACATTTTAATAGGTTAGCATTTTCATTTTAAAGCATTTTTGAAAAAATAAAGACTTTTACTTTGGATCGGTGTTTAACCCATTCACATCGCAGGACGTATATACACGCAAAGTTGTTCTGAAATTCAAAATGGATGACAGATAATTATCATTAGTGATTATGCAAATTTGGGCTGACATTTTGCTTCAAGCAATAACATTTACATTCAAATTGAAATGTCAGATTTTTTATTTTGTTTATGAGATATTTCTGACCAATAAAAGAAAATTTTAGGTCACATAATTACCAAAAGTAGACAGAAAAACACAGATGTTAAAAATGATTCTTTTGCCTATTACAATCTTCAAAACAAAATCTTTTACGAAATTAACACGATTCTCAAAACATAAAAAAAAGAAAATAGCAAGCTTAAAAGTTGGAAGAAAACCAAAAAACTATTAAATATTAAACTACTAACCTCATTTAAGAGTGAATTTTGGTTAGATTTGTAATTGCTATGTTTACGTTTATCAGCTTTTCGAGAATAGAGCATTTTTGTCAACCGCTACATGGCTATATTTCGTATCTGTTTTCACCATTTGGGGGTTTTGTTTTAAAGGACCAATTTTCCTTGCACTTCATTTAGTGTCCTTACCAAACGTTTTACTTTGTTATTAACAATTAATAATAGCACATTCTAATTTTTGTTTTATTAAAAAAACCTGAAAATTGTTCTTAAGCTAATCCTCCCCCCCCCCCTCAAAAGGAGTAAAAGTGAAAATTTGTTTTCAATAATTTGCACATACATGTATACAAATAAAAATGCAGTATGTAGCAGTTGAAAAACAAGAGTTACAAGTATTTGCACTGTATAGTGGAACGCCGCTATGTGGAACGTCACTATGTGGAACGCCGCTATACCAAACACCATCCTTGGCTTCCGATTGTTGTGTCCAAACATTGTTGAACAAAATTTCAACAAATTAACAAAATCCACCATCATTTGTTCCCGATTTTTGTATCCAAACATACCAAACACTGACGGTGGCCGTTATTTTCCCAATGAATAGAAGGGAAAAGCCAACCGTTTCTTCGGAATTTGGTGTGATGAATAAGCTTGTACATGTAATTACATAATTCTATGGTCAGCGCCTGTTCAAAGTCGTTCAAAGTCCTTGCACCTAAAGAACCAGCGGTTGAAAAAGGCTATACCGAACAATCGATATACTGAACAAAATCTGTGGATCGTGTGTTTGTTATAATGGCATTCTACTGAACTGTGAAATCGGTGGGCAGAGTATTGCTTGCAGCATCAATATTACAATGAAACACACTTTATATAAAAATTAAAAGCTTCTCCATATATGTGCACAATCAAGAATTTACAAAAGTCAAAGAATTCGAACTGCATAGTACAGTCGACTCTCGTTAATACAAACATTGTTAACCAGTTCGCGCCGGGATTATTTTAACACCACCAAGCCGACGCGCGAGATTATTTTAAACAAAACTCGATCTGAGGCGGGTTCAGGCTGATATTACCGGGAAGCACACCCACGCTTTTCCGGCCTTGCTAGCTGCTGACAGACATTTCTGGCCCTGCTCGTTGCGTGTTTATGCGCCATTGTTTTGAATCTGGGAAAAACTTTGTGTTTATATATGTCATCCGGCGCGAACTGGTTAATACAAATTCTGGTTATAGCAAACAAAAAGCCAACTCTGCATTTATGTGCACATTGAATGGAACCAACATTCCACTTTACAAAACTCTAATTCATTAAACACTTTTGCTAGTTGAGTTTTCCAAGTTGAGTTTGTATTAATTAACGAGAGTCAACTGTAAACGTAGTAAATCCCCAAGCAAACAAAAACTGTCTTTCCATTTCCCCCTTCGATTTCAAACAGAAAAATGCTGGATGCTACCAACCATGATATTTGAAGGAAGAAGAAAAAAATTGAGACCAATGCAATAGAGCTTCAAGTTATTTGATTCACAATGCAAAACAAAATGGAATCTGCTTAGGAGGCAAATTTCAATATCCAACATTCCTGTTTTTGATATGCAATTCATCAACCACATATCTATTCAGAAGTTACTGAAATAAAAGTGTGTCAGTTTTAAGTGTTGAATTTGGCAATTGTACAAACCACAAGGCAAGCCAAGCAAGGGCTGACTATATGAATGGACTGATTAATCCATATTCTCTCAACTTAAATAAATCGGATGTTAAACCCTAATAGAACATACTACACTAAACCTCAAGGACTAAGTCTTTAGGGAAGCGTCATGACTTTGACTTCTGAAAGGTGTCATCGGCCACTTTCTCCAGGCACTCCATCACGTCCGATTTAGACAAGAGCTCCTCAACCTTCTCGGAGGAAATGTCGCCCTCGACAGCAACTTGCATTGTGCCATCTGTACAGGCCTTGACAACAGCTAGAGGTATCACCTCCCCATTGCTGCACGTGACCTTTACTACGCCATCTTTAACTTTGATGGAGACTACATTCAGGCTCAAGGGGACTGCAGAGTTAGTGGTGGTGGTAGCAGGCAGAGAAGCTGCCTGGATGTCGGCTGGTTTTGATGGGTTGCTTTTCTGGGGCGATCCTTGAGTTTCTTTCTCGGGTGAGGTGTCTTTGTCGCCAGAGGAGGGATTGCCATTACTCTCTACATTCAGAGCAGTATCAGAGTTTGTGCCATCAGAGGTAGTTGGCATGTCTATCAATAAGACCTCATCTTCGCTTCCACTCTCCTGGTTCAAACTGAGGGTACTGTTCTCTGCGGCAATACCTTGCTCACTTCCTGATTTTGTACTTTCATTGCCTTGGGAGATTTCTTTGGGACCATTTGCCAGACTATGTGTACATTCATCATGTGTCTGTGAAGTAGCCGTGGTTTCATTCTGGAGGACGGTTTCAGTTTCAGCAGTTTTGGCAGCATCTCCACCAAAAGCTGCCAATGACAAATCTGAAAATTCACTGTTTCTGTTAATGCATTCAGTTAGCTCAGGGTTATTTTGGTCTGCAGGAATAGTGGCAGCTTCAAGCTCAACATTGTCTACAATTCGACTTCTGTCATGTGATCTTTTTACAAAGTCGGTCTGATTACAGTGGGATGTGGCATCCTCCGTAAGAGACGAGGGTGCAAATTCAGGTACATGACCACTGACTATTGGGTCACTCTCAGTCAAACTAGCTTCAGAGTTTTGGACAGGAAGGGCTTCTGTTGGGCTATTTAAAACAGGACCTAAGAGTTCTTCCCCCAGATCAGGCTGAGGGCTTTCAGAACTGACCTCCATTATAAGGTCCACATTTTGAATTGCCTCTGGGACTGTTACTTCGGGGACTGGAGATGTCCGTGGGGGAGTCATATGAAAGTCAAAGGGTAAGGCGTGGAGGGCAATAGGGACTGGACTCTTGAACAAAACTCCAATACTGTTTTCCTTGAAATTTGCAGCTGGTGTTGGTTTTGGAATGACTCTTGCTACAGTGCTCGCCCCGGGGACTGTCATGGGGAGGCCTGAATGACGGGCTGGTGTCAACAGATTGGTGGCAGAAGTGGGATCAGCAGTCGTGCTCTGGGGCTGCAGTTCAACACATCTGACATCCGTTGCCAACTCCTCTTTCCTCACACTTGGCTCACTGCTAGGTGCCGGTTTTGGCAGACCAATTATTTGTTCATACTCTTCCCTTGTGATTCCTTTCTCAGAGTATGTTATGTCAGTTTCATCGTCCGAAAAGTCCATGTCGATTGATTCTGAATCCTGTGATGTTGTTTCGCTCTGTGCGGCATATGTCGCCTCGTTGCCCCAAATTTTCAGTTCCTTGATGTATTCTGAGAAGTCTGGGTCTTTGTGATCAGCGAAGGCAGAGGGGAAATCCAGGACATTTACATCTATAATCACAAAGCAAAAACATGAATAAATGAGGTGAATCTCAAGCATTCATCTTACAATATCATAAGAACTTCACAGAAAATAGTTTTTTTAATATAAGGTTAATTCGAATGTTACATAGATTTTGTTCTGTCAATGCAAAAATACTGTAACTGTCACAAACCTTTAAAATCCACTAACCCTAACCTTGACCCTAACCCTCAAGGGTATTTTGGCTAGAAACCCTGCCACACGCAGCAAAGTTCATCATTCGTCAAAGTCACAACCATCAGGTCAAAATTCTCAAAATTCGGGGTCAGTGGGCAGCGGAATTCATCTCTGGCATTGGTCAATGGAATTGGCTCTCAATAGTCTTAGACTGTGGTCATGTATGTACTGGTATTGATAGCCGAATGTCTCAAAGTGCACCAGACTTTTTTATCTGATGCACTGTGCTACTTTTGGCAGGGTGAGGGCTAATGTTGAGAAGCCCAATGGCTCTTTTTTGTTTTTTGTACCAGGGCGGCAGACACGGCAAGTGGGGAGTGCGAAGCCAAGACAGCGTGCCCCGGAAATGTTTAAATTCTAGATGCTTTGTGGTGCAATCTAATAGCTGAAAATGAGTTGAAATGTATGCACTTTTTGATGCTGCCACCACGCCACTATGATAGTCATTCGGTACTCAAGATAAAGGAATTACAGCCAAACATGAGACTTAATGAATGATAAAAATGAATTTTGCAGCGAAACGTGAACGCATGAGGTTAAACAAGATGTCAGCGCCCATGGATACGCACACACAACACTTGTGAGAGGGCGCTATAATACAACTGGCCCTCGTGGCCGTTTTTCCAGTCCCAGCTTCATTTCCGTTATTTGCTTGGTTTATGCAGTTCGGGCAATGGTGATGGAGCCAAAAATGGAGCCTAAGCTGGGGTTTGGAAAATCAATCATAGAGGGTGTTTTATTCAATCATAGAGGGCGTGCTATCATCCAACTGGCTAGCATGGCGGTGGCTACTGGCTAGGCTAGGCTGTGTACGTACATGTACATGCACTGATGCACGTGCATGTACGTACACATTAATCAGTTGGCCCACGAGCACATGCGCGTGCGCATACGCAAGCACATGCGCGTGCGCATACGCAAGCACACGCGCGCGCGCGGAGAGCGTGCGCGCGGAGAGCGTGCGCGCGGAGAGCGTGCGCGCGTGCTTATTCGAGCTGATACTACCGCACGGCTCTCAGCGCAAAAAACAGCCGACACTAAAAAAATTCTAGCTCCAACCCTGGGGGTGGCAAAACTTTAGCTCATCGGCATACAATTTTGGCAGGGCGGCTCACCCTGCTAAAACCCCTCGTGGAAAACACTGCTGTACTTCTATACAAGTTTTATTTTGAACAGCCATTAATCCTTCACAGAATTTTGAATATCTGAAAGGGTAAGGGTTTTGAGAACAGCTGACTTACCTAGCAAAGAAGCCAACTTGCTTCGCTTATAGAAGTTTTCCTGCTTCAGTTTAGTTTCTTCAACTTCTATTTCAAACGCTTCCAACTCCAAACTTTTGACTTCTTTGTTTGCCTGACAAGAAGGGCAATAAAATTTAAAAA
Organism: Crossaster papposus; assembly: GCA_037893245.1. Taxonomy (NCBI): domain Eukaryota; kingdom Metazoa; phylum Echinodermata; class Asteroidea; order Velatida; family Solasteridae; genus Crossaster; species Crossaster papposus. Next base: position 2,507,591 of record JBAIAA010000074.1, on the reverse strand, counting down.
GTTTTAATACTCAAGTAGTTTTATTTTTCAACAACAAAAATGAGCACAACCATGCGGCAATCTGAAATGGTGAATTGTTCATGGTAAACATTCTTGCCCAGTCTCTCATCTCATCTCATCACACATTTGGTACCCACATATCGTCACTGTCACCACGAAGTAACACTAATATCACGGCAGTATCTCGACCCACTTCCGGTGTTTTCACAAAATAACGCAAAGCCCATAGCTAATACACACAGATAGTGTCACTTCGTGAAAACTCGATGCGCGAGGCCAATTTCTGGCGTTTTTAAGAAGCAACACAAAGCCCATAGCTAATACACACGAATAGCGTCACTTTGTGAAAACTTGAACACTGCGTGACTGATTTGCGAGATTTTAGGAAGTGACGCTATCCGTGTGTATTCGCTATATGCTTTGCCTTACTTCGTAAAAAAAAACCAGAAGTGGGTAGCGTGTATCACGTGACATTAGTGTTTCTCCGTGGTGACGGTGACAACATTTATTTTAGTTGACGTCATCGCCCAAGCCAAGTCCATTTTTGTGTGCCAGTACTGTTATTTATACATCAAAATACCATTATTTACCCCCCAATATTTTTTTTTGGGGGGGGTACGTATGCACCCCCCCCCCTCCCCGCCCCCCTGGCTGTACTATGCCTCATACATACCGTAGCTTTCCAACAACAAAAGCATCCATCAAGCTGAAACTTTAAGTTAGTCTTTTCAACTCCTTGCAAAAACAAAATCCCAAAAGTTGGACTTAAATATGAAAGTTAATGCTCACCTTTTCTAAAAGAGAAATCTTTGACGCCTTGGTGTCCGTCACCTCCAGCAAGACAGATTTGAGGCCTCCAAAAAGATCACTTTGGTCCCGGCGTCGCTGCCTTTCTTTTATCAGATGAAGGACCTGATGATAAACAAAAATACTATTTTGTTTAAATTGCAACTTTTTATCGCGATAACTGCAAATGCAACAGTCTGATGAAAGGGCAATATTTATTTGTAAATTTTATCAACAGAATAAACGCGTTTTGCGGTGGGCTTGTTTTACAAAGACATGGAATTATAAGCTATACCAATGAAATAATAAATCATTAGTTACACAAAATGAGGGTTGATGCTCACAATTGTGTTAAATTTAGAAAAACTTTGTCAAGGTCACGCTGCTAATCCAAACAGTTGGCTATTCCGAACACCATCCTTAGCTCCCAAATTTGTGTGTCCAAACATACCAAAAATTGTTGTTGAAACTATATCAACAGATATTTAGAAAACCACTGGGTACATCAAATGCTATTTAGGCCCGTGTTTAATTCAAACGGTTGGTGCTATATTTTAATGAATAGAAGGGAAAGCCCAACGTTGTTTAAGAATTTGGTGTGATGAATAAAAGAAGGTGCACTTAGAGTAGATTACAAAAGGGCGCTATTTAAAAGGACGGGTGCCATCTTGAAAAATGGGCACGTGATAAACTGGCGGCTGAAAATCGCTATACTGAACAATCAATATACCGAACAAAACAAAATATGTGGATCTCGTGATGTTCGTTACAGCGGCGTTCTACTGTACAAGTAAAAAGCACTTGCTAATTCATCAACTAGCTGTTGATTTTAAAGGAGAGAATACAATTTATTTTCAGCCCCTCTTATGATTTTAGCTTACTTACCTTATTGGGTTTTTCCCTCTTGTGGTGCTTGGAATCTGCATCTCCGCTATCCTCATCGCCAGACGAAAGTTCAAAGTAAGACTCGATAAACTCTGGCTCCTCCTCAGCCATCACAGAGTGCTGCATGACAGGCGACTTCCTTTTTCTCTTGCTGCTACTGGAAGTAGATCTGACCGGTGTCTTGCCGAGCAGAAGCTTCTGGTACCCCTTGCTTTCGTCATCATATGATACGACGTCTATCTCCTCTTCTGGGTCATCAACGAGTAAATGTGGGCGCACTTTGTGCTCAGACTTTCGGCGGGAGCCTTTAGATGCGATCACAAAATGGGAGGTTTGAGACTGAGGAACATGCGAGGCGAGTGCATTTGAAAAAAATGGCGAATTCTGGCTGGGTTTAGGTTTCAAAAGTGGAGGCTTGCGTTTGGTGTACAGCAAGTTGCGAGGATGTATTTCATCAAGGCTCTCTACATCGACAAATTCGTCAGAGTCATCAGTTAAACATGAAACCACCACAGATGCATTTGGTTGGCTTTCCTTTGATGGGGGATGTGGGGGTGTCCACAATGTTGTACCCACTGAGAGATTGAAACCTTCATTAGATTTCAACAGATCAGAACTTTTTAAAGGATGCAATTGCTGATTGAGGCCCATGGGTCCCGGGACTGGTGGAATAATCTGTGGAGAGCTTTGCCCGAGATGCACTGGCATGAAAGAATTCAAAGTACATGTAGTTGGGGTTCTGGTTGTCGCAGTTTTCATAGGTAGTGCAATGCCTGTGTTGCCAAGACCATTCAATTTAGCAGAAGATGTTGATAGTGTGAAAGGTTTGGCTTGGGAATTTCCAGTCTGAAGGGTGGTGCTGATCACTGAAGAGGCCTGAGCCGCAAGTTTCAATGAATTCTGCAGGTGACCCAATGCTAGAGCTTGTTGATTAGAAGAGGACATTGTGGTGGTGGCATCCTTTGAATTGCCCGAATTAATTGGTCCAAGTTTGGGCATAATTTTGGGTGCACCAGGCAAACTGTTTGGTAGGGTGTGAGTCAAAGTAATACTTTGGACGACAGGAGTTGATGAACTCTTCAGTTTGTCCTGAACAGCCTTCAGGGGCACCAGGTATCCAGCTGGGTTTTTCCCATCAGAGATCAGGATACTTCCTGGTGGAAGGGTGGTCAACAAGGGTGCAGTCCCTGGCGCCATCGGAGCAACAATGATGCCAGATTTGGTGAAGTTCAACTCCTGGCTGACACTCTTGGATTCTGTCGAGAGATTACTTTTGGATGGCACTTGTGTTTCCAGTGTTGGCACTTGTTTTCCCAGTGTTGGCGTTTGGGTTCCCACTGTTGGTAAATTTTCCAGTGCTGACATTTGGGTTCCAAGTAGTGGCGTTTGGGTTCCCAGTGTTGGTATTTTGGTTACCAGTGCTGACGTTTGGGTTCCCATTGCCGGCATTTGGGTTCCCAGTGGTTGGATTTGTGTTCCCAGTGCTGGGATTTGGGTGCCCAGTGTTGCCACCTGCTTTCCAATTGGTTGACTGGTGGAAGTAACTTGTAATTGAATAGGCAAAGGTATTTGTTCAACAGTCTTTGTGGCACACACTGTAGCTTTAGTTGGCAACTGTTGCTTGACTGTATTCTTGTTTACAGATACTGCTAAATGTGCTTGTTCTTCCTTGCTGAGTATCTCTACAAGAAATTTGCCGACACGAATTACACCTGGGCAACCATCACCTTTAGATGTATGTTTGGCGATGGTGCTGAGAATGTTATTCTTAGTACCTGCCCAGTTGCATTCGGACTGTATTTCAATCAGAAGAGGTGAGCGAACATTTGAGGCTGGATTCTTTGAGTGGATGGCTGACATTGATGACCCCGGTAGAAAAACTTGTGTCTTGGTAAGCTTTGGATTCCTATCATCTGTTACTTTCTTCTCCATGGTATATGAAAACGCAGGGACTTTCATAGGCTTACTTCTTGTGCTCAAATCAGTTGTTTTTTGGTCAATATGAATGGCTTTAGGTAGGGTTAAAGCAGCAGAGATCAGCTTCTTGTTAAGATCCGCCACTGCACAGCCGACATCCACTGACCCAGACTGTAGCTTGGCAGGTTCATTGAGCTTCTCAAGGTTTATTTGGTCGGTTGAGGATCTGGCAGTTGGGCTAGTTGTAGGGGATCTGAATGGACTATTTATCTCAGTGACCACAGCTTTAATCTTTTCCTTGGCATCACTCATTTCTGCCATCGTATCCTCGGATACTTCCTTTAATTGAACGGTTGATGTAGAGACAGATTTTCCAGAGTCAACAGGAGTTACATGACTGAAACACACTTTGGTGGCAGAAGTGGGATCATCCTTTTGGTTTATTGCATCAGATTTCTTGGTCTGCCCCTTTGAAGCAGTTTCCTCCAACATTTGTGAATCACAAGCAGTGCTGTTTTCACCATCAACAGACAATTTGGTGGCAGACATAGGGCAATCCTTTTGGTTTACGACAGTCTTCTCTGCTGAAATACTATTTTCTGACTTTTGTGAATCACTAACTGTGTTAATTTCATTGACTTCTGGTAATGCCTTAGTTCCTGCCACTACTTCGGAAGATGATTCTTCGGGTGTCTTTGTTTGTTCATCCCATGATGCAAGCACTTTACCGATGACTCTGTCATTGGATGAATTGTCAGTGGGGCCATCTTTGGTAGCACTTTCACTGCAAGTCGTTGTTGATTGCATCTCTTTCCCACTAACTTCACCAATAGGACTGTTCATCAATTTATGGCTTCCTTTTGTACAAGTATGTTGTTTATTTATTGCTGTCAGGGAGGCACTAAGCTCCCCAGACTTCAAAACCTTACACCCTTTGCAACTGTTCTCTATTTCAGTTGCTAATTTGGAGTGATCTTTCGAAACACTGACTGCAGTGTTTGCAGCTGGTGCTTTACGACATGAATTAAGACCTGTTGATGTTGATGGACTAATAACAGCAACTGGCTTTATCGTCTTGTCTGCTAGCTTTGGTTCACTGCTTATTGCGACTTGGGAACCCAAGTTTAGGTTATTTAAAGGTATCTGTAAAATGTTGCTTTCGTTGGCTGCTTGACTGGATGTTGGTTGCTGGTTGTGAGATACTGGAACTTTCTGTACCATGTATGGCAGTGTATTGACAGGTGCATACAGAAGAACTGTACCTTGCTGGTTAGACAGTGGTACCCGAACCGGGGCATAAAGAACACTGGGAATAATTTCACCGGCCTTGGGGACAGAGCTAAGAGTCTTCCTGGCTTCAGAGATGCTTGGCTGCAGACCTTTCTTTAAATTAGCAATATCCTGATTGGCAGTTAATGGAGGGGTTGTTATACCTAACTGGATGTTGCTTTGAACTGGATTTGGAAGACTCTGCTGCTGCACTGCATCACATCTGGTAGCATTGTCTCTTTGCTGATCTTGCTTTTTCTGAGAATTGTCGGGCCTGCTGCAAGGATTGTCAACTTTTTTCTTTTTTGGTGTGTACTTGGATTTAGGCTTGTAAATGGTTGCCCGTGCACATGATGCTAAAATTGAAAGTATTCCTGGCTTTTCCCTGTCCTGTGGTAGGCTTTCATCCTCCGCCACAAAAGCAGCATTATTGTTGCTGAACATCCCCACTCCATCATAGAAAAGCATGGACTTCTCCTGGAAAATGGTGGGCCTCTTACGGTTGCGCAGAATTCGGACCTTGTTGCGCTGACAGACACATTCAAACATGCACTCAATCTTCCTACAGTGCTTGGTTAAACGTTCCACTGGCAAGTTGAGGTTGATGCTTTCACAGATGCATCCCAGGCGGCAAAACTCATTGTCACAAGAGGTCTGCTGGTCGAGTCTCACAAACTCTTTGGGTGCCTTCCTCTTCCCCTTTCCTGCCCCGTCATATTTTTCAGTTTTAGTCTCAGGGTAGTGTGACCCTTGGGACAGATTCTGTGGGGTGGCATCTTTCTCAATCTTTATCTTAACTCCCGTTTGATGACTTGCTTCTTTGGACTTGATCAGATGTGCATTTCTGCCTGGGGTATTAAGTTGCTGAACCAGACGGCTGTTTACGATCTTCAACTTGGTAGCCCAGCTGGTTTGAGATTTAGGCTTGGTAGGACTTTTTCTTAGGAATGCACCGCTTTCCTTCAATTTTTTGTTTACACTCTCCAGACGATCTTCCAATAACCGTTTCTTTTCATCAAGATTAATCTTTTTGCATTTGGGTTTCGGAGAAATATTTAACTTAGTGCTTTGCACACACTGAGGGCTCTGAGTCACTTTTTGGTTCTTCACTGCATCTGATATAGTTGAATCCGTTGGAAGTACATTGGTGAATGATCTTGGGGATGGTGGTTCCACTGGGACAACTTGTGGGTCTGAAATTCTAAAGACATCAGAAGTATGTTTTAAGCTTTTGGCAAGCTTCTGTGCTGTTTCTGCAACTGTTGGAATTTTGGATTTGTATTTGGCCATCTGCCTCTCTTTGAGTGCCATGTCCAAAGTCTTAATATAGCTGGACTGCTTGGAAGGCATCTTGAAGGTGATTGAGGAAGTCTTAGTTTGGAGAAGGGGATGTCCAGGACCTGCCAGGCTTGTTGACTGTTTCTCCACATCCTCCAGGTACTTGTCCAGTGCATCACTGATAAAAGCAGACTTGGATGACGTAACTTTCTTCTCAAAGGGTTTGAAAGGGATACTCTCTTCAATTGGCAATTTCTTGGTTGATATTTGTGAAGTTGATTCTGCTCCATTTGTTGGCAGTTCTTGAGTTTCAACAGGGGTTGGTTCTTGGATGGACTTTGATTCTGCACTTTTTCTCCTGTCCTCTTTCTTTCCGTGTATGATGAACTTCATTTTCAGTCCAGCCAATGGCTTCGCCGAACACTTTTCAGTCGGTCTGATTTTGGATTTTGCTGCAGATTTTATTTGTTTGCGTTCAAACGAGCGGGTTTTACTGTTGGATTTTTTGACACCCTTCCGTGTCTTCATTTTCAAGCGAATTCCATATGCTCTTAAATTGATGCTTTTGATTCCATTTCCAATCATGTCTCTTCTGATGGACAGGCCACGGCGAGCAAGCTTAGGATGTAAGACTTCGTGGCAGGCATTTTTTCGTAAATCAGCTAAAAGTTGCTGGTTCTGGTTATGTACAGTTTTCTCTCCAAGTCGTGGTTGTTTGCAGCTGCCTGTATCCTGTTGCACCTGTGTTGGTGTCTCCTCTGGCTGAGTTTTGAGGTAAGATTCAAGTTCGGTTTGAGTGCTGAACGAAGAAAACAATATTCCATCAATTTTATCCTGATCCCATGGGGCTCTACTCTGAATCTTCACCGGGCACAGTCGCACCTCTAATCGTTCAAGTGGAACAATGGCCTTCTTCAGTGTGGGGATGTTACCTGATGATGCTTTGTTATTACTGGCATTTTTTGATGCTGGTAAATTTTTCTCAGGCTTCTTCTGTGGTTGTCTAGAACTCTTGTTAATGGAGTCAACCATTCTTGTAGAGTTTGACGATTGAGATTTGTGAGATAGTGGAAATTGAAAATGTGCACTCACTTGCGGTTCAAGACTAGGATGGTTAGAGCTTACTGTTGGTGATCGGAAGCGTGGGCTGACAGATTTTCGTGAAGTTGCTGGCTTGCAGAGATCAATAATCTGACTGCTTTGAAAGACTGAGGAATGGTTGATGGAAGGCTTATTTCTCATGGCTTGAGGAGAATGTTCTGCTGACCTTTTGCTTGTACTTTTGGTGAGAATTCTTTTCATTGGCCTAGGACTGAATTTATCCACTGGCTTGCAGGGATTTGGGGATGCGGCCCCACGGGTGGAAGATGAAAGTTTGCTTTTAGTGGAAGACATGGTTGTGTGGGTACTGCTTTTACCGATACTTGTCCTTGGTACTCCATTCAACATCATGCTGCTGGATTCTCTCAATTCTCTGCCTCCGTGCATTTCTTCAAGCCTACCAAGTTCTCCAAATCCTTCAAGTTCTTCAAATCCTTCAAGTTCTCCAAATCCTTCAAGTTCTCCAAATCCTTTAAGTTCTCCAAATCCACCAAGTTCTCCAAATCCACCAAGTTCTCTAAATCCACCAAGTTCTCCAAATCCACCAAGTTCTTTAAATCCTCCAAGTTCTCCAAATCCCCCAAGTTCTCCAAATCCTTCACGTTCTCCAAGTTCTCCAAATCCTTCACGTTCTCCAAATCCTCCACGTTCTCCAAATCCCCCAAGATCACTGAATCCACCAAGATCACTGAATCCACCAAGATCACTGAATCCACCAAGACGTCCAAGCTCACCAAATCCTCTATGTTCTCTTTGTTCTCCAAGGTCACCAAATTCTTCAGAATCCCCCAGTCCTCGGAATTTTTCAAAATGTCCAAAATCTCCTAGTCCTCTAGTATTTCCAATGTTTTGGGAGCCCACCTTAGTTTTTCGATTAACTTGACCAACATTTAGGGGGCTGCTGACACATTCTCTGAATCCTGTGGAACCAAGTTCATGTCCAAAACTTCCCCTCGGTACGTGACCAAGAAGCCCGGAATTCTTAATTGATTTTCCGATTCCCAGAGAGTCGGCCATGCCTGTACTTTTCCTTTTTGCTGATTTTAGAGATCTGCCTGTGAGTTTCCCGAGTTCTTTCAGTTTTTTAAGTCCTTGGGTAATGACCTTCATCTCGATTTTTCCATGCCATTCTAAATTTTGAGGACTGCTAACGGAATCTTCGGATCCAGTGCTGGCCCTTCTGGCAGTGAAAATTTCTCTTCTTTCCAAGATGGGAATGATTTCATCGGATTGTGAAAGCCCTGGCATGGAAGTGCTATGTTGCAGTTTCCTGGTCTTTCCTCCAGCATGAGCTCTAGCTGAAGTGGGAACACTGCCTGAAGCCATTTTGCTTTTGCCCACCTGATGTTTAACATGCCCTGGTTTGGATGGAGAAGGGCTGCTTGTGGAAAGGTTCTGCCTTTTTTCATTGGAACTGTTGACTGACTGATAGTTGCGGTAGACTGGTGGAGGTGCTACAGGCTTCTTGAAGATAAAGTCACTGCTGCTCCTTCCTGGAGGACAAGAGAGGCTCCTGGAGGCACTGCTTGTGTGGTGTGACATTCTGCTTCCATGATGAACAGTTACATGTAAAGGTCTACTTTCAGTTGCCTTTTTGCTGGAACCAAGAGCTGAAAAGATGTTCCGGTCTGACACTGATGGACTAAAACGACTTACTTTGGCATTGCGCTTTGAAAAGGATTTAGGAGTCGTCGCCGTTTTGGTCGACACCCATATCACGTCATCAGAACTACCAATGTTAATTGGTTCTGGCTCGTTGAACTTGGTGTCCCAGATGCTTCTTTCTTTTGATTGGTTAGCCGATAAGGAAGGCAGCCTCTCCCCTGAACTCGCATCTAGTGAAACACTAGACGAGGAGCTTGATGCATCTTGCCAGTGCCGATCTTGGTGGAGTGCCGATGTTCCCAGATGAACCTTACAACTGTGAGTTGACTTTCTGGCATTGGTCTTTAATTTTGCAGAAAGCATCTTGATTTCATGTATGGCTCATCATATCAGCAAAAGTTAAACTGCAAAAATAAAAGAAATTTGTATATTTACAACTTTTTAGTACTGCATTTTGTTTAGCTTTTAATAAATAATCTTGTTTTGTTTGTCTTTAAATCTTTTGTACAGCTGGGCATGTATAAGAAACAGATGGAATTTTGTACTTTTAAAAGCAATTTTAAAAGCTATTTCAGATTCATTTTAAATTCAATTGTTCAGTCCTGCAGATAAAATGTGCTTGTTCATGTCTTCTATTTTGTGCTATTTATTCCCCCTTTTTTGGTTTTGAATAATTCTTTAATAATGACATTTATAGAGAAAATTGTTTTTGGGGGGTATAATTTCCCAATTTACTTCAGTATTGTACCATGTTGTCACTGCCAATGTAGGGTGCTTTTTAAATATGGGGGATTGTGGCAAAGTAGTTAAGGTTTGTGACTTGTGATCAGAGGGTTAGGGGTTCAAATCCAGCTGCTGGCCATACAATTAATGCATCCTTAGGCAAGGCACTTCACCCCTCACATCCCCAACCGGCATCAACTGGGAAATAACATGTAATGGACTGGTACCTTAACCCCCTAGGCATTCATTTGGGGTACAGTACACTGTGCTACAGTATACATGTACTACTCAATTATCATAGGCCATTGTGGTACGAGTAGTGCACACTACCATTTACTCAAGTAGTATTTTGTAGTACTAGGCGATGTTAGGGTTTAGAAGCATTCTAAAGCGCTGGTCATATTTTGAGGTTCCATATACAGACTGTACTTTTGGTTAACTCACGAGAAACTAAATTATCACTTCTAAAGTTTATGACTCTTGTGGGCTCTGGTCACAAATTAAAAAATGAGAAACTACAATTTAATACTGAAAAATACCCACCTATCACAGTGTGTTCTTTCAACGGGAACAGCCACATCATTTACTACTGGTATAACATTTCTGTCAATAAAACAAGAAAACAAACAAACAAATAAATGTTTTGTCCATTTTGCAATGAAGCATATAAGCCTTACACAGCCAAATGCTGGTACTGCCAACGATTACAAAAATTCACCCCTTAATTAAAACGGTTGCTTTTGCTGCAATTTTTAGAAATGAATGGATTTGTGGGTTATTTTACAGCAAGTATGAGCTCTATGTGCAAGTACCCCCCTCAACGGTAATAAAATGAGCGACATTCGTACGCTTCACATATGATGCCCGACGCTTTTTACACGTTCTGAATAAAATAAGCTGTGCGTACTTTGCGCAATACGTATGCAGTGGGTCTAGTCCATTGAGCTCTTTCATTTAAATGGTAAAAAAACTCCTTCATTTTCCCGTGCATGGAGCCCATTGTTACAAAGACCTGTGGAAAGCTTTGTGTTCAGAGATACTGGAAAAACCAGAACAACATACTCTTCTTGTTCACAAACTCTACTTCAGATAAAACAGAGCAATACAATTCATCAAACTTATGTGTCACTATGCGACAATTTTGTTTTTTAGATATACTTTTCTCAAGAAATTGAGGGGAAACAAAAGTTAACAAAAAGAATTTCTTTGTGTTTTTATTTGCCACTGTGGCAATTTTTGGTTTCTGCACGGTCACCACACATATAAAGAAAGTCATCACGCATAAAGGCTAACATTTTGTTTTAGGTATCTTGGCACATGTACATGTTGCACTGATCGAATGTTTGTGTAATATTGTGGCTATATTTGGTTATTTGCACTTTTTTTGTTCACAACGTGAAAAATGTTTGTGCGAAGAAGTTTCCATTGCTTATACTAGACAAAAGTTATGTTCCTATTTACTTTTTCTTCTGCGGCCTTACGTAAACTTACCACGACATGCGTAATTATACCGTGCGTTCCCAATGGTAGAATATTACTGATCACTATCCACGGCTAAGGGAAATAGTACCACAATCGCTTTCAGCCTGGTAGTTTTACCACACTGTCGTGGTAGTTTTACCACACTGTCGTGGTAAGTTGACAGAGACGTTGGTCACCACGAGTTCCCATTTTGTCATTCTACAGAAAACAGTGCGTTAACCCAAAAAGTCAAATAGCAAAACAGCTGAAGCTACGATGGCTTGTAGCATATACTTTTGTATAAACTGATGTTTAAAATGTAAAATTAAATATTAATTATATTGGACTTGCAGAAGTGGTTTTTCTTTGGTGATACCGAATACAGAATCAATGTTTGTTTGCTGTTAAATTAAAAGAACAGAAGCAGAAAGTTGCCATATTATGTTAAAAAATACAATGTAAGCAAATTCAAGGCAACAAAATAAGTTAATGTATTGATGTAGGCTACATGTAGTAGATAAACACATGTTGTAGAAACTGCAATCCAGCTATTTTACAAATTAAATGTCAACTTATTAAGTGACATCTGTATATTGCATTTAAAAATACCCAATACATAAACAATGACATCTATTATTTATACCTTCAAACAGGTTTGAGATTGTTTGGTTCATTTATAATTAATTTGTTGTCTCTGCAATATTCATAGCCTGCATGTATACTGCAACAATGCACAGAGCATAGTCTTCAAAGTCTATTTCCAAATATTATAATATGAAGCATGATTCAGAGTTGGACATTGACATTTTTGGTGCATGTTTGTGGGTACTAATAATAAAGTTACATTTCTGCCCTTTGCTTTGACACTATAACATGATAAACAGTGCCGGTAATATAAATATAACTCAACTGACTAAAAATGAAATTTACACGAAAGTATGATTTGTTGCTCCATGGTCCGGTTGTTGTTGTTAACGATTGTTGCAGGTACAACGCCCAGAATGACATTGGGGTGGATTGTGCATATGTACGCGTACCTTATTACACAAATCTATGCCATATTGAACCACGCAGCAAGATCCTATCGTGAAACCAACACGAGGTCGGTAACGTTGATGACCCAAAACAAGTCGCAAAATTGCAAAACAGCCAGAAAATCACAGGCCTTCCCCCTAATCAACCTCAAAATTAATGTCTGCAATCTCCTTTTGTAAATTAGCAACATGCTGTGTCGGGATTTATTGTTTTAAAGACATCGAATTAGTAAAGTTTGCAACATAGATAGTGGAGATATAACTACGCCGCGTGGGTAGTCGTTAAAATAAACGCTAACTTTCGTCTAGAAAACCTCTCCATAATCACCCTAAATGTGACATAGATACTCATCACACCATACTTTAATAACTGGAAACCATTATCCTACCATAATTTACACTTTCATGGACTACGGAGTCGAGTGGAAGAAAACTGGTTCGCTGTTGCGAAACAAGTTCCAGAAATCGGCCAAAATATCTCTCCGCCATTTTCGATTGCTGCGATGGAGCAATGCATTGTGGGAGTGCAATGACGTCCGTCCCGGCGCGAATTTCCCGGCACGTGGTGGAGTCACGTGGGTGGACGCACACTCGCGCCAAAATTGAATTTGTTCAAAATTATTGGTCAGTTAATTTTCAGTTGTACAAAATAATACACGTTCAAAGTATAAGGCCAATATTTTGAATAATCTCGAACAATTGCGAACATTGAACTTTAAAGGTAGGATATCATTGGTAATTACTTGCGGGTTGATTTGGGGGGCTGGGGCTGTATTTTAATATCGTTTAAAGGTGGCAGGCCCGTACGCAGGGGGGGGGGGACCAACATTTTTTTTGTGCTAGTACAGTTATTTCTACATCAAAATACCATTATTTACCCCGAAAAATTTGGACCTTTTGGTAATTTTTGGGGGTGCGTAGGCACCCGTCGCACCCCCAAAAATTACCCAAAGGTCCACATTTTTCGGGGTAAATAATGGTATTTTGATGTAGAAATAACTGTACTGACACAAGAAAAATGTTGGTTCCATTTTGGGTCCTATCTGTAAAAATTCGCCCCCCAAATTACCAAAAAGAAGTTTCCGAGGTACATAATGGTATTTTGATGTAGAAATAACGATACTGGCACACCGTACATTTTTGGTTCTATTTTTGGTCCCATCAGTACAAATTCGCCCCCCCCAAATTACCAAAAGGTCCACATTTTCCGAGGTACATAATGGTATTTTGATGTAGAAATAACGGTACTGGCACACCGTACATTTTTGGTTTTATTTTTGGTCCCATCAGTACAAATTCGCCCCCCAAATTACCAAAAGGTCCACATTTTCCGGGGTAAATAATGGTATTTTGATGTAGAAATAACGGTACTGGCATACGACAAATTTTAATGTTTGTTCCATTTGTGATCCCATCAGTACAAATTCGCCCCCCCCCCCCCCCCCCCCCACATAGAAAATCCTGCGTACGGGCCTGGGTGGGATACCTGCTTGAATTATCATGAATGGGTAGATTTGGGGGTGGTATCTTATAGTAAATATCGTTTAACTAACCTGTTCGAACTTTTACAACCATTGGATGTCGAGAAAAGCACGAAAAACAGCGATTACTTTTTACCGACGTCGAGCAGTTAGTTATGTTATCTTTGGGCTTTTTCGGGATCGCCGTCAGGATGAGGATATCTAGCGCAATCACTTTGCTGGATGCCTACAATCATTATTTACTTTCAAATAAGTAATAATTAAGTAACATTTTTCGTTTTTTGCATATGGTGTAGGCTATCCTGTCTTCACATTTAAATTGAAGCTCCGTAATGTTATAACGTAGTTGCCACTGTGGAGCCGGACGGGAATGTTGTTATTGTTAGGTGTCAGTTTACGGTTTTGTTAATGACTTTTGATGTATTTGTTTATGTAATTTTATTTAATGATGTATGCAGGGCCCCAATGGAAACCAGTTTATAAACTGTTTGGGCACAAACTGATGGGTAAAAAGTTGTAATAAATAAATAAATGAGGCTTTAGTAATACTGAGTCGAAGATGTAATAAGCCTGCAAATCGTGATTTAGTCTTTGCCAAAGACCACTGCATTCGATAGTGCGCCCGCTAACGACACGATTTATATTCCCATCATATCAGCCCCCTCGATCATATCACGAAGTGGTCTTTGCAAATTGCTTAAATGGGGACGTGGCCTTTTCATGCAAATTTGACCATTCTAATATATAGGCAAATCATCTTCACGCAGTCAACTATACCATTCAACAGTCGGGCTGGTCTGCATCATATCTAATTAGCGCTGCTTCACAAAGGAATTTAGTGCGCGTAGTTCGTGTTGATAATCGCAGTTCTGCGATCGCCGATTGGCTCCCTAGGAAAGCCTGCGGAGATATAAGGAAAAAGTTAAATCGCTAGAAGCATTTTGCAAAGTCGTATGCGTGAGCGAGGGAGCTGGTCTATAATCGTGTCGTTAGCGGGCGCAAAACGTGAACAGAATACGCGACGTACACGATCGGTCAAACGTATTCGTCTTTGGCAAAGACTAATCTGTAACACTGACAGAGAATTAACACGTGACGTCAGATGGCACATCGTCTATATCAAAGACGTGTGAATGGTCAAAACCTCTTAGGGGCGGGGCTTAATTTTTTTAATATGCAGAAATAGGCCAGCAATCGGTTCCGATTATAAACAAAAATGCATTTAATGAAACTCAGTATCTGGCAATAAACCGGTATTAATTTTACCAGTTTCTTTCCGGGGTGTGTAATTATGTGAGCCCATTGAGGACTTTAACAAAACTATGTGTTTTTGGTTACTATTTTTGTGTGCCACCGGATATATATCTAAACCATTATGCTTGCGCTACACGCATGCAAGTGCTCAACTATAGTCATTTACAGTGTGATACGAAATCGACTTGTGAGATCGTATGGGGCCTATACAGTACGTACATGTAATAGGTTTTGACGAAAGTAAAAGCGCGCCAATTAGGGTTGCTACGCATATGAAGCTATAATGGGACGGGGAGAACCCCTCTCCTTTGTGGTAGTCATTGTGCTTGCGGAATGTTGTGGTTTCTTTTTAGGTTTTTAGGGGAGTGCGTTAGGTAACAATAGTCTAGACAGTGTATAGGTATGGGGGACTAAGGGGGAAGTCTGTGGGTCCCATTATGTTGCTGGGTATATACATTGTATATTGCTACGAGTAGGACAGTCTAGCGGGTCCAGTCAAAGCCTATTTGATGTAGCTTTGAAAACTAACTTTCAATAGCCTAGCGAGTGTTGTATGAACGGATTTTTATAGGGAATTGTTTTACAACATGAAATGCGAAAAAGAATATAAGAAGACTTTAATGAGGTTTTAATTTTTTTCCAAGACCCGTTCTTTATTAATATCAGCGCTAAACTAAACAGAATAACAAAAACAAATCAACGCTTCATCAATCAACATAGCGTTCAAACAGCTTTGGCAACACAAAGTCCAAATTATCGAGAGGAAACAAATTTCAACTTCGTTTTGTATAATGATAACAGTTTACTTGATTAGTTTCCAATAAGAAGATTATTATTCCTTCATTATATTTCACAGTCATTTGATAAAATAAAATCTAAAATGGGTGAAATACAGAAACGATTTATATAATAATTCGTGTCGGATACAAAATGAAGAAAATCTACAATAATAAGCCCACAGCTAAAGAGGCGTTAAAAGTTGTACTAAACAAGACAGTAAAATACTAATTTTGTTTTATAAATTACAAAACAACAGCATGACGGAATCAAATATTGCAAATTATAGTAATATGAAGACTAAACAAGGAATTGTTTCCCAAATAGCTGCATGTGTTCGATGTTGTTGTTTTCCCCCATTTTTATGTACATGCAAAAGGTATACATGTACGGTGATTGACCTGTACATGGGATTTACATAATGAAACATAATGTCATAAAAACTAAATTCGGGGAAACAACATTATACAAATAAAATATTGTATTACAATTATTGAGATTTATGGAGACTTGAATTGTGCTGCAGTAATTAATAATAGGTTCTCAGGCTTACCAAGTTCCCGGTGATTAAGACAAAAAATATCTGCCTTGCTTTTGTAATTGAAATCTAAAGTCATCTGATCTCAAGAAATTTAATTAGAGAAGTCAGCATGAATTCCTTTGAGGCCTACGAAACATTTCTTTAAAATCACGACTTAAAAAAAGAGATAATTATTGCAAATACAAATGAACACAACTATACCAAAATTTTGGCAAAACCAAAACCATGCAGTGATGCTGGATTCCAGACAGGGACTTAAGCAGCATTGACAGTACTAAATAGCCTGGCCCCTGGTTGGTAAGGTATTTTTACATGCATATACTAACAAATTTCGGGAAAAGTTTACTTTGAATTTCGCAACAGGCTAGATATATAAAACATTTTAAAAAAAATTAATAGAATGTATTAATTTAAACACAAGTGGGTTAATAGATAAAAATTGAGTCAATCATGTCTGGGAACGAAGTAAAATAAGCTATCGGTGGTAGATAAAAAATAACAATTGGTTATATTTATTAATAATGATTAAAAATGGTTGTCACACTGATTTAGACGATTAAAATAAATTAATAGATACTTAATGTATAGTTGAACTGGTGTAATATTACATCCAAATTACAAAGAGTTTTGACACCAATTTAGTTTTACTAGGACCTTATACAGTTAATTCAATTTGTACATCAATAACTTATTCTGTGTAAACAGGTTAGGTATTCAACTGTTATGATTTCAGTTAAAAAATAATTTGCTGTGTTTCTGTATCAATGAGGACACAATCTTTTGACAATATTTTTGGCAGCACAGTTTACATTTTAGCTTTTCTGGTAATGAGTCGTTTCTCTTGATCCCAACAGTCGAAAAGTCATATGAAATTCATAAATTACCACCCTGAGCAAATGTTGCTGTTTATTTTTGTCCAATTGGTGCAAAGATTGTTGTCAAACTATGTACCGTAACCAAGTTTTTGTTGTTATAAACTTAGTTTGTATAGAAAAGCTCTTGACAAATTGCCAACTGAATGTTGCCAGTTTATATATAAGATTGTGTTCTCTTCTGAATTTCATACACCATAAACTGTCCGAACAAATTTTGTGAAATCTTTTACCTACACATCTAAAGTCACCAATTGTGCATAGACTGACATAAAACAGCCGTCTGTAACATTTCTGCATATTGAAAAAAACATTAAGCCCCGCCCCTAAGAGGTTTTGACCATTCACACGTCTTTGATGCAAAGGGGACTGACAAGGTACATGTGGCCAACTTGTTGTACACCTGACTGTCAGGGCGGGGCCTAATGTTTGGTCTATTGACGGCTGTTGCATGACAAGGCTAGCTTACTAATAAAAATAAAAACAAACCAAGCTTCTTTGGTGAAGAATTGAGCCACTGCACACCTAAAATAGAGAAAACAGCTTCCCTATTCCTGAAGATAAATTATTGATTTTTTTCTCTAAAAATGTTAAGTTACTGAACATCATGGCGACAATTAAATACACACAACTGCTCTATTGGCCAATGCCTTAATTTTTGTACAAAAAATGAAGCAATTTGTTGGGAATAAGTCTAGTTACCTTATCTATGTACAGCTACACATATTAAAGTCTACACTGTCAATCAAGGAATGTGGTATAAATATCAGGGCGGGGTAGGGGGGTGTTCCTCCGTCGTGTTTGACACTGTACCTCACGCATTTACTTCCTAGCCCCACATATATATATATAAGCAATATACCTTTCTGAATAGTAGTTTCCCCACTCCTATGTACCTACCAAAATGTGGCCCAAGTTCAAATTGGGGCCCTATTTACAATTAGGACGTATCCGAATTACTGGCTGTGGCTTCATATTACGCACAAGTCTATGGTAGCGGCTGCAGCCACTTTGCATAGACTTGTGTGCAATTTTAAGCCGCAGCCAAGTAATTTGGACACATTCATACACAACTAAGCCTAATTTGCACAATAGAGTTGCGGGCCCAAGTTGTAATCGGGCTTCATCCGCTCCGAGGGCCGTTTTCCAAACCAAAGCTTCGTTTTCCGTCTTCGGTTTTCTTTCGTACAGTTTGGCAATTGGGATGGAGACACAGACGGAGCCTAAGCTGGGGTTTGGAAAACAGCCAGGCTCTATTTCATACTTACCTAAGTAAGATCCCATCTATTTTGTTTTACTTCCATTGGGCTGTTATTAAAATAACAACCAATGACCCCTTTTCATCAATATCAAAGTAAAGCGGTCGGATATTGGCAGATGCACATATCAATATATTATATACATAACTTATGAATTGTTTTATTTTAATTTAACAAGACATTGTATAACTGTAGTACAAACCTTTTTTCCTTTTTTTTTCAATTCTCAAAACCAGCCAAGGTTTTTCTAAAATCAAAACATTTGTTTTTACACGGTTCATACTAAAATCCAACATTCTTTTCTCAAAATTTGACACTTAAAAGTATACATTATTTTGTTTGTTAAGTTCTGATTGATAAATTTGTTTTGTATATAAGTTTAACGACAAACATATTTTGTTGGTTAAGTACAAATCTTTTGTTTGGACATTTAATTGTCTGTGTAAAAAAAAATAAGACAGTAAGAACACCTATCAAAGACTTTTTTAAAACTTTTTTTCCTGTGTTGGCTTTTAGGAAAACAGACTTAGTTATAAGCAAATAGCTTAGCATTAAAAACACAAACAAATTAAATCAGAGTTTAGACAGAAAAAAATGGGAGGCGGTTTTAGTGCTACAAACAGCTAGTCACTTGGGTGGTGAATAACATAAGAGGTGTTTTTTTTTTAGGGGGGGGGGTAAGGGTAAGGGTGGGGTTCGGGGGGGGGGGGGGGGGGGGGGTCAGGTAATCAATAGGGGAAAAGGAAGAACAAATTCAATGAATGGTTTTAATACCATTAAATTCTAAATTCTCACCCAACAATAAATATAAAAACACCCACTCATAATACCCTATCAGAGAAGTACTACACCTTGACAAGGTAAGAAAGCTACCTAAGTTTCCATCAAAAGTCTAATTTTTTTGTTTTGTGTTTTATAATTATGCACCATTTATATCCATACTGGGGTAAACAAGTCTCTAGGGGGATGCACCAGACTACATACACATTGTTCTGGAAAGGTCTTATAAAATGTTCTGCTTTTTTTTAAACAGTATTATTAACCCTATTGCCCTCCCAGACGCAGCACATTAGGTAAAAAGGTCTAGTGCAATTAGATGCATTCAGCTGTTAACACCAGTGCATAAACGACCACGGTTTAAGATTATGAAAGCTAATCCCCATCTAGCAATGCCAGGGATGGCTTCTGCTGCGTTGGGTGACCGCAGACTCTGAGGCAGTTTGGCCATGATGAGATTTCTGACCTGATGGATCTTGCTGCACTGGGCAGAGTTGTCACTTTGGCAAATGCTGCTTGTTGCTGCGTCTGGCAGGGTTTCTAGCCAAAGTACCCTGAAGGGTATTAGGGTTGTTACGTTTTGTTAAAATCTCCTCGAGTAGAGATGTTTGCCTCTGCTAGGGGCAACTGCTTGGTCCTGGTAGTATCTCTACGTAGTTCTCAGGGACGAGACCAGTCTTGCCGTTTAGCGTGCCCAAAAGCCAGCCTTTCTCTTTCGATGTTCTAACTGTGTCAGGAAAGCCAGTAAAAGTGAAAATGTCAACAAGAGTGCACACCATTCACACCTGCCATTCATTATTTTATTAATGTCATATTTAACGAGGGTAAACTCCAATCAGTGTACAGCACTGCTTTCCATGGAGGCCCTCAGGTGCTGAATCGCGAAGGACGCGGCTACAACGTGGTCGAGCCGCTGGCACGTAAAGGCGCATATGGCAGCCGGCCACATCGACTCATATATGAATACGGAGCACATCCTGAGATCGAAAGTGTTTGATTTTCCCCAGAGGGAGGAAAACCGGAGGACCCGGAGAAAAACCCTTGTGACACAGGGAAGAACCAACGCACAACTCTACTCACATAATCATGGTCCCAGCCGGAAATCGAACCTGGGCCACATTGGTGAGAGGCGAGCGCTTTACGCACAAGCCACCCGTGCCACCCATTCGGTTCCATTTTATAACCCTCCCCCCCCAAAAAAAAAGGAGCAATTTTAGAGCAACTTGACTATGTACAAAAGATCAAACTTTGCAGCTGAATACAAGATCTCCCCCAAACACTTATTTCTTTGATGAAATTTAAAACGACTTATCAAATCCATGACAATAGTAAGACCTTCCAGTGTGATAAACGTAAGAAGCTTTGGCAAAATGAAACGGAACTGGACACAGTCCATAGTAGAGAGAAATGGGAAAAAAATTATAGGGGTAATTTATTTTTTGTTTTCAGATTTATATATAATTAAACATTTTGATAAGTCTAAAGGAATGGAATGAAAATAATGGAAGGAAATCTTTTCACGAATACGAAACTCGGTATTTTACATTCTGACATACAGCATTTTAAACAGCCATAATTTGTTTAGGAAATCCCCTATTGAACTCTGCCCAGTTCTGTCTCAAAACGCATCACAAATTATACAAACTTAAGTAAAACTCACACAAACTTGGCAATATCACAAAAGAATACACAACACTCGTTTTCTATCAGATCAACAGGCTGAGAACACAGGGAGTTTTGCGCAACTTTTATTTTCCAAACCGGGTATGTTTATTTAGCCAAAGATCAGGCTTTTTGCAGTTATGGAAGGTAGTCAACTGCGTTATGGAAGGTAGTCAACTGCGTTATGGAAGGTAGTCAACTGAGTTATGGAAGGTAGTCAAAAGATCAGGCTTTTTGCAGAATCAGGCATTAAAGGGTGATTTCAAGGCAGGTGGACAGACTCACCATTTATTATGATCTCGTTCGGAATAAACGACAACTCAGACTCGTTGTCAGCCGCACATGCATATAACGTCCTCACACAAATGTCCCTGTTTTAATAGCAAGACAACACAATCCATTTTTAGGGCAAACCAGATAAAAAAGAAAAAAAATGCCAGGAACACACAAGAAAGGAGTTTAGGAAGGAAGAACTTTCAATTTGTTGTGAATGTAAAACAATGATCAAGATCAAAAAAGGTTATTGATTACAAAAATGAGAAACCATTTTGAATTTTTTTTTAGAAAAACCCTTGTCTTAAGTTTTCTTTTTTTTCGCCGCTTCTTAAATGAGGATCTTAAGATCTCACAATAAAAAAAAAAATTAAAAATAAATTGGGAAACATTTTCAAAAATATTTCAAGACATTTCAAAATAATCTAAGAGCATATATTAATGAACTTTCCCGAACTTTTGGATCATTTGGAAACCCTTGCCAGAGAAATGAAGAGGCATGCACAATAAACTCACGAAAACGATCGTAAAGTGTTAAGGCTATAAATGTTAAGGTTATGTGAACTCACCAACAATTAGCAAAGTTTGACACCACTACAAATATAACAACACACACACAACATTTCTGCTACAAGAATGTCTTTTTTTAGATCACTACCTGTAAAATTACAAACAACAAAGGGGATTTTTTTCCCCTCTTTTTTGTTCATGCAATGCACTTGTCTCATGCTCCTCATGCAAGATCAACTTACTTTTTGCTAGGATCTGATTCAATTAAGCGTCTAATTTCACTTTTGGGAGGTTGAAATCCAGAAGTATCCGAACTGCTAGATCTGAGGCGAGTTTGGGAATAAAACAAGAACATAAACATGGTAAAAACAGACCAATGTCTTTCTTCTGTTTTTACTCGACAATCTACTGCTTTTTTGGTTTGTTTGCATGCATGAAGTTTCGTGGGCATGAGATGTTTTCATGTTGTGGCTTGGATTCTAGGAGAAGCAACAAAATGAAAAAGTGCACTGCAGGCTGTCCGGTTGGTTTGCCATGTTGATTGACGAGGGTGACCTCCCAATATACATTAGTGTCTTATTATAATGACATTGACCGATCCCAGGCACGGGATTGTTTTTCATGAATCTTGATCCAAGATGGGTTCAGGCTGTCATCTGTGGGTAGCACACCCTGATATTATCAGCCTTTCTTGCTGCGTGGGTTGCTGGCAGAGATTTGTGTGTTTTATCTGTCATCCGTTCCGAATACCACACAAAAATTGCGTGTATACACGCCATCCGACGCAAAGTGGTTAAGCATGTTAATCATCAAGGTTTACCAACAGTGACATACAACAGTGACTATACGTGACATATTGGGGGAGTTTTACTTTGATGATGGAAATAATAAGTAGCTACAAATTTTCTTCAAACTTAAATCTAGAATTAAACAGTGGGAAAAAAAATCTCTTATAAAAACTGAATTAACATTACAAGTAACTTAATTTTTTTTGTAAAAAAATAATAATATTATTTTCCAATCATTTGTGATGCAGAAACTACATTTTATTTAATTTTTTGGAAACGGAAGCTTTTATTGGGAGGGGAATCATGATAACTGTCTAATCTACATACATGTAATTGTAACCATTTTAAGTGTATTATGTAGGTATCAGAAAAACATGTTTAAAAAAGGTGTACATTTATCGATGTGCCAATTAATATGAAAAAACAAAACCCACAACCAAGTTTGCACAAACTGTATGACTGATAAAATACCAAAGCATGAGCAATGATGAAAATTACATGATGAATTACAATTATGCAGTTAATACATTGCATGATTTTGTAACAAATTGGTGAAATTGCAGCAGTTAGTCTTCCAGTTTCCAGACTGTATTTTAATTCATGTCAAGGATTCAGGACAATTTCATACGGAACTGCATCAATAGTAAATCCTATGCACAACTGACTAAAAATACCTCCTCAGCTCCTTCTGACCAAGGCAAATTAGTTTGCATTTGCCTTTGCCCTCACTCGATCTTTCATTTAATTCAATGCAAGAGCGCCCTCAATGGTTCCTGCACAGAGCCTATACAAAAAAGAACTGTCTACTTTGAAGGCACGTCTGGGTCTAGTTGAGATGCGAGTGGACTTACTGCGAGGCTGAGGAGGAGCTGGTGTTCGAGCTGGCGGAAGCACTCTTGTTGCGGATCTGAATATCGCGACTGTCCCTGTCAAATCTGTGTGGATCGCAAGGAGAAACTCTTTGAGCATGTGGCATTTTAACGGTAGATACTAGAGTTGTATCAAAGTCCCTGCAAAGTCCCTGCAAAGTCCTTCAGTCTCAAGTCAAGTCACTAGTTTCAAATGAACTGTTAACAAAAGCATTCCTTTGTCATTATTCAACCAGTTACTTGCGACTGGTTTTATGAAAGGACTCGTGAATGGACTTGCGAATGGTTTTGCAGGGACTCAGATACAACTCTGGTGGTACTTGCCTAGCCTCAACCTCTAGTAACCGTTTCATTCTGTGGTTTCTGCCAGAAAAACTAAACAGAATTTCTATACCAGCTTTTATCAAATCATTTCATAGGGTTTCTCCAGTTTATAGGACACCTTACTAGTACTTCCTAACAAATCTTTCATCAACCTCTCCGCCTTAAAAAAAAAAAGTTATGTTGGACAGTAACTTAATAGGCTTATTCCCTGTTTCCCTGGAGACATTTTCTGTCTTCTTTTCGTATCAAAAGTCTCGCTGCTGCAATTTGCACGAACTGTAGAAAAGATAAACAAAAACATTTTTGTTCTAACAGACTTACACGTCATCTGCTCTTGCTAGCGGCGGCCTCGTCATAGCGCTAGGTGCACCTAAAATATTTAAAAGAAAACAAGTTTGTAATACAAGACGGTGAAGAAAACAACATATTCAAGGTTTTTCTAAAACATGAACATTAACCAGTTCGCGCCGGATGACGTATATAAACGCAAAGTTTTCCCCAAATTCAAAACGGATGACGCATAAACACGCCAATTTCAAGTTCGGAAATGTCTGTCAGGAGCGAGCAAGGCCGGAAATGTCTCTCAGCAGCGAGCAAGGCCGTAAATGCATGGGTGTGCTTCCCGGCACTATCGGCCTGAACCCGCTTCTGATCGAGTTTTGTTAAAAATAATCTCGCCCCTCGGCACGGTGATGTTAAAATAATCCCGGCGCGAACTGGTTAAGGACTTCAGGCGCAAAAGCCGCCAAACGCCACTTCCATGAAAAAATGAGATACCGTAACGATATTAAAGATGGACTACAACGAAAACTCACACATTAAATTTATTATCGGACCTTGTTTATGTTGTGTTCAGGTAACACTTTATTGTTACGGTCATGTTTTTCTCTAAATAATTTTGTTGCAATTTGACCAAAAAAATTAGACCTCGATTCTTCGATTTTGAAATTTCCCGCCCTGTACTGGTTCCCGGCAAAGATCCACTGAAAACCACAATGAAATCCACGATATAGTACCAGCGGACTTGTAAACCAGCGAAAAGTGATGACGTACTACCCATGAAAACGCATACATGGTGGCCCTGGAGGGACTCCGCAGATCGCGAATATCGACGTCAAATTTGACGTCAATATTCACGACTTTCCAAAAAAGTCGCGAATATTGACGTCAAATTTGACGTCAATATTCGCGATCTGCGGAGTCCCTTCAGGGCCACCATATGTATGTGTTTTCATGGGTAGTACGTCACACACAAAGTATGAATTATTCATGAGTTAAGGGCTTTTGCTGAAACTGAGTTTTTCTGGGTCGTAGAACGGCGATCAATTTTTTTGTTTTTTGCATGAAGGAACAAGATTTATTGAATACTAATGATATATTAGTAATCATTATACATTTCTCGAACAAAAAACAGCAACACAGCCTTTATCATTATTCCGTTGTAGTCCATCTTTAAGTGAAAGCTCACAGTGCCTAGTATACGATAATCAAATACTTTTTGCTGGCGTTTAGCGGCTTTTGCAAATGAAGTCTTCAGTTTCTAACACGAAACTTGACTTTTAGCAATGTTGGTCATTTGCAGTATAGTACATGTACCCTTCATTTGCTTATAGAATTCATCAGAGTAATGACAAGGACAACTTGGGTGGCATACAGGAATGCTTCAAACAGACAAGACAAGGACAAAGTCACTGTTTTTTCATTGCAGCCTTCACGAAATATTTCACATGATATCGTCGCATCTACCAGGTACAAAACAGAAAAGCAGATAATTCATGCAACAAAACAAAGTTCTGAGTTAGTCAGGTAGAGGTTAACATACATGTACGTGTATAAGCAACATATTGATATCCAAAGACTGTAAAACTCATCCTTAAAAGAAAAACAACACTTAAACCAGTTGCTTCTGCAAAGTTTAAAGACAGCACATAAATTTTAAAGACAAGATCAAAATAAATTAAAACAAACAAAAACTAAAATTAAAACCCAAATACCCTCAAAAAATTGAAAAAAAAAGTGCTGTTTAATTCTCACTATTAGATGAGATGTCAAAAAGCATAACAATGTCACAACTATTATTCTATGTAAGAATGATCACAAAAATAGAAGTGGCTTTTCTAAAAACTGCTTTGTATCGACACATCTAAATTCAGAAAGTGGACAAATCAAGTCAGAGCATTCTTATTTCCCTCGCTTACAAGGCAGTTTGACTGTGTTTATGCATGGATACGTACTGCTGGCTGTTCTGCAATCCATAAAAATGACCAATCTCTCGAACCGGGCACCAAAAATATCTCACACAATTGCATATCCAGGCTCGGTAGTCTTTAAGGCAGTTCTTAGATTTACTTTGATTCAAAACATTGCAGAACCAAGACATGGGCACGATAGACTGCTGACATTTTAAATCATTCTTTCAGCATTGTCCACATACTGGAGTGCTACACAGTAATCACAGATGTTGGAGGTGGGCAAGGTAGAATCATCGCCTTAACCAGTTGAAAAGTTGAAAAATTTAAGACAAGCCACATCCGGACGAAAAACATAACCAAGACATGACACAATAGAACAGCTGTGCAGTTTTCATGCAGTAATTGTGAGTACATTAAGCACTTGTCTAGAGCTTATGAGGACAAGACACAGAAGGTATTCAACTGAGTTATGGAAGGTATTCAACTGAGTTATGGAAGGTATTCAACTGGGTTATGGAAGGTAGTCAACTGGGTTATGGAAGGTTGTCAACTGGGTTATGGAAGGTTGTCAACTGGGTTATGGAAGGTTGTCAACTGGGTTATGGAAGGTAGTCAACTGGGTTATGGAAGGTTGTCAACTGGGTTATGGAAGGTAGTCAACTGGGTTATGGAAGATAGTCAACTGGGTTATGGAAGGTAGTCAACTGAGTTATGGAAGGTAGTCAACTGAGTTATGGAAGGTAGTCAACTAAGTTACCTTTGACAGGCTGAGTCATGATATCACCTGGTTGCCTCATCATAGGCATGGCTGATAACTGCCTATTATCCTCTAGACTCCCAGGCAAACTTAGTTGAGGTGTCTTGCCTGGTTTACCAGAAAGACAAGTTTTACAAAACAGAGGGGAAAAAGAGAAGATTTTATCAAGATAATGTTCTCAAAATAAGTTTCAAACAATCAATTTCAAGATGCAATGTCTACTGCAAGAGGCAAATTGGATTACTTGCTCTCCTTACTTTTTACTTAAAATAAATCATACAAAAAAAATCAGAACAAAAATTGAAAACATTTAAGAATATGACTTTCAAACAAAATCTTTTATGTGTTTTTAAATTAACAGTCTGTAACTTTGCTAAAATAAAAACAAATTGGGGTTAATATTGAAATTCTGTGGTGTCGAAGTTCAAGCTTTCAGGAAAAGTTTGATAGAGCCTGTTTTCATCAGCAATCAAAAGTAAGATGAAAAGCAGTTCCTTGACTTGTGTAACAGCATCGACGTTTAGAGATCCAGGCCTACAACTGAAGTTAGTAGTCACCACATACAAAATTCACTCTAATACTGAGCCAGCATGCTTACCCTACCTGTGTACAATGACTTGCAATCGAGATAAAATGTTCAAAATTTGTTCAGTCATTGGGTTGAAAAAAAAAGGTCCTCTGGATGAAAGAAGACATAGTCATCCCAACCTCTGGACAATGTCATTGTGCACAGTGCGAATACATACAGAAGAGCAAGTACTGGAAGATTCTATATCTCATTCTGCACACTGACCACATACAAGTACACAGCAGCCGGAACAAAACGAGGCAGCTTTGATCAAACACAAATCAAACATTGATCAAGAAAAAAGAAACTCCATCAATTAAAAACCAATCACAAGCATGCAGTATTACGGAACATACAACAAACAGCTTCCAGCAGCCAAAGTAAAATGTATCTCCATCTCCAAGGCAAAGCAGACAGACCGGACGCAAGGCAGACCGGACGCAAACACAGGAAAATCCAACCAAGCACAAACAAAAGATATATGTTGCACATTTTAAGGAAAGCAATTTGGATAAATATTCATCAATACCAGAAATTTGTTCTCCCTCTTTTATAATATTTATATAGAAACTGTTTGCTGCAGCTGTGGTAGTCGAATGACATCCCGCAGCCGCAATCATTCCTTCACGTTTGTCCTTGGCCATCTGGCCTTGTCGTGGCCACGTTGCCGCAGGCAAAATATTTACAGTTTACGAATACGTACCATTTAATAATAAATTATGCATAACAAGAGTGACTTATAGGCAACTACATATAGATTGACTGAGGAATCTAAAATATATATTGGATAGAATAAAGTTCTACTTATATTTTGTAATACATTTCTTGAATCAAAACAGGTTATTTTTTTGTTTAACCAGTTCGCGCTGGAGGATGTATACACACGTATAAACGGATAACGCATAAACACTTCAGGAGCAAGGCCGGAAATGTCTGTCAGCAGCAAGCAAGGCCGGAAATGCGTGGGGTGTGCTCCCCGGTACCATCGGCCTGAACCCGCCTCGGATCGAGTTTCGTTAAAAATAAATCCGCGCCTCGGCTTGGTGATGTTAAAATAATCCTGGCGCGAACTGTTTAAATAATAAAAGCATGGCAGCTCATCGTATTTGGGACGATTTATAAAGCCATAGGAAAACTGACTTTCTGCTTACAAGATAATTTGAAATTGGTTCAAAAATGACTCGCAAGAGTCAAGACAGAGTATTATCAACATTTTATAATACTACGACTATAAATAACACTTTAACACAACAAATTTAAAGCAACGCAATACAGCAAACAAACAAAAAGTGCCAACATATGCATTGTGTTGCCATGCCATGCAAACTAGGGAATAATAAACAAAATCTTCATAAAACTCTAAACAGTAAACTCCTAAATAAATCATACAAATAAAAATAACAATTAAAAGGCCGTGTCCAAATTGCTGGCTTTGGGTTGGGTTGGACTTCGACCGTTGCTAAGCCGTTGCTATAGGCGGCCATTGTCTGCCCTTAGCAACAGCATAGCTACAGCCGAAGCCAAAGCCAACAATTCGAACATGGCCAAATTAAGTATATGAGAAAGGATGGACAATGAAATAGTCTGGTGCAGAGTGGCTATATGTCTTTCTTGTTTTACCGTGGTACGTGTGGTACTTGGGGTATTTCCGCATTTGAATGGACCTCCAGAAGACTGGTGACAATAGCAGCGTTAATGGAGGAAACAAAATTGGGGTGATGAGTTGGGCGATTATGGATGGTTATGGATGGTTATGGATGAAAACGAAAATATAGAAAATGGATGGGGAAGAAGGTTGAGAAAAGAAGAGGTTGATTTGTGAAAATTGTGGGATGAGTTGATGCAGATATTGGTGAATAGAGCAAGTGTGGATGTGTGGATAAATGGTTGATGGGTAGATTTGGGGATGGTGGGCCGGATAGATGATGATTTGTGGAGAAATGGTGGATGGGAGTTGGCAGGCAGATTGGTGGTTTGTAGGGTAGAGGTAGTGGACATGCGGATGGATAGATAGAGGAAGTAGTGGATGTGTAGATGGATAGCAGATTGGTTGTGTGGATTGATAGTAGATTGGTTGTGTGGATGGATTGTAGATTAGTTGTGGTGGACAGATTGGTGGTTAATGGGATAAAATTCAAGTAGTGGATGGGTAGTGGTTGATGCAACAGAAGTAGTTGATGTGTGGATGGATAGCATATTGGTGGTGTGGATGGATAGCAGATTGGTGGTGTTGGTGGATAGCAGATTGGTGGTGTTGGTGGATAGCAGATGGGTTGTGTTGGTGAATAGCAGATGGGTTGTGTGGATGAATAGTAGATTGGTTGTAGTGAATAGATTGGTGGTTAGAGAGATAAAAGTCAAGTCGTGGATGGATAGTGGGTGTTGGTCGATGCAACAGAAGTAGTGGATGTGTAGATGGATAGTAAATTGGTTGTGGTGCAAAGATTGGTGGTTATCGGGACAGAAGGCAAGTAGTGGATAGATAGTGGGTGGTGATAGGGATACAGTGGTGGGTAGAAGAATATAAGTAGTGGGTGTGTGGAGGCACAGCAGATGTTATGGATTGGTTTGTGGATGGTTAATTAGGACATGACATGTGAACGATGGCAGATTGAAGGTTTTAAATAGGGTCAGATATGGTAAACACAAATCAATGGGATAAAGAACGCACAGTTAAGGGAGCATATCAATCAATAAATTACGCATCCAATTTTTGTAAACAAAAAACAAAATCAAAATCGGGACATCAACCAAAATATGAAGCACATACAAAAAAGACGGGGTCGACAAAAATCAACAGTGATTGATGGATTTCATTCATGCAAATGCAGAGAGAAGATGGGATCATGGGATCAATTAAAGATGGGAAGAGAAAAATGGAATGAGAGAGAAAAAATGTGTGTTAGTAGATGACTGCATTGGCTATCAATGCAAAACAGCAGTGGAACCACAGAAGTCAAGATTGTATCTTTTTGACCGCCCACTGAAATGTAGCATCCACACATTTGAAACTATGCGGTATTCTAATTCTCAATTTATCAAATTCACTCAACAATCTCGAACGATGCAATATTTTTCTCTTTAATGTCTCGATTTTGGTAAGAAAAGCTCTGCTCCGTGCCATTACATACACCATACAATTTTACAACCACAAGAATTTTAACTGTAGTCATACAAACGTATTAGGAATGCCTTTTTAACCGCGAGAGGAAAACCAGACAAGACCGTGAACCAGACTATTATAAAAGCAGTCCTAAAATATTTTGCATGCACGGAGCGAGCGAAAAAGCCACATGCTTTATTTATTTTGTATTCTTTAAATTTAAACAAGCAGAGCTTTGTTATAACGCATGCAGCACTTTAGTAACCAAAAACTCAGTCATTTTGTTGCCAGTAGGCCAATCCAGATTTTAATGCTACAGAGATAAAGAGGTAGAGTCTAGGTTATATAATAACTCTCATAAGAATTCTCACAGCAATAGCTATTTTCTCCACAGAACCAATTCCCAAAACAAGCTGGACTTTTGATGCAACAGGGTAAGCTGGGTATTGAAAGGCTCGAGCAGAACAGAACTTACACTGGGGTTCTGTCGATCGGGTTAATTTGGGAGTACCTGAACCGTCCTTAGGTGCTTGAAAGTTTGTAAATAATAAAATAAGCCTCAACATTAATTTATGTAAATCAAGTTGTTCTTTGCCTACACTGTCATATTCAGGGCGTGGATTTTAGACAACCCAATTTGTTCCCCAAATTACCAACTTGGGAGTTTTGTAGTTTAGTTAGAGAAAAATCAGTGTGGTACAAGAGCTAGCAGTATCACAACATAAGCGACAGTTCCTAAAAAATATGACCAATGCTCGATACAAAATTAGGTTCTTCATCATGTCACACCCTTCCCCAAACAAAATTCTTAATGTCAAGAGGCATATCATGCACATTCCTAGTGCCATTCCTTTGTTTTTACCCAGGGGAGAGGGCTGTCTCTCTTGTAAACGGTTACCGAAGAAAAAGGCGTAAATTTTCCTGATGGAAGGAGGCGTGCCTCTGGGTAATGAATCTAAGCCTAAGCGAAGATGAAGACATGGCAATCGTTTTTAACGTGGATTTTGATGGATAAAAGTGGCTTCAGAATAATCAAAGAAATCTTTAATTACTCAATTATTAAGTTGTGTTTGATCACAATATAATAATATGTTACGAGTCTCATGGTGGAGTCAATGTCTCTTGTGCTAAAGATCTTTCAAGGATTTTAACAAAAGCTGTATTTTGAACTCGGCAATTGAGGACTCAAATTAGGTTTTAAGGAGTTGACTCAAAACTCAAGGAAAAAAATTAGGATTCGAGGACCGAGTTTCAAAAACTACAAATGTGATTAAAGACTTTGTCAAGCAAAAGGACTCTAGGACTCGGAATTCAGGACTCGGAATTCAGAATGCGGAAGCATCCTTCAACTCAAAAACATTTATGTGCGAGGACCCAAACTTGGCTTGTGAGAATTTAGACCCAGTAGTAGAAGATAAGTCTCAGGGCATGTCCGAATCAGGTGTTATTATCTTGCTTCCTCACAACTTTTTGCAATTAGACCACCCAATGATTTGGACTTCTCTCTACCTATTATGGGCGGGCTGAAGAATCAATCTAAATACAAACCAGATTTTTTTGTGTGCTAATTTTCCAGTTTTTGCAATCGGGTGCGACAGAGAAAAGCAACATTTGTTGACATGACCTCGTATTCATTTTGGAAAGTTTTTCAGTACGACTGCTCGATCGATGAGCGTCCACTCAATGAGTGTCCTTACCTGTTGAGAGCGAGTTGGCCTTCTTATTGGTCGGCGGCGAGGAGCTAGAGGAGTGAGTTGAGATGGAGGACTGAGAGCTGATGGATTCACGACTGCTGCTGGAACTGTACTGAGGCTCTACTGTTAGGTTTGATGGGGTAAGGGTAAAATGAGATGGGGTAAGGGTAACATGGGAAGCAAACATTAGAGTTTGTTTACAATAATCAACAAGTGGTTGTGTAGCAGTGGTATGAACAGAATAATTTTTAATAAATCCTTATGAAGGAAGAGATACGAGTGTTCCGATTAATTGTGAACTGCAATCAGATACTGTGAGTTGAATTAAAAGGTTTAAAAAAACATCAAAACAAATAAAACTGACAAACAAAAAAACACTCGCTCATAAAAACATCAATAGAACACAGCATAACAACAAGTTAATTGTGAATGAGTTTGTGTGAGAAAATAATGCCCAAGTTATGAGAACCTCAACCCAAAGGTATAGAGTCTAAAACGAAATCATCCAAGAAAGAATTACAGAATACGAACAAGACAGGGTAACAATTTAAAGGTTGTGGAATATTTTCTTTTTTATTTCTTAGGAAACACAGTATGAGCCACTCTGCAAGTAAAATCAGTAGGATTTATGTTTAAATGTATTAAGATGATTTGTTCCATTTTCAATTAAATATTACAAATTGATAGTACAGTTGTCTCTTTCATGATGGCAACATAATCAATATTGCAAGGTCAGCATTCTCAATTTGGGTCAAACAAGAGATAACCAGTTCACGTCGGATGACGTGTATACACAACGTTTTTCTTGAATTAAAAACAGATAACGGATACACACATCACGAGCAAGGCCAGAAAAATATGTCACAGACCGGCTCGCAGCGAGTGACGCCAACAATATCAGGGTGTGCTACCCACAGATGCTGGCCTAAACCAGTCTTCCGTATTAAGATGAACAGAACTCAATAAACCTGTGCACTGATGACGTCACACTTTGTTTATATGTGTGCTTTCTTATTGGAAACAGTTTGGGATGACGGTTTCGTAATCCAATACAAAAACCGCACATGTAAACAAAGTGTGACGTCGGCAATACATGTAGGCTTATATTAGGATTTGGATTCAGAATTTTAACAACAGGCAAACATGGGTAGTTTGTACAGACCAATTGGAGTTGGAATTTGGAATGGTTGGAATGGTATTTTTGTGTCATGCTGAGCTCAGTTGACACTGCTTTGGTTCAAAATGACATAAGCATGAAAAGAGAATCTCATAACTATTCAAAAAAGAATATGCAATCTTTAACCAGTTCGCGCAGTATGACGTATATAAACACAAAGAATTCCCAAAATTCAAAACGGATGACGCATAAACACGCCAAGTTCAAGTTCGGAAATGTATGTCAGCAGCGCGCAAGGCCGGAAATGCGTGGGTGTGCTTCCCGGCACTATCAGCCTGAACACGCTTCGGATCGAGTTTCGTTAAAAATAATCCCGCCCGTCGGCTCGGCGTTGTTAAAATAATCCCGGCGCGAACTGGTTAACAGGCTGTTAAGTAAGACTGACGTACATGTACATGTACACATGAACATTGACACGTGAAGAAAAAAAACACCCGTTTTTCCAAACCAGCTGCTTTGTGTTAAAGCGAAGGAAAGTAAATGCATCTCAGAGTTTTCAACAAATATTCTTTATAAAGAATATCCGGCTTTATATATGAAAAGACACATACGTGACACAATACCGCACACTTTTTTTGAAAACTTTCCAGTACTTTTCTTTTTATTTCATTCCCACAAAACCAGGCAAGATAACAGTGTTCATGCAAGGAATTCAGTGCTACAACAAATTGCATGCTAATCATTTGCTTGACACAGCGAGACAATATGGCATGCAAACATTACACCATGCTCGAGCTCTTCTTGTCTAGGCCATTAGTACTATATATATATATGGGCAGTAATTGGTGGGTTGTCAATACAATCAAAATCCGATCACATCTAACGTGAACCTTTATCATTTTCTTTTTAATTACCAACTGCAAGTATATTTCCCCCACCACCCCCACCCCCCCTCCCCCCTTTTTCTGTTTTTGTATAATATATTGAATTTCAATACCTTAGGAGGTTTTTTTTATCTATATATATTTCTGAGATCTTTATGCTTTTAATAACAAAGCATTTAATATATATACAATTATTTAAAACATGTATTTTTTTAAATATTTTTTTTGCTCTTATAATGGTTATCTGAATGGCAGAATAGGGATATATGATCTTTAAAAAAACCGAGTACAAGGTTTTTAATATAAATTCATAAATACCTTTGACAGTTTACCCATTCTTACTGGTCAAGAAGAGTCCATTACGTGGCCGGTTTTAAACAGTAAAACACCGGGCCCCGTTTTAAAGGGATCGAATTCGTTTGGTAATTACTCCAAAAATTAATGGCAATAAAAACTTACTTGGTAAGAAGTACAGCAGCTTTGGATAGTGTAATGCATTTTTAGAAACTTTTCACTTCGAAGTACTGCAGTTATGGAAAAAGATCACTTTTTATCCCCAAAAATTTGAATCTGTGTATTCCAATGCAGATTATTCTTCCTGTGTGGAAATAACCGCTCCCGATTTTTGGCAATATCTCAAAATCACTACCACCTTTTAAATAGAAATTTTTACAGGTTAGTTTTATGGTATATATACTATATAGGATTGAAACAAACAATGGGTTCCAATTACCAAACGTATACGATCTCTTTAAACACTTTTCCAATGTCACATGAAATCTGGTCGCCTTACCCTTTTGTTGATTTAAACCTCACAAGTCATGTGCAATAGCACAATCGAGTGCGTATTTTAGAATCCTTAATTCACGCTGTAACGGCAGCTTGCATTCCGTGTAACATCGCGCAATACGCGGGAGCCAATTATCCCCAGTTAGCTTACCTCCCAAACTAATCACGTAGCGAGAATATTCAAGGAGCATACAATACTTAGCTAGAGGGGTGTTTCACAAAATATGAAGTTATTGAAGTACAATTGTTTAACAAAATCGTTGCAAACTTTTATCCAAAAAGTAATTATGAATGATAATATATTTATGGTTGGCCGGTATTAAACGTACGTTTAAATTGGCTCATAGGCCTGGACGATGTTAATCTCTGTGGCTCGTGCATTAAAGAGTCCAGGCCCACATATTTATTCCCTTAATAATTATATCAAGCTATATTCTGAATAAATAAGATTAACAAAACTGCAAACTATTTCAAAGCTGGAAATGAACTGTTCGGAATTCAACCAAAATAGTATCTTCCAAGTATTCAACATAGCTTAAATAAAACGAGGGACCACGGTCTTTGCAACACCATCTATCTGCATCCCATACAACTATTCCATGTTTCATGTTTCACGCAATTTATTAATTTCACTCTTGAAATGTTGGTGGGGTCTGCCTCTTGAGTTCTTACTATGGTTGTGGGAAGAAAATTATCTGTAATATGTTGTCAGGGAATCACCAAATTATTGCCTATATGGTGCATTACCTGGCATAATGAAAATTGTTTATCTTCAATTGGGTTCAAGATCATTTTTAGTGCGCAGTTGTATTTAGAAATTTTTTGGCAAGTAATTCAACATTTTAGAATTAGGATGTTTCCAACATTTCAACTGTTTTAGGATAATCGTCATTGTTTTCTTCATATTTAATCTTTTTCGTGTAAGCTTAAAAAAACATTTTCTTAAAAAAAAGTTAGGAGAAAAAAAAGGCCAAATGAATGTTTTAAGTCCAGAAAATAAAAGGTTAAAAATGGAGGAAACTGTGAAAAACCATAGTAACGACAGATGTTTCAGTATGAAAAAAAAGTGCAAATGGTATAATTTAAATGGGAGTTTTAATTTGTGAGTCGAAAGGAATTATGTGTGAAAAAAAAAGGGAATTTGAATACAAGACAAGACAAGTTATGACAGCCACCAGAATGAAACGGAACACAGCAAGCAAGCAGGGGGAGAGGGGAGGGGAGGGAATGTTGATGGTGGTGCAAGGATTGTGTGTCCCCCCAAAAAAAAAAAAAAAAGAGAGCAACAAATAATCACATTATATTTGCAGATGTCAATATGCAAACCTTTGGGTTTGACTACAGAGTAACGTTTCTAAAAATTGTCAGGAATTTGTGTGGCCCAAGATTGTGTAGTGCCTGTTGCAGAACAGTGACATATTGTTATGTGCCATTTTGAATAGCTTTACTGTTCAAACACACTGACCAATTTACCAATAAACCATTTGCGCGCGACCCCGAGTTAAATTTAAATAATATCTGGTACACTGACTTGTTCACACAGCTTGGCACAGTTTAACTTTAAATTCTCCAGACCAAAGACACTGTTGCTATATCACGTGATTCGGGGCAAGCTTTTGCATAGTTACGTAAGAGACGCTCAGCACCAATACATTGTTTACAATGGGTGAGAATGGCAAAAAGACACCAGACCATTCCAGAGCTGGGGGTTGCTAGCGTATGACGCTGGGGGTTGCTAGCGTATGACGCGTAAGGCTTGCCCCGAATCACGTGATATAGCAACAGCGTCTTTGGTCTGGAGAATTTAAAGTTAAACTGTACCAAGCTGTGTGTTCTTGTCTTGCATTACGATCGAGGATCGAAACACAAAAGAGAACAAAGGGAACAAAGGATCCTCGATCGACGGTTTGCTTGTCCGAATTCTGTCCTCGATCGACAGTGCAAGCGCAAAGCAATGGGGATTGGGTTAAGTAAAGGAAGAAAGGAAAACACAATATCGATCCTCGGTCGTTATGTGGTTCACGACTGTGTGAGCAAGTCAGTGTACCAGATGTTATTCAAATTTAACTCGGGGTCACGCGCAAATGGCTTATTGACAAATTGACCAATTGACTGTTTGGCTTGTTTTGTTCACAATTGTTCATAATTCATTGTTAATTACTTTCAAGATTACAAGAGTACGCAAGGCCTGCTCAATTTGAATTCTGCAGATATATATATGTACAAACCAATAAGGACACGTTATGGGTAAACACTCAAATATCTTCTTGTAATAAAGACAATCGAGATAATTACAAGTTGCATATAAATTAAGTTTGCCGTTTCAAAATTTCAAAGTGCCCAACACCTTGCTTGACACCAAGAGATAATTTTTGTTTAGAAACCTAAGAATAATCGTATCCGACTTATTATTTTTTTGGGGGAAAGTATTTATGTATTTTTTTAAAACAAGAAATCAATTTAAATGTACTGAGTTTTATAAATAAATGCTGCATACATATTTCTCGATTTCCATTTGAAACCATTGAGTTGATATTCTAAACAGCTAGTGCAAGAAACAGCAAGTGGAGACAATTGATGTCAGGATATTATAGAAACTTTTACAAAATTGTGCACATGCATTTGTAACAAACATTCTTGGTACCAAGAAAAAATTAACTGAAATTCAAACACAATGCAAAAACAATACGTGCAAAACTGGGAAATCTTGCAGAATCCAGACAAAAAAACATACATGTACGATAACTTGAACAAAAGTACTGAAGACTGTATCAACAATCCTTGACAATGTAAAACAATGCTACATACACACTTATAACATTACATGTTAACATCAACAACATATGTATATTCATATGATTCTTTGGCATTTATTTACCAATGTCACGGTTTTTAACAAGATGCTTTTTTACATGTATTTTTTACCGTCCCAAACATTTTTTTTATTACAAGAGATGACGATAAGGACTACATCTGTTAGGTGGCTAATATCTTCAATCAGTGTACAAGCCAGACCAAAGTCAACAAAACGGTCACACCAAAAGGTTTATTTGTCGAAGGAAGAAAAATAACGGAGACAAAAAAATAGCAAGGTGGACGCAAAATGAATGAAATTGGAATGATATTAAAAAAAATTGGTTGGTTCTTTTCAGGTGGAAACAAATGTTTAAACGTATTTTTATATAAATATTAGTACCAAATTTGTTTGGGGGATCTGTTAAAGATTTTGTTCAATGCCACTGTTCCTTGAGCATTCAAAAACACTCACAACTTGAACATTTGGAAACATCCTTTTGGCTGAACATTTTGGTTTATGTCTACTTTAATTTTTGCAAATGTTTCTTGCTTTTAAACATCTGCCTGAGAGAGATTCAATTTTTTAAACATCTGCCTGCTCAGCACAAAATACCCCCGAAACTCGCGACAGTACTGGAGGCATGGTTTTTTTGCCGTTCTTTCCTCGCAATGCGGCATCGCCCGTTTGGGGCAAATTTCCCTCCCTTTTCGGACTACCTAACCCCTCTCCCTTGACACCACCTTTGCCGGGAGATGCTGGACCCTTGCCCACCACGGGACTCGCCCCTTTTCCTAGCTCGCCTCTTTTATCAGCGTTTCCCGTCTCGGCGGACAATCTGTTGCCGTTATCAAGGCCCAGTCCAGTTCCTATCCCAACAATCCCTCGTGCCCCAAACTGCAGACCTTTTTCGACCCCGCTGTCCGCCGCCGAACTCCTCTTGTCCGGCTTGTTATTCTTCCGAATTTTTTTCGGGGTGTAGCCTGGACTTTGGGGAGGACTTTCGTCGGCGTACGGATAATCGTCCTTGTTCATGATGACATATTCATCGTCGGGGGAAGGGGTTAGCAAATTGGGACTTGAGTCAGGACGCGCTAGGACCAGGTGATCCGGTTTCTGATTGACGGGAGGTTTGCGTCTTAGCCCGAACTTACCGCTGCTGTTGTCCACAGTTTGGACATTTTCAACTGGGCTACTCAATATCCTACCTTTCCTTAACGCGTTGCCCCGAGCCGGCCGCATCGCAACGTAGTCCAGTGACTCATCGTCTGCGCTCTTCTTTCGAGGATCATCAAACTTGTTAATCAGTTGGGTAATTGGTGGGGATGTGGATGGAGGGAGGGTAAGAGATGAACGTCGCCGGCCGTCACGGCCGATCGGGGAGGAGACATAGTAGGGGGGGTTAGAGAGGGCTGGGGGGCGTGATGGTCGGCCGACTTGCTCACCTGTTCGTCTGGGCGACTGGTCCCGCCCGCCTGCTGATATCTGGGTGTGGTAACTCCGGGGAGGCATGGGTTCCGTCCTGCCTGTTTGCTGCTGTTTGCCATTCCGGGGCGACACCTGAGCAGAGGAGCTACTGGTGACGGAAGAGGTGGTCGAGTTGGAGAGCAAGGAGGCTGACGACGGGGCAACATTGCGGAACTGTGACCTACCCCCACTGTCAGGTGCCGTCTTGAAAATCTGAAAGAAAACAACAATATCCTTGAGGTCGTTTTGTATTTAATTAACCCTAACTCACTACCCTATGTTTCCTTAAACCTGAATCCTCCTGAATCCTCTAAACTCCTGGAACATTTGATACAGAAACACCACTGTCTGAATCCTGCAAAATCCTCCAGCTCTATTGAAAATGTGCATCGGGCAAGTAATAAATAACCTCAATCCTCCAAAATCATCCAAGATCAGATGGGATCGATGCCCTGGATCCTACATTTTCTTTAAGGTAAAAATCCTCTAGTGCAAATTCATGTTGGCCAATATCATCTCGATGGACATCACCATTTGGGCAAATACCATTAGTTGATGTAATTCACCAATTGGGCAGTTATCACCAATTGGGCCATTATCACTAATTATGTAGCGATCCCTAGATTGGCAGCAATCTCTAGATTGGCAGCAATGCCTACTTAGGGAACAACCTCTTCATTAGCAGAAATGCCTACATGGGCAGCAATGCCTACATGGGCAGCAATGCCTACATGGGCAGCAAAGCCTATTTGAGCAGCAATCCCTTAGTAGACAGCAATACCTACTTGGGCAGCAATCTCTGCAATTAGCAGCAATCCCTACACTGGCAGCAATCCCTACTTGGGCAGCAATGCCTACTTAATTGGGCAGCAATCTCTACTTGGGCAGCAATGCCTACTTGGGCAGCAATGTCTACTTGGACAGCAATCCCTACTTGGGCAACCTACCTTTTCGTAGTGCCTAATGAGTATCTCAATGACGATGTTAGAGAACTTGATATCCATGATGGCTTTCATGGTCTCCTCCTCAGGCCTCATCATGGTGGGGCCGAAGCACACGCCCAGGTTGGTCACCGTCATCAGGTTTACATCAGCATGGTCTGCCACTCTGGAGTGTCAATGATAGAGCCAGAGGCAAACACAAAAATAAATGGAGCTTTTCCGTTTCACAGACAAAATCAGGATACAAGTAGAACTTTTGTGGGCTTTCAGGAGTAGTTTTTATTGATACTCACTCATGTCCACAGCATCATTAGCCTCATTTTGAAAAAGTAGGAGCAAGGTAAGAAAACAAAACAAAAGTAGGAAAGTAGGAGCACGGTAAGAAAAGTAGGAAAAGCAGCACGGTTAGAAAAGTAGGAAAAGCAGCACGGTTAGAAAAGTAGGAAAAGCAGCACGGTTAGAAAAGTAGTAAAAGTAGGAGCACAGTTAAAAAAGTAGGAAAAGTAGGAGCACAGTTAAAAAAGTAGAAAAAGTAGGAGCACAGTTAAAAAAGTAGTAAAAGTAGAAGCACAGTTAAAAAAGTAGGAAAAGTAGGAGCACAGTTAAAAAAGTAGGAAAAGTAGGAGCACAGTTAAAAAAGTAGGAAAAGCAGGAGCACGGTGGGAAAACTAAAGAAAAGTAGGAAAGTAGGAGCACGGTAAGAAAACTAAAGAAAAGTAGTAAAAGTAGGAGCACGTTAAGAAAACTAAGGAAAACTAAGGAAAAGTAGAAAAAATAGGAAAAGTAGGAGCAAGGTAAGAAATCTAGAAAAAAAAGTAGGAAAAGTAGGAAAAGTAGGAGCACGGTAGGAAAACTAAGCAGGAATACTTGAAAACCTGCTTTATTTGGAACACGACGCATGTAGTAAATTTACATCAGATGTGTATAGTACCGTACTTTGGTGCACAATGCCAGAGATGTGGAATGTGTACCTTCTCAAGTGTGCTATAAGGAGATCCAGCATTTCGAAATTGGGCTCCTCTAGTTGGTGGACCAGTGCGTGGATGTCGTTGACTCGTAACGTTTTCGTCTCTTGTTCTGTGAATAAAAGAAAAAAATGTGAACAATTCCAGAAACGGTAGGACTAATAGATTGCATTACAGACTTTATTTCAATTTTCTTGTCAAATCCCACAACTCACTATTGTATATTGGGTGCATGAACAAAAGTGAAAAAATTGATAGGGATAGCAAGACAAATTTAGACACAAAACATGGAATTTAAGACAAAGGGAATTGAGAATTCTACCTCCAAAAAATGTCATCGTTAAATAATATTTACATTAAGTTTAGCAATTACAGAGTTCTATGGAGCGGGCTTGTGATTTTTTGTGTGATTTTTTATAAATTGAGTTTCAGTACTTACTTGCTGCAGTTATTAACTGGTCATGGAACCTAAATGACATCAGCGGCTCAGGTAGATTCCTGACGGCAAAAGAGAAATCAAGTGAAAACGATGTCCAATTTCATTATACTAAAGGCATCTCATTACTTATAACTGTTTAACCAGTTCGAGCCAGGATTATTTTAACATCACCAAACCGAGGCGCGGGAATTTTTTTTTTACGAAACTCGATCCGAGGCAGGTTCAGGCCGATGGTACCGGAAAGCACACCCATGCATTTCTAGCCTCGCTTGTAAGGTCCTACATAATTTTAAATTTTGTTAAAGCCGAGATTAGATATTTTGTTTTACCTGAAGTAGTTTTTTAATGCGCTGGTGATTGTCTTGATTTCCCATTCGCCGGAGTCTGACAAGTTGACATTAGTTGGCTTCCTCTTGTCTGCTTCAGAGAACATGGACAAAAAATAATCTGGCGTCATCGGCTTTATCAATAAGGGTGATCCGGAGTAAAGCAGCAGATGTTATTAACTTGACTACTTGAGTGCTGTGGCCACGTGGTCTGGAGCATTCAATTTGTAATCTGTATGTAAAGCTACAGATTGTGGGTTCGAGTCCAGCCTGGGACTATGGTACGTGTGCCCTTGGGCTAGGCACTTTGTCACTCATTGCTTCTCTCCACCCAGGAGTAAATGGGTACCTGTGAGGGCAGAGATGGTTATTGTGGTTGATTTAGCTGCTTTGCGCCGAAATGGCAGCATCGAGCTGTATACTCCAGAGGGAGCTGAGATGGTCTTTGGAATGTTTCATGGGCCCAATGACCGGGGTAATAATGTTTAGCGCTTTGAGACTTTGGTGATAAAGCGCTATATAAGCACCGCACATTATTATTATTATTATTATTATTATTATTATTATTATTATTATTATTATTATTATTATTATTATTATTATTATTATTACTAGTACGTAAAACATTTTCATTGTTCTTGGCCAATTTCTTTCTTGGCAAAAACAAGGTTACAAAACAAAAATGTTCAGGTGATGTATTCTGTTTGTGACTGGTATACAGCTGGGATTTGCTTGGCATTAGCAAAAAAACACATGCAGTTTTGGCTGGTAACCTGTTCTTACTAAGCAAGATTTCGTTTTTGTGCTAAGCAAAGCTTTGTGCTTAGCAGCTTCATGAAATCGGACTTCAGTTCAGGCAGAGTTTCCAAGTGAAATAAGTATGTGATGTTTGTGTCCAACAATCAAATCACTTCAAATTTTTTCAAATA
This sequence comes from Crossaster papposus, assembly GCA_037893245.1. NCBI lineage: Eukaryota > Metazoa > Echinodermata > Asteroidea > Velatida > Solasteridae > Crossaster > Crossaster papposus. The sequence goes on along the minus strand of JBAIAA010000074.1, from coordinate 2,465,180 downwards.
AACGTGATAATTTGCGCAACTGTAAACACGCTAACTGATTAGCACGTATTAATTATAAAATCATGTGGCGTAAAAAAAGTCAGGTATGGGCTTTTAGTGTAGTGTACAATATTCATTTTAAGAGCATTCTCATTTATAATTTAAGATTAGCAATGGAGGTTCAATGGCCTAACTTACCCAGACAGAGAGATGTCAATCTCATAACTTTGGAGTTAACACCGACAACTCGGTACAAGCCTTGGTCTTCCAAACCTACGTAACAAAAACAGGGAATATTTATAATACAAAAAATGTTAACAACATTTCATCATTTTTTTGTGATAGGAAATCCCCCCCCTCCCCAACCCCCCCTCCCCAACCCCCCTCCCCAACCCCCCTCCCCAACCCCCCTCCCCAACCCCCCTCCCCAACCCCCCTCCCCAACCCCCCTCCCCAACCCCCCTCCCCAACCCCCCTCCAAAAAAAACCTTACCTCGACTCTCGATGGCTTCTATACACTTCTTGATAAATAGGAAACCAATATCGTTGAGTAAGTCTGCGGAAAAGTAATAACAAAATTGCCTCATGAATATTTTATTATCTCAGCAATTTAAGTTCATAAACTTGTACTCTTTTGTTTTTAAACTTACTGTCGTCTTTCTTGGAGATGTGTGCAGGGTTGATGTAAATCTGAAACGGAGAAAAATAAAATTAACACAAATTTATAAATGGGCAGAAAAATATAGTAAATCAATAACTTTATGAAATGGTCCACAAAGACGTTCTACTCATTTGCTTCTTGGAGATTTTTGTAATAATTAGCAATTTTAATACATTCGCGGCTAAAATAACCCTTTCGTCACCTAGTTTTTTTTCAACACTGCTAAAAACAGTCAATTGCTACTGTTTCAGAAAGATGACTTCAGCACATAATAATGATGCAACTTGCAAATGTTGTGAATTCCATACGATTGGCTAATTTTTGTTTCTCCGTCAAGTGACTTACTGGTTCTTTGCCTCCCATTGATGTCATCCATTGTGTCCGTTCTCTATCCGAGATTGCTTGTAATGTCACGACGTGCGGCCTGGGAGAAACCAATTAAAATCATTTGGGTTAACATTTATCCTCTGCCATATGTGAAGCTATAGAGGAATCCTATTCCTCCATGGTAAATTTAACATTTGAAATAAACTACAAAGAGAATTTTGTTCATTATAGATTTTAGAATTTGAACAAAAAAATTGACTTAAGCGAGGCTTTAACCTGCGATCTATGGATTAGCGTTCAGGTGCTCTACCATATGTAACCTGTCATCAAAAAATGAGAGTAAAGTCGCACGATGTGATTCGGAGATATGGCCATCCAAGTCAAAATATGAAGGGGTGGTAAATTTTAAGATTTTGCATAATTTGGAAAGCCCAAGTCCTCCTCTACATATTCCCATTTTTTGGGTGAGATCAGATAATCAAAAAACTGTTAAATTACGCGATTTTGCGTAGTGTTTGCGTAGTTAGTGTTTGGATTAAAGTCAATTAGTGGTCTAATTAAATATGCAAATCAGGTCCTCGTAAGTATCCCACGTTTTCAAAATTTTGTTGTTTATACAATAGTTTGTATGTGTGGAAAATTTCAAGAAGAAATAATGATTAGATCATAGTCATTGCTATGCTCAACCGAACCTTACTTATCCTCTTTTGTAATCCTTTGCCTGTTTTGTTTAAGATGTTTAAAGTAAGTTTTCTCACAAACACGTTTTGTAAAACCCATGACTTTCTAGAGCGCTGTAAAAAGAATTTATCGCAAAACCCCCAAGTGATAAATATCATTGAAAAGCTCGCTTTCTAAAGAATTTAAAAATACCAATATCTCAATTTTAAATATTTCCGACTTTACTCTCATTTTGTGGTGACAGGTCACATAAGCTTTATACAGCCCTTTATCGCAAAACCCCCAAGTGATATATATCATTGAAAAGCTCGCTTTCTCAAGAATTTAAAAATACCAATATCTCAATTTTAAATATTTCCGACTTTACTCTCATTTTGTGGTGACAGGTCACATAAGCTTTATACAGCCCTTTATCGCAAAACCCCCAAGTGATATATATCATTGAAAAGCTCGCTTTCTCAAGAATTTAAAAATACCAATATCTCAATTTTAAATGTTTCCGACTTTACTCTCATTTTGTGGTGACAGGTCACATAAGCTTTATACAGCCCTTTATCGCAAAACCCCCAAGTGATATATATCATTGAAAAGCTCGCTTTCTCAAGAATTTAAAAATACCAATATCTCAATTTTAAATATTTCCGACTTTACTCTCATTTTGTGGTGACAGGTCACATAAGCTTTATACAGCCCTATGCTGGCGGTTCCCAAAAGTGTCAATATCTTTGTTCAGAGGGTGCAAGTCAAATCTGAAAATATTTCTAAATCCAACACGAATAAAAATGAATAAGGATTTGATCCTCTGCTTTGAACTCGCACTTCGGTACTACCCAAAGTATCTTATCTGGAAATCTAAGCACAGCGTTTTCAGGCTTACTTTTCTAAGCAGGTGATGTCGAAGCAGAATCGTTTCTCTATGGAGTCCGTCATTCGTCTTGTGCAGCTGGTGACTGTTACTTGATCTTCAGTTGTCTGGGGGGAAGGGGAGATGGAAAGTACAACATAAGTGGCTTACCTCAATTCAATCTTTCAAGAAAATGTCCTCATCCTTGGGCCAATTTCATAGATCTGCTTAAGCACAACATTTTGCTTAACCCTTTAAACTCAGGCCTGTTTTCGAAGATTTTGTACGTGTTGCTAGTTTGTATATACAAATATCATTTACAGTGTACAAATCCCATATAATTATGTATCATTGGAAAGCTTACAAATAAGGCTATATTTTGGAGGGAATATTTGGACCCCCAGGAGCTTTTAACCAGTTCGCGCCGGATGACGTATATAAACGCAAAGTTTTCCCCGAATTCAAAACGGATGACGCATAAACAGGCCAAGTTCAAGTTCGGAAATGTCTGTCAGCAGCGAGCAAGGCCGGAAATGTGTGGGTGTGCTTCCCGGCAATATCAGCCTGAACCCGCTTCGGATTCGAGTTTCGTTAAAAATAATCCCGCCCGTCGGCTCGGTGATGTTAAAATAATCCCGGCGCGAACTGGTTAAGGGACTTATAAGTCAAATGTAGCGCGGGGCTGAGTGCAAAGGGTTAAGCACAAAAACTCTTGCTTGGTAAATCATGTAAGGAGCTAAAATTCCACGTGATCGTTATGCTAAGCTAACAACAGCTAAATACCAATCACAAATAATATACTTCACACGGAGTTGTGGCTGGTAAGCTGGTTTTACTAAGCAAGAATGTTATGTGCTTAAGCAATTTTTATGCTGAAGTAGCTCTATGAAATTGGTCACAGATCCTTCCATTACTTACTGGCTTAGGCAGTGTTTGGACGAAGGGAATCAACTTAAGAAGCTTGTTGTCCTTGTAGTAACGGCAGTAGTGCTTCACCCAGTTGGAACCGATCGCCCCTGCGAGAGTAACGAAAATTAGTAAGTAAATAACAATAACAACAACAACTTGAAGCCGCTATTATCAGGATTATACGCATGACTGCACAAAAGCCTTTGTCCAGTAACTGCACTGCACAATGAAACTGGGAGTGCAGCTGCCACACAGGCCGTGTTCTACGGCATATCATTTTTTTGAATAACTTAAGATAATCCTCAGATATTATAAAACAAACAGATTTCATAGAAACCACACTTACTTTTCTCATAGATGTACAGATAACCTTCTTGAACTTTGTTGGACTTCAGTTGTTCGTGCGGTTTCTGCCAACAAAAAACAATCGGAAAATCTCTTATCCATAACAAATCCATTTCTCATTCATTAAATACATGCATGACCACAGAAACTACAATTTCTTTTCTAAAAAAAGTCAGTCACCATGCATTATCCTGGTTTTTAATTGCATGCATTTTGCCAACCATTGTATTAGTACTGAAGTTAACCGCTCTTTGCGAATGAATATAAGCATTTCTGTACTAACTTAAACCACGACGAATATAATTTCCTAGAATTTATCAACTTTTATCAAAAGAATATCATCCGACAGTTTCACAATTTCAAAACAAGAGAAAGACAGTTTTGAAGTTGACGTGCAAGAAAGTGAACGTGCATTTCTCCAAACCAATTTGTTTTGGGGGGCGTGGCAATTGGGTGTGGCACATGGGTGTGGCACATGGGCGGGGCACATGGGCGGAGCACATAGGCAGGGCACTTAGGCGGGGCATGCAGCAGGCAAGAAGACAACAAGGGGAACGATTATACACACCCTCACCTCCATCATCTTATTCATCAGAGTCTCCGCCTCTTGCTTCGTCATGTCGAACCCGGTCCGGATCTGGCAATGAATACAAACTCAAATCAGTCTGAAGTAGGCCTTGGTCATTTTGGGGATTTTTACATATTCTTTTGTGAATACGACCTTTGGTTAAAAAATTACAACCATTTGAACACCAGCACGTTAAAAAAAAAGAAACTGAGAAAATCATGTTTTTGTATCACTTGCCTTCTGAATTTGGTTAAAAGAGTATTTTCATGTAAAAGAAAACTATTTTCCGCTTTTGTTTTTGTTTATTAAATTAAAATAAATTACGGTTATCAATTTTGATTTTTCCACCCTACGAACATATTTTGGCCTGATCTCAAAACAAGAATTGCCGAGTTCCGACTGATTTTGTTTGATCGCATCACTTTTTAAAACACAAAAATATATATACATAAAGCTAGACCCCACCCACCTAATGCCTCAAACCACTCGGTATGAACCTAAAAAAGCATTTATGTTCACTTCTGCCAATTTTTATTCAGTTTAGCCATACAAAAACGTACAATCTCTGATTGGTTTTCATGAGATGGAATAGACCTGAGACCTAATGACGTAAGGGCTGTTTACATTATGCGCCTTTCTATGGAAGCAAAGTCAGGGCACCAGACAAAGAAGGGACATACTATCACTGAGGAAAGCACACAAGTAAATAAAGAGTGACGTCATTAGGGTCTAGGTCTATTTATGCACTCGGTAATTTTCAAGTCCCACCTGTTTTTTGTTTTTTTGTGTATTATAATAATCTCTTTGGACAATACCAAGTACAAAGTACAAAAGTTTGTTGATGGGGAAAACAATTTCAATATAGAAATCTCTGTTTTGTCACACTTTCCCTCATAATACAGCACCAGGCCCCATTCAACTAAATAAGGTTTTTAGGAAGTATACACTCTTGTCGGTAAAATCGGGAGTAATGAATTCATTGGAATTTTAGTTTGTCAGAACTTGAGTTTGGAACTCACATTCTGCAGCTTCAACTGCAGCTCTGTCATGTATGGTTTGAAATCCCTGGCCACCTCATGACCTAAACAGAAAAAAACAAGAAGCACAATCAGAGTTTCGAAACATGGGAGCAGAGTTGTAGTCGAGTCCCTGCAAGTCCGTTCACAAGTCCTTTCGTGAAGCCAGTCAAAAGTCCTTTCATAGGGGCAGTCACAAGTAACTTGACGAATGATGACAAAGAAATGCTTTTGTCAAAGCTGATTTGAATAGCTTGTGATTTGAATTGGAACTGGAGGACTTATGGTGGACTTGCAGCGACTTACAGGGACTTACAGGGACTTGTGATGAACTCAACTACATCCCTGTCTGGGAGTACCGTACTCTGCATAAGACGCCAAATAAAAATAACTCTTCAAAATAAAAAATAAATAAAAAAACATCTAAAACTTCCAAATGTCTGAAAAAGCATTTTGTATTTATTTAGATTTTTTTTCTTCTTTGGAGTACAAATATGTAAATGCAAATCACTCTTAAATATTTTCATGTTTGACTTCGTCGGCCAAAGTAGAATACTAGCCACACACTACCAGTGTGTATAGACTAAATTTGGTGACAGCCATTTGTCTAGGGTACCACCAGTCTGGCGGAAGTCACGGTCCTTAAAACAGTTACCTTGATGATAGAATGTCAACCAACTGTACATGAAGCCCAGTAACTGTGCGGAAGAGAACAAAGAAAACGACAGTCAACAAAAATCGCTTGTTTTGAAATGAGTTACCACGTCTGCGTGATATCCAGGTACTGGTCTGGAGGCCAAAGTTACTAAACAGGCGACAAAACCAGGGGCCAATTTCATAGAGCTGCTAAGCACAAAAATTTGCTTAGCATGACAATTTGTCTTTGGCAAAAACAAGGTTACAGACCAAATTTGCACGTGATATTTATTGTTTTGGATTGATAATCAGCTGTTTTTTGGCTTAGCATGAAAAACACGTATAATTTTGGCTGGTAACCTGTTTTTAATGAGCAAGACTTTTTGTGCTAAGCAAATTTTTGTGCTTAGCAGCTCTATAAAATTGGCCCCTGTGCTTTTGCCTCACAACCCAACTCTGTGATGTTTACAGATTAATAAATGATTAATGAAATATGTTAACTAAAAATCCAACAGTTTGTTGTCCTGTAACTGCTGTGTACCAAGTGAATGATGTCATAAGCATTGCTGTTTTATTGTATTTAACATACGACAAAAGACAAACATTACAAAATCTTTAAAATGGGAGTTTCTGATGTAATGTAATTGTGGTATTTTGCAATTGGTCACACTTCCTGTTTTGGGTCCCACCAGCCTTCAGACACATTTTCACAACATCTTGTGGAATAATTTACTGCAGAAGGGAAATTCAGGCTTAATTGTACACACATCGGTGATCAAGATCGACGAAATACATGTACAGCTTCCTTTGGACAATAAAAAGTTGCAAATTCATGCCATTTTCCAAGAAACAGAACACAGGGTTTTTCGGGATGTAGAGTAAGGATTAATTTTCTGTCACCTAATATTACTGTATTCAATTTAGTGTTCGGTCATTGTGTTAAAAAAAAATCATGGACAAAATATATTTTTTAAAAATCTTGAAAAAAATTCATATTTTTTTTAAAAAATCACAATAAAACATGACACCTAATTTCTCCATATTTAAATTGTCATCTGTAAAATACCGGTATGCCCATCTACATGTACATGTATGTGCATTCCAAGTAGCAACCCAATCCCGTGTGGTTCTGAATATATACATGCAAGGCTTCAAATGTCACCTTTAATGTAGGTGCAACTTGCCACCTGGGGCCAATTTCATAGAGCTGCTAAGCAAAAATATTTGCTTAGCACCAAAAATCTTGCTTATTAAAAACAGGTTACCAGCCAAAATTCTACGTGTTTTTAATGCTAAGCAAAAAAACAGCTGATTATCAATCCAGAACAATAAAAATCAGGTACAAATTTGGTCTGTAACCTTGTTTTTGCCAAAGACAAAATGTCATGCTAAGCAAATTGTTGTGCTTGGCAGCTCTATGAAATTGGGCTCTGATGATGTCATCATGACATCACTTTAATTATCATCTATAATACTTGTCAATGAAGATTGAACCTAATTGACTTGCAGTTTTCTGCCTTACAAGACATTAAAGTAATGCACCTTTAAGATGTCACATGACACTCTATACTTCACTATGGGCAACACCCATGAAATTTTATTTATCCTCCTACATTGTACATGCTACATGAACATGTATACAAGTACTATACATACCAGTACATGTACCACAGGAAGGATATACATGTACCAGTACGTGACAACGTGGTACATGTAACTACCTAGTTGCATTACTCAATGGTCTCATTACTTGCAAAAAACAAAAACCACTGTACATGTAGACATTGATTTATAGAGAATTTCAGAATACATGTGAATCACATGAACACTTAAACCAAACTGCCCACACATTGGTTTTATCATTCATGTACGTGTATATGACCACAAGTACCAATTGATGAGTCACAAATCGAAACATTTGCTGATTAAATATGTCTAGTGGAAAATCAACCGACATTTCACAGTTTCTCACCACGACAATTTCCAGATTTTACATCAAGATGGTGGTAATACGGAAATTATACAGGTTTTTGGGATGAATTTTGCATAAATCTTTCCTAAATCCAAAAATAATCACATCGTTTTGCCTCCAAATGGCGCTAAATATACGGCTTGGTGCCAGGGATATGGCCATATTGAAATTAGTGCTTGAAATCAGTAATCAACACCGATAGCCTGGTGCCGAGGTCTGGGAGTAATGGGATAGTGTGGGTGTTAACTTGGGGCACACTTTTACATTGTAGCCTGGTGCCATGGATTGGGAGTAATTGTATAGTGTGGGTTTGAAGTCGGGGAACACTCACCGTCTCCACAAACTCAAACTTCTTCTTCTCCTGGACCTCTTGCAAGATGCGGGCATACATCAAAGACTCCCTGTGGAAGTCTCTCCTCTCCAACTCAAGGGCCGCATCGGCCTAACATAAAAGAGAAAGATGAGTTATGACTGGAGGTCTTTCAACCCTGACTCCCTAGTGTAATTTAATATAAACCATACCCATCCTTGCAAATTCCAACACCATATGGCAAACTGTACACACAAACTGTTGGGCTCTAGAGCTATGCTCAACCGAGTGTAAAAGACCATAGGGTCTAGTACCAATCCTAACAGACTTCAACAAAGCTTGATGTTGGAGTTTACCTGGATAGGGATTGTTAGGGTTAACCTTAACTCCCTAAGGTGTGTGGAAAACCCTATTAAAATTGGAGGATTCAGGACTGTTTAGGTTAAGGTTACTCAGTATCTTAAATTACAATTCAATAATGGTTCCCATTAAGCTTTTGTAGTTTAATTTAGGCAAAATGATGTAGAAATATTTCAATCAGAAAGCGGGGGATTTTGAACATACATGTATGAACAATGATATCATATTTAGCACCAATCTACCTGACTATTGGGTAGAGAGAAGCAATTAATAGTGACAAACTATCCTGCCTGGGGACATACAGTTTGGCATCAGAACATCCCTAGGTAGGACTAGACCCCACAATAGCAATACCCACAAGCTCTCACGTTTGAGATGCAAGACCGAAAGGCACAATTCCAGTCGTTCAAGGCTTTCAATTCCAAGATGCACTTGTCTAAGACAATGCCAGTTCTTGCGACAATCCCAACTGCCACTTTCTGCCTTAAGATACAAACCCCAAGATGCACTTGTCTAAGACAATGCGGGTTCTTGCAACAATCCCAACTGCCACTTTCCGCCTTAAGATACAAACCCCAAGATGCACTTGTCTAAGACAATGCGAGTTCTTGCGACAATCCCAACTGCCACTTTCTGCCTTAAGATACAAACCCCAAGATGCACTTGTCTAAGACAATGCGAGTTCTTGCAACAATCCCAACTGCCACTTTCTGCCTTAAGATACAAACCCCAAGATGCACTTGTCTAAGACAATGCGAGTTCTTGTGACAATCCCAACTGGCACTTTCTGCCTTAAGATACAAACCCCAAGATGCACTTGTCTAAGACAATGCGAGTTCTTGCGACAATCCCAACTGCCACTTTCCGCCTTAAGATACAAACCCCAAGATGCACTTGTCTAAGACAATGCCAGTTCTTGCAACAATCCCAACTGCCACTTTTTGCCTTAAGATACAAACCCCAAGATGCACTTGTCGAAGACAATGCGAGTTTTTGCGACAATCCCAACTGCCACTTTCCGCCTTAAGATACAAACCCCAAGATGCACTTGTCTAAGACAATGCGAGTTCTTGCGACAATCCCAACTGCCACTTTCTGCCTTAAGATACAAACCCCAAGATGCACTTGTCTAAGACAATGCGAGTTCTTGCGACAATTCCAAGTGCCACTTTCCGCCTTCAGATACAAACTCCAGATCATCCTAAGAGCTTTCCCTTCCAAGTCTGCTTTTCCACAATGTTGCAAAAAAGCCTTTGTTTTTGTCCGCGTTTTTACCTCCTGTAGTGATGTCTCTTTTTTCTTCGTCGTGAGACCCACGTGACTGTCAAGAGACTTGCAGAATTTCTCCGTCTGCTTCTCAAACTGCTTCTTGGCCTCCTGATGAATTAATTGGGGAGGGGGAAGGAGAGGTCAGACAATGTGTTGAATCAAGATCAAGATCAATTAGTTTTGAAAGACTGATATTTATTATGTTTTTCTTAAATAACAGAGACAAAAATTGATTGATGATTATGATTGGTGATTGATCCTGAAAAATTCTGAGAGCGATTGTTAACGATGTGTTTAAAACTACACTGAACAATGACAAGCTTAAGATTATGTTTTGAAAAAATTGATGGATGAATTATCTGGGAGGCAACCATTTGTCAACCTGTGAACCTTACATTTTGCAAGTAGAAAGCTTCAAAGAGTGTTAGATGAGAAAAAGTGGGTTTCCTTAATTCGTGTTAAATTCTGTTTTCTTTTAAAAAACAAGGAAAACAGTGACACAATACATGTACCGGTATGACAATAACCCAAGGAACTAAGTTCAAATACTATTTTTAATTTTTTTCTCTTAATTTTTACACACAAGGAAAAAGAAAGGACAGAATTAAGTTTCTTAATTTATCCAACAGTAAATGTACATGTCCATTATGTTATAAAAAAACGACTGAGAAAAATACTAGAAAAAGCCGTTGACTTAATTGTGTAACTTTTGTGGCTGCTATGTACCTTGGCTGAGCCAATCTGCTCCTTGCGGAAGACTTCAAGAGGTGTAATGAGCCGATCCTTGGCATGTTCCAGCTAGAAATTAAACACAATACTCAAATGTTAACATTGGTACCAAACCAGCAAAAACCTAGCAAAACCTGCAGTTGAATTTTGATGAGTTTAGGGTACCTGTAAGTTAGGGTTAAACATAGAGAAATGAAAAAAAAAATCTAATAATAAAAATTTTTAAAAAATATCAAATAGTAAAATTTAAAAAAAAAAAAAAAATCACTGCAAGCATGGAACATCCGGTATGATAAAAAAAATATGATACAAAAAATTTCCTGACCATTTAGGGAATTTAGCCAGTCAAAAGATTTAGCGTGTCAAATGCAATACTAAAAATGATCATTATACATGTACGCAGTTACGGTACCGGTATTTCAATTTAAAGAAACAAATACTTGGCTTTCCTTTGTATGTTTATGTACAGTACACTGGTGCTGTGTTGTTCTATGACTTGATTAATAAGGTGCAATAAAAAACAGTCAGCAGTTATGTCAATTTAAAGAAACAAACACTTGGCTTTCTTTTTCATATACTAATGCACAGTACACTGGTGCTGTGTTGTTCTATGATTTGATTAATAAGGTGCAATAAAAAACAGTCAGCAATTATGTCAATTTAAAGAAACAAATACTTGGCTTTATATTTGTATGTACCGGTACTTATGTATACATGTACAGTAAACTGGTGTTGTGTTGTTCTATGATATGATTTGATTAATAAGGTACAATACAAAACAGTTACACCAAACAATTACACTAAGTATGGCGCCTCTTTCAACACACGTTCATTCCCAGATTTTACAATGGCCATAAATCTTGGCCACTATTAGTAAAACACTGCCACTGGAGCTTGTCAAGAGAAACATGAGAATTATAAACTGGCTTGTAGCAGAGCCAGGGGTCGTGAGAAAGGTCACGCTACTGGAATGCGATCTTTGTTTCCCCAACCACGAATCACCCACTTGGCGGGAGCAATTGGTCTCCAGATTTCAAGAGTCAGGAAGTAATACAAGACTTGTTCAGAGATGGTGAATTTCCAATTTCTCGATGCGAAAGACCTCAGTAAACGTCTCTCAGGAAAGTACATCTCGTGAATTTTAATAGAAGTGAGGAACAGAAGGAAGATAATTAGCAGCTGTGAGGGACTTGGAACGAGACATTGACCTTAAAATCAAACAAATTAGACTGTGGAAAGTATTTATAAATAAACCCAGATACTGTCAAGCCTGTGCAGTGTTTGTGAAATGTTTGGTGACTGCTGGTTGCAACTTATCAGAAAATGAAAGATATTGAATTTTTGTGGAGTCCGATTACAATGTTCTGGTAGTGTTTTTCTAGTTACCGTAGGTTTTGTTTTTGTAGACTAAGAATGACAGTGTGCCCATTGGCCACTAAGCATACAGTGTTTTGTTTTTTTCATAATTGTTAATCTAGGGCAACAACCAACATTCATCCGAATTTAATCTGTCCCTGGACTGACAAAGTTCAAGAACTAAATGCCCAGGAACTTTGTTAAATTAACCACAATTCAAGACCACAAAACATGTACAGTTTACTAGTCTTGTGCAAGGCGTTTGTCATTATCCATTTGAAATCCACGCCCACACTGCAGTTAGCAGTGCAAAAAAATACAACGTGAACAGCTTCTCAAGCAATAACCAATAGTGTATACAACCTTTAAATCAAATTTTGTGGTTGGTATTTAACATGGACTAAGGATACTCGCTCAGTGAATCAGAAACAAACTTTTGGTTTTATATTTTTTTCAGCTGATTCTGTGACTTGTCACTGAAGCATTTGATGAAAATGAAGAAGGGGCTGCTGTATGGTTTCCATTGATGAGTAGTTATGTGATTACTACCGGTACCAGTAATTTTCCATTAATAAAAACAGCACTACATGTGTAAATACAGCAGTTAGCTCAATGGAGGAGCTAGTAATATACATGTAAGGCCAAATAAAAAAACAAAAACATGTTTAGCATCATGTCTCTTTTTTCGTTTTTTTTTAAATGGCCGTCCGACACATTTTAATGCGAGTCATGTAGTGAACATGTCACACCCTACATTTATGTGTATCTTCCTATTTGAAAATAAAACATGGTTCACCCACGATTAAAAATCAAAATTCATGTGGGTCATGTATGCACCATACACGAGACGTCGCACCCTAGCCTTCCCATTGGAAAAAAAATATATTTCCACAGCATGTACACAGTGAGGCTAAAGTCGAAAATACGATCGTAATATTTTCTTATTCTTTTTTTTTTATATTTTTTTTTATAAAAAAGATAATAAAATTTATCATTTTTTTCACGAAAAAAAAAGGAAGCGACCTTCAAAAAGGAAGCGGGCGGTGACGCTAAACATTAAACAAGTGGCAAATTTTGTTAGTGTTAATCACGGCCGAATATAGCTCATATAGATCCAATGTGGTAAAAACAAAACTGACACTGTTGATGCCCTGTACTTGTAAACAGGAAGTGTTTATCTCCCACTCAAATCACTGACAAAACAGCACTGACGATACCGTATTATGGCCTAATGCAGGCACATTATTTAGTTCAAGACTTACGATCTTCAAAATCTTCAACACTAGGCATCGAGACACTTAAAAATATTCCAATAATTAAGTAATTAACGTCCCGAAAGAGTATGGATTCATCGAAGCAAATAACCCAGTGCATAATTTTGTTCTGCGTATTTTGACACCTCGATTGTTGAGATACGATGTTTCGGGGCGGAGTTATTGTCATTTCAATGGCCGTAGATCCAGTTTCAAAAGTGACAATCATATTGTTTTGAATGATCAGGTTTATGCTTTACACACATGTACAAAAAATGCAACAGATTCATTGTTTTCATTCAACTTCAACTTTGCCATGACTTTATCTTTATCTTCAGTACTTTGTGTTGTGAAAGGAACACATTATCTTCATTTTCTGGGTTATTTGCTTCGATTAATTCATACCCTTTCAGGCCGTTAATTATTTGATCATTTTTAGGTGATGAGTTTATATTGGGTGAACTGCACTTGCCTATGATAGGATACACTGAACAAAAATATAAATGCCCACAAAAATATAAACGCCCCCAAAATGGTTATTTGTCTTGATTTGTAAACAACATTTGTGTCCATCTCTGCCAGTGAGGAATTCCTCACTGGCAAAAATGGAAATAAGTGTTGTTTACAAATCAAGACAAATAACCATTTTTGAGGCGTTTATATTTTTTGGGCGTTTATATTTTTTGGGCGTTTATATTCTTGTTCAGTGTACATGTACATGTACATGTACATTGTTAAAATTATGCCAACTCTTTGCAAATCTGTACATGTACAATGTACATAATGTAGCCTACTACTGTACACCCACAGTGCAAATGTCTGTCAGTACAAACCCGAATGCTGCACAGAGGAATCCCAACCATTTTGGAATGGCAGAGCTAGGGCTATGGTCCAACTAGGATTGCATGGACCACTGACACCAATAAAAACACCACAGAGCCCGACCCAAAATGATTGGTCAGCAGCTCAATACCAATTATAATGTACATGTAACCACTCTGTCAAGACATTTTGGCATGCTCACTCTGTTTATTGTTTCTGTAAACACATAAGGATATGCTGTTGACATGTGACATTGGAATGCCAGTGATATGATACCGAAAACCACTTACATGGTATAGTACTGGTACCTGTATTTTGGGAATATCTCGTAGGATTCATTCAAAGGATTATATCATTCAAGTCACGTGACCTATAGTGGGTATTAAACATCAACAAACATGGCGTCCCCCATAGCAAAGTGCCACTGTTGCAAAGTACATGATGATTGTTGCATTTGTTTCTTTGATCGAGGCTTTTCTTTCTCGAAATCGCTAGTTCTAGTGCTAGTGCCGGTCCAAACCTTCCGTGCCAGTACCACATTGTGAACATACCGTTCCTTGTAGAATTTCCAAGACTTGCTGGAACTGTCCTTACTGGCTATATCCCAGCCATTCCGGTAAGGTCTTGGGTACAAACTCCAGAATATTCTTCAGAGATTTCGAGAAAGAACAGCCTCGATCGAAGAAACAAATGCAACAATCATCATGTACTTTGCAACAGCGGCACTTTGCTATGGATGACGCCATGTTTGTTGATGTTTGATACCCACTATAGGTCACGTGACTTAGAGGGCGCAATGGGTCTTTTGGGATCGTTGGCATGCATGTGGTTTATTTTACAGGCAAATTTTTTGGGGACCACTTTAAATACATGTACAGTACTAATGAAAATAGCAATTACTGGTGGAAGACCAGCATAACCTCCTATATATTGTAAAGTAAGAAATGGGCAATGATGCTTACCATGCGGTCGCGCTCATCTTCTATCGATGCAATGAGCCTTCCAAACTCCTTCAAAGATTGTGCTGAAATTAACATTTAGGGGGAAAATGGTTAAAAAGGGGGTGGGAAACTCATGACTGATGGAGCAATCTATTACCAGAATTAAAAAATGTCAGGTTTTTCGCATTTCCGGATATTGTAAACAAGGTTTCACTATCAAAAGCACAGTATAAAACTGTATTAGTATTACCAACCAGATAAATAACAAAAAACTCATGTGTGTGACAGATCTAAATTAAAAATGAAATGAAATTGAATCCATTTGATATACTTATAACTTATACATTCTTCTTTAAAGGTAGGATACACCATTTGCAGATATCAAAAATATTTACTATCGAATTATTAAAAAATATCTTAATTATTTGAAAGTAAGTAATGATTCTAGGCATTCAGCAAAATGATTGAGCTAGATATCCTGTAAATATTCAGAAAAATTAAATTTGATAAAACAAAATTTGCGATCGCCAGTCGGCGATCGTGAAAAACCAATAATAACATAAGAATAACTGCCCGACGCCGTTTGAAAACAAATGCTGTTTTTCGTGCTTTTCTCGGCATCCATAATTGTAAAACTTCGGACAGGTCAGTTAAAAATGATATTTACTATAAAATACAACCCAAATCCACACATTCATGATAATTCAAGCAATTACCAATGGTGTATCCTATACATATACCTTTAAGTCCCAACATCTGACTTCTATTAACTTGACATTTTCTATTTATTCCTCTGATAGCGGACAGCACTTGTGTGACATTTGAATTATTGTCACTACATGTAGCTGATGACTTGGAGCTTGCTGTGTCTGTGGGAGATTGACCCGGTGATTCACATGCAATGGAATGCATTTGAATGTTGAGCGGAGTACTTGCGAGTAATTAATGGATTTCTCATAAGAGCAGAAAGACTGATGCACATTTTAGTACATGTTCGACATAAACTGACAACTCATCATTCAGCAGTATGACAACCTTTTGATGCAACGTTTTTGGTCATTTCCCTGAAATTTATTTGTTGGAAGTGAAATCATGGGGAGAGTGAAGTGGATCAAGGGGCCTTGATTGTAGCTTCATTGATAACATCCAGATAAAAGGCAACTTTACTGCAGAAACTGCAAAGTAGTTAATTATTTCCAAGTCAACACTGTAAAAACAAATTGCTACTCGCGAGTACCTGCTCGTGCCCAGACAAGTACTCGGGTAGATGAAAAAATCTACTCCTGAGTACAAGATTTCTTTTGGTACATAGCGTTATGGAGACAACCCATAGGGTTTGTGTGTAAACTGAAATCTCTCTAATCTCAAACTCAGAACACTCTAAAATTCTAAAATTTTCAAAATCACCCTAATTTGCCCTCTTCTTAATTTTCTTTCATTATACCCTAATCCGATTTTACCTTGTTCTACCTTTACTGAACAGCCAAAGCGCTATGGGGACTCGAAAATGTCCCCACTACTCGGTCTGTCTTTTCCAAACAAAAGAGCCTGTCCCCCTAACGCAGTGAGTGTCTACCCTTGAGTACTCGCGTTACTCACCCAGCAACTGCCTTCAGAAAAATTAAAAAGTGGGCCTGTTTTATGAAGCTTGGCATGCTGCAATGTCATTGTCAGCCAGCTTTGTCAAATACAAGAACTGGGTAAACTCACAGGACATCTTTAATAGGCTAAAGCCGCGTTCGCATACGACATTGTTTGGTAAAACCTATGGAGACTGTTGTCAACTTTAACCAAATTAAATCCAATGCGGACAGAGGGTAACATTGTCAAATTGTCCATTTTACCCTCCGCAACAGTAAGATCTACAGGCCGGAGCTTCTGGCGGAGGATTTAACACCGTTAACTTTGACAATCACGTACGGTAACGTTTGACAATATTAGGCCCAATGCGAACGCGGCTATAGTTGATTAAAATGTTTAATTAATTAAAAAGTTTTATTAATTACAAGACTCTCTCCCAACATGCATATTAAAACTGTAGTAAATTCCTGGTGTCATTGTTCACTATAAAATATCTAAGTGAGATGTAAGATCTGTCCAAACTGGGCACAGCAATGGGATCACGCCAATGCAAGCCTGAGCGCCACTCAATATGGACTCATGTTTTTGGGGGGGAATTTTTTTGGGTTGTTTCATATAATTAAAAACAAATTAACAAGGTGTGACTTTTATTTGTATAATTATAGTCCGCAGCAAAAGAGTTGACCACAGTGAGGTAGCATTTATTAAACAATTTCCCTAACGATTTACTTTTTTGTTGTGGCTCAAAAATGGCACCAACTCTACTCCCTATCGAATCGAGTTTTGTATGAAATCATCATCAAAATGCCTGAAAATCTCATAGCATATTTCCAATGAAAGATAACGATTAATCTCTTTATCGTAACATTTTGTTCGCTCTTCAAATTCCACCATATGAAACTGAGAGAACCTTCCCTTTAACGAACTAGTCACCCTTGCCTAACCCCGACAAAAATAAACCACTGAGATATGCGAGGTCACAGTCAGAAGCCAACTGCCTAACCACAACTCCTTATAAATGGACGCTTTCAATTTTGAGCAGAGTCATGACCAAATAAATGAGCCCCTCCACAGGGATCTGACCTATGACCTGGCCACTTGTAAAACAGGCACTGCCTAAATAAAGAACATGGTTTATGGGTACATGTAAATACTTACAAATGTCAATTTCATCATCTGTCTGGGACATCCCGATGCACTCAAAGTTGAAACTGATGAGCGTGTCCGAAAACGACCTCTGCGCTTTGGATAAATCTAGGACAGACAGAACAAAAAAAACAAAAATCTTAATTTATTTTGGGCAATAAAAACAGCATTCCTAAATTCCTGGTATGTGTAATTAGCTTCGAGCTCGAAGACTAATGACTTGGTTTACTGGTATATGTATACATTTATGTGTTGTACAGTAAAACCATATGGTATGCGTGTTTGTGTACGTACATGTACCGGTACATGTACTGCACATTTACCATACTGTATTTTTTTTAAATGACTGTGCAAGTCTTGCGCAAAGGACACGGTTGAACTTACGCCTGTATAGCAAAATATTTCAAGGATTTAGGTACATGTACATGTACCTATGTAGGAGCCTCCACCTACATGTACCGGTAGTTGTGGGGACAGGCTCTTTTGTTTGGAAAAAACAGACCGAGTAGTACTACATGTAGTGGGGACATTTTTGAGTCCCCATAGCACGTTGGGTCTTCAGTAAAGGTAGAACAAGGTAAAATAGGGTTAGGGTATAATGAAAGAAAATGTAGAAGAAGACAAATTACGGTGATGTTGAAAATTTTAGAATTTTAGAGTGTTCTGAGTTTGAGTTTAGAGAGATTTCCCTTAGCACACAAACCCTACGGATTGTCCCCATAACGCAATGTACCAAAATTCTTTTCTCTATGTTGTAGATGTGCATGCATCATATTGACCAGTAGAAAACATCTCATTTTATTGTGTGCATCACTAAATTGTAGATGCAATGTTATGGTTCTTTGAAACAATTATCTGTCTTGAACATTCAGTGCATGTTCTTCACCTACATAACATGTACAGTACATGTAGTTGTACAGGCCGGGTTGGTACAATGCTTGCATACAGATATTGTACACACCAGTACACATCCAACCTACTTTGTACACTATGTATGTAGGACCTACATGTACGTACATGTACATGAAAAATAATATCTCTATATTCCATAACCAAATTTCTGCTACAGTGAATTGGACCCCGGGGCGCATTATATGTAAACTGCTTTATTGTAGTAGGGATCACATGTTTGTGCAAACAGTGCTCAAATCCCATATTTTAGTATTGACATCTAAGCTTAAAGGTAGGATACACCATTAGTAATTGCTTGATGAATGGGTGGATTTGAGGGGTTGTATTTTATAGTAAATATCGTTTAACTGACCTTTCTGAAGTTTTACAATCATGGATGCCAAGAAAAGCACAAAAAACAGGGTTTGTTTTCAACCGGCGTGGAGCAGTTATTCTTATGTTATTTTTGCAAATTTGTCTTTATACAATTCAATTTTTAATTTTTTTTTTTTATCTTTGTTTTTTCGCGATCGCCGTCCGGCGATCACGAATTATAAATATTTATTATAAAATATTATAAATTATATATATAAATTATATTCATTATAAAATTATATTTTTCGGAAAAATTACAGGATATCTAGCGCAATCATTTTGCTAGATGCCTAGAATCATTATTTACTTTCAAATGAGTAAGACGTCTCTTAATAATTGGGTAGTAAATATTTTTCGATATCTGCAAATGGTGTATACTACCTTTAAAGTTATACTGGTACCGTGTGTATACCATTTGGCAGTTGTGCATTTTTATCATTTCAAACAGCCAAAGTGCTTAAAATCTAAAGGAATGTTGCTTGACAACTAACCTGACAAAGTTTTAGCTCTGTTGTTGCTGTAAAATCTAAGAAAATAATATTCAAAGTTTTTTCAATTTTGAACTACCGTACGGTAACGTAATGCGTAATGAAAATGTTAGACTGCATGTTTCCTTTAATCCAAATATGAAGAACTACATGGTACATGCAAGCGTATTCTGAACTCTATTCACTGTCATGACTGTGCCAAAGTGCAAGTAACCTTGTTCTGGAAAGGATATTATATTGGAGACTGGGTGGGCTGGGCTTTATAATGTCCCACCTGTGCACCAATTAAAATGTGATGACAATTACACATAGGGTATGCAGAGTACATGTACATTAGTGTACACTACACTACACTGTATATGATACATGTACTCCTGTGTATTATACATTGTGCATAAAATAGTGCACATGGTTTGGGTACATGTACATGTACAAACTGTACGTGTACATGTACAACTGTAGACATTTTACCCAAAGCCAAGTACACATCTGTAGTACATGTACTGTACATGTACTGTATGTACATGCACTCCCAGGTGTGGTCTTTATTCATGACCTGTTGTTGCACATAATGTATTTACCTACCTACTTTACCTACATGTCAGATACATGTACATGTAGTAGTGAAATATTTTAAGATTAGAATATATGAATGACTTTGTTTTCACGAAATTGTTGGAGATGATTCTTTTAATTAATTATTACAATTTTTGCTAGAGCTGCAAACATATTTTTATATACGACATCAGTCGAAATTAATCGTTCATGATAAACATTCCTCAATGTATGTGTATTGAACATTATCTACGGTACATTTAGACTAATGTTTTCTTTTAATTAGTATTTCAAAGATTTGTACCATTTTTAGGGCTTGTAATGCCCATTGGAACATTTTATGGTATCTGCGCAAAATAAAATAAAATAATTATTATAATTATTACAACCTTGCTTCAAGTCCCAAAACTAAAAAGAAAACTACAAAATATGATGATTTTAGGGGGCTCGATCTCTCCTCAGTTCTAGGAATACAACCGTACTTGCAGAAGTCCTCAAACATGTATGGACATGTCCTGCATGATTTGCACAACTCGTACAAAATGGCACACTGGAGCAACACACCGTACATGTACTATAGTTCGTGAATTGCCATTACGACCGAGGATTCCCTATTGTGTTTTCCTTTATTCCTTTACTGAAACCTAACCCCATTGCTTTGCGCTTATCTTGCCGATCGAGGACAAAGAAACCGTCCATCGAGGATCTTTTGTTCCCTTTGTTTTCTTTTGTTTTCCGATCCTCGATCGCAAAAAGAAACAAGCACATGTACACGTACCGGTACATGTACAGTGTTGTATCGTATATGTTCATTACCTTGCTAGCCGTATCAAAGCAGAAAAAAAATATGATTTTTATGTCAATTAACAAAATACAAAAATAGTTTTCATAAAGGTACTGTACATGTGTAGTCTGATAAAAATTATAATTACATGTAAGTTGCACACACCAGACCTTAAAGGCATTAAAATTTTAACATTTCATGTCAAGAGAAGTGACAATATTATATCAGAGCGATTATCTTATCTAATGAAGGCTTTATACAGGTAAAGAATCACTGAATTTTGCTCCTAAAACTGAACTGAATATGGTGGAACATAATTTGTAGCTGTATAATTCATAAAATTTATTCACGATTCGATTAACACGGGCAGGTTTCAAAGGAAGTAATCAATTATAATGCATGAATGTAATCCTGCAGGTATAGCCATATATACTAGTTGCCAAAAATAAAATCTATTTGAAATTGGATACATTGTAAGACTTATTTTTATGAGAATTTTCAACCAAAACCAGTAGCCCTGCCACACAGGTACATTTGTACATGTACTGTACATGTACATGATAGACCATAAATTACATGTACATAGTAATTAACCATAAATTACATGTAATTTGATGGGAAACAAACAGATTATCATGAATAAAGCGCTTGGATCCATGATGACCCCAACTCACTAGGGTGTGTGCAAAATCATATTGATTTTGGAGGATCACAATTATTTTGCGTCCCCCAATGACACACTTTGGTCCCATGTGACCATTTACAGCACGTACACCAACCTAATTTGCATTTAAGTTCAAAGTACAGCGTCTGCAGTAACCACGCGCACTCTTTTAGTTCAAAACTTTGGGCAAGGACTTTTCAGTTACACCTACCACAGATCTACATGTACATCTTGTCTTCTTTTTTTTAGCTCTGTGTGATTCTAGACCACCACTCTGACAGTACTATACACGTGTATAGTGTTATTTCTACAAGTTGTGTGAGCTTCATTTTTGGGTTTTTCTTTGTGAAATTTACGGTAGGCCTTGGCATACTGTATACCAACGTTTGCATTAGGTTACATGGAGATTAAACACTTTGGAATTGCAGGATTTTGCAGGATTCATGTTATGTGTAAGAAAAATGGGGTAGGGAGTTACAAACGTAGGGTTAAATAACAATGACACAAATAACTTTTTTTTTTAATTCAGATTTCTACTCCAGGGCTCGCACGTTTAAACAAAATTACAATAATAATAAAGATTTACTCATTTTATACATCAGGTCTCTTAGACCTTGAAAACAAATATTTATCTAATTAATCCCCGTCCGACTTGGCTATGACCCCAAGGTAAAAAAAAAAAACCACTTCATTTTTGTTTTCCTGTTGTGCGTCGTCTTATCTTAAAAGAAGCTTGTATCTGGCGCCTGGTTTTGGATTTATTTGGCTGTGCAGAGGATCGTGGTGTGCCCAGGGCCTGCCCAGGGCTATGTGACGTCAATCACAAGCCATTGTGTAATGCTTATATCTGTAATGCCACTCTGTACTATTAGCCCAGCTTCTACAGGCCCACGTAAATGTATTTGGTATCTTAATATTGGCTGTATCATCATTACAGTACATGTACATATACTGGTATATCCAAATTAGTTGTCACAGTTTTTGCTTTTATTTACTTGGGGGGGGGGGGAAGTTGACAATTTGTTTTTTACAATTACATCAAGTGTTTACTTTGTATGTCTGCCCATAAATAAGGGAGTCCATTTTGGGGGGTACCGGCTATTATTTGCTTTATTTAGGGCACATTCTTTAATGCCTTCTACATGTACCTACACTAGCGATTACACAAAGCAATTTACCTTCAAAGGAAAAGGTTGAAGTCAATGTCACTCAAACTTGCATCCAGCTAAATAATTGGACAGGTCAGTTAAATGATACATGTATTTACTATAAAATACAACCCCTAAAATCCACCCATTCCTGATAATTCAAGCAATTACCAATGGTGTATACTATCGTACCTTTAAGAAGATAACAGTATGAGTATACAGCTTACCATCTTACAATGCACGATAATCATATTGTACTCATTGCATTCTGCCAATGTTTTGTGTTCAATATTGTATTAGTCCCAAGCCAAGGAATGTCTACCAAGGACCATTGCTTCAGGGACAGTTTTTGTATTCTTTCAATAATTTTCCCGTATTAAAGGTCACAAACCCAGCAAGCTGGTAATCAAATACTGGTACACTGGAATGGAAAAAACAACATTGGCAGGTTTTTTGGGCCTTGGAGCAAAGAGCTGGGGCCAATTTCATAGAGCTGCTTAAAGGTAGTATACACCATTTGCAGAAATCGAAAATATTTACTACTGAATTATTAAGAACCTTACTCAATTGAAAGTAAATAATGATTCTAGGCATTCAGCAAAAGGATTGCGCTAGATATCCTGTAATTATTCAACAAAATTGAATTTTATAAAGAAAAATTCGCTCTCGCCGGACGGCGAGAGCGAAAAAACAAAGATAACATAAGAATAACTGCTCGACCCCGGTTGAAAACAAACGCTGTTTTTCGTGTTTTTCTCGGCATCCATGATTGTAAAACTTCGGAAAAGTCAGTTAAAGGTAGTATACACCATTGGTCATTGCTTGAATTATCATGAATGAGTAGATTTGGGGGGTTGTATTTATAGTAAATATCGTTTAACTGAGCTGTCCGAAGTTTTAGAATCATGGATGCCGAGAAAAGCACGAAAAACAGCGGTTTTTTTCAACCGGCATCGAGCACTTATTCTTATGTTATCTTTGTTTTTTTCGCGCTCGCCGTCCGGCGATCGCGAGTTTTTCATTATAAAATTCTATTTTTCGGAAGAATTACAGGATATCTAGCGCAATCATTTTGCTGGATGCCCAGAATCAACATTTACTTTCAGATGAGTAAGATATTTCTTAATAATTCGGTAGTAAATATTTTCGATATCTGCAAATGGTGTATACTACCTTTAAACGATATTTACTATGAAATACAACCCCCCAAATCTACCCATTCATGATAATTCAAGCAATTACCAATGGTGTATACTACCTTTAAGCAGAAAATGTTGTTTAAAGGTAGTATAAACCATTGGTCATTGCTTGAATTATCATGAATGAGTAGATTTGGGGGGTTGTATTTAATAGTAAATATCGTTTAACTACATGTAAGCTGTCCAAAGTTTTAGAATCATGGATGCCGAGAAAAGCACGACAAACAGCGTTTTTTTTCAACCGGCGTCGAGCAGTTATTCTTATGTTATCTTTGATTTTTCATTATAAAATTCTATTTTTCGGAATAATTACAGGATATCTAGCGCAATCATTTTGCTGGATGCCCAGAATCAACATTTACTTTCAGATGAGTAGGATATTTCTTAATAATTTGGTAGTAAATATTTTCGATATCTGCAAATGGTGTATACTACCTTTGGGCACAAAATCCCTTGCTTAATAAATCAGGTAAAAAGCCAAAATTCCATGCAGTTGTTATGCTAAGCTAACAAGAGATAAGTACCAATCACAAACAAAATACATCACATGGAGTTGTGGCTGGTAAGCTGGTTTTACTTAGCAATAATGTTTTGAGCTTAAGCATTTTTTATGCTTAAGCAGCTCTATGAAATTGGCCCCTGGTTACAAACATGGGGAGTTGTGGTGCATTTATTAACATGGCGAGAAATGAAATGATTAGGAATGCAATAGACCTTATTCTCGGTGAAGCCATTTCTGATCGTCCTCCCTGAATCACACACACGATTTTGTCGAGCGATAATGTCCTCGGTATAAATTATAGACGCGTATACCTGCATAAATCAATGAGCACATTTACATTACGCGACTGTCGTGCACCTTATCGCGCAACCGCACGTACTATTTTGTTCATTCACTTGCGCATTTGGCTACATTACCGCGCGCGACAAAATCACGTATGTGTTAACTGTTGAATTGGATGGTGGCAGACTACCGGTATTTATGCGTTCCAAGCCGCGATTTAAATTGTTATTTTGTGATGTGGCTTAAAACAGTAGCGCACAATTAATCGAAAATTATAAAATATTTATCAGAGCAGACTGATATGAATTTGTAAAAATCTTCGTTTCATTACTTTTATTTCTATTTGCAAGTTATTTGTACAAATAAATGAAGATTTTACTTCACTTTAAATTTAAAATGGCCAACCTGTGATAAAGCTTTTAAATCATTGTGATAGAGTCTAAAACTAAAAGAGACACTATGTTTGCGATGTGTTGGCATAATTGAGATGTACGGTACATGTACCGGTACATGTATTGGGATGATCTTTGGGAGTACCAAGTTAATTCATGCACAATATCGAAGACTGCTTTTAATGTTACGCTCTGAGGATTCCTAAACACAATGGGGACAATGGAGTAAAAAGGTCTCCACTGGGTATATTTCTACAGATGAATAGGTCTCCACAAGTTTTCACAAAATATATTCAGGTATTTTACTCCAAAACTAGGATTAGTGTTTGGGTTAGGGTTAGGTTTTGGGTAACCCAAAACCCTAAACCAAACACTAACCCTAGTTTTGGAGTAAAATCGATAAATATATTTAATGAATAAAGGGTTTATTTGGTCAAAATTTCAACCCAGAAAATTAACAGTGGTTGAAATAGAAGCTTTTGAAGAGAATTGTTGACAGTCCACAAATTTTGTACAGGAGAACAAAGAGATGTCTCCACAGGGATGGATGTCAGATCTGGCCAGTCACAGCTGTGGTCCACAGTCGTCCAAGAAACACACCAATATGACCAACATCTGTAGAGCCATTGACTTTTACCAATTCCAAAATTTACCACAGTAAACATTTACCACAGTGAACATATTTTTTTCTTTTTTAAAGACTTTGAGGTTTTAAAGTGAATTTGGATCTTAATTTTTTAGCCTAGTAACCTTCCCGAACCTGCCAAAATTCATCTCTGCTAAATAAAGATATTTGGAGGATTGAGGCATGCATAAATTTAGGCCTAGCTAATAATTGAAATTATCCGCATAGAAATTATCGGCTATAACTGCACTTTGTTCTCAGCCAGAAATGATTTGTTTGTCTCCCCGATACTGGGTATTCTGGGGCAAGCGATTTTGACAGTACGAACAATATGATTCAGGGAAAACATGAGAGATGGGCTCGCCACGATTGAACCTTTGTACGCTTACGCCTGCTGCGTAAACAAACCATGGCCATTTTTCATCATTAAATGTGTTTATGTACAATTTGAACGTCCTGTGAGGGTATTATTCATGTACTTCCAGGACTTGTCTTGGTTTAAACCATAGTTAAACCATAGAAAGTTGGGCTTTCCAAGGATACATACCTTGTACATGTACATTACCATGTTGCTGAGGTACATGTAAATGGGTCGTGTAAATGAGCCCAAAGTTATGGTTACCTCTGTACATATTTATAATGCAAGTCTCACTTTAAATAATGTTGTTATTCGTTTGGTACATGTAGGTCCATGTAGTTTCTATTCACATTCATTATTGAGAGTACATGTATATAAATATTGAGTGTATTTGAGAACTTATAAAATTGATTCTCGGATGTAGCCAATTCCGGTTCTCCGAACATCATTTCCAGATTTTGTGGAATAATTTTGAAGACTGGCCAACCCCAACACACCTTTAATTTAACCTTAACCCTTCCAGGGTATTTTGGCTAGAAACCCTGCCAGACCCACCAGATTGCATACTGTGTCACATTGACTTGTGTGCAGAGTGCAGCAAGGTCAAGCAGTCACCACAGGTGCACTGTGCTGGGTCTGGCAGGGTTAGGGTTAATTAAAGAACACCTGATTCTTGAATAATATGGACCCTA
Source organism: Crossaster papposus (assembly GCA_037893245.1). Lineage (NCBI taxonomy): Eukaryota > Metazoa > Echinodermata > Asteroidea > Velatida > Solasteridae > Crossaster > Crossaster papposus. The sequence continues at coordinate 2,438,520 of JBAIAA010000074.1, read as the reverse complement.
AAAACTCCCTAGAGTGTGTGCAAAATCATATTGATTTTAGAGGATAGAGAACGGTTAGGGTTAATTAAAGTGCATTAACCCGTTCGCGTCGGAGTGGAACACATTGGCCAAGTTCGATCAAGGAACTATAGTTAACTAGTGGTTAGTTCGTGATGTAATTAGGGCATGCGCACTGAAGTTGAAGTGCGAACGACTCTAGTCAATGGTCAAACTATTGACCATTAACTGCCAAACTGGTCCTCTCTGTACTGTGCTACGAAAGCGGCTAATGGTTACCATCGATGCGACCAACCACGGTAGGCTGGTCGTGAATAGTTGACTAGACTAGTCCAACCATCGTCGACTAGCCCGAGTTCGATCAGAGTTAGTCAAACTATAGTTAACTGTAGTCCTTGATCGAACTTGGCCTTTATTTTCCATGTGACCGGTCTGTCCCTAGATGCAATTTTCAGCTGTTTTTTGTTGACAGTGCCGCAAAGGCGAGGTCTGGTTTTGATTTTGCGATTAACGTTACTTCTCAATCTCATAATGACATCGTTAAAACTTAGGTTCTTTTTGTGTGTGGGTTTGTTCAAGTTCAGAATCGATTCCGAGTGGTATCGCCAGTCCCGGACGGGAAATTGCTGGATTCGCCCAAGCCTACCATGCACTGTGTGTTCAATAGTGCTTGGATTATTTTAGATTCATCCATGACCTGGATACAGGAAGTGCTGGACCAAGTGGATGATGGTACGGTACATGTAGAAAAGTGATCGTGCCTGACATCCAAGGTGGCAAAACGTGCATGACAAGTAAATATATTGTACCTATACCACCCATAACCAGGAAGAGACGATATCCGGTATACGTGCACTTATACAAAATGTACATGTACCGTACAAACTGCATGGGAACGATTCATACAAGTAAAAAAAAAAGGATATGAGCGCTGCCTTGGTGGTTAATTTGGTGAACAAAATTAGGAAAGATTTTGAAATAATAATATTTTGCTAAAATCCAACCAATTAACCACTAGTAATATGCATTCTGTGTCCGAGCATATGACTAGTGACTAGATTCAAAATGCTGAGCTCATGAGCCACCTATAACTACATGAACCCTAAAAAAAAATAAAAAAATATTTGAATGCAGAAGAACATCTCTTTAGAAACAGAGACAAACTATTATTTAAAGCAAATTTTGAAATTTGGATATATATACGGTACAATTAAATTAAAAAACAATTCTTGTCCAGAGGAGGATGAGGGTACATGTACATACATTTGTTTATGGTGTAAATCGAGGAGTTTCTTTTGTTCCTCTCGATAATTTCCTTTGTTTGTACTCTAACTGTTTCCGACGGCTCTCATTGGTTTTGTACACAAATCTCAATCGAGGACATCCTCGATTCTAACCCTAACGCTAATTCACCTTCATGTCGCCAGGCATGTGTCCTCCATTTACACCATAAAAAACCACAGTACATGTACCTATGTATACACACAGAATTATACAGGGTAGCGTCATGTGATAATAATTATATTCCACTCCTGCATACTACATGTACCGGTATGCTCAGAAAATTACGATTGGGAGAATAGTGCTATCTGAAAATGACTCAGATTTGTCAATTGTTTTGCTTTTAATTAAAAAAAAAATATTATGCGGTAAAAAAATGGATGCTCGTGAGGACGAGAAACTAATATTTTTGGGCCTAAACTACCAAGGTATTAAACAATATTTAAAAACAGATGGTTTCTCATGATGTACACACTGCTCACTTGTCTAAAAAGTTTTAGTCCATAGGCTTCCAGGGCCGATATTCAAAAACCTGCTAACTTAGCAGCCAACTAGGCCTTAGCAGCTCGCTAAATCCATAATTTGCTGCTCCGTGGTTACCAACTAATTTTGTATTCATAAAACATTGCTAAGAATGTTACCAGCTGGTTGACAGCTAGATATTTTAAGCACGCAGCTGGGACATCAGGCAAGTTGCTGGCTAGTGACTTAGAGCATAGAGAACTGTTCCTTTCTCTATGCTTCGAGACACCCCAGATCAACTCAAACGCAGTTAACTTAGCAACCAACTAAGCTCAGCAAAGTTTTATGAATATCAGTTAGCTTTCAACTACAATGTAGGCTTAGCTGTCAACTAGAGGCCATTTTAGCAGCCAACTAGGCTTAGCAGGCTTTTATGAATATTGGCCCTGGTCCATGTAAATTTGTTAAAGAAATGCACACATACATGTACATGTACATGTATGCAGTAAGTGCGACACACTTTTTGATATCGGGTGTGGACTGTGGAATAATGTACCAATGTGCCAATATAACAACGGTTGAGTATCTGAAGTGAGGCAATGTCGTTATCAGATGCTGCCCTAAAAGGGATAGGAGAAAACAAATATGATCTAATCCATTGAGCAAATACACCTTACACATACAAAAAAAGATGAAATTGCTCCAGCTATAATGTAATGTACACTCGTACTGTTGTTTTTTTATCATACATGTACATGTGTGGTTTTTTTTTCTTCATTTTTTCTCTGTACAATCATTACATGTGCATACATAATAGGGGTGTGCACTTACGGGTACAATGTAGTTTGGAAAACAGGTACCCGATTACAAAAAACATGGGTACCCGGGTATCCGTTAAAGGTAGGATACACCATTTGCAGATATCGAAAATATTTACTACCGAATTATTACGAAATATCTTACTTATTTGAAAGTAAATAACAATTCTAGGCATCAAGCAAAATGACTGCGCTAGATATCCTGTAATTATTCTGAAAAATTCCGAAAAAAAATTGTATAAAAAAAATCGTGATCGCCATCCGGCGATCGCGAAAAAAACACAGAAAACATAAGAATAACTGCTCGACGCCGGTTGAAATCAAACGCTGTTTTTTATGCTTTTCTTGGCATCCATGATTGTAAAACTTCGGACAGGTCAGTTAAACGATATTTACTATAAAATACAACCCCCAAATCCACCCATTCATGATAATTCAATTTCAAGTAATAACCAATGGTGTATCATACCTTTAAAGAAACCAAACTCCACAATTTATATCTCGTAAGTTTCTTTTCAGCTTGTTCTTAAAAGTCTGCCCTATACTGCCACATCAGTGAGTTAATATTAAAGCAAGATAGAAAATGTTTACAGTAAGCTTTGCTTTATAGTGTAAATTGCGAATTCGAGAGCGTCATCAATTTCAAATATATTTTGTTTTTCTATGTTGCCTGGTTTCATTTTTTAAATTCCAAATAAATGGCATTCCAAACCTTTCGCTTTCATCATCTGAAATGTTACTATGTAGTTTGTAAAGTTGGCTATGTGTACTCGATTCCCTATATTCTGGAATCGGTTCCTGACATCAACGGTCAGATACTCGAGTATCCAGTTCCGATGCACAGCCCTAATACATAAACAAATTCATCATAATCGGTTTTTTTTAAAGGTAGGATACACCATTGGTAATTGCTTGAATTATCATGAATAGGTATTTTAAATATCGTTTAACTGACCTGTCCGAAGTTTTACAACCATGGATGCCGAGAAAAGCACGAAAAACAGTGATTGTTTTCAACCATCGTCGAGCTCTTATTCTTATGTTATCTTTGTTTTTTCTTTATATAATTAAATTTTTCGGAATAATCAGAGGATATCTAGCGCAATTATTTTGCTAGATGCCTAGAATCATTATTTACTTTCAAATGAGTAAGATATTTCTTAAGAATTCGGTAGTAAATATTTTTGATATCTGCAAATGGTGTATCCTACCTTTAACCATAATATCAAACGGTTTAATTTAAATGGCCACTTCACTAACTGCTCACTGATTTTAAAAGGTAGGATACACCATTGGTAATTGCTTGAATTATCAGGAATAGGCGGTTTGGGAGGGGTTGTATTTTACAGTAAATATCGCTTAAATGACGTCTCCTAAGTTTTACCATCACGGATGCCAAGAAAAAAAAGCAAGAAAAAACACTGCATTCCTTTTTAACCGGCGTCGGGCAATTGTTCTTGTTATTTTTACGATCGCCATCCGGCAATTACAGGATATCTAGCGCAATAATTTTACTGGATGCCTATAATCATTATTTACTTTTAAATCAGTAAGATACTGCTTAATAATTCAGTAGTAAAATGTTGTGATATCTGCAAATTAGTGTATCCTACCTTTAAACGGACTTTGAACCAACTTTAAAACCGCTTTAATCAGGCTAGGGTGTACATACATACTCAAAAACTCATTGAAATGTGTACATGGCATTTTATTTCCTCAATTATGTAGTAAGATTGTTAGGTTTCACACATAACATTAAAAAAATACAAAATGCACCGCTGGATTTTATAAGTAAATTATTTGTATAATGTATGTTATTGTCAATTATTAATTATATTAGGCTTCCAGCGTTAACAATAAATCAGCGTATTGTGTGCTTTTGTAAAAAGTACACGGATGACAGCATTATTATTTGAGAAATATACCTACCGTACTTGTACTGTAGGTACAGGTACATGTGTATGTAGAATAACATGCAATAGCAGCCATTCAAAGTACATACGATACATGTACACCATTTGCAGATATCAAAATATTCGATTACCAAACTATTAAAAAAATGTCTTATTTATTTGAAAGTAAATATTTATTGTAGGCATCCAGCAAAACGATTGCCCTAAAGGCCTAAATATCCTGTAATTGTTACGAAAATTTAAATTTTATAAAAACCAGAACATGAGGACCACTGCCTGACGTCGGTTGTAAACAAACTCATTTTTGTCTTGCTTTTCTTAGCATCCATGATTGTAAAACTTCGGACAGGTCGGTTAAACGATATTTACTATAAAATACAACCCCCCAAATCCACCCATTCATGATAATTCAAGCAATTACCAATGGTGTATTCTACGTTTAAAAAGAAAAGAAAATTGCTTGGTTTTTTTTTTTCAGAGGACAAATCTGCGATGCTCCTTTAGCAAAATATCTTTCTCATGAAATACATGTACGATGATTTTGTGCAAAATTCCATGCTTTTTCGCAAATCATTTTTTTTACGAATTCATATGAAAACAATGTGGTCAAAATGCAGTCAGTGCTCTGCTCATTAATGAACATGAAAACAATTATTTTGTCAGTGTTCTGCTTATTACTGAACATGAAACAAATATTTTCTTTGCAATGTCACTCATCAATCAGTGTGCTACAGCCTTCTAGCTATAATCCACACCAATTAGCACAATAACAAATAGGCTGACTGCCTTGTACGTGTACATGTACATGTAGTTGTAGCATAGAAAAGGGCTGGTGAGTCATGCATACCATACCACACCAGTGCAGTACATTTGTAAATAGGTGTACTGTACAAGTGATGAAACCTTCATACTGCACACATTGTGCATGTCAACTGATGGTGCTGTATGGGTGACAACAGTGTGTCACTGACCATAGAGAAAGGTCCTTTATGCACTGACCAATGACCATGATATCTACCTGTGTACATGTACCAATACATTGTACATCACTATGTCTTTGAAGTCAACCTTGACTGACCATGGCACTAAATAATAAGGCCACAAGTGAATGTGGTCTGGAAGGTCTAAAAAACCTTTGTTTATACACACAGTACATGTATGTACATTGGTAGAAAAATATTAAAATCCAACTGTCAAACTTTTTCAGTCTTGAATCCTCAAATTTTAATACGATTTTGAACACACCCTATGGGGTTAGGGTTATTAAATTCACCAGAAAATAAGTCAAGTGCATTTATATTGTGTGCTTTGTCAACTGACCAAAGTCATGTTCATTAGGCTACATAAAAAAAATGAATTGTTTCTCATCAGAACCTTTTTGAAAAAATGGTCCGTCAGGGCATTTTATATTTTATATTTTATATTTTATAGAATAAAAATGTCGCCGAATCTTTGAAACCGGTATCTGACTAAACAACTACAGGCGCGCTGGTTTCGTTCGTGCCTACCGCATATACATACATGTACACTATGTACATGTTGATGAACCGGGCGTTGGTGGTAAGCGCTGATGTGCATTTAGCTCTGATTGGATAATTTTTGTTGCGACCTGCGAACGTAGGCGGAGGGGGGGCCCAACAAAGTGCGCCACCAACGTTGAAATGTATCTCATTCATTCTTCCACGCTCGAGAGCTGCACATCTCACACAGTAAATACGTATAGATCGCTACCGCGAAGCGCACCATTAAAACACGTACAAATTTTCTCCGCGCTCGCTCTCCGAATTCAGTGATTCATATAACGTCCGCAAAGCCAGGTACACAGGCACGATCTACACGGATTTGTTTGGGGGCGATGTCATTTTCTGCCATTTTCGTTTGAAAACAACACGATAAAACGCAAGGGGTTCACAGGCAGATTTTTTTTAAAATTCAGTATATCACTGCTACATCCTTTTTTAACGTATCCATGGAAAAAAATGAGTGGGTTCGAAGCACGATATTTCACAATTTATCGATTATTATTGCCCTTTTTAGGGGAGGTATTTGTGCACGTCGTTTGAGTATTTGTGCACAATCTCCACGCGCATCAACGGTACGTCAACGCTTAATTTTTTCGACTGCTTTTTTCATTTTCAATACAATTTTTGTCATTGGATGATAAACATTAAGGTAAATAACAACCTTGTACAACTACAAAAGACAAGATGTTAAGATTGGATGCAAAAAACTCTTTATTTTTCGAGTGAGAAAATTGTTCCCCCCTATTTTGAGAATGGACGGTACCACAGCGTTTCGCAATCACAGCCTCGAAGAGGCCCCCCTCCGCCCCCCCCCCCCCCCCCCCCCCCCCCCCTGAACGTAGGTTACTACTTCCGTGGCTCAGCTGCGCGGCAGAGCATGTACGCTACCCAGAATGCCGTGCGTTTTTCTACACAGAAATCTATGAAGCTCGTCAGGTGTTTTCCAGCGCCCAGTTATACTAGTATGGGCGCCACCGCGTGCGGGGGTGAAAGCGCTAGTTGACAAAAACTTCGTTGGGACATTGCATTCTTTATCTAAATTACAAATTGTTTTCGTTGATTTACTTTCCAAAACTGACCAATGCACACATTTCATATAGAATAAAAGCTCAAATAATGTTGGTAGAAACACAAAAATATAGTTAAGTCGATTTATTTTCCCATATAATTTTGAGCACCCCAGGTTTTTTTAATGAAAGAGGCCCACAGACACCGTTCTCACTACTATTATACTCGGCTTCTCCGATCTCCTGTCCGCCGTCGATTTAGATTTTTCCGGCTTGCTTCTGCTGGAACATGTATGGCCACTAAAAACATTCACTTGGCCCGCGTGAGTTTTAACTGTTATTGCTTTCAACAGCGTGTTTTTACAGCATATACAAAATAAAAAATAAAACATCTCGAAATTTTCGGGCGTCCGGTACATTTATATTTTGTTTATAAAATATAAAAAAATATCCACCCGGCACGAAAAATTGGCCCGGCCGCTGATGAGAAACAATCAATTTTTTGTATGTAGCCTTAGTTAAATTTAACACAGATGTTGAATAAATCCTACTATACACTACATGTTTTGTACTGTTTTATGAAATGCAAGGAAATACAATATGCATTCTAATTCAACTATTTCGATCAAATGAAAATATCTTGATTTTCCTACCGTATCTCAAGGGCGAGTTTTAACATTTTGACACTGGACCTGAACAATGTTCAAAGGTTAGGCTTAACTAATTTCCAACAACATAAAAGTGTGAAATAACAACTACAAAAATATCAAGGTTTTTTATACTAAAAAAAATACAATATTTCTTATAAAAATATTTCAATATGGACACTTTCAATATGGACACCTACAATATGAACACCCACAAATGATAGTTAAAGTTGGGTTGTGCTTTTGTTAAATTTCAATTTTCGAACGAATTTTAAAGGAAGACCAAATTGATATTTTGCATTGGCAGGCCTTTACACATCGTTATAAATTGTTTTTTATCATTGCACCAATTGCACGTTTCAGTTAAGTTGTGCTTACTGGGACCCCCAACAAATTAGGAGCGAGACACTCCTAATTTAACATTTGAATTTAATTAATTCATTACTCGCCGTTGGCCAATTTTTGTGTGGGATCTCTCATTCGAAATCTTATAAAAAATTCAATCCTTGAAACTTATCAATTCAATCTGAACATCTATTTTTCAGGGCGCAACCCCCTAAAAGCACAGACACACTAACTTTAATCATATATGCATTAACTTCAACTTGTAGAGTACTTGAAGTCACCTTGATGTGTTATATTAGAGCAATAGAGATTAGTCATTTCAATCAATATGCCCTTTATTATACATTGACCTTGGCATGGTGATTTCACAGGCATTTTGGATTTTCAAGCCTCCAATGGTTTTTACTAAAATTATAGCATGTGTACATTGTGGTTATTTTAATGGGATTTAAAAAAAAAAAATTCAGGCAAGCTGATAGACACAAACAAGGCAATTTAGAAAAGGGAATATAACCCGTATGTAAATTCGTCTGTAAAGATTTATTATCTACTAGTAGGTAAACATATGGTTGTGTAAAAGAGCACTTCTTTGGTTGCGTTAGGTACACAATTTGTAAAAAAAAACCAAGCATTTTACTTTGTACAGTGTACCTATTTGATTCAAGGAGAGAGAGAGGAAAAAAAATGCCCTTTACTTTTAGGGAAAATTGGTAAAAATGTCCTCCTTTGAAAATCTTGGGAATCTATTCAAATTGGTTTCTTAGCCCAATCATGGCAGAAATGTCACTAAATTCACAACAAAAATGGTAATCACTACCATTTTTGCATCCAAAAGCTGTATACCGGTATATACATCTCTTACAACCAAGAACAAATTGACATTGCAGTGATTACAAGAAGACATTAAAGGTGCTCCCTTGGTGATGCAAGTAATCTCTACTCCGCACGCACGCAAATGCACATCACGCCCAACCCCAAAGAAGCCAGATGCATTACTTTAAATAAAAAAAGACAGAGTGGGCTGTCATGTTTAATTCTATCCTTGAATGAGGTGATGACTCATCTTTTTATGTGCTTTCTATCTATCAGTCATCTGCAGGTTGCAAGCCTGGCTTCCACAGGTGGGAAATCATGATAGACATGCATACACAACACACAATGAATGGCAGGAAGAGCCAATCCCACTAATGTTTACAAATTGATGGAATGCAAGGCACTGAACAGTAGCAGTTTCCTTTCTTCCCCAGTTATTTACATCGGATGCATTGGATTATATAATTAGCCGAAGCACAGCCTGCACAGGTGTCTTCTGGGTTTCCTCGTGCATCTCCGCCCACTGTAGACGTCCTATTGTTGTCCCTCTTTTGTTTATTTACAAAGTTTTGAGTGCAGTAAACTGTAAATTAACCCCTTGACACCGGGGTGTGGCTATAGCCGTGGCCCGCTAATCCGTCCAGAATGCAGCTGTGATACACTTTAGAACACGGCCTGTGTCACAGCTGCACGCTCGGTCCATTGTGCAGTGTAGCTACTAGACAAATGCTACTGTGCAGTCATGCGTGAAATGAAGAATTAATACCGGCGTATTAACCGTAACACCCTAGTGTAATTTACAAGGTACCATACTTGCCATCCTTGCATTTTTGTGTATCCCAATAACCTATGGCAAACTGTACACACAAACTGTGGGACTCTAATTCTGGAGGTATGCCTAACCCAGTGTAAAATACAATCAGTTTAGGGGTCTAGTACCCATCATAACAGATCCCAACAAAATCTAGTGTTGGAGTTTGACAGGTTGGGGATTAAAAGAATACCATGCTCATCAAAAGCATGTTATTTACAATGTTCAGAATAGGAAAATCTTGAAACTGCAAATAAATTTCTGAAAAAATTTGCATGTAGGCCTAACTGTGTTGCAACCGGCAATGTTCAACAAAAAGTTATCTGCACTAGGTACTGGGTTTTTCCCCCCGTTTCAAAATGAAACAGAACAGTGCAATTACGCAGAACTCTGAAGAATGCACGAGTTGTTTACATCATTGGAGGATTCTTGTGAAACCCGCACAATTATCTGATAGTAAAGCTGTCGTGAGGAAGACACACTGTTATTTTGAAGATTCTTATTAGTGAAGTCATGTTTGTTGAAACTGTGGGATACTGCCGAGAGTTTTACAGAGTGAAGAAATTAATGGAGTGCAGCGATCAGGGTTTTAACTTTTACATGGCATTCACTTTTGCCCATGGTGAAAGTCTGTAAAAGTTAGTCTAGAAAAACTCTGTCACTGTGTACTATGTGACGATAAATAGGTTTGGCCTCAAGCAGGCAAATTTAATTACCAATAAATTAATTTTGGCCTGAAACTTTAACTGGGAATATAATGCAATGGGGCTCTGTGAAATAGCCCAGTGGAAAATGTATTGTTATGTTGTGTTATGTTTAAGTTGGATATCAGCAGTAAACTGTAACGTCATGAGTGGGAGAGTTGTAACTCAACATTTTATTATTTTATTTTTAAAAGGTAAAAATAATTCCTTTTAAATATATACACACTGAATGTTGCTTGCTGAAACTAAAACATTAAACAACAGGTGTGAAGCCTTCCGACCTCAACAAAAATCCAACAAATAACATTAGCGGCTAAAACAATCAAATGCAACATAAATCATTACTTTTAGGCATACTTTCAAAATATGGGCTGAACTAGCCCAAAATATGGGCTAGTTAATGCATTCTGACCTCCCAGTTTTGATTTGGCCATTACCAGTCGTTAACCAGTTCACGCCGGATAACGTATAAACGCAAAGTTTTCACCAAATTCAAAACGGATGACGCATAAACACACCAAGTTCAAGTTCGGAAATGTCTGTCAGCAGCGAGCAAGGCCGGAAATGCGTGGGTGTGCTTCCCGGCACTATCGGCCTAAACCCGCTTCGGATCGAGTTTCGTTAAAAATAATCTCGCCCCTTGTCTTGGTGATGTTAAAATAATCCCGACGCGAACTGGTTAAAAACATACTTATGTGATGAATGCTGATGCTGACAAAAGTGACAGTGGTCACTTTATCATGACAGAACCGTGTCATGGTCATCATTGCAATGCAGTTTTTAATAAAAATGCATGTCCAAATTTAATACAAGATAGAATTTCTTTTTTTTAGTGAATTGTTATCAATAAATGTTTTGAGACAAATTATATAATTAACAGGTTAACATTCTGCGCATTTCAAAGACCGTGCTGGACCCGGCAGTACTCACTTCTGGCGGCGGCCAGCAGCGCTTTTCCATCCCGTATTAACTCCTTGATCGCCTTATTCGTGTGCTCCAGTTCATTCTCGTGCGAATGTAAACTTTCCCGAAATTCCGGACTGTCCAGGTAGCACTCGCTAAATTCCAGTGGTTGTAGAACCATGTTGACGGCAAAACGGGACCCTTTTATCAAGCTAGAAGAGTTCACACTGTACGTGGCATACTGTTGGCAATATTTTATAGATAAATCCTGCGTCAGTTGGCTTGAAAAATGGGTTATGGCCGGCTTTACGATTTCATCAATGACAGCAAATTCGATCGTCCCATCCCATTTTTCCCAATATGGCGAGAGAGCCCACTGCGCTTGCGCAAGCCGTTTGTTGTGTCGTCATCATTTGTGTGTTGTGCACGTGTGCGCGAGCTGCATGTTCGCTGTATATAGCTGACTGCTGTTGCATGCTAAGCCGGATGACATTAATGTACAATATTCGTATTCCTTTAGGCCTATGGTACATATAAATCTTTAGGTATTTATATCATTCAAATTCGACGTTCGGGCAGATTGACTATGATACCAATTCGTCTATAATTCGGGTCTTAAAATAAAATTTTAATTTTAGTCTTGAAACCTGTCAAGTTGAACAAAACGCCCTCGCCTCGTTTGCAACACTCAGGATTACTCGAGAAATACCTGTTGTGAGATTTAAATTTTGTCCAGAAATTTGAGATAATGAGTAAGCTAGATAAATATCGAGTAAAATCCTACAAAATCAAGAGAACAAATTACAAAAATGCGGTTTTGCGGGGCCAAAAGAATAATTTGGGTCTTGAAACCTGTTCAACTATTGAACAAAACGCCCTCGAATAACAACTGTATTTTAAACCAACTAAAGTTTTCGTTAAAGAGAGGGCGCGCTACACAGATAGTGGTCACCAAAAGTCCGTTTGGTGTTTTTTGGCACAATTCTGTCAACAAATTAAATTTGCTTGAAAAAAAATATGAGAAAACTAGTATGTAGAGTAACTAGATTCCCTAGAAAGCATTTGCTATTAAAACAAATGGTTCATAATTCAGGTTTTAACACCTGTTCAATTCCAACTATTGAACAAAACGCCCTCGTTTGTGACTAGATAACTTACCTCGAGCGATACATTTCATGTTAAATTCAAATTTTGTCCACAAATTGGAAACAATGAATAACACAAGCCACTTGAATATCGAGTAAAATCGTACAAAAATAAAGCACAAATGGATACAAATGCGGTCTGCTTTAAGCGGAGCCAAAATAATAATTTGGGTCTTAAAATCTGTCCAACTGTACTACTCCGCAATCGTTTGCGACTTTATACCTCGAGAAATACCTTTTGTGTCAAATTCAAATTTTGTCCACTGATTGGATGAGTAGCACTGGGGTGCGTTCCACTCCAGCGAACGTTGCCAACGTTGGCCAACGTTAGCGTTGTTCGCGTGAGTGGAACGCAATGTGCGCCAATTATGTTGGCGAACGTTAGCGAAAACGGCGAACGACATTCCGAGCTGTTCGCTGTTGGCCAGTGACGTATTTTAAAGATGGCGAAGAGAATTAGCAGACAGCAGTGTTCTTTTAACGGTTTTAATTTACGTTTCATACTTTTCGTTATAAATTGTGGATTGTTTTGAGCAGTTACAGGGACCTTTTAAAGAAAAATAATGAGTTGGACAAAAAGCAGCCAACCAAACGATGTCACTGTCACTGGGCGCCGCCATTTTGAAAACGTAGTTTTTAAAATATCGTTCTACTTCAACTAACGCAAACTCAAAACGTATGCGAACGTTCGCGCAAACAGTTCGCGTAAGTGGAACGCAGCCCAGGCCAGATGAATATCCATCTCAAAATAGGACAAAAATAGACATCCGTATTAAAACCAACTGAAGTTTTCGTTCAAGAGAGGGCGCGCTACACAGATAGTGGTCACCCAACAAAAAGTCGGGGTAACCGCATGTTTTTGTTTTTTTGGCACAATTCTTTCAAAAAATTATATTACTTGGAAACAACACGAGAAAACTAGTACGCAGATTCCACAGAAAACATTTAAGATCGACGTTTGGGCAGATTTGCTATGAACTTAATTCGTGTCTTAAAACCTGTTCAGCCATAGAGCTAGGACCCTAGCTCTATGGTCAAACTATTGAACAGAACGCCCTCGTTTGCAACAGGATAACTCGATAAGTATGTAGTTGTTTTCAAGCCATAAAATTGTAAGAGAGAATTGTGCCAAATAAACACCAAGCGGTTAACCGGACTTTTTTCTTCGTATTGAAATCTGCATTTTCTTGGTGACCACTATTTTTGTAGCGCGCCCTCTCTTGAACGAAAACCTCGGTCGGTTTTAATACTGATTTCATTTGTGCTTGAAGCACAACGCGTTTTTGTCTAATTTGGTTTTATTTTCAGATTGTTTTCTCCATATTCATCTGGGTTGTGCTACTCATAAAATCTAATCTGTACACAACATTTTAATTTAACACAAAAGGCATTTCCCTGATTTCTCGAGGTATCGTCGAGGTATCCATTCGCAAACGTAGGCGCGCGCGTTTTATTCAATAATTATTTTGAGAGGTTTCAAGACCCAAATTATTTTGGCCCCGTTTGCACCAGACCGCATTTTTGTCAATTGTTTTCTGATTTTGGTTAGCCTTGGTCAAGGCGCGTTCAAGGTTATCCGTCTGTCGTTATCCGTCCAGAAATACACACCACGCGCGCCCCGCATATGCTGCAGCTAGAGCGCGCTCCCCGTGTACGTTACCGCTGCGCTGTACGTACGGACGGGTAACGATGAACGCCTTGACCAAGGCTAGTTTTTGGTATGATTTTTCTCCATAATTATTTACCCGAGTTGCGCTATTAATTACCTCGAATCCGTGGACAAAATTGAGGTACATGTACATTGTATTTACGTCTATGGGCCTTTTCGAATCCCTGGCTTCGTTTCGTACTACATGTACATGCATGTACATGTAATTGCCAGTACAAAACGAAGCCAGGGATTCGAAAAGGCTTTGGCTTGCGATTTTAGATTCCCAACTGCGAGATCCCCTGACATGCCTGTTGTGCTTCACAAACATTCAATTGATTGATATGAACCCCAAAGTTAGACTATTTCTATTTGCTTTTGGAATTCGTAGGCGAAACCGAAGACAGAGCCGGCAAAGATTTCGAAAAGGCCCTATGGCGAAATTAACTAGTACTAGCGCCAACCCCATTGGCCAACCCAGTGATGCTGGTAGCTTTTCGTCAAGGCCTTCGTGGCTTGGACAGCTTCGTGGAGCCGCGATCCCAAGTGACTGGAACGGGAGACCACGCACGCGAGTGACGAAGCCACGAGGGCCTTTTCCAACTTGTTTGCGGTTTCTTATGTGTTTCTTTATAATCTCGATTTTTGCTACCCAAACGGTAGCCTTTAAACAAGGCCACATGTCGGATAGACGCCTAGCGACTAAAAAGAGACTAATCGCGAAAACCTGAGTGAACGCCAGTGCGAATTGCCCAGACAAGTATAGCCTTTATCAATCTGATTTGGATTTCTTATGTTAACCTTTGTTTCCGACTGGAATTCGCTACCGAAATTGTAGCGTCCAATCAGCGAACGTATCTCCGCGTGACTTCATTTGAGTTGGACTAGTTCATTTTACAAACAGGGAATGTCCAATCATGTCACTTACAATATTTAGCTCAAATATGGGATGCCCATATACGGGATGCCCATAGGGGATGCCCATAGGGGATGCCCATAGGGGATGCCCATAGGGGATGCCCATAGGGGATGCCCATAGGGGATGCCCATAGGGGATGCCCATAGGGGATGCCCATAGGGGATGCCCATAGGGGATGCCCATAGGGGATGCCCATAGGGGATGCCCATAGGGGATGCCCATAGGGGATGCCCATAGGGGATGCCCATAGGGGATGCCCATAGGGGATGCCCATAGGGGATGCCCATAGGGGATGCCCATAGGGGATGCCCATAGGGGATGCCCATAGGGGATGCCCATAGGGGATGCCCATAGGGGATGCCCATAGGGGATGCCCATAGGGGATGCCCATAGGGGATGCCCATAGGGGATGCCCATAGGGGATGCCCATAGGGGATGCCCATAGGGGATGCCCATAGGGGATGCCCATAGGGGATGCCCATAGGGGATGCCCATAGGGGATGCCCATAGGGGATGCCCATAGGGGATGCCCATAGGGGATGCCCATAGGGGATGCCCATAGGGGATGCCCATAGGGGATGCCCATAGGGGATGCCCATAGGGGATGCCCATAGGGGATGCCCATAGGGGATGCCCATAGGGGATGCCCATAGGGGATGCCCATAGGGGATGCCCATAGGGGATGCCCATAGGGGATGCCCATAGGGGATGCCCATAGGGGATGCCCATAGGGGATGCCCATAGGGGATGCCCATAGGGGATGCCCATAGGGGATGCCCATAGGGGATGCCCATAGGGGATGCCCATAGGGGATGCCCATAGGGGATGCCCATAGGGGATGCCCATAGGGGATGCCCATAGGGGATGCCCATAGGGGATGCCCATAGGGGATGCCCATAGGGGATGCCCATAGGGGATGCCCATAGGGGATGCCCATAGGGGATGCCCATAGGGGATGCCCATAGGGGATGCCCATAGGGGATGCCCATAGGGGATGCCCATAGGGGATGCCCATAGGGGATGCCCATAGGGGATGCCCATAGGGGATGCCCATAGGGGATGCCCATAGGGGATGCCCATAGGGGATGCCCATAGGGGATGCCCATAGGGGATGCCCATAGGGGATGCCCATAGGGGATGCCCATAGGGGATGCCCATAGGGGATGCCCATAGGGGATGCCCATAGGGGATGCCCATAGGGGATGCCCATAGGGGATGCCCATAGGGGATGCCCATAGGGGATGCCCATAGGGGATGCCCATAGGGGATGCCCATAGGGGATGCCCATAGGGGATGCCCATAGGGGATGCCCATAGGGGATGCCCATAGGGGATGCCCATAGGGGATGCCCATAGGGGATGCCCATAGGGGATGCCCATAGGGGATGCCCATAGGGGATGCCCATAGGGGATGCCCATAGGGGATGCCCATAGGGGATGCCCATAGGGGATGCCCATAGGGGATGCCCATAGGGGATGCCCATAGGGGATGCCCATAGGGGATGCCCATAGGGGATGCCCATAGGGGATGCCCATAGGGGATGCCCATAGGGGATGCCCATAGGGGATGCCCATAGGGGATGCCCATAGGGGATGCCCATAGGGGATGCCCATAGGGGATGCCCATAGGGGATGCCCATAGGGGATGCCCATAGGGGATGCCCATAGGGGATGCCCATAGGGGATGCCCATAGGGGATGCCCATAGGGGATGCCCATAGGGGATGCCCATAGGGGATGCCCATAGGGGATGCCCATAGGGGATGCCCATAGGGGATGCCCATAGGGGATGCCCATAGGGGATGCCCATAGGGGATGCCCATAGGGGATGCCCATAGGGGATGCCCATAGGGGATGCCCATAGGGGATGCCCATAGGGGATGCCCATAGGGGATGCCCATAGGGGATGCCCATAGGGGATGCCCATAGGGGATGCCCATAGGGGATGCCCATAGGGGATGCCCATAGGGGATGCCCATAGGGGATGCCCATAGGGGATGCCCATAGGGGATGCCCATAGGGGATGCCCATAGGGGATGCCCATAGGGGATGCCCATAGGGGATGCCCATAGGGGATGCCCATAGGGGATGCCCATAGGGGATGCCCATAGGGGATGCCCATAGGGGATGCCCATAGGGGATGCCCATAGGGGATGCCCATAGGGGATGCCCATAGGGGATGCCCATAGGGGATGCCCATAGGGGATGCCCATAGGGGATGCCCATAGGGGATGCCCATAGGGGATGCCCATAGGGGATGCCCATAGGGGATGCCCATAGGGGATGCCCATAGGGGATGCCCATAGGGGATGCCCATAGGGGATGCCCATAGGGGATGCCCATAGGGGATGCCCATAGGGGATGCCCATAGGGGATGCC
This sequence comes from Crossaster papposus, assembly GCA_037893245.1. NCBI lineage: Eukaryota > Metazoa > Echinodermata > Asteroidea > Velatida > Solasteridae > Crossaster > Crossaster papposus. The sequence goes on along the minus strand of JBAIAA010000074.1, from coordinate 2,421,207 downwards.
CATAGGGGATGCCCATAGGGGATGCCCATAGGGGATGCCCATAGGGGATGCCCATAGGGGATGCCCATAGGGGATGCCCATAGGGGATGCCCATAGGGGATGCCCATAGGGGATGCCCATAGGGGATGCCCATAGGGGATGCCCATAGGGGATGCCCATAGGGGATGCCCATAGGGGATGCCCATAGGGGATGCCCATAGGGGATGCCCATAGGGGATGCCCATAGGGGATGCCCATAGGGGATGCCCATAGGGGATGCCCATAGGGGATGCCCATAGGGGATGCCCATAGGGGATGCCCATAGGGGATGCCCATAGGGGATGCCCATAGGGGATGCCCATAGGGGATGCCCATAGGGGATGCCCATAGGGGATGCCCATAGGGGATGCCCATAGGGGATGCCCATAGGGGATGCCCATAGGGGATGCCCATAGGGGATGCCCATAGGGGATGCCCATAGGGGATGCCCATAGGGGATGCCCATAGGGGATGCCCATAGGGGATGCCCATAGGGGATGCCCATAGGGGATGCCCATAGGGGATGCCCATAGGGGATGCCCATAGGGGATGCCCATAGGGGATGCCCATAGGGGATGCCCATAGGGGATGCCCATAGGGGATGCCCATAGGGGATGCCCATAGGGGATGCCCATAGGGGATGCCCATAGGGGATGCCCATAGGGGATGCCCATAGGGGATGCCCATAGGGGATGCCCATAGGGGATGCCCATAGGGGATGCCCATAGGGGATGCCCATAGGGGATGCCCATAGGGGATGCCCATAGGGGATGCCCATAGGGGATGCCCATAGGGGATGCCCATAGGGGATGCCCATAGGGGATGCCCATAGGGGATGCCCATAGGGGATGCCCATAGGGGATGCCCATAGGGGATGCCCATAGGGGATGCCCATAGGGGATGCCCATAGGGGATGCCCATAGGGGATGCCCATAGGGGATGCCCATAGGGGATGCCCATAGGGGATGCCCATAGGGGATGCCCATAGGGGATGCCCATAGGGGATGCCCATAGGGGATGCCCATAGGGGATGCCCATAGGGGATGCCCATAGGGGATGCCCATAGGGGATGCCCATAGGGGATGCCCATAGGGGATGCCCATAGGGGATGCCCATAGGGGATGCCCATAGGGGATGCCCATAGGGGATGCCCATAGGGGATGCCCATAGGGGATGCCCATAGGGGATGCCCATAGGGGATGCCCATAGGGGATGCCCATAGGGGATGCCCATAGGGGATGCCCATAGGGGATGCCCATAGGGGATGCCCATAGGGGATGCCCATAGGGGATGCCCATAGGGGATGCCCATAGGGGATGCCCATAGGGGATGCCCATAGGGGATGCCCATAGGGGATGCCCATAGGGGATGCCCATAGGGGATGCCCATAGGGGATGCCCATAGGGGATGCCCATAGGGGATGCCCATAGGGGATGCCCATAGGGGATGCCCATAGGGGATGCCCATAGGGGATGCCCATAGGGGATGCCCATAGGGGATGCCCATAGGGGATGCCCATAGGGGATGCCCATAGGGGATGCCCATAGGGGATGCCCATAGGGGATGCCCATAGGGGATGCCCATAGGGGATGCCCATAGGGGATGCCCATAGGGGATGCCCATAGGGGATGCCCATAGGGGATGCCCATAGGGGATGCCCATAGGGGATGCCCATAGGGGATGCCCATAGGGGATGCCCATAGGGGATGCCCATAGGGGATGCCCATAGGGGATGCCCATAGGGGATGCCCATAGGGGATGCCCATAGGGGATGCCCATAGGGGATGCCCATAGGGGATGCCCATAGGGGATGCCCATAGGGGATGCCCATAGGGGATGCCCATAGGGGATGCCCATAGGGGATGCCCATAGGGGATGCCCATAGGGGATGCCCATAGGGGATGCCCATAGGGGATGCCCATAGGGGATGCCCATAGGGGATGCCCATAGGGGATGCCCATAGGGGATGCCCATAGGGGATGCCCATAGGGGATGCCCATAGGGGATGCCCATAGGGGATGCCCATAGGGGATGCCCATAGGGGATGCCCATAGGGGATGCCCATAGGGGATGCCCATAGGGGATGCCCATAGGGGATGCCCATAGGGGATGCCCATAGGGGATGCCCATAGGGGATGCCCATAGGGGATGCCCATAGGGGATGCCCATAGGGGATGCCCATAGGGGATGCCCATAGGGGATGCCCATAGGGGATGCCCATAGGGGATGCCCATAGGGGATGCCCATAGGGGATGCCCATAGGGGATGCCCATAGGGGATGCCCATAGGGGATGCCCATAGGGGATGCCCATAGGGGATGCCCATAGGGGATGCCCATAGGGGATGCCCATAGGGGATGCCCATAGGGGATGCCCATAGGGGATGCCCATAGGGGATGCCCATAGGGGATGCCCATAGGGGATGCCCATAGGGGATGCCCATAGGGGATGCCCATAGGGGATGCCCATAGGGGATGCCCATAGGGGATGCCCATAGGGGATGCCCATAGGGGATGCCCATAGGGGATGCCCATAGGGGATGCCCATAGGGGATGCCCATAGGGGATGCCCATAGGGGATGCCCATAGGGGATGCCCATAGGGGATGCCCATAGGGGATGCCCATAGGGGATGCCCATAGGGGATGCCCATAGGGGATGCCCATAGGGGATGCCCATAGGGGATGCCCATAGGGGATGCCCATAGGGGATGCCCATAGGGGATGCCCATAGGGGATGCCCATAGGGGATGCCCATAGGGGATGCCCATAGGGGATGCCCATAGGGGATGCCCATAGGGGATGCCCATAGGGGATGCCCATAGGGGATGCCCATAGGGGATGCCCATAGGGGATGCCCATAGGGGATGCCCATAGGGGATGCCCATAGGGGATGCCCATAGGGGATGCCCATATGGGATGCCCATATGGGATGCCCATATGGGATGCCCATATGGGATGCCCATATGGGATGCCCATATGGGATGCCCATATGGGATGCCCATATGGGATGCCCATATGGGATGCCCATATGGGATGCCCATATGGGATGCCCATATGGGATGCCCATATGGGATGCCCATATGGGATGCCCATATGGGATGCCCATATGGGATGCCCATATGGGATGCCCATATGGGATGCCCATATGGGATGCCCATATGGGATGCCCATATGGGATGCCCATATGGGATGCCCATATGGGATGCCCATATGGGATGCCCATATGGGATGCCCATATGGGATGCCCATATGGGATGCCCATATGGGATGCCCATATGGGATGCCCATATGGGATGCCCATATGGGATGCCCATATGGGATGCCCATATGGGATGCCCATATGGGATGCCCATATGGGATGCCCATATGGGATGCCCATATGGGATGCCCATATGGGATGCCCATATGGGATGCCCATATGGGATGCCCATATGGGATGCCCATATGGGATGCCCATATGGGATGCCCATATGGGATGCCCATATGGGATGCCCATATGGGATGCCCATATGGGATGCCCATATGGGATGCCCATATGGGATGCCCATATGGGATGCCCATATGGGATGCCCATATGGGATGCCCATATGGGATGCCCATATGGGATGCCCATATGGGATGCCCATATGGGATGCCCATATGGGATGCCCATATGGGATGCCCATATGGGATGCCCATATGGGATGCCCATATGGGATGCCCATATGGGATGCCCATATGGGATGCCCATATGGGATGCCCATATGGGATGCCCATATGGGATGCCCATATGGGATGCCCATATGGGATGCCCATATGGGATGCCCATATGGGATGCCCATATGGGATGCCCATATGGGATGCCCATATGGGATGCCCATATGGGATGCCCATATGGGATGCCCATATGGGATGCCCATATGGGATGCCCATATGGGATGCCCATATGGGATGCCCATATGGGATGCCCATATGGGATGCCCATATGGGATGCCCATATGGGATGCCCATATGGGATGCCCATATGGGATGCCCATATGGGATGCCCATATGGGATGCCCATATGGGATGCCCATATGGGATGCCCATATGGGATGCCCATATGGGATGCCCATATGGGATGCCCATATGGGATGCCCATATGGGATGCCCATATGGGATGCCCATATGGGATGCCCATATGGGATGCCCATATGGGATGCCCATATGGGATGCCCATATGGGATGCCCATATGGGATGCCCATATGGGATGCCCATATGGGATGCCCATATGGGATGCCCATATGGGATGCCCATATGGGATGCCCATATGGGATGCCCATATGGGATGCCCATATGGGATGCCCATATGGGATGCCCATATGGGATGCCCATATGGGATGCCCATATGGGATGCCCATATGGGATGCCCATATGGGATGCCCATATGGGATGCCCATATGGGATGCCCATATGGGATGCCCATATGGGATGCCCATATGGGATGCCCATATGGGATGCCCATATGGGATGCCCATATGGGATGCCCATATGGGATGCCCATATGGGATGCCCATATGGGATGCCCATATGGGATGCCCATATGGGATGCCCATATGGGATGCCCATATGGGATGCCCATATGGGATGCCCATATGGGATGCCCATATGGGATGCCCATATGGGATGCCCATATGGGATGCCCATATGGGATGCCCATATGGGATGCCCATATGGGATGCCCATATGGGATGCCCATATGGGATGCCCATATGGGATGCCCATATGGGATGCCCATATGGGATGCCCATATGGGATGCCCATATGGGATGCCCATATGGGATGCCCATATGGGATGCCCATATGGGATGCCCATATGGGATGCCCATATGGGATGCCCATATGGGATGCCCATATGGGATGCCCATATGGGATGCCCATATGGGATGCCCATATGGGATGCCCATATGGGATGCCCATATGGGATGCCCATATGGGATGCCCATATGGGATGCCCATATGGGATGCCCATATGGGATGCCCATATGGGATAGTGGGCTGTACAACACTGTTATGGCCGATGGCGGTTTGCCTAAAGGTCACATTCTTGCCCTCTGATTTAACCCTTAATAATTAAGGTACCACTTTTGTGGCAGTGACCTCGCATACCACAGAAAAACCGTTACTGCTGTGTGACTCGACTGTGAGCCACATTTGAATTTTGGAGACGGATCGAGCAGGTACATCGCACATCGTTTTACATGAAAACAACTGGTTATTCGTGGATATAAATGCAGTTTGCCTGTCAACATACAACTAAAGTGTATTCCTGTAACGCAAGCCTTTGCTGAATGACTGTAGCTTTCTTTGAAAGGAATTTTAAGTTACGTGCAGAGAAACATTCTGTTTAACTGGTAAGTTCATTGTTATTCAAATCTTATGCCCAATTTTCCACTTGTAACGTTTTACGACACGGTTTAGATTACTTCAAATTTTACACTGCTGTATGGCTTTTTGTGAGTGTTGATCTGTGAGTCAACCTATTCATTAATTCTATTTCCATGCAACAAACGTCTATATTTTGGCATCATTTGGCCAATTTCAAATTCGCTCGGGCGTAACAAATGGGAATAAAGAAGAGACAACCATCTTTGTGGATTGCAACTCCGGTCAGCAATTTTGAACTTAATCATGCTGACTGTTTTTATTTTAAAGTTCTTTTTGGCCTACATTTGGGACATTTCGTGACTGAAAACATTGAAAGCTAAAATGCTGGATGAGTCTTCAAAATGCATACGTCTTTCTGACCGTATTTTCGTTTTCTTGGTTTTGTTTATTTGTTTATTTCTTTTATGTTTTAGGAGCCACCAAGAAGAACAGTCAAACCGATACTGAGGAATCGAAGCGCACAGGCTGGCTAGCGACAAGGACGTGACAGAGATGAGACAGCGGATCAGCGAGCACACTTGAAGACGAAGTAATCAAGAAACAAGCTGCCGCAATTAAGTTAGTCACTGAGCAAAACAAATAATTGTTAAACTGTTCCGGTTACATATGTTTAGGAAGTATACTTGTTGATAGTTTTAATCAGGTTAATATCTACAGTGGTAAAATTTCATCGGGCATTTGTAAATTTTGGCAAACCACATTTCATGGCGTTTTAACCTGCCTGTCAAATTATATTTCCCAGGTACTTAACGATTATTTCATCCGAGTTATTTCAAAGACGAGTGGCTTGGCCGTGATGCAATAGACTTAAATCCAGATGTAGTATATTTAGTATTTTTACCAATTTACCCATCACAAAGATTCCCACAGCTAATTGTGCTACACTATAATATAAAGCTCTGTACACATGGACATAATGTTTAGTCGGACTCATCTATAGTTTAGATATTTTTTTCAGAGAAATAAAAAAGGTGTTTATTGGGTCCTGTTTGGGGAAACAGTATATCCTAGAAATATCCATCAAAGAAACCATTCTATGATCTTAATCTGCATAGCTTGGATTAACTAAACCGTCTTTTGTAAAAGAGACATATTGTTAGTAAACCCAGTTCTCTTATGGCATCGTGTTGGCCGTGCATTTGACTCACAAATCATGTTTTAAAATAATCTAAATTATTAATAAGTTCCAAATAATTATTACCATTGCGAATTCTGTTTATTAAAGTACGTTTTGACAAGACACACGTACAACTGTTTGTCACTGGTTTTGCATGCTTTCTTCTATTCCCACGACCTGAATTTGCTATAGTATATCCGGTCCGTAATATCCCACAATGAACCGATTTCATAGTGTGGGTGCTCCTAATTTAATTTAATTGAAATGAATCGAATTAAATTGAATAATGATCGAGCCCATGCTAACTTGTGTACAAGAGATGCAAGGCCCAGATGGAACTATACGACTGCTGGGCTGCCCATTAATGTGACCCACCTTATACGTACATTTTGCCAACTTATAACCCGGTTAAAGCACAGAATGAGCCCACACAGGACCACACAATTTATGTGGGCTTGCCCATTTGGGGCCCAACTGGCGCCGGCGGACAAATCTCTGTGGGCCCCAACTGGGCAGCCCGCATGGGACCCATGAGGGAGCCCATTTGGAGCCCACTTGGGCCCCATGTGGGGCCCACTTATACCCCGGTTAAAGCTCAGAAGGGACCCACACAGGACCCACATGGGACCCACACGGGGCCCACATGAATTTATGTGGGCTTGCACATTTGGGGCCCAAGTGGCGCCGGCGGACAAATCTCTGTGGGCCCCAACTGGGCAGCCCACATGGGACCCATGAGGGAGCCCATTTGGGCCCCATGTGGGGCCCACTAGGGAATGTTGACTGGGAAGGATCCTTCAAAAGTGCTCAAGGCACTGTAGCTCGTAAGCCAGAAGAAACCCGTAGAAAGAGGCTGTGTCAGCCAGGAACACCGGGGCAAACCCCTTCTCTTAGCGATAAGTGTTCTGGGTTCTTTTACGTGCATTATACAATTGTATAATGATATAATGGGAAAGATATATACACACATTATAAATTATACAACACACGGGACCTACAACTTTACGTCCCATCCGAAGGACGAAGCAATAATGGTTTAATTGCCTTGTTTAAGGACACACGTGTCCCGGCCGGGATTCGAACTCACATTTCTTACATGCTTTGATATTGAACGAATCACGAACGAAGCCAACTGGGAGATCGCCGTTCTGACTGATTGGTCAATAAATCCAAAGTAGGCGTATTGGCATGCTAATATGTATCTATGAATAATTCATGCAGAGCAGTGAAACCTACATTGCAAAAGGCCTCGTGACATTCGTCACTGCACTCGGTCGCGCGTTCACCCCGGGTATCTAGACTCATCTCAGCCGCTTAGCCAGAGTCACGAGGCCTTGTCAAAAGGCTACCCAAACGGTAGCAAAAGTCCGAACCAATCAGAAGCGACGGGGGTCAGCGGGTCAGCATACATTAACAAATTATGCAAATCAACAAGTATACAAAATGGCGCATTCACGCTACCTTTTTCAATATTATGTCCAAGTAATTAAGTCTTCATTCTCTTATATTATTTATAAACGTATTTTCCAAACTTATTTCACCATGATGAATTCACTACTATGTTGTCTAAATTGATTTCTTGTAAGTATTTTCCGTTAATTCAACCCTTTGTTAACAAATGGACGAAACTCCGCGATTTGATTGGTTAATCGTTCAGCACTTTACTTGTTTGCATACAAGTTATGAATAATGCACGTTTCATACTCTATGAATAATTCATAAAAAAACGCAAACAAGTTGAAAAAGCAGCAGCCTCGAATTTAATCGCGCACGTTCATTCACGTCACGCGTTAAGTCGCGCAAGGCATGGTGGGAAAACATGGCGCAGCAAGATCGTAGCCAAGGTAACGAGGTTGTTCGCCACTCGACTCGCGCGCGTGGTCTCCCGTTCCAGTCGCTTTGGATCGCAGCCACGAAGGCCTTTACAAAAGGCTATGATGCTGGCAAAACGGAGGTTTTTGTTCCCCTTTGACGTCACGTGTTTACATCTGTATTCAAAATGTGCCCGGCAGTATGCGCACACATCGTGTTTTACATAAAATTTGCTAGTGACGTCGCAGGTCAGATCGCCGTTGAATTATGTGACCTCCGATGTTATTTCTTAACCAAATTTATGTAAAACATGATGCGTGCGCATACTGCCGGGCACATTTGAATACAGATGTAAACATAGGGCACATCGTCTATACAGCGCGCGCGCCGACCGCAGCCAATCATTATTACTGTCATCAGTGAAATTCGCTCCGCATGTAGGTTGGTATACCGCACATACATTCCGTGCGCGTGTCATTGGCATGTAATACACAGTACATTGCAGCAAAGATGCAGTTGAATAAAAGCTGTGTCCAATGAGAGCTCGAGGCTATTGCACAAATTATCAATCGCCCATTCTGATAGGGCGGTTGAATCGGCACATCGACCTATCCGAGTTCGACACACACGCGACACGAACGAGGTGCGTCACGGGCATAGTACCCCAAAACAAATTTTCGAACATGGTCGTGTGATTCTGGTGCGAAACTTCGATTGAAACAGCTGGGAGGAAATTTCACGACGCGGAATTGCAGAAATTCAACCTGTTTGCATCAATATACAGGTAGGTCTATAGGTCTAACTTTTAAAATTGCGCATGAAATTAAATTTCGTGCTGTGAAATGTATCAATAGGCCTATTGATTTTGGTGTGAAATGACATCTTTTGATCATTTTGTTTTTCATGAATTTTCAACGGTTCGTTTGTCATTTCCAATAACAAACAATTTCAAACAAGATAAATCTAAACCTATACCGGTGAATCTGTTGAAGTTTCTTCAATTCCGTATATATTACACTTTTCGAGAGGACAACGTTGCCTGAACCGATAATTGTACAATCTTTTTGATCACCAAATACTTGTTCTTTTGTCTGTATAGCTCTTTTAGAATAAACATTTTGGGGAAATAATAATGATAGAAATAATTGGAGCCTATATTTCTTGATTTTCTTTAAATGAACACGGGCCAAACGGAATAATTTCGAGGGGTGTTTAGTATAATTTAGTATAATTTTTTCTTTTATTTTGAATGCAGAAAGTGCTAATTTAAAATAGAATGAGCGAAAATGAAAACGAAAATACGAATCTAATGCAAATAAGCTTTTACCAAATGCTAAATTGAATGACCACTTAAACCGGATCCCAAAGCTTTAAAACGTAGGATGAGTAAAACATGAATATGTCAGGTATCATGAAAACGAATTTGAGTGTCTAGAATCTAATACGAACCACGGGAACAACAGCAAACATCTAATTCGCTTTAAATTGGCCACTATTAAGATGAATTTGAACGCTATTTTTGCGAAACTGGCCGGGAAAACCTATATTATTTTGAGAAGAGCTGTGTCCAATATGACTCACGTTGTGTAATTAAAAATTGGAAATTATGTGCAAATGGTGTGAAAGTGATTGTCGCTCAAATATCACCAGCGCCGCCTGGGGACGATCAAAATAATTAGCATGTTCTTTTTTCTCCCGTTTATTTGTTATCACCTTGTCTGCACTTAGCTTAAAAAGTAATAATTGTATACGACATTTGCAAACAACGTAAAACAATCTACCAAAATACCATTAAATACGTATCTTACAAGTCGTCACCGTTTTCACAAAGAGGCAAATTTAGTATTGCACGGTCTAAACAAACATTCGAGAAAATCAAGTGTAACTTTTTTTTTTTTTCATTTAACAATTTGAACCTCAAATATGCATTCAGTATGTAAGATTAAGGTATCAAAGGAAAGAAGAGATTATACTCTTCTTAAATGTAGTAAAATTTAAGAGAAATAGGTGACTAGTTTTGCATAATTAATCAATTAAGAGAATTGCCTGTTCGTGAAAACAAAAAAACGAAAAATTTGCAAATTCGCCCCTGTGGTTGTGAAGTTTGCCTCTTCGTGAAATCAAATTTGAGCCAGTACGCGCTGAATTCGTCTCACTGCGCCCCAAATTCGCCTCTTCGTGAAAACGCTTCAAGTCAGTTCGCGCATTTTTTGCCCCTTCGTAAAAACGGTAAAGTTCATTTTTATTGACCCACTATGCCAAAAAGTGAGGTAACTCCTCAATCTTGTTTATAAGGTGGGGCATTGTTTGACTTTGTGAAACTAATCCAGGTGCCATTAAAAACCAAAAAGTTATAAGTTGGTATTGTAACGCCCGTGCCGGTTGGGCGGTAGAGGGCGCTGGAGCGATTCCACGGTGGTGGGATCGCCCCGGAAACCCGCCTTGGATTGCGCAAGCGCCGAACTAGTTCAGGCCAGTTCTGGGGGCCGCGTGATTGTGTGAGCCTGAAGTCCATGTTTGGTAGGCGAGAGTCCACAATAAACGGCAGAGAACCACAGGAAATAGAGGAACACTTGTGTCAGGAGTCCTTCTTGTGTGTGTAGTCGACCCCAGAGAAATCTTCGTTACATTGGTGGCAGCGGTCGGCATACAGAAGGACGGGAAAAGACCAGGTGAAGTGTTCAGGTTTTCAGGAAACCACGATAACACGGCAGCCAACTCGCCCCACGGCGAGAGGGCAGGCCGGGGCGTGGGCCCGGGGAGCGGGGACCAGTCCGGGAGGCTTTCAGGCACTCCGTGCATGACGCCAGGGGAACTCTAGGGAGGTTATGGGGACTTGGGAGTCTGGGGTTTCCTGGGGGAGGAGTTGGAGAAGGATAGCGGGGAATTTCGGGACATGCGCCAATGGCTGGGGGCTTCAGTGCGTCCACTCCGATTTGGAGAGAGGGCGCCCTTCTCCATTTGTCCGGGTCCGCTACCAGGTCTGTCGGGGGGCCGCCCCATGCTGTAGACGGCGGCGCAGCAGACGGATGGTTCCTCGCGGAACAATCCAAAGCTGTGCCCGTGGATGCAGTGGGGGGCGGGGCCTCGTCGAGACATTCTCTGGATCTTCTGCAGGAATGAAACCGAGTCGGGGGGGCCCGGCCCATGCTGTAGACGGCGGCGCGGCAGACGGCTCGCAACACTCGGAGCGAGCCCGAGCCGTGCCCGTCGGCGCAGCGGGGGCGGGGCCTCGCCGGGACGCCCACGCTCTCTAAGCCAGTCGCAAGAATCAGTCGCAGTCGCAAGAATCAGTCGCAGTCGCAAGAATCAGTCGCAGTCGCAAGAGGCAGTCACAGTCGCGGCCACAGGAGCCAGTCGCAGTCGGAGGAGCCAGTCGCAGTTGCAGGAGCCAAGCGCAGTCGCAGTCGCAGTCGCAAGAGCCAGTCGCAGTCGCAGGCACCAGATACAGGAGCCAGTCGCAGTCGCAGGAGCCAGTCGCTGTCGCGGGAGCCAGCCGCAGATGCAGTCGCAGGAACCACAGTCGCAGTCGCAAGAGCCAGCCGCAGTCGAAGGCACCAGTCGCAGTCAGAGCAGCCAGTCGCAGTCACAGTCGCAGTCAAGTTTAACATTTAGAGGGGTGTGCCGGGGCCAGGGGTGTGCCGGGGCCAGGGGTGTGTCCTGGGGCCAGGGGCTTACCCCAAATTGTTGTAATGAAAATTGTTGTAATGAAAATTGTTGTAATGTAAATTGTTGTAATGTAAATTGTTGGAATGTAAATTGTTGTGTAATGTTGGCGTTATGCGTTTTCCAGGGCGGTTGGCCGGGGTGCGGCAGCAGCGCCCATGGTCTTGTTTGGGGGCAAACAAGGTCTTCGTGGGGGGCTGTGTAACGCCCGTGCCGGTTGGGCGGTAGAGGGCGCTGGAGCGATTCCACGGTGGTGGGATCGCCCCGGAAACCCGCCTTGGATTGCGCAAGCGCCGAACTAGTTCAGGCCAGTTCTAGGGGCCGCGTGATTGTGTGAGCCTGAAGTCCATGTTTGGTAGGCGAGAGTCCACAATAAACGGCAGAGAACCACAGGAAATAGAGGAACACTTGTGTCAGGAGTCCTTCTTGTGTGTGTAGTCGACCCCAGAGAAATCTTCGTTACAGTATAAACACTAGCTAATCTAGAGAATGTACTGCAATTTTGCAAACACCTTATCGTTTTGTCTGTCATCGTTTTGGTGTCATTACTACCGGTATTTATTGGACTCATCCCACATCTTATAACATTTCGTTTGTTGTCATTGCACACAAAACTTCCCGTTGTAAACGGTTTTAATAAATTTACATTGTTTAACACAAGACCTCAACAGTGAATAATATTTTATTTGCCAAGCATTTCATTTTAAAATTATAAGATACAATCAAGTACAAAGCAGAATTGAGTAAAGTCCATAACAAAAATTGGTTTGTATTGATTTATATACAAATTTGTTCAGACTTATACATGTACGTTTTTCTTTGTTGTTGCTAAAAAGGTAGACGTGATAACATGTTTTCAATAATTTATACATTCCAAGCATTTCCTTTCAAAATTATAAGTTGCAATCAAAGTCCAAAACAAAATTAATGAACGTCCCTAACAAAACTGGATTTGTATGGATTTATAGAGATTTAGTCACATTTAAACATAGACATTTTTCTTTACTTGTTGCTTAAAAGAAAGACATGAACATAATTTTATTTTATACATTTTAGCGAAATGTTGTGCTGCAATATAACTGCTATCTTGCTTTTGATAAACAAACCTAAATTCATAATGGTCTGATAAGAAATAATTTAATTTGCAAAATGCACTGTTTGCCGTGTATTCTTTTCCACATCTGGAGCCAACAGCAACCTGCGCTGAAGCCGGAGAAGAATAAGGTGGAATATTGCCACATCTCGGGCGTACATCAACCTGCGCTGGAGCAGAAGGAGAAGAATAAGGTGGGATATTGCCACATCTGGAGCCAACACCAACCTGCGCTGAAGCAGAAGGAGAAGAATAAGGTGGAATATTGCCACATCTGGAGCCGACATCAACCTGCGCTGAAGCAGAAGGAGAAGAATAAGGTGGAATATTGCCTCGTCTGGAGCCAATATCAACCTGCGCTGAAGCAGAAGAATAAGGTGGAATATTGCCATAATTATCCGGAGCCAATATCAACCTGCGCTGAAGCAGCATGAGAAAAATAAGATGAAATATTGCCACATCTGCAGCCGACATCATCAACCTGCGCTGAAGCAGCAGGTTGGGACAAAACCGATGCAAAATCGCCTTGTTTTGGACGAAAAGCATATGCCTGTCCCGAAAAGGAAGAAAATGAAGTATCATCATGTTTAGGAATACATGTAATACCATGAACCTGGTCTGAAGCAGCAGTATGAGAAACCGATTGAATTTCAATCTCCTTTGGGCCTAGACCCTCATGTACCTGCAGTGAGCTGTTTTGTTCAAACATGCATATTTCACTATATAAATTATGTGAAGCACATGTTTTATTTGTATTAAAATGATCGAAGCACAGATACTCTAAGCATCGATGGCAGGCCGCCCATACTTCTTCTTTGCAAAGAAAATCTCCACATGTTGCTGGTCCTTGATTAGCTGTGATATAAGTCGTTGTTTTGTCAATGAGTCTTTGTCCACCTGCATAACAAACAAAAACAAAAGCAACAAACTTGATGTAAACAAAATTTAACAAAACAAAAGTGACACATCATAGCCCTAATTACTAAGCTTTCTTTTAGTGAAATAATCATTGAAATCGATCATGTACTTTTGCCATTATGGTATTTTGAACACAAACACCGTTTTTTAACCTTGGCACTTATCATAACATTTGTTTAAAAGCCTGCTGCTTCCAATGTTAAAATAACAATGCCAATGCCAGGAGTTTATAGTCTTGCCCTGCCTTGTACTTGGTTTTCATTATACGAAATGCTTTAATTTTTACTGAAATATGACGTACCTTAAAATTTTAATTGATCCGTGGAGAAGTTTTCCAAAAATAGTGGTCGTGCTCAAAATTTTATAACTGAAAAAGTTTTTATTTGGGCTTTTATATTCTAGATTTGAAAAATGCTACATGCAGAAATTCTTTATAAAAATAGACAGCAGAATTTGGTGTTTAGTTTTATTTACTTACCAATGTATAAATGTGACAATATTTTTTTCTCATAAAAAGTAGAGCCTCAAAAACCAAGTACATGTACATGTATACCGAGATTTTCGAGTAAGCTATCCATAACTGCAACGAGCGGTCCATACTCCAAAAAAAAAGTATATAGCGTTTTTAGTAAGGCATCCCAGCATTCTTTGGACGAATTTACTCCATACTGGGTTTTTCGAGTACTAGTCAAAAGTACCCGTGGGTGTAATATATGACCGGAAGAAGGGAAGTTGGGGATGGGGTGACGTACCCGTACCCGTAAGTTTGGGCGAGATCGGACCAAGGACTTGGGAGGAGTAGCGAAAAACGAACATTTGACCTTTGACCCCAGTGACCTTGACCTAGTACCCGTGGGTGTAATATATGACCGGAAGAAGGGAAGTTGGGGATGGGGTGACGTACCCGTACCCGTAAGTTTGGGCGAGATCGGACCAAGGACTTGGGAGGAGTAGCGAAAAACGAACATTTGACCTTTGACCCCAGTGACCTTGACCTAGTACCCGTGGGTGTAATATATGACCGGAAGAAGGGAAGTTGGGGATGGGGTGACGTACCCGTACCCGTAAGTTTGGGCGAGATCGGACCAAGGACTTGGGAGGAGTAGCGAAAAACGAACATTTGACCTTTGACCCCAGTGACCTTGACCTAGTACCCGTGGGTGTAATATATGACCGGAAGAAGGGAAGTTGGGGATGGGGTGACGTACCCGTACCCGTAAGTTTGGGCGAGATCGGACCAAGGACTTGGGAGGAGTAGCGAAAAAACGAACATTTGACCTTTGACCCCAGTGACCTTGACCTTTCCAAAAATGAACCCCTCAAGGGCAATTCTGGGGTGAACTTACATCCACCCACCAACTTTGGGCGAGATCGGACCAAGGACTTGGGAGGAGTAGCGAAACAAACAGACAAACGTTGCTCGAATTATAGTATGATGATGGCGCAAGTACCGCAAAAATGCAGTATACTATCCCACAATGCATTGCTCACCTCGTCTCCAGTTTTTAATACTAGAATGCATAATTAAGTGTGTTTTAAATTCCAGTTGCGCATTACACACAGCACCCTTTTCAGGCAGAAGTAAAAAACACACCCGGATGTTAGCATAAACATGCTATCATTCGGTTAAGTTTGTTAATGTTTGTTCCTCATGCATACATGCTGCGCAGAATTCAAGATGGCCGTGAAATGTGAAACTGCCTTATTTATTTTCTTTGTTTCTAAAAGCAATTTTCACGAAATTCCAGTATGGGCGGTGGCGTCTTACGTCGTTCTTGGTTTTTGAGGTTTGTAGAGACTGCTTTTGATAAATGGAAATGGTTTAAAAGTACTGTAGGCGCACCAACAGGAACCACCAATGCGATTCCACCGCGGGATCGCTCTAGTGCCCTCTACCGGCCAACCGGCACCGACGCTACACAGCCCCCCACGAAGACCTTGTTTGCCTTGAAACAAGACGGCAGGCATCTGCCGCCGCATACCCGGAAAACCCGGACCAAAAGGCGCACGACGCCAACAATACAACAAAGGAAATGAGAGTCAACAGTTCACGTCCAGTAGGTGGGAGATGGCCGTCGCCATCCACTCCAATGGGCTTGGTTTCCAGGCGCCACTCAGGTCGGGCCACTGCGGGGTGGTTCTGTCCGCCTTGGGGGACGTCTCGGCTTCCCTGTCGGGAGAGGCGAGGTAGAGAAGGCCCTCGGCCGGCGAGATTTACGAGCTCCATCTTGTCGCCGCTGGGGTGAATGTCCAGCGCATCCTTCTCTGCGATCACTCTGGCCACCAAACCTTCCCAGGAGAAACAATGGTGACGGCTCCTAATATCCTCCCGGTAGAACCGCAGCCCGCAGCCTCTTTCACACGCGTATACAGGCGCTCTGGGTGAAGCTGCTCGCACGCGGTGCGCACGTGCCTACGGCGGTTGCTGCTTCGGGTAAACGCCTTCCCAGAGTGGGGGCACATCACGGGAGCCCTCTTGCAGGGAGAAGAAAAGGAAAGTTCGGTGTCCGGTTCCGTCGGTGGAGAAGGTGGCTGATCGCACCCCGCCTCGTGCTCGCCCAGCCCCGGAACCGGTTCTGCGCCCGTCTCACCCTGCCCTTCAGGGGAGGCATCCGCCTTCGCAATTGGTTATGACGCGCCTGGCGGTCTCAGCACTCCTTCGGCCCCAGGCTGGGGGCCGGCCCTCCCCTTCCGGCGGGGGCAGTCTCTCCCGAAGTGGCCAAACTCGTGGCACCTGTAGCACTCCACCTGAGCCCGCGCGTTGGGTTTGTACTCCACCTGGAGAACCTACTCAGGCTCTGCAGCAGAAGCTGCCCTACCGACCTCACGTCTATGGCTCCGGCATTCCTTTTCCGGCTATACTCCTGGGACTCCATGAACGCCTCCATCTCGGTCGCGAGCGTGATGGCTTCGGTCAGGGTTGCCGCCTTCCGGGAAAACAGGTGACGCTGCAGCTGTTCCTCCCCCAACGCCCTCCGGAACGCCTCTACGCCCAAGTCCTCCCGGGCCTGTGCAGGAAACCTTGGGTAGCTTTTCAACACCAGCCGCCGTATGGATTGTCCCAAGCTGCTAAGCGACTTGTCACGGCCCCTCGTCCGCATGGACAATTGGGCCCAATGTAGTGGGACCTGTGCCGTCACGCCGAACCGGTGCTCATAGTTCTCCATTGACTTGTGTGCGGAGCAGCGTTGACAACTTTGCTCCATTGGCTTCCGTGAGGAGCAACTTCAGTTGCTCCGCTCCATTGGCCTGTGTGCGGAGCAGCTCCGCTCCGTTGACTCCCGTGCGGAGCAGCGCCGACGGCTCCGCTCCATTGGCTCGTGTGTGGAGCAGTGCCGAGGGCTCCGCTCCATTGGGTCGTGTGCAGAGCAGCTCCGCCCTATTGACTCCCACGAGGACTAGCTCTGGTGGCTCCGCTCCACTGCCTCGTGTGCGGAGCAACCCCGCCCCGTTGACTTGCTGGAAGAGCCCCTGTCCATTTGCCCCGGAGCGGCCTCCCGTCTCCATGCCGGCCTCGAGCAATGACTCCATGTGTAGTCCATCGCTCCCTGTAGGGCACTGTTCTGGTGACTTGTCCCCAGACGACCCTCCGCCCCCGCTGTGTCGACGAACACGACCCGCGAACGCTCCGAGCGGAGCGACCCGTTGTCTATAGCATTGGGTGTAGCGTTTATTAGCGTAATAAACCCTGGGAGTGTCCGACAAGGCTCCGCACCCGCCGCATCGATGGCCACAGCTCGGGATCGCTCCGCGCGGAACGAACCGTCTGCCTCGCCGCCGTCTACAGCACGGGCCAGGCCCCCCAGAACTCTGTATAATTTGTACCCAAAAACTGGGGAATGTCCCGACGAGGCCCCGCCCCCGCTGCATCGACGGGCACAGCTCGGAATCGCTCCGCGTGGAACAAAACGTCTGCCGTGACGCTGTCTACAGGGGGACCCCCTTCTCGGACTCGGTAGCGACTATGGACAATTTATCGGGGAGGGCGCCCTCAGTCCGAATCGGAGTGGACGCACCGTCGCCCCAAACCCTTGGCACATGTCCTTAAATTCCCCGCTATAGTTTCCCAACTCCTCTCCCAGGAAACACCGGATCCCAGGATCCCAGGATCCCAAAGCCACCCCCCCCCCCTCCCCAGTGTATTCCGGTAAATCCTTAAAGAACGCCTCTAAGTCCCCCGGTGTGATACACGGAATGCCCGGCTCTTCTCTAGACTGGGCCCCGCTCCCGGTGCCCATACCCTTGCCTGCCTTTTTGCTGTTGGGCGAGTCGGCCGCCATACCATCATGGTTTTGTGAAAACATAAGCACTTTACCTGGTTTCTTTTCGTCCTTCTGTATGCCCACCGCTGCCACTAATGTAACCATAGAGCAAGGAACAGAAGGAGTTACAACTTCCCCCCAAGCCACTTAAGCTATCGCATTAATCAATCATCGGCCTCCCCGGCCGCGAAATTATTTTCCCCACTATGGGAAAGGGTAAATGGGCGTTTCTACACCCCTCGCGTCATGATTATTCAGTAGTTTCAACAATAATACTAAAATATATTGTTATTGCTCAGTCAACTAGTTACACGTAGGCCAGAGGTACATTAAAGCACTTAGAAAAACGGCTTCTGTCGACCTCTCCCAGTAGCCAAGTAGATAATGGGTTAGGTTATAGATCGTAAGATTGGGGTTCGAGTTCTCATGGGTTCGATTGTGCTCATTTTTCATTGACTATTTTTGTATTGTAAGTTTATTGTGGGATGAGTTTAATTTGAGGGGAAGCAAGGTTCTAAGAACCTAAGTGTCTTCCATTCAGTGTGGTCTAGACACGCCCAGTTATGATAATTGGCCTTTACCATGTTGGGAAAAAAAATCACGCTCCCCGGCCCTGTAGAAACTCTATGGGACATCCCGTGGCGCTTGTAAATTTAACGACCACAGCCAGCCTTTCGGGCCCTACGAGTGTTACCGCGTTTCGCTGCTCATCGCTGGTAAGCGTCGTTCGCTTGGCATCATTGGAGTATCGACCGTAGAACCATAGAGCAAGAACGTAGACAGTTTCTGGGGTCGACACACACACACACAAAAAACTCAAGACAGGTATTCTGTGGTTTCGGTGATTCAGCCAGTTTATTCGTGCAAGCTGGCACTAAAAGTAAACACTGACATGAAGCTAACGCTATCTCGCGGCACTAGAAACTGGTCAGAACCGGTTCGGCGTATGCGCTCACAAGTGGGGCGCACCAACAGGAACCACCAGAGAGATTTCACCGCGGGATCGCTCTAGTGCCCTCTACCGGCCAACCGGCACCGACGCTACAATACGGTAGAAACTGGAAACCAGACTTAGTGTGCGCTGCACTTTAATGCACAATATCGCCGGGCGCTCTACAGAGAACAAGGTTGAAGTGTTCCTATGTGAAAACCGTGACTCGTACGTACTCGTCCCGTGAGCTTGCCTTTTCATGTTAATTCGCCTCTTTACTTCGTGAAAACGCAAAATAGCCCTTCAGCCTAAATTCGCCTCTTCGTGAAAACGCGAAACGGCACATGAGCCTAAATTCGCCCAATTTGCCTCTTCGTGTAAACGCAAAACGGCACTTGAGGATGAATTTGCCCATTCGTTAATGATTTTTTTGATAGTATAATTAGTTCACCAGATTGTAGATATTGCAATATTTAATCGTTTTCAACCCAAAAAAGAAATTCGAAAAAGATACGATTTTTAATTAAATTCGCCTCTTCGTGAAAACGGTGACGAAGTGATGACTGTAAGTGAATAATTTAAAATAGTCTGCGCTTTTATTTTCAAAAAAGGGGTATGTTTGTATCATCGTCAGCCGACCATCTTTGGAGAAAAAGAAGTATAGGCCTATTAGACGTAGAACAGCATTTGTTATGGTTTGACTTAGTATTCTTTCAACTGAACCCCAAAATCCATCAATTTTTAAAGCCATCATTAAAATATACCCCCCCCCCCCTAAATACTTGTTTTGTGCATGTTGTACATTTTTGTGTGTGAAAAGTCTTGTTTTAATTTCATTAGGGGGGGGGGGGGGGCAAGAAGGAGAGTGGAGTTGGAGGGAGTTTATTGCCGCTCTCAATTTTCCGACCTGAAAGAAAACATGGCATTCAACAATCACGTCTAATTATTCTCCATCCACTTTTTAACGAACATAACAATAGAAGAGGTAACCAAGGACAACAATATCAACGATAGTTTTAATATTCATATTGTCGCTACAACTATCAAAAGGCATTGAAAGAGGTAACCAAGGAAACAAAAAGCAATCACTCAATAGGTCTATTGCCTATTACACTATGTATACTGTACATTTTGTAATATGGTAATTGTGACGTATAGTCTCATTGCAATACAATGCCAAGGCAACAATAAAATACAATTTATGGTCTCTCTTTAAAATTTGTTTGGAAAAGAAAATCGAAATTGAGAAAAAGCACGGGCAACCGAACTTACTTTAATGGGCGTATTATTGCATTTTGTTGGAAGCATAAACCGTTATTTCTTCACTGTCCATATAAGTGATTAGGTTTCCGCGCTTTTTTAAGCACTAATATAATAAAAGCTAGCTGAAATTCTGCATAAAATCAAATGGGTATAATAAAGGCATTTTGCCTTTTCTAATATAATTTGTTAATGCTTTTTATCATACACTATTGATGATATAACGATATATTTAAGATAGCATTTCTTATATCTTGCAGAAAATGGGAACGAAGATCATTCTTTTTGCTATCTTTTCTCTAGGTGAGTATTTGTTTTAGCTATGATGAGTATTTGTGACAAACAGCACGTACAGAAAGTGTCAAGAAACTTTTAAAGCCCAATTTTATCCAAATGTTACAGTAACACACACTGACAGACCTGTGCACGGATTCGCCTATAACTCTCTTTTTAAACAAACCCTCAACTTGTTATCGGCTCTCGAAATGCTCTATAACAAAGAATTTGCCTCGCGTGGGCAATTTTCGACCGACAGGTCTACACCTCAGACAAAAACAACTGGACAAGAATAATAACATGCTATCTCGTTTAATCTCATAATTTCGTTCAAAGACATCGTCGGATACTCCTCTGCTATTGAGTGCTACGCTGGACGAGGCTTCAACCAAGGAGTCAATTCCTTACAGTGGTTGGTACCGGTAGCCGACCCCTGCCGGTGCACAGC